>JAVJGJ010000059.1:24637459-24682646 GCA_035590215.1 Microhierax caerulescens | reverse complement strand
TTGGCCCATCAGCCCAGCCTGTCCAGGTCCCTCTGCAGAGCCTTCCTGCCCTCAAGCAGAGCAACACTGCCACCCAGATTGGTGTCATCTGCAAAGTTACTGAGGGTGCTCTCTATCCCCTTGTCCAGATTGTTGATAAAGATGTTAAACAGGACTGGCCCCAGCACTGAGCCCTGGAGAACAGCACTTGTGACCAGACACCAGCTGGATGTGACTCCATCCACCACCACTCTTTGGGCCCGGCCATCCAGCCGGTTTTTAACCTGGCATAGAGCACACCTGTCCAGGCCATGAGCAACTAGTTTCTGCAGGAGAATGCTGGGGGGGATGGTGTCAAAGGCTTTACTAAGATCTACATAGACAACATCCACAGCCTTTCCATCATCCACTAGGCAGGTCATCTTGTTGTAGAAGGAAATTAGGTTCACCGAGATGAAGACAATTCTATATGGATGCTGATGCCAATGAGGCATGTATTTCTGTGTCATGTATTGTAGTCACAGCCATATCGAATTGGAGGTTTATCTGCTACTACTGCTAAAAAGGAGGCTTTATGTGGTAGGTATGGCTTCTACAAGCTATCTGTTAAAACAGCTGTAGATACTGGCTTTCCATAGCATCATAACTTCAAAATATGGTTAGGAAATTGAATGTTTAGTTTTAGACTTTGGGAAGAACAAAGAGAATCTCCTTTGGAAATTATTTGTTGCAGTCTGTTGCTGCTAATCAAAAGCTTGGGGGAAAACTTCAAAAGCAGGATATGGAGACTTTGATACCCCATAGATACAGAGTAAGATAATTTAGTGTTGGTATTTTTACTACATGATTTTTAATAATTAAACTTGAAAATGAAGTTGATATTCATTTGTCTGTAAAATGGTCATCTTTGTAGGATCTTAACTTGACCTGTATGGAACTAAATCTCTGTGACTTCAGTAGAGGAAAATGAGATTAATTTCTGGTCCTAAATAATAAAAAATCTTTAGGGCCTTCTGTTCTCTGTGTATATCTATCCTGAGCATACACACTAGAAATACACTGGTGTTAGGTAACTGACAATCTGTTTAGAACAGTGCTTTAAAAGCTGCCTTAAAACCAAGTTGCAGGCTTGAAATCTTTAGAAATATTTCTGAACTAATGTGTTCTCAGATCAAACATCTGCCTTTTATAGGACAGAAGCAACTTTGTTGGAAATTAAAAGATACAAGAAGAATACTGAATCAATGATACAGTATTTCTTCTGATAGTGGAAACTGGTCCCAGAACAGCTTTATAACAGCAGTAAGAAACAATGGATTATTTAGTTACAAACACCTTTTTAATAATGACAGCAATAGATGGATTTCCGTAACTCTGTTTTAGTTCTAAATTTGTTTCTGCCAATGTTTGTTTATTATTATCTACAAAATGGGTTTGTGTTGTTCTTCTTCTCTCTGAAGAAGTTATTTTAAAGTTTAAATGGAAGTGATTACACTGTTCATGTTTAGGTTTCATTTCAAAATCTGTTGGATATTTGGCTATTTGAATGACTCCTTCAAGAAGTTAGGGACTGCTCTTTGAGACTGCATTCATTGTCTGAGGAGAGAGTAGATCCGCATTTTATATAGAAAATAGATAGCTTAGTTTGCTTTTTGTTACCATACCTTATGGCTTCCTAGCTCTACTGCAGTCTTCGGGCAGGTTAACGCCCTGAAAAAGTTGCAAGCTTTCCAATTGCACCACCAAAAGATATTAAAATACAGAAAGGAAAAAAAAAAAGTATTCTTTGAATCTTCACAATGTCAATTTTTTTTAGTTTCAAATTTTCGAGACATACACAATGTATATGTCCATTAGAAGCATAAATCAAATATCTCCCAAAGTTTGATATTCTTAATTTGTGCCAGTCCTATGAAGTGTTTACTGAATGTTCTGATCTGGAAGGAATGAGGGAAAAAGGTCACATCAAGTGCCAGAAGTACATTGATCCTCACTGCTTGGCATGCCAACCTGTTGGGACAGTACATTGGTCTGTCTTAGAAGACCACACCTCTGCAAGAGTTAAAACCAAACATTTTCATTACTGCTGGTTTCTGAGGTGATGGGGAGATGAAGATGTCTTGCATGGAAGCAGTCCCTTTTATGTACACTGGTCTCCAGTCTTGTAAAAATGTCTGTCTGTGTGACTATTTGTGGAAATATTTTAAAAATAGCTTCTCTGACACACTTGACAGCAGACGATGAGTGGGAAAGACAGAGGCTACAAAATCTTAGCTTTAAATAAGAAATGCAGATTAAAATAATTGAGGGTCTAGAAGTGTTGCTTTACCCTCTTTTTTTAGTCCTTTGGGGTTTTGTACATTTTGATTTTTTGCCTTTATTGATAATTCCTTCTAGCTTTCTACTGCCTGTGATAGCCATTACCCACTCTTGCTCTCCCAGTAGCAACTAACAGTAAGAATGTACAATACTTGATTTCCTTGGATGAAGCCAGGAATACATCGGCATTAACAGCTGGAGAAATCAACAGCAAACAGTAATTGTGGCCATTTTAAAATTCTCTACAACTCATTGTAACCTCAGGTCAGATGGAGAGAATTTATCCCCATGGGAAAAATATTTTACCCCAGAATCTTTCTCATAAATTTTGGCCAATTTTCTAAAAGAGTTGAGCAACTGCAACTCTCATCATGTTTGAATGATTTTAAAAATTCCAAAAACCATAGTTGATAGCTTTTGACCTCTTCATTTACTTATTAGATGGGAGCTAAGGTCTCTTGAAAATCTGGCATCAAGATCGTAATAATAGTTTATGAAAAATAAATTCCAAGTTACAGTTGCATAAGGATCTGTAGTTTCTGACTTCAAGGTTTACCTGTTAGTGTTTGGAACTGACTGTAGTATCAAAGGACAGAAAGCTGGGCATGGCCTTATATGAAGAGGAATTACTGCTGAATAAAACCAAACTAGTATCAATTGAGAGAGTAACATGTGAAATTGTTGTTTTACCTTTTCCTGTCACAAGAGCAGCATTTCCCCCAAAACACATTTCTTTTATACAGGGCTTCACTTCACTACTCCCCCACACCAAAAGAAACATCTTTGAAATGTTTCCAAAAAAAGCAGGTGTACGCTACAGGCTTCATACCATCAGCTTTCAGCATGTAAACCGTGTTCTCTTGTTGAGAGTAATCACATGATACCAGGCATAATAGTTCTACTGGGACCCACTTGGGCTGGCAAAACTGAATAGAAATCAGACCGATCACTTGATTGGGACCAGTTCCAATTTTATTTTGGATTAAAATCAAATTTTTCTGAACCATTCCCCTCTGTTCCCTATCTACCCCCTCCAATTCTCTTCCTCCTGAAAAAAAGAGAGCAATAATTGAATCGCTTATTTCATTATGCTTTTAGGCATCCAAAAGAGATTTATTGTAACCTACTTTTTTTTCTTCTTTTTTTCTTGTTTCTTTTGGAGTACCTCAGTGGTGATACTTTTAATGGAATTGTTGGTTCATCTCCATGCAGGACTGATTCCTGTCATCCAGTTTTTAAAAGGAGACTAAGTTTGTAGGCTTCAGGACTTCTGATGTTAGCATAAAACTTAAGTTATTCTGCACTGTGTGGACTCCAGGATACTATGCCAGTGGCTTAAATCTAGGGGTTGGCCATACCATCCTAAGCCCTAAAGTTCCTCTCTCTTCTGCTGTTGCCTATTTTATGTTTGCCACAGAGATCGCTGCATCTGTGTGCTGTGGTATGCATGTAATTGGAAGCATTCTGCAATCTAGCAGGATCAAAGCTGCGATATAAATGTAAATTACTATTATTCAGCATATTAACCCAATATTAAAATACAGGGGGTTGCATTTTGAAAAGATAATACGGGAGAGAGACTTATAAAACTCATTTCCAGTCCATGCCATTCGTTAATGGGATTGTATATTTAGACCTAAGAGACCACTTTGACAATTACCTTACAATATCTGTGCATTTTGCAAATATAAAATATGGCATGAAAGTGACTTATGTATGACATGTGAAGCCTAGTGAGCTTGGAAGAGGTATCCATGGACTTACCTTTCCACTTTCCACCCCAAATCCTGCTTCTCTGACATTTTCTGCTGTCTTGAAAATAATTCAAGAGTAAGAAAAGCACATCAGGGGTTGAAAGAGGCTGGTAACTGAGACCTACAACAAAGTCTGCAGTGGGAGACAGAGGTGCAAACTTTATCTGTTTGTGTGACAAATTTGTGGGAACAAGGATGAAAGGACAAAACACATTTGTTCTTATGACAGCCTGAAGATGTTATTCATGGCAATTCTCAGGTGCCATAATGCTGGTAACAGCAGCTTATAATGTGGAAAATAGCTTTTCATCCTCATGGTTCCTGACTTCTCTTTGTAGCAGTTTGCCATTAGCAGATCCTAAACAAACAAAGTTAGCTGTCAACAAATATCAGGTTATGATCGGCAGTGTCTTCAGGAGATTTTGATCATTTTGAATTACTAGAGGAAAAGCAGCTTTGGTTTATGAACTGACTGGTAACCTGTTTGAATAAGTTTAGACTTTGATGAAGAGAGCTCATGTCCAGGCCCCAGCAGCCCTGGTATCCCTGCCTAGCCCTCGCCCAGGGCTGTGGACCAAGACCCCAGGCAGCATAGGACCTTGTCCCCATGGTGAGTCCTATGGGACCTGCCATTTTCATAACACCAGAAGTTGTCCCAGAAGACCTCCACAACTCCGGGGTAATGTCCAAGCCCTGCAGGACGCTACAGCCAACCTCCAGAGGGGGATCATAGCCCTGCAGGTTTCTCTAACACTCCCTGCACCCACAGCAACCTCTGCACCCTGAATCCTTCAGAGGTGATTGAGTAGGGTATGTGGGGGCCTTTTAGTCAGCTATGGCTAATCTTTGCTGCCTGTGTCTTAGCTGCTCCTGGGTCTTGGTGCTCGCTGTAGACTGGGTCATCCCTGAAAAGGGTGACCCTCGCCTCCAGAACACTCTCAGCACTATGCTGAAGCATGGAATATATGAGGACTAGCATCTGATCAATTTTTAAATAAAATAAAGAGAATGCAAATGAAAAACAGACATAATCCAAATGCACTACTATAAGAATGGTGGCTGTACATACTGCCTTATAACATATTATGCTGATTGTGTGTTTAAGCCACCAGACAGGTCTGAGTTTACTGGGAGTCGAGGCTGAGTGACACAGACTGTGTTCCAAAAAGATGCAAAACCTCAAGACTAACCTTTCTCTTTTGAGGCTTGCTTACATGCCTTAGCACCTTGTTGCACTGGAGTTCTAGTTCAAGGATAGGTGTTGTGCATCGTGTTTGAGGTGGATGGCTTTACTGTTGTTCATGTGCTTCAGCCTTTCAGGGACATGGACATCCTGCACTGCCTCTGTTCAGGATGTTCTGTGCAGATCCAGATGTCTAGCTAGGCATGAATGTTTTTTAGCTCATGACAGAAAGAAGCGTGTTTGATAGGGATTGATCCCTACCCTTAGCTGATAGCTGGTGTAGGGAGGATAAATCCATAACGTGGAATGCAGTAATTGCTACCTTCTTGCTGTCCATGACGACATCTCCCTTGTGTATGGTCGGTTTTATATGGGCCCAAGATAGCATGACATGTAATTGGGCAAATCAGTGCCTTCCACAACAGAAAGACCCAAACTGGCGTGGAGCTACCAGAACCATGAGAAAAGGCATAAACCTTGTTTCAGCATGAGTGAGTAGTGGAAGTAGAAATGATGTGACTGGCATGACACTCCAGTGAGTAAGTCTTGCTGAGCGGCCATCCCAGTGCAGTGATAAAGCTCGCATGCCACAGCTGTTACATTTGGATGGTGCTGTGCACCTTCGATGTACCAGGTGTAGCCAGAGGGTGCGCTGAGTTCTGTGTACAGGAGAGTATGAATAGGCATGCTGTACAGGTTTTGGCTGGGGTGGGGTTAATTTTCTTCATAGTATCTTGTATGGTGCTGTTTTGGATTTGTAGCCAAAACAGTGTTGATAACACAGGGATGTTTTTGCTGTTGCCCAGTAGTGCTTACACAGCATCAAGGCCTTTTCTGTTTCTCAAGCAGCCCACCAGTGAGTAGACTGGGAATGCCCGAGGAGTTGGGACAGGACACAGCTGGGACAGCTGACCCAAACTAACCCAAGGAATATCCCATACCATAAGATGTCACATTCAACAATAAAAGCTGTGCAGGAAGTTTCTCAGGGCTGCTGTTGTTTGGGGACTAGCTTGTCATGGGTTAGCTGGTGGTAAGCAGTTGGGTTTTTTTGCATCACCTGTTGTGGTTTTTTTGGATTTGTTTTTCTTTGTTTCTTTTTTACTTATTAAACTGTCTTTATCTCAACCTACAAGTTTTCTAATTTTTGCCCTTCCAGTTCTCTCCTCCATCCCGCTGGGAGAAGTGAGTGGGTAGTTGTGTGGGGCTTAGCTGCCACCAGGGTTAAGAGATGCCCAAGTATAGTCTGTACAGTATTGTATTTTTAAACACCAGGAGATTACTACACACATTACTAAAGCATGTTTCTATATGTACTCTTCTTAAGTCTAAGGAGATAGTCAATGTTTAGACATGTAACTGCAAACACCGTGTACTCAAAATAGTGGGACCTAAGGGATACTATAGCCCTGTGTATTAATCTATAATTAATCCATGCTTCCAGGCTGTTAATTTTTCATGGTTGAGAAGAGGCTTTTCGGACCGGTATAACTTTATAGTTTTGGCTATTTGAATTTTGTCTTCATTTATACCACAGATATTTTTTTTATTAAAAAAAAAGCTATTTCCCTTTTCTTGTCATGGCAAGAGTTGATAATAGTTCCCATCTGGTGAGAACAATTTTCGTGCAGTAGTTGTATGTTTTTTGAGGGAGTAAAATATTTATAAATAGTAGGATAGAAATACAGGTTTAACTGCTAATAATTTTGTTGTGTGTTTTAATTTGAATCCTTTAGAAGCATTATTACTTGTATTCTTTAGAACAAGTTGAAAGATTTCAAAATTTTATTTTAAATTCAGGATGCAAAAAAATTAAGACATGGTTTTCAATATCTGTTCTATTACCTAAATGATCTAAAAACTTACTAACTCTGAAGTGCTCCTGCATCAAAAGGAACAAGAAACTCCCAGATTTCTGCGGTTTGAGGCTCCTCAAAGTATGAGCTGAAAGGAGTCTAGTCAGGTCATCCAGCAGGTCCCTGAAGCTGCCATGACAGGGAGGAGAAGGCTGAAGTTATACTGCAATTGATCTGGGGCTGCAGCCAGCCTGATACCGTTTTGAATAGCTTTAAGGCTGCTTTAAACGACATCTGAGACCAAGCTATGCTCCCATGTCAGGGAGACATAAATAACTTCCTGCTTTCTCAGCTGAATATTGCGGGTTTTTATTAAAGGGAAGAGGAAAAAGGTACAGCTTTATGAAAAAAAGTATAATTACTACTCTTCAAAATATAGAGAATATATATTCAGCTCTTTATTAGATGTACAGTATTAACATATGGATGCTCTAACTGAGATTGGTATCCTATTGTGCTCTACAGACAGAGTGAAAAATGGTACCTTCACAAATAAACTGCTATCTGAACAGACAAGATAGGAGGAAAACCGGGATAAAGGAAGTGGTAGTATTCCCTTGCTACAAAGGCAGATGAAATGAGTCCTGTGTCATGCTGAAGGTTTGTGCATGGCCTGAGGATGGCACCTGGGGGTCCTGGGTCTGGCTGCTGGCCTAACCACCACACACCTCTGCTGTGACTCTGTCACATAACAGGCACTGCAATTGTGAACAGATATAAAACATGGTCTACAGTAGAAAAGGGTAAGGTCATCTATGTCTTCCCACTTTGTTTTACGTATTTCTAGTGCACCCGTTACTTTAGCTTGGTGACGGCTGTTGAGCATTAAAAGGAATTTATGCATTTGTTGTTGAATATGGTCAACTTTTCCTGGAGTGTGAGATTGTTAAATGAAGAATGAGCTGGTAAAAGAGGCACTGTGTAATCTCATTTCTAATATCCAACTATGGGTAGCATAAACTGAATTTTCTTTTCCAAAAGTGCTTACAAAGGTAACTTTCAGCTGTTAACCAGGTGTGACTGAAGCAGTGCTGGCTGAATTTTGTGGGGGAGCTTTCAACAATAGCCCAGTAAGTGGATTCTGTTGTATTCAGCTCAGTACAAATAGACATAATTTACATTTCAGTAGTGTTAGCTATTTCAAAGCTATTTCAAGCATTAGAAAAATGCACCATGCTGTGGAGATCATGATAGTCTACAGTGAGAGACACCTCCCTGAAAGGTCCAAGGAGGCAAGCTGAATCTAGTCCAAGAGGCTTGTCAGAAATTGGAGTGACATGGAGAAGGAGCCTGATGGTCCTGGGCAGGGAAAACATGAATGTAGATTCAGTATCTGTATATTTTTCTGTGAATTTCACTGTTGCTGCAACATAGCTGAGGTCTCAGCCTTTTCTGGTGTCCCTGAGTGCATCAAATGTGTTGAGACAGTCTTATCCTCTCTGCCCTCATTTTATATCAACCTATTTTATATCAACCTATCAAGCATTAAACTAATATATTAGTCTACTCTATGTCACAATTACTGAACAAACAGCATATTAATCAGAAGCCAGGCGAGGACTGCAGAGGATGGCTGTGTGCTTGGCACTGCCTGCCCTCAATGTGCCAGACCTCTGTTCCAGTTAAGCCTAACAGCCCAATGTCATCCTCGGGTCTAGGTGATCAGGGGACACTTTCAAACCCACCAGAGCCACCTTGCAGCATTTTGAGTAGAAGCTGGGCTTACAGATGGAGCCGAGATGTTCTGTTCCTCTCCAAAACATGGAATGTTTTGTGATGTTTTTTGTAAATTTAATATGGAGACCTTGCTCCTGAGTTTTCAAATGTTCTTTCTTTTTCTAGAAAACCAGATCAGGTCAAGGTTAAAACTAATTCAGGTTGGGTTTTTGGCATAGGAGGCTTATGTGAAATGGTAGA
This sequence comes from Microhierax caerulescens, assembly GCA_035590215.1. NCBI lineage: Eukaryota > Metazoa > Chordata > Aves > Falconiformes > Falconidae > Microhierax > Microhierax caerulescens. The sequence goes on along the minus strand of JAVJGJ010000059.1, from coordinate 24,673,638 downwards.
TAAGGCACTGAAAGACCACATATGCACTCATATGATTTCTGTACTTGACTTCCCATACTTCTTTGCCTTTAACAAGGATTGAGGTAGGTTTGAAGCCTGAATTACTTTCTCAATTTAACAGGACATCCTTCAATGCATACTACTGGTATAATTTTGGAAAGACTTCCTTATTTTGCCTATGCAAATCTCTCTGAGCAAACCTGGGTTCATTTTCTAGTGGTGTCCCCTCGGTATCTTGAAACTCTGGTGTCCAGGATGAAAGCTGGAAATCCTTTTTATCACTAGTTGTGAAAAAACAGGTTTTACATTGATGCAAGCAAGGTGACTGAGAAACTTCTGAGTTTGAGCCTGAACAGTATTTTGCCAAGTTGTAAGCATAAAGTATTAGAAACAAAATGAGAATGGTAGAATTGTGTGTCAGCTCTGTACCAGCAGTAATTTAGACCATGGCAAGCAATTGTTTGAACCAAAGGAATCTTGTCATTGGCAAAAAAGCACAAGTTAAATTTTGAATGCACAGGAATAAAACCAAGAGCTTACTATACTTAGAATTATTTTCTTTGCTCCCTCACATTGCTGACACTTCATCCTCTGCCACAACGATCTGACATGCCTGCAATTGTTCCCTGGAAAAGCAGAGTTTATGTTAGCCTCTGCCCTCACCTGCTATGGGCCACATCTTATCTGCAAACATCTTCCTTCATGTTTCTCACTTGTGCACTGTTGGTAAGATTGTCCAGCTGCGCACATAAGTATTTATCTCCAAGAAAATTGTATTGTATCTGCAATATGGTCAGATTTGCTTGGACATGAGATAAAATGCTGCATTTGTGACATAAGAACTCAATATAATGACATATTGTCAGTATGATCTACTGCATTGTAGATGCTGCATTTTCTATATTATTTGGGTTAATAAAATGTACTCAAATTGAAGACTTTCTACATGCATTAGCGAAGCATTAATACCTAAGCAAATTACTGTGTTATACAATGTATTTAATTTATATTTGTTTTGTTTAAATATAGGGGAAATTGCCCAAGGAATGTACCGTAGCAGCTCTCCTGAGCTGTCAGATAATTAGATTTAGAGAAGACAGAATTTTAAGCACTTTGATTTAAGAATCTAGACCAGAATTCATTTTGGAATTGTACTCTTTGTTGTGCTTGCATGTTGAGATGACATGAATAGTTTCAGCGGTGTAAAAAGTGGAATTTGCCTTAGCATTCTTTTGAGATGGGTGCTAAAAGAGACATGTGGATTGATTTGCCTCTTCTGCAATTTAGATATCTACATTTGAGCTCAGGGTCTTAGGCCTCCTTTATAATCAGCAGCATTTAGACTGATGAGCTTTTACATAGAGTATTCTGTATTATAGATGTCTACATTTGGTTAATGAATGCTAGCAATCACAAAAAACTCAGAGGTGTAATATTTGGTGTAGTAGGCTGTTGAACACTTGGCTGTGTGTGTCAGCAACAGTTTATAAAACATTCTCTTCAACCCTTTTAAAGCTACTGCTACATTTTTATACTTGGAGGAACCATTTTCACGAAACATCAGTGGCTATAATGGGCATTGCTTTTGGCAATACTAGGAAAAACACAGAATGGAAAGCAATGGCAGTATAATTTAGAGGTTATATCATTCAAGGTTAAGTGGGAAAACATTTTTTGGCATGGTCTTTGCTTTATCTGTTCTAAGTGGGAAAACATTTTTTGGCACGGTCTTTGCTTTATCTGTTCTGTGAATGGAGACCAGTAGATTGATTACTTGCTACCTTACCATATTTATGTATAATTACACTCATTAAAAGGCTAAACATTACAGCCATCTCTGTTTCAGAGTTGTAATTGCATAGGTGTAGGTATTTGGCCCACTCTTTCTCATGCACATACATAAACGTGTAAGGAGTAGCTTTAATTACAACATGACAAAGAAAAGCTGTGTTCCAGTGCCATCTCTACTTCAATTAGAAAGCTGAAGCTTCTGCTCATAATTGTTTCTATTAAGATTAGTACAATTTTCTCATTTAGGGTACCAAGAACTACTCGGGGAAGGAAGCATGCCTTTTAAATAGTTTGCAAACTGCTTGTTCTGTTGCTTAAATTAACTTCTAATACTCTTCATTTATGAGGAAATGGGGGTTTGTTTTTTGGATTGTTTTGGTTCTCAGTAAATGTTTAAAGCCTGGTTCAGATTTCTGTAGTAAACAAATTATATTTTGTGCCACATAAACAAAGTTGTAAAGAGTCACGCATTTCACATAGATCTGGTGGTAGCAACATAAAGCTAATATCAGCAAATGAAAGAATGGGAAACCAGTTGCCGCCTCTTTCTAGTGTGCAATCAGTGTAAGAGTCTCTATGATGGGCAATTACCTTAACTGCCTGCCTAAAGCAGCAGTGAGTTGCATGATCACTCCAATGCACAAGATGATACACTCCCCACTACTTGATGAAGAAATTCAGTCTGCACTGATAGCTATCATATAATTCCAGAGTACTGCTTTAAAACTTGTTAAGAAGCAAAAAAAGGTACTAAGATAACCCAGCTAGAAAGCAATGGACAAAACGTTATTTCAGTCAGCATAGAACTACCCAGGCTTGCAGTGACCTCAAAAGATCATCTGGTACAACCTTTGGTGCAAAGGGAGCTTCAAGGAGATTATCTAGCACCCTGTGCAATTGCATCTTGAAAACAAGTATCAAGAACTCAAATACTGCATTTCTATTGCAGTTAGTGTAGCACCGAGTGATACAGTGATTGTTCTGAATCAGATTGTAAAAGCTTTCTTTTTCTGCTGAAAAATTCCATCCATTTTCATTTTTTGCATTAATTTTATGTAACTGATTTGTCTTTGTTGTAGTTGAAATGGGTAGAAAAAATAAAACGTCATACTTAAAATAATTTATAATACAGGATATCTCCTTCTAGTTGTGGCATTTCTAGCAAAATGAAATCATGAGCATTCCTAATCCTTTGTTTCGGTCTGTGCTGTTTAGTAATCTGTGAGGGAAGAAAGCCAAATAAACAGCTGGCGTGTTTTCGCGGTTACTACTAGCTTCTCTCTTGGCTGTCTCTGTTGAATAGGAGGGATTGCCTGGTGAATTTAAAGGCAGGGCTGAACGCCACGAGTTCTCATCTACACTTAGACTCTGCTGTTACATTGAGCAGTTCTGGCACAAAGGAACACGACAAGTGATGTGCTTGCTTGCTGCTTGTTGGTAGGAGAGAGCAAGCCTTCTCCAGGGCTAACTGCAAACTGTGAAGTGACCTCCTGATAAAGACTGTCACAAACCTTTGCAATTCTGTTTTTAGCACAGGGCCTGCTTCTCTGGCCAATGAAATAAATACACACCAACATCTATACGTAAAATCGAAAAGTAGCATCCCTCTATACTTCAAAAAGGCAAAAGCATTGTGCACTTTTTGGGCAATAATGAAACAAGTATAAAATAGATTTTGGTCATGGTAATGAATAACTGGTGGTGGGGATGCAGTATGAGATGTGGGAGTGAAGTTTGTTTTGCTTCTGAGAGTGCCTTTTTGCACAAGAAAAATTTAAGACATTTACTATTAATTAATAAATAATATTAATAAAAATAATTTTAATGAACTAGTATGCATTTTAATTGCAGTCAACAGAGCATTTATTTGTGTACAGTTTAGCGATATGCAGACTGTTATTGATTATTTTTAATCTTCCATAATTGCTATTTTAATGTTCTCAGTTTTGGCCTGTAGAAATTGAGGAGATCAATATTACCTTATTGCCTCAGTGTGGTTTTAAAAAATATCATCAATGTTGAATTAGCACCAGTGAGTTGAGCATGATTCAGTTCCATAATCCTTTTCCTATCTGAGAGTATTTTATCTCCCTTTATCCCTATTTCTCTGTCATAATATCTCAACTTGTTGCTTCTTCACTTGACTAGTAGCTAGTATTGAGCTATACAATGCTGTGAAATCAACAGTACTGTTTGAGAAGCAAGGTGCTACTCCGAATTTGTAATGATCTGTATTGGTAGATTAAAAACCTACATGGACTGCTTAACTGATTTCAGTAAAAGGTAGATTTGCTCATTGGATGCTTACAGGCTTGTGTCATGGTTAGCATGAGGAGGATCCACATCTCAGTGTGACTTCTAGTTGGTACTGTAAAGTACACACATTGAACTATGAAGTTTAACAAAGCCTTAGTGTGACTTATGGAGTATTTAATTCTCTTTGGTTGTGTCTCTGTTTTTAATTTTCTTATAGCATACTTTTTCACATAGCATTTAGTAGTTCTAGAAATTTGTTTTTATTTTTAAATTCCTGGTTGTAGGGCAGCGTGAAATGCTGTGATCCCTAATCTCACGGTTTTTCTTTCTGGTCTTTATGTCATTAATGATATCCTCTCTTTAGAGTACTGCATGATTTTTTTGTAATTTGTTTAGAGATAATGATTTCAGTCTCTAGCCCATTATGTCCATCAACTGTAAATTTTCATCCCAGTCCTCTGTACTAATTTAAATCACATGTTTAAATATGGGGTTTTCTGTATTTCTTTGGCAGATTCTGAGTCTGGTATAACTGCCCATACCTTTGTACATATCCTGTCTTTAGTTTGTCCTGTGTGAATCTTGATTTAGAAACTTACTAGTATGTCAACTTAATTGCAGTTACACTTAAAAATAATACTAAATAATGCATACATGTATATGCATACAATATTTTTCTGTGTCAAGATTTTAAAGATCCAGGTAATAATTTTTAAATTTGATAATTTAGTTATCTGAAACCTCTCTTAAATCAAAGCATTAAAATATTTATTCACATGTCTATGTACACAAACGTTTAATCTACAAAGTTTTACCTTCATTTAGACATGCAGCCAAAAATACTGACTTCTGCAGCCAATGCTCAAAGTGTCTTATTTCAGAGCTGCCTGCTCTTTGGACCCTAATCCACACTATTCTGAAGTCTTTAACCTTAAAATCTCTTTTTACTCATTGCTCAACCCCTGATGAAATCTAGTAAGTGTGGTAAATCATCTGCCTTTTTTATTCATGATAATAAATTTAGTTCCCAACTTAGTTAAAATATATAAATAGAGCGTCTTTCTGAGTGCTGGGATACAGGCCATCCAATACTAGAATTGTACATTCCTTTTCGCTGACTGATTCCTTCTTACTTATTCTGGTGTCACTCTTCATTTCATTAATTTTTCATTTTCTGCCTCCAGGAAACTTCTCTCTGATTCTGGCATGTTTCCCTCTTTCTCCCTAGTGAACATACTTGAGACAAAGAAATCTTTTAGCTTTGCAGCACTCTGTGCCTCATCTGTCATCAACTTGCCTCCATCCATCACACCAAGAGACTACAGTCTCCCTCAAAATCCTCCTGATCCTTATCTATTTGTAAAACCTTTTGTTTGTCCCTCTACCATTGACTAGAATTGTTTTAATTTTTTTTTCTTTCTACCACGGTGCTTTTTGGTTTTACTGATTTAACAGATGCCTCAATTATAGTAGTAGTAGTATTTGCTACTGTTTGTAAGCACAATCTTGGGAGCAAAAATAAAACATATAGTTAACAGCTGCAAAATGCTTTAGGACTGTATTCTCCTGTAGATTTTACACAAGACATTCATTGACTTTTCTGCAGTGCAGAAGACTTGCCTTTTTTTTAAACAAAGAAGCCAGAGTATACATAATGCACAGTTCACTATAATGGCAGGGACAGGAGTTCAACCACTCTGAATTGCCTTAGCTACTCTAAAGATCATGGTTTAAACAGTTTCCACTGGTTTGCATCAGATGAGCTTATTGTTTGCCATGATCTTTTATGCAACTAGTGAAACCAAAAATGTTGTGTTAAGTGACCAGAGTTGAATGAGGCTCAGATTCCTGACTGTGAATGTCAGCTACTAAAGATAACAAAAGAAAGAGATGGTCTGATTGTATCCTGACTGTGAACAGTGGCCAATTATGTTAAATTGCCTGCCTTTACAAGAGTGTCCTATACATTCTTGAGCATGAATAATTCTTAAATTTCAGATGAAGAGACAAGTTACAGCAATGGATTTCAGGCTTGTTCAAAAACTTATTTAATACCAACCAGCTCAGTTCTGCTACTACAGTCTGGTCCAGTGTACCGAGCAGTGCTTGGATGTGAGGGATAGGGCAGGTGCTCATGTACTTTGTGTAATGGATGAGCAATTTAAGATCAATGTGTAAATTGTCAGTATGAAACTAAAAGTGTAGCCTTTATTTTCAAAGGTTTTCATGAGTCACATGAAAGGGCTTAGGAGCCCTTATATGGTGAGAGTTAGTATTCTCTTCTCTGTAAAGAATCCCTGAGCTGAGCAGTCCTAGATGAGACAACCTTTAAGTAATATTAAATTAGTTACATTGGCTGTTTAATACATATAATATTTTTTTATTAATTTTACTGTCTCAGTGGCATCTTAGTCTTGTGTTGTGGACAAAGATGTCAGTGCCTACCATCAGCTAGTGTAGACAAATACATATCAAAATACTGTACTTTCCTCACTGTAAAGAACTAGGACTGTAAGTACCATATAGCAGCTGAAAAGCACGTTGGTGTTGAAGTGCAAGCAAACCGGAAGACATCCAAGGTCAGTGTTGCAAGTAGTGATCACAGTATACCTGCTACCTAATCTTTGTCAAGGTTTTCCTTGAGCATCACCACAAATGAAAGACTCAAGGAGCAATCAGAGATGTACAACTAAACAGCTTTGTAAATGTTAATAGGAAACAATAACATACAAATGACAACCCAGAGGAAATGTCAGAGGGTTATAGAAAACTGAGCAGTTGCATGGAGGAGGCTGGCTTTTTTGCTTCAGAACTTCTTTCCAGGCAAGGATACTCTACAGCACTGGCTTTAAATTTCTTGCTATCTTCTAAATCTTACATGTCTGAATACTCATTATCAGTCTTACGTAATATTGTTTTGATTAACTGATACGTCATCAGTTTAGACTTGAATTTTTGCAATTTTAATCTGAGATTTTTGCTCAAATATATAAGATACTGACTTAAGTTATATTCTCAAAAACCCCACATTCTTTTGTTTAAGAATTTATTGAGTTATATTGGAAAATATTTCTAATGTATACTAATACATATTCTGATACATATCATTAACCCCCACTCTCAAACCATCCTGACAATTTCTAAGCTTACCTAAAATCATATTCAGAATGTATCTGCTGTCTCCAAAATGGACATATTCCTAAAGACTTTCTCTTTCCATATGTAGAATTACAGAATCACAGAATAGTTATGACTGGAAGGGACTTCTAGAGATCTAATACAATCTACCTGCTCAAAGCCGGGCTATGTCCAGCTGGGCTTTAAACATCTGTATAAATGGAGACTCCATAACTCTCTGGTCAACCTCTTCCAGTGTTTGATTTCCCAGACAGTACAAAACCACCAACAATACTAATGTTTTAATGGAATTTCCTGTATTCTGCCTATTGTTCGTTCCTATTGTTTCTTTTCCTGCTACTGCATATCACTGAAAATAGTCTGGCTCTGTCTTCTTTACATGTACCCATCAGGCAGTTATACACACTGATGAGATCCCCCTAGAACTTCTGTTCCCCAGGTTAAACAGTCCCAGCTCTCCCCTCAGCCTCTCCTTGCACGAGAGATGCTTCAGTCCCTTCATCGTCTTTGTGGACCTTTGCAGGACTTACTTTGGTATGTCCATGTGTACTGAGGAGCCCAGAACTGGACAAAGCACTCCAGGTGTGGCCTCACCAATGCTGTGTAGAAGACAAGGATCACCTCCAATAACCTGCTGGCAATGTTGTTGGCCTTTTTTGCCACAAGCGTGTATTGCTGACTTATGGTCAACTTGTCCCCCACGAGCTTTGGGTCCTTCTCTGCAAAGCTGCTTTCCAGCCAGTCAGCTCTGTGACTTTTCTAATGCCTGGGTGCAGGACTTTGCATTTCCGAGATGACCAGGTTCTGCTTGGTCACTTGCTAACCTCATTTCTATAGTTGTCTCTTACTTTCCCTTCCTGAGATTCCTGTTTCACGTACAAGATCTCGAGTTTAGGATTTTACATTATGTACTTTTTGAAGACTTGCCATGTGTGAATCAGATTCAGTGATGAGCTAACCCAAATTCTAGGGGTATTCAGATAATCTGGTTTCTTACCTCAAATTATTTTGTTTTTTTGATTGTATAATTAAACAATGGTAAAATGTTTCCTGATTCAGTTCCAGCCAAAAGTTCTTTAATCTTAGCCCATATCTGTATTTATGAAGACTAAGAACAGAATAGACTTGCACATACCCCTTCCTGACACAGCATTCCTCAAGATAAATACCCTAACGGTACTCAGTGCCTAGCTGTTTGCATTGTCCTCTTACACTTTCTCATTTGATTGTTGATTTTTCACAAAAAATTCTTGGGCACCGACCCTTCTGTACCCTTCTGAACCTTTCCAGGGAGTTAATTTAAGAGCCCCTTGAGTTTTCCAGCACAAGACCAGATGACATGACATGACATGCTCTACCATGTTAACATGTGACACTTGATGTTGAAGGATATCATGCATGATATCCTTCTTCAAAACCCCATGGTTTAGGCAGAAAATTCAGGCTTTTCCTTTATAGTATTGTGATATTGCAGTGTCAGGTCTGCTACTGCAGCAGCTGGTAACCTGGAGCATGTGGTGCTTTGGAGAATGTGTGCTCCTTCTGTTGCTGGAGAACTATCGGTACCACAACTTTGTCAAATTCTTGCAAAACAAGTTCCTGTATGAACTGTTTCCCCCATGGCCCGGAAGGGCTGGTGGTTAAAATCAACTGGTTTGGGATTAGGAAATTAATAGAAAAACACAAGTCAGGAAGGGCAATTTTTTCTTGCAATGGGGAGGCATTCGACAATCCAGGAAGTCCTCAGCAGGCTGACATTTAGCCTGTAGGTGGAAAATGCCATCTCAGGAGAGTCGTTCACTGATAACCATACGCTTAGCTGGAAGAGTGAAAGGCAGAAAGTCTTCTTGCTACATGCAGACAACACAGGACTTATAGTGCTAATACCATATCACCAGTTTACATAGGGACACCACCCAGGAGCAGCAAGGCACCTCCCTCCAGCATCAGATAAATTGCAGACCTGGACTGGCAGTAAGACACTGCTATCTGTCCAGGGTTTCCAGCACCCACTTCCAGAGTGGTCTGTCCAGACACCAGACTCCCAGCCTGAAACCATCATCACCAGACATCCACAAGGTCACAGCTAGATTTCCAGCTAAAATGTTCTCCAGCTGCCCTGGCTGATGTGGGTAAAGACAGACTTCTTGGGTTATTTGCTCCAAGAGCCAGCTCCAGCACAGTTGGGAAAGACCTAAATATTTTGGGCAATGAGAAGCAACAAAGCATTGCTGAGTCTTTTTGTGTCTTTTCAGTTTGAGGAACCTGGGGCAAGGCTATACAGGGCAAAGGAATAAGAGGAATAGTTTTTAGGTGTGGTTACACAAGAGAAAAATGGGGCAAAGATGGGATGTGCTCCCACAGACAAGCTTTTCCCCAACTTCACATAGTTGCATTTACCCCAACGGCCCTTAGATAATAAATTATTATAATAAATTATTATATGAAGTACTTGTTTTAAAATATTACTCCTTGTTAACATCGGTTTGTATCTGACAATAATATTTATTTAAAAAAATATTAAAAAACATCAGCATAGCTATTTTCTGGATTTAATGACATTTGGACTTTAAGTCTATCCTTTCCTTCTCTTACCACAGAAGACAAATACCATCATTGTATACCCTTATTCTGGGTCACACTCTTAGCTTCTAATATGTAAAAAAGCATCCTCAGATAACACTGCAAAAGTGATTGGACCAAGAGTAGATTTGCAAGATAGAGCCAGAGGCATCTGGCATCAGAGCCAGGGAGCATGTGGAGGGAGCAGAAATGCTGGAGTGTGGCTGGGTGACATCCTCCAGAGAGGCACTCAGAGTTGGCAGGTGCGTGGGGCAACTGTCTCTTGCTCCGTGCTAGGTGGTGAGCACAGCAGTGGTGCCTACTCACTGCTTTCGCAGGTTCAGAGTCATACTTTTAGCATGACTACTGGAGGAAGGCCAAACGGGAACAGATGGGTAGGGAAAGATGTGTGTGAATATAGATGGTGGAGATGGCATAAGCCTTCATGCAGAGGAGCCTAGGGTACATCTAAATAGTGTTTTATAAAACTTACTTTCGTAGCAGTTGCATGGGCTGGGAATTTCTGTTTCCACTGTAAAGTGTGTCCTAACCCTTGAAGACAGATAAGAAGGAGTACAGGAGATAACAGTTTAACTGTTCGATGTTGAGTCTTATTAATGAACAAGCAGGGAATTTCAGCATGGGTTGTATGGTCTTGTCATGCTTTTTATGGTAAAACCTGGAAGAGTTTATTAAGCTTAGAGGACAGTAAGTGGAGAAAAGTGGGGTATAATTGCTGGGAGAAGAGAAGGAGAGATTGAGAAGGAATGGTGAGAGAGAGGAGCTGAGACTGAGAGAGAATTTCAACTTTGAAGTAGGTAACAATTGTGATACCAGGTGTAGATGTAGAGGAATGGTCTCTCTAATGTACTTAAAGTTTGGATTTGCATCACTTCTTTTGCTGAAACTATGTCCATCAAAGTTGTATTCAAATTTGTCAGTGAATAGGTGAGGGCCTTCCAAGGACTACAGAGAGGCAGAGGGTAAATGCACACACAGGCTGTGGATCACAGTAGGCCACTGTAAATGTGATGAGTTCTGATGCTGAGTGACTCTTGGGGGAGTGCTGCCAGGCCTTGTCCTGCCACAGCCACCGGGGTTCAGCTAGCCAGTGCCTTGGCTCCACAGCGCTCTGTGATGCTCCATGATGAGTGCGATGATGCATTTGTCAGACTCAAAACTGCTTTGCCACAGTTTTCCAGGAGTTAAGACAACCTGTATTTCTACTGGATGGGGTCCAGAGGCAGGTATGCCAACTCATTAGTGCCACTTCTAAATTTAGTGTGGAGCCGGGAAGGTGGCCTTTCACACTCTGGTTAGTGACTCGTCTAAAGGGCATTGTGAACTTGTAATGCTAGTTGTGGATGACCAATGCTGTTCAGACACTGCGGCCCTGACTTCAGTGGTGATGTCTGTTCCTGCCTAGGCTTCAGTGGGGGCCTCTGCCTCTTCACACAAGTATCCTGCTGTCACACAGGGAAAGTCACAGACAGCTGAAGGAGAGGAGCGCGTGGGGTTTGTAGGTTTCAGTAGTGCTTCAGGACTTTGGATTTGCAAAATGCAAGGGGGAGATGCACCAAGCACTACAAAGGCCTTTTTCAAAAGAGAGCTTATGGCATAGATACCATTGCTGGTGTTGCATCATTCCTAGTCCTCAGGTGCCTTAAAAATGCTGCAGCATAGACACATATGGGATATTCCCATCTGGGAAACAGTCTTCATGCTGCTGTAACCAAGGAGGTCTCCCAGCTGAATATATGAGCCAGAAACAAGAAAGGTTCTAACTGGGGTATTGCAAGGGGGTTTTATCTCTTGTACCATGAAAAAGTAAGCCTCACCAAAATGCTAGTACAGAAAGTAAGGTAACTAGTCTGCATCCACAAAAGGATTTCCAGTTGGAGTTGTGTGAGGAGGGAAGCCAAAAAACTGTTAAAGCAGCAGGTGCATTCTGCCCTTGTGCTGAGATGCCCAGGCATCTCTTGTACCAGACCAGTTTTGCACATAGGTCAGGATATTTAAGAAACACACATTGCTTTTTTTTTTCTTGTAAGTCTTTAAAAGTTTTGATGGTAGAAGACTAATATGTTTTCCACACTAGGACTTACCAAGCTGATATCTGTTTTTCTGTGAAGTATGTGGATCAGCGCTACAAAATACCGTAGTTAACCTGGCTTTTAAAGCTGTTCTTTGATGTATTATAATGTTGGGGGGTTTTGTAATAGAGGAAATGAAGAAAATACCCCTGGGCCTGAGCATGGGATTAATTATATGTGGGTGCACTTTATTTCAAATAAAAGTCCACTTACATACTTCCTTTTGATTCAAGATAAGCTGGGGGGCACTTCATACTGTTGCCCAAATTAAGATTTCTAGTTTAAATTTAGCTTCTAAGCTATATAACAATATATGTGTTTTTCTGTAGACAGTGAGAACAAAGGAATGTGTTTTCACAGTGACACCAAAACAATGTAGTAAGGTCAATAATGCCTTCTGTTCCATCCTGTGTGTCTCCCTGATACATTGCTGCTTAAAACATAATGCAAGGAAACTTGCAAAGCAAGTAGATAGTATCAGCATCTTACTGTCACAAGAAAGACATAACCTTAAATATCTTCTCATCATTACACTTTGCTTGGTGGATTACTAAAAATACACAAGGTATTTTCATTCCTAGTTGCCTTCACTAAATGTTAATTAAAAAAATTTTCCTAAAATAAGTGTAGAATCTAGTAGCTCTAGTTCATTTCATGTATTTTCTTCTTTCTTGGTGCTCATCAGCACTGGAAGTTTGTGTAATTTATATATTTATAGCTGAATGTTTATAATAGACTATATTTAATAAACTGGTCATGCTTATAATAGTCTATGTTTAATAAACTGATCCATAGAATAAAACTGGAGCAAACTTCTGTCTTAGGGACACAAATTTACATCTTCTTTCAGATCTACTGACAGACACACTGGGCCATTTGTATTTTTGTTTAGTGTTCAATTTATTTTTGGCATTCTGGCAATATTTAATAACAACAGTATATAAGGTGAGACTGTATAAATGTTACAAACAGCAAATACAGGCTACAGTTTTATTAGTGATAATGATAAAGGAAATGGCCCACATGAAATGAGTACAAAGACTCTAAATAATAAGGCAGTGTGTATGAAATGTACAACCTGGACCAACCAAACAACACATGTCTCCCTCAAAGAAAATACAAGCATCAGACAGAGAAAGGCAGAACAAGAATATTAGAATTTAACAGTGCGATGGTGAGGGGTTTACTCCCTGAAGATGATGATTAGACTTTCATAATGTACCCAAATTAAGCTCTGGAGTGATGCCAATACTGCAAAGTCCTTAAGAGAGTTTGAAGATGTAGCCTAGCAGCCCTCACCTTTGCTGTGCTGTGTCTCCTCTTTAGATCTTGCTCTGGTGATGTTAATTCCCAAGTCAAACGCTGAAATCTAACCCACAGGAATAATTTATAATGCATATTCTCTATCTGATATGGATTACCTTATTTTACTGAGTAAAGCAGTTTTATCCTATATGCTTGAATATCATGGCAGTAAGCATACTAGATACAAGTGTCTAGTCAGAGAAAAGCAGTTTTAGTCACTGATTTTGTCTCTTCTGAAAAATATACTTGCAAGGTCTCTGTTCAAAGATTATTTCCCAAAGTTCTGGTGTTAGCTTTAAAAAAAATCACCACTGCACCTGGACTTGAGAGATGCTAGTCTTATTAACACATTAGCAGGTTTGTTAAGGAAGAGAAGGTCAGGTGAATAAAGTGAGAAAAATGGTAAACAATTTTACAGTCTTTCTTACTTTAATACATGTTGTCTACACACTATTGTTTATTTATAAGAGACATCAAGTATCTGTAACCAAAGTTGTATGCCTGTTAATGTTAGCACACTATGTTAAAAATGTCCTTGAAACACATGCATTTAGGGCAATACAAGTAGATATAACGACAGATAATTTCTTTCCCCCAGACCTCCAAGGTTATTATGAGCAACTTATTTGTAAATGGAAAATAGTACAGATTACTCGAGTACATACTGTATACCTCACTTATGCTTAGAGCACCTGCTTTTGAAATACTGGTAAGCTTGCCAGTATTAGTCTTTCAGAAACTTATGACTTGCTGTTCAGATTATGTTTTTGTACTCAGTTTTACGGATAGTTGGGGATGTTTAGTATTTGAAAGATCAGGTTAGAATGATTAATCTTAGTTGTGCACAGCTTCTGTTAAATTATGCAAGTCTTGACCTATAATAGAGTTTGAGATGACAGGGGTTTGAGCAGATTAAGCTTCCTTGCAGGGATGGATATTCATGCATAGCTGAATCCAGATATTGAGCAGCAAAGGTCTTGTGGTCCAGTGCTGGGACAGCTTGACATGTATAACTTCCAGTGAAATCAATGGCACTAATAAATGCTGAATAAGAGCTATTGTCTTGTAATTGGTACAAGACTTGAAAACAGAAATATAAATCTTTGTAGATAAATTCTTTTTATTGTGTTTTTAACCCTTATGACTACTTTTTTCAAGTTTTGGCAAATGTGCACATGCTTAATTTAGTACTGTAAGCATTTCTCTTTAACAGTGGCATTAAAGTTGATTTGTAGGTAATTGCAGATTGGAGCCTTAGAGTGTATTTCATATCTGTAAAATGCTAGATAGTCACAGGATTGAGTCCACCATATTGTTGTACAAATTGCCATGATAATTGCCATTTCTGGTTCTTGTTACAATACATGTCACAAATAATGGATTAAATTTATGACATTTTCTCACTGTTGTCCTAGTTTTTGTCAGTACAGCCAGAATGTATTATCTGAGACCAACAGAGATGCCAACTATTAAAAAGTGAATGTAATTCCTTTTTTTGTCACAAAATTTTATAAGAAGAAAACCTGGCATATGGTTAACCCCCAATTATGGAATAAAGTAATGTAATATTGCCTCAAAATAATTATGATTACTGAAAGTAAAACCATCCTTGTTCATTTTTTGGTAGCACACATTCTAATATTGCTCTATAATATGTTACAGCAAATTGATGCATTTTAAGTATATATATTTGCAAACAGTAAACAGAAGTGGTATTTTGGAGTACATCTGGTACATGTTTGAGAGAAATTTTAAAAAATATAACTTGTGTAACATTATAGCTGGTATGAAATTAGGCTGATTTTAAATTTAGTTTGCCTTTTAATGTCAGTAATTTAAAAAAATGCTGTGTAATGATATTAATTTTTATTGTCACTAGGGACTGAATTAGAGACCTAAATAAAAAGAGAGTGAGAGTGAGCATTTAGAATTTAAAATTTAAAAAAAAGGCAAGATGGCAGTTTAGCACCCTTTTAAAATCAGTGCAAGTGTTCTTCTTGACTTCGGTGAGCTTGAGGATCCTGAAAGTGAACAGGCATCAGGCTCTGTCAAACTCATTTTCCTGGAGCAGTGTGTAAGAATGAGGCAGCTTCCATGCTGCAAAGGGGATTCCAGCAGTAGTCTTACTAAATAAATGATTGGTTTATCAGATAGAGGAAGGAGAAACAGGAAAACTTAGAAGAACAAAAGGAGTACTTAGAAGGAAACAAAGATGTACTGAGAAGGAAAAAGACTTAAGAGTTTACTGGGATTAAATGTTGAAAAACCTAGTGCAAAAGGAGAGGTGTAAAAAGGATGGTAAAAAGTGGTGTGTAGTGTAAAGGAGGATAGTGGAAAGGGAGATGACTAGTAGGGATAAAACAAAGAGCTGTAGGAAATTCAAACACCAGCAATGATAATGCCCTTTCCTGCCAGTAGCAGCACCTCAGGAACCTTGGTTTCCAGAACAGATGAGTGAAATCACAGGCTGTGACAAGGGATACAGAAATCACCTCACAAAAGGTAGGAGAGGAAATCTGGGACATGTTGACTTGTGGAGGTAGATAGGGAACTGAAAAGAGGATTTCATACAGTACCAAAAAATGACTATTGGTATTTTTAAATGTGTGAAATTTTTAGTCTTTTTTTTTTTTTCCCGACAAACTAGCAAAAATCACAAAAAAATCATGTGCTTATATGGGATCTTCAGTTGCTCAGCTTGTTAAAAAACTAGAGAGAACATTGACCAGAAGCACTCTGTAGGCTAACTTTCTGAACTTCAACCTTTTAACTCTACTAACTCTTCCAGGCATTATACATGACATCTCTGTGTACTTACGAACAAAGAATGCTAACTGCTGCTGACACAAGAGCTAAAATTTATCCTTGGTGTACCTACAATGAGTACTATGATACAGATTTTGCCCTGTATTCTTAACTCAGGCATTCAGTGTGAAATTCAGTTTTTCCTGACATTACTAGCTCTGCTATGATGCTAGAATTGGTTGATAGTACAGGCCCCATAGGTCATATTCCCCATTTATTTCTCTAACCATTGAAGTCTGTGTCAAGACTTGTGGTCAATTTAAGGATTAAATCTAAACTGTTCAGTGCATTATTTCAAGTTCTATAACTACAGAAATGTTTAAAAAATAGGAAAGATTTGGCAGTGTCAATTAAGAACAGCTACAAGGTAGGACCACCACCATCACCACCACCCCCGGGAGAAATTAATTGTGAACTAGGTAGTAAGAGTTGTCCTGAGAAGTGCTAACTAGCCCCAGTTCAAAGCAGAGCATTGGCTCTGAATAGCACCATTTTTTTCAGACTGCATAAGATGCACAGGAGTGATGTGAGGCAAAAGAAGAAGCAGAAATTGCTGCATTTAGTTTCAGTTTACAAATTACAATTAAAAGATGGTTAAAAAAACCCCAACAATCTATTTCCTTGAAAAAGCCTTAACCATGGGGCCAGCTTAATGTGCAGTTCAGAGTGCCTTCTGTAATCTGAATGCTAGTACCTGGAGAAAGTCTATTAGCTGCAGGCTGTTTTAACTTGTCTTTCACTGTTTATTTAAAATATAATACAAATTTCCCAACTTTGCCTTCAGAGTCGACATGGTCCATGGATAAAACAAGGTCCATAGTCAAGAATTTTTGAGAGTTATCTGCCTTTGTTCTTTTACCAGGTTTTCTCATAGCGAGCTTCAGATGTCTATTCAAATACAAATCTGTGATATGTCATATTCAGAATCACTACAGAATAGGCAGGTAGTTGTGAGATTTATCCAGTCTCATTAATTTCACCACTAATTGATGCTAATGCCATGTGCCTTTCTTGGACATGATAACAGCGGTCAGAATGACTCCAGCTTGAGTAGAAGTTGGCTGATGAGTAAAGCTGATGGAAAACCAAGATTTGTGTCTTTCTAGAAATGCCTCTGTATCAGAATCAGTTTGCTCAAAAAAAGCATGTATAAGAAAGAAATTTGTGTCAAATGGATTGTCAGTGTTATAGTACGTTCCATTTAAAAGAAAATATTTATGTCCTGAGGCATTTTGTTTGGAAACAGTACAGTACTGTGCTGTGTCCATATGTACCACCATTGTGTCTCAGAGAAGTCAGAGTTCAGGATTTTCATGATACATTTTCCTCTAGGGAATGATGTGCTTGTCTGGACTGTATCTTCTATGGTGCCTTGCAGTTATGGTAGCCCTGTGATGCCTCAAAGCTCTTGATCTAGATGACAGAATAATATGGGTAGGTTTTGGTTTGCTGAACCCAAAATAAAGTAAATAATGTTGATATCCAGAGCACTGGTAAATATTATGAAGATCACAGTGTTTTACTTTTGAGGTTCTTCTATGTGTTTTCCTGTCAAATACTGATTAAAGTCATACTTTTGGTCAACATGAGAGTCCCATGCTGATTTTAGCATGCGGCTAAGGCTTCTTATGCTATCGGGCTTGCTGTCCTACAAACCCTTCTCTTTAACTTCTGAGATATTTGTAATTTCTTTTGAAGGTGAGGGTATATTTCATAACTACTATTAAATTAGCTGGATTTTACTGGACTGAAACATAATATACCAAATCCTGATGTTCATGATAAGGAATCTGAGATTGGCAAATTAGACTAGAGAGTATCCACTGATTAGAAGAGTCGGTAAAGGTTTTGCCTGACAAGATCACATGGGAGGGTAAACTCCTGGAATGGTTAAGGGGGAGCCTGTTGTTGTGGAATCTGTTTCTATCATTGATATGGGGAGAAAAGAATAAAGTGATCCCTAAAACCTGAATTTAGTGATAAAAGAAAACTTAATGTGAAAGTAGTCATAGTTCTTCCTGAACAGATTCAGCCAAACAGGGACAAACTCAAGGTCTCACAGTGCAGTTCAGAAGATGGTGGTTAAAGAAGACCTAAAAAAGCAAAAGAGGTGTTTCAGAAGAGAAGAACCTTATAAAAATAAAATTTTGTCTGAATTAAAGTGTAACTGTACTTTAGCATGTTATTTTGATAAGGTTTCAGCTTAGTCTAGCAGCTGAGAATAAAGTGATGGCTGAAGAGCACATATGCAAAAAACCCCTCTCAAGTATGTCAATAAAAAAAAATGGTTTCAGTCTAACCATTAAAGCATAAATACAAGTGAATTAGAAAAAGAATGAGGAAAGAATGCAGAGGAGACTTCTGGTAAATCTGCAAGTTTCATATGGCAGAATCTTGCTGAAACCAAAAGCTATAGGTATATGAATACAGAAGAGGAAAAAAAAACAACCCTAACTTTTATGATAGAGATATAATTCAAACAGGACATTAAAAATATCTATATATAGATATATAGATATATATTGGAGTGATAACCAGAGCACTTGTTTACAAGGTATAGTATACCTATCTGTGAAGCAGACTTGCCAGAAGAAGTGAGAGCATAGCCTTATGTACAAAGGGTTACACTGGTTCCAGAAAAAGCAGAAGTTCTTAATGGAGACGATCACACAATGCTATCTGTATGAGTGTAAAACCCCAGTTGTAACTATGTCAATAAAGAGGACTTGCCTTGATAAAAAAAATTGAGTATACAATGTTGAAAGATAGCGGTTTATTATCAGTTATTTAGTCAAGAGTAGTATTGACAGTCATAACAGTCAAGGCCAACAGCAAGAGAGGAGAAACACCTTTGTAATCTTAAATTGCTGTGAATTATCAGTTCTTAACCTGTATTCAACATTACCTGAGAGTCACAAGTCCTTCTGGCCACTTTAGGAAGCAAATTCTGGAATGGGTAGACCCTGGCTACCCTGTATAAGAACCTATTTTAATGTTGGTGTTTTGGTTTTTTTTTTTTTATAGTGACTTCTGACTATATGAGGTGCTGCACTTCATGTTGTACATACGTAGATATGCATTTTTGTACTTTAGATGTGTATACAAAAATATACTGTTTGAATAATCTGTTCTGGTACATATTAGTTTCACAGACCATGTTAAAACCTATAATGCATTAAAAAATAATCATGAAATAGATATACACATATCCAGCGATGGGTGTTTATATGTAAGTTAAAGGCATCTAAAAAGTAACAAATGTAAGTGGGATTTTCAGACACAAGCAGGCATGCAAGCACTGAAGCATGTAATTCGATGGGTATTTTCGTGAGCACATGAAAAAAAAGCCTCACGGAAGAGGCTGTGTTTTTAAATGCAAACATATAAAATAAAACATATAATTTAATACAGTAAGATTGAATCTATTTAACAGGTCGAACTGATGAGACTCTGGAAAGACTACAAAAAATGCCCCTGTGAGATTGATTTGTGCAGAAGAATGTATGTCAAGTATTCAAGCATTAGCAATAATTGTACTTGGGGACAGTGTTAGTGGCAAAAATATATATGCTGAAGACCTGTGTGTACTTTGTCATAACAAATCATTAGGTTTGTATAGAGTATGTCTGAAATGTTTTTTTGGAAAAAAAGTACTGCAAATTCTAAGGAATAAGAATCTCGCTCTTTCCTGTTGATCTAGAATTTGTCCCAGAAGTTTGGAAGCAGATAAGCAATGTCTTGTTCTTGAGGACAACAGACCAAGCCTAAATCTTGTTTTGCTAGCTGCTCTGCTATTTTATAGCCATGTTTGCCTGGAAGATAAGGCTTTATTGTACTGTACATGGTTTATTACTAGGACCACTGGAAAGACTTGATGCCTTCTGCGATGATGAAACACTTAGAGTGAACACGGATCTCAAGGGGATCCATTCTCATTTGGGACATTTCAAAACCTTACTGGAAACTATGTGTAGCACATAGCGTAAGGAGTCTCCCATTTTGTGCTCCCTTTGCTCAGTATCCGGTAGTCACTGCTTATACTAATTATGTGGTGTTGTCCTTATCTTAGACCTGGCAGTAATGAGACCTGTGCAAACCCTTCCTCAGTGGGATAGGGTGGGGAAAGCATGCTCCCGGCTGTGCTTGGGATTGGACACTTTACAGCTCTGCTGGGTACTTACAGAGTGCATGGAGGGAACAGCTTCAATCCTTGGTTCATAGTCAGAAACTCCAGACTGTAATTATACACCTCAGCAAGATAGATGAACTTGGCAGCAAGAAGTACTGTTTGCCTTTTCGTTATGGCTAAGTAGACTGGATGAAACTGATGCAATTGTTACTTTGTTCTGTCTTACTATGATCTGACCTCTTTGCACACTGGGGCTGATGGGAGAGCAACAGTACGGCTGTGACAGGTCAGTTAGAATAACGTTCACGGGGGCATGATGATATTGTCAGGCCACGTCAAATATATCTTCCTGAGAAGTACTGCTTACTTCCAGTAAGGCAAATTTTGTTTTGGGAAAGAATTTGAAAATTTTTGGCTTTCATTCTAGTTAAGATGGATATAAATTTGAAATATCAAAATTTGTCTGTAAAAAATATCATCCTTTGAGCAAATGGATTTTGATGTTTGTATAATACTTTAATCTGTAGTTATTACAAACATTTTAGTGTTGTTGTCAGATATCTGCGTCGTTTGTGTGTTTGTTTAAAAGTCATACTAGCAAATAGCCTATTTTCTCAATAGCTGCTCAAGAAAATTTCAAATGCCGTTGAATTTTTTAATACAGAAAAAGGTCATAAGTGTTTCTAAGAAGATTTCTAGGTTAGACTGAGTATCAACTCAAATCATAACAGTATCCATATATATTTTCTTTTAATCTGACATTATTTGCAAGACACTGTGAAGTAATTTTAATTTGCATATTTGGGTGAGAGTTTCTGGAGTTGTTGAAAAGTTAGATTATGAAATAAGTATTTTTTTTAATCTCTAGGATGATGCAGTTTTGTTGGGAGTAATAGTCTTCACTATTACTACTAACTACTTCACTATTACTAATTAACTACTAACCATGCTGTACACATACATATACAAATGCCGTAACTCTGAATGTCCCCCACTTCCTCCATCTTTCCCCCAGCTTTTATTGCTGGGCAAGATGTCATATGGTATGGGGTATCCCCTTGGGTCAGTTGGGGTCAGCTGTCCCAGCTGCATCCACTCCCAACCTTTTGCCCATCCGCAGCCTGCTTGCTGGCAGGAACAGAAAAGGCCTTGATGCTGTGCAAGCCCTACTCAGCAGTAACTAAAAAATCCTTGTAACCTGTTTTGGTCACAAATACAAACAGTATAGAAACTGCTGTGCAGAAAATTAACTCCATCTCTGCCAAAACCAGTAAAGCCAAGAAAATCTGGGTATAGCTCTGACTTCTGTATGGTACTGATTCTACTTCTTTCTTTTCTTAAACTAAAATATGTTTGTAGCTGGGTTTTGAAACAAGGTAAGTCTAACATGATGAAAACATAAAATATTTATTAATGATCTTTTGGAAAGTCTTCTTTAAACCTTTCTCAGAGGGCAAGTACAGGGGGACAGCCAATGCCTTTGAAAACTGATAATCCTAATGGAGAGAAAAAAAAAAACAAAACAAAAAAAAAAAAAACAAGGAAAATGAAAGAATAGAATTAATTTTCTTAAAACCTCTCCTTGGCAAGTCAAATATTCTGCTGGCAGATGGCAATTGGACTTTTGTCATCTGACCCCATTTTTCCATATTTAAAACCAAAGTAATACTGTATTTGGTTGCTGTGCTATTTGACTTGTTAAAATGTGGCTTGCTTACATACAGACTTAATCATACTGACACAAATTTCCTGAACTCTGGGACTAATACCATTTAGCAAGTTAAATTATCTATGTTGATGTAAGGGATTCACTAGTCACATCAGGTACATTTTTTATTGCATCTCCTGCTTATCAACTCTTCTTTGGTAGGTGGCTGACCAAAGTGAGTTGTATTTAATGCTGTGTTTCTGGCCCAGCGTTGTGAACAGGCCTTACAGATCATTGAAGAAGTAGCATTGTTTCAACTGGAACTAAGATGCAGTCCAAGTGAAGTCAAGGGACAATGATAAATATTCAGGACACTTATTAGGGTATATAATTATTTAGTTTAGGATACATAAATACAACTATTGTACTTTTAAAATGTTGTCATTACTGTCCCTTAGTCACCCTGATTCCTTTACCGATCTGTCGCTGTTGCATTGAATAACATTTCTCTTCTTAAAATGTGTACAGACTTTTAACTGCTTATTACCATTTAGCATTCTATCCAAGAAGTTGTAATCCTAAGCACATACGATAAAGGCCAGCAGTTGTCATGGCAGGTCTTTAGTGTCCCTTTAAGAGAGTTTATAGTAAATGGTAAAGATGGCCTCTGGAAGGAAGGGTATGTAGTATGACATTATGTACTAAGTTCAGCAGTTGAATCTGGGGAGATTTGTCTTTCAAATTACTATTACATTCTGTGGGCACTAAAGTATGAGCATCAGTGGAAGACTTTCTTCTAAAGCCTGGGAATTCCAAGTTATTGCTGGGCACAGTTCAACCAGGTATATTATGCGTGACAACTAGCTCCATAGTAAAAAAAAAAAAAAAAAAAAGCATTGAAGTGATTTACTACAGTGGTACTGAGTAGAAACTTTTGTCATGAGGTAAAGGACCTAAAAATGAGCGTGGAAAGTATTTTGGAGACTTTTAAAAAAGTAAAATTATGTAGCTTCAGTCAAAACTAAGTGCCTGTCATCTCCAGAGAAAAGCAAAGAAAGAGGGTCTGGAAAAAGTATGTAGGAGAGCTTCCTACAGGATTTCTTTTTTTCAGGTGAAATACTGTTTGAATGGGTAGTAGGCAAGATACAAGCTTTGTAACACAGTAGCACGATATTTTGTCTTGCCATGCTTTGATGACCTATGAAGAATCGCTTTGTAAAGCTTGTCTGATGGCTCTAGAGATGTGCTGAGGAAGTGTTTTACAAAACTTCTCAGTAATGAACACATTGATGTCTTTTAAACTAAACAGTAATGCTGTATGTTAGATGATTAATTTCTGTAAAATCTTGTTCCTACTTTGAAATGAAGTTTAATATTATCCTCCCCCTTAGACGTGCATTAAGTTTACAGTAGGTAAAAGCTCTGATTGACTCACAATGGGGATGAAAACAAACAAAGAAAACAAAGGCTCCTAATACAGATGTTGACCTCATACTGCACTGTGGTAACATTGCTCTTGCTCGTTGTTTAGTGTCTTTGCATTTGCTTTGTTGTGGGAAGTAAGAAATTCTTGTAGTTTTCTGGCCACATCTCTTTACTAAACAAAAGCAATGCAAACAGACCTTCTAAATAAAGTTATTTAGTAATATCTATCAAAACATTTCACAGAAAAAGTGAGCATTAGAATTCTGATTCTATAGATTGGGAAACTGAGGCATATAAAAAGGCCATTTTTGAGAAGTGACTGAAGAACCCACCTGTGAAAATAAGACCAGAACATCTGTCACCTGAATCCCTGTGCTCTGTTCACTGGGTCACGTTTCTCTGCTTTCTTCAACTGAAGAGCTGCACTAATTAATTCTGATTATTCTGTTCTTCATTGATCCTTTCCCATGCAGGAGATAACCCAAAGCTCACTCAAGCTAGTGAGTCTTTCTAGTAAGTTTGTATGATGTTGGCTAAATCATGTGATGGTAATGCATATACATATTATATTTTTTTAAAAAACACACTCCATTTACATTTGTCATGTCTCTGAAATCTTATGGGCAAATACTGTAGCTCAGGATATTTATGAATAATAAGCAAGTGTTACAGAGTTGCAGTCAATTCAGAGGTTTCCTTTTTATAATTAATACAGTGGACTTTATTGTAGTCATGGAATTTGAGTAGTGGATCAAAAATGAATTAAAAGCAATACAAACCTCTAGATCTTAAGCTTGGGATTTTACTGAGACTTTTACGTGGCAGCGTTTTCACTTTGATTTGAGTTCACTCAAATCCTGTAAAATGAGATCATGGAATAAAGAAGAAAAAGTGTAGGAAAGGACAGAAATCAAAGGTTATGCAACCCAAGTGTCTGGCATGTCACACATTTTAAGTAGGATGCAATGTTAAACTTGCACTCTCCCCTGTCTCTGTTTAACTCTTAATTTCCAGTACTTAATATTTTAAGCTGGTTTCATAAAGAAATGAGGCCTGTGAAATCTCACTTTCTCTTTCACTCCCCTCCACAGCAATAACTCTTGAGAAGTCCCATCAATTAAACAGTAGAATAAAGGCTTGAACGTAGAAGAGGTCGGTCATACAAGTTGGCCATGAGAATTGCTTAGTTAGCAAAGGAAAGAGACTCACTCAGGTAAAGTCATGCTGAAGTCGGCTCTTGTGCATTCTGACAGTCTGGCAGGCCAAGATCATACACATGCTCACTGGCTTGCCAGCACGCCGGGTAAGGTCATGGAGTTGGAAAGTTAGACTGAATCAGCCTAGTTCCTGCTGTAATACAGAATGACTCTAGGAAAGCTACATCAGAGCTGAATTTTGCTCAGATTCATTAGAAAGGATTCAGTAGCTCTTTGAGTAGTTGCAGTCAAAATAAGTGTAGTTCAGGCTTGATAGTAGCATGAGACCTCCCAATGAGTAGCCAAACTGAACTAACAGGTCATGTCTCCAAAACAACAAACCTGTCTGAATAAGAGGTGGAGTAAGCAATGAGACAGGCTGTTTCAAGAAAGGCACACCAATGAACTCAAGAGACAAACAAACCAGTTGCTGTACAAAGGTAACAGAGAAATACAACTCAAAGCTAACGAAATGAGAAGGTTAAGTATAAAAGTAATGGACTTTTACTGTAAATACCTTCCAGTAACTAAGACTGAAAGCACAACCAAGTTAGTTGAGGTTTCATCTATAGAAACTGGGAAATAAGCTAGGTGAACGTAAGGTGCCACAGCCATTTCTGTGGCTACTCTTGTTCCACATTATGTTGGGTTTTTTAATAATTTAACTTAATCTCCTATGAAACAAGATTAAGTTAAACTACAAGAAACAAACAAACAAACCCCCTTCAAAATGAAGAATACCTGTTCTTGGCCATTTTCTTATTGTTGTGGGTTTACGCCAGTGCACAGCTAAGCAGGACACCAAATGCTCACTCACTTTCCCCCAAATTACCCCTAGTGGCATGGGGGAAGAAGAAAGGAAGAGTAAAAGCAAGAAAACTTGGGGATCAGGATTTTTTTTTTAAAGCTAGAACATTAGTGTGTTATCAGTATTGATTTGGTCTAAAATCTAAAACACAGCCCCATATGAGCTACCACGAAGATTAATTTTATTCTAGCCAGGCCCAGTACGCTTATGTGGAACGTTCTTAACACCAAGCAGGTGTGCTCTTAAATATATGCTCTAACCTTTCTCAGTAAAGTGTTCTTTTAAAAAGAGACCCTATTGCCTCTCTTACAAAGAAAAAAAAAATAATCCTCATTTTAAGGATTCCGTTAAGACTGTTGGATACAGAGACCTCAGGATTCTTGTGGGAGGAAG
The DNA here is from genome assembly GCA_035590215.1 of Microhierax caerulescens. Taxonomy (NCBI): domain Eukaryota; kingdom Metazoa; phylum Chordata; class Aves; order Falconiformes; family Falconidae; genus Microhierax; species Microhierax caerulescens. Next base: position 24,648,089 of record JAVJGJ010000059.1, on the reverse strand, counting down.
GCTGGGATCTGTCTGTCGGTTTAAATGCATATTTTAAGATGACTTTTTACATTTTGTTCTATCAGTAAGTGCTCTTTCCTTCTCCCCCTACTGTCTTCTTCTTACCAATACATCCATGCATGGGTGCTGCTCATTTCTCAATTCTGAGGCTGTCACTTTTCTTTCTAACCAGCCTTCTGTGCTGGTAACTGCTGCTATAGCACTTTTGCTTTGGCTGGGTGGGCAAAGTGAATCCCAGCGAAGCAATACATCAGTTATGAAACTCCCACCAGAAATTTTAATATCAGCACCTGTGATCGATCAAGCCACTCTTCCAATCAGTGTATGGAGGTTTTTAACACATAATTTTCACCGTGTTAAAGTGAACTTCTCACATAAATCCTGAATGCAATGTCTATATATCTATGTGGGGAGCCTGACTGCCTGGAAGAAAAGCTAGTGTGTATCTATTTTTTTCAGCATTAGCATTCTTTCTCCCCATTTTTCAGGGTTCCTCTCCTTTGTCATTTCCCTGTCCTATACGTATGTAATGTAGTGCCCTAATTTGGTCACAACTCTTCCGATTTCATATATACCCATGCACATTTATGTACGTATCAGTGTAATACATGCCTAAGCCATCTGGTATCTTTCCTTGCAAATGTTCACACAGAAAATTGACTGTGAGTAAGGTTCTGAACCTGCCTGTCTAAATGGTCCATATTTGTTTGATTTCTCTAGCAAATGCATAGATCCTATTAGTGAGACTGATCCAACATATTTCCATGTGTCAGCTGTACCTGCTGCAAGTGTCATTCTGTTCAGTGGTAACAGGACTTGCATCCTAAAATAGAGAGAAAACAAGAACATCAGGTCCTTTTGAGGATCTGAATTGCTTTTTCTACCATCTGCTGACCAATGCTTTGAAAGAAAGAAAGTCTGTGTCTGGATTGACACCTTTCTTCTTTTTAAGCCAATAAAAGATCAGCCTGTAAAGGAGCCTAGACATGCCATGTTTGCAAGAGAAGCTTATTAGAACGTAAAATGTCGGTGGTATCGTATATTTGCAACTCATTTCAATCTACAGGAGCTGATACAGGTATTCTGTTAGTATATTAGTTATATTTAATTATCCTTTGAAACCGATTGATTTAACTCTGCAGTAAAAGTATTTAATTGTTACTTTAGATAGTGTGATACAGAAATTGTGCAAGTTACACAACTGGAGAAACAGATGTGAATAAAAGTGACATTTGAATCCCTTGTTTCATTGTTACAGTGTTAAGACATATACTTTGGAAAGAATTTTTAGATATTCTTGTTTTGGTCATCAGTAGGTACGCAACCGAAGTTAGAAATTGTAGGAGTTAGAAGTTTTACTGCAGGACCCAGTTTAATCATCATCAGGTGTAGTCAGTAGAAATGTTTGCATGGTCAGGAGGAGTGTTTGAGGCAAAGCGGTTCCTTTCTCTGAAGCATCTGATATTAGCCAAAGAATAGTACTATTCACGATGGGTCAATGATCTATCCTAGCAGTGTGTATAGAATAATGGAAATAAAACCAGGTTCCCTGGTATTCAAATTTGGATATTCTACATTTCATATATGTAGCTATACATCCTTGATTCATCCATCTTTTTTTCATGTGAAATTAATTTCTTGTGAAATCAACCATTATCAAATTCCATTTTAGATGTTATCCAATAAGGCACAGTCAACCACCCAGGGAAAGGTAATCTTACATTTTAGTCCAATAGGATATCTTTGTTGCATAACACATTAATTTTAAGTGTAAGCATTTTATTAAAACAGAATTTACATGGTGGTAATTCTCCTGTATTCAGTATAATATTGACACAATGAGCTCTTTTCTTCTTGGTTTTGAAATAGTGTGTAACTGCATGGAAATTCTGCTGTAATCTAACCTTAAATACATTCAGTGGTATTGAGTTGCTGTGGAATTCTGCTTGGAGCCTGTAGTCATTGCAACAGTAACCTCAGAGACAGGGGTCTAGTACTGGTTGAACTCACCTCCGTGCTCTCACAGTCCCAGTATACACTTGGTACTGGGACAGGCCACAGCTGATTTTTACTTCTACTGGCTTACAAGACACTCTGTTGCTTTGACACAACAAGGCTGTTGCACAGACACATCATTGTTGTGATGTGAAATTTTGCTGTCCCTATCATACAGCCCAATTTTGAAGGCAGTCGCACAGTTACCACTGAAAAATCCTCCTTCAAGGGCTTTGGGGGTCTCTTTTATTGCCTAAAGAGGCTGGAGCTCAGGAAGTAGTTTCACTGATCTTCAAACTGACCACACTAAGAGGTGAGCTAAGCAGCTATTTCTGCCTCTGCAATCTAAACCGTACATACTGTTTTCTTTACCATTTGTGACACAAAACGCCTCATACTCAGACTGCAAAGGGCAGTCTTAGCTGAGCCACCATGTATCTACTCAGCAGTAACAGCTGTAGTAAAATTAATGGAAGAGATTTATCTTTAAACCTCTTGTTGATAGGCTACTTCACTTCTGTTTCTTCCCTTGTACCTTGGGCATCATCTGCAGGAAATCTGCAGTTTCCCTATAACTGTTCGCATTATACACTAGAAGGAAACAGTACTTTACATTTGCTGTTTTTGTAGGACAGACACTAAACCTTATGTGGTGTGCTTATGTGGCATGATGCTGCAATGCTGTGCAGGCTCATGACCCAGAAAAATCATAACTGTGTTAGCATGACTGAGCAAAGGCTAATTATCCCTTCCTTTGATTACTGTAAGTTGTCTGACTGCCCTACAGAGCCTGCTATTAGTATACTGCCTTTGGTGCCAGAACCAGCTCATCTGGTGTTATCTAGGAGGAGGGAGTGGGGGACTTCTTGCAGCAATGTATTGCATAACATAGGCATACGCTTGAAGTCTTCACACACATTTTGTTCTCTTCTACTAAGGGCAAAGGTGTTCCTAAAAATGTTTCAAACGGTTTCCCCTTGTATTCTTACCTCTCAGTCGTATCTGTCTCTCTTTATCTGTCAGCCTCCCCCTACTGCTGTTCCTACCTGCCTGAGAGGCATTTTGTCCCACTTCTGCTTGTGTCTTCTCTTTGCTGAGCTCCTGAGCTGGTAGTTAAGGCTGCTGGTACTGGCCACCTGTATCCTTGTCTGTGCCTGGCTCTAGCTTTTCTTCTTAATGTTCATATGCCTCTGGAGAAGGTGGCTTTGAAGTATTTTAACAGTCCATCCCTGTCATACATCCATCAGCTTTGTCTTCTCATCTGGTTTATGTTTTACTTCTTTTGCTAAAGGCACAAGAGGAAAGGTGATAAGCAGTGAGGGCATGAGGGGAAGACTCACAACAGTGACCTCCTACCTGTTCCACAGCCATGGGAGGGGTGAAAATGAAGAAAGAAAATTATGTGAGCTGACGGCCAACAGAAGCAGGTGACACAGCTGCATTACTAGGGAGGCAGAGAACAGGGCAGAAAGCCAGAACCTAAGGCCAAATGCTAGAGGGTAGGCAGGCCTGGGCTCCAGTCAGACCTTCTTACATGGACTCATCAAAACCCCAATCAAATTAACATAAGATATGTATATATTTGCATGTAATAAGAATCTCATACTGTATAATTCCCCTCATCATGCAATATACCCCCCATATAGTTCCTCTGTTCTTCTTGTCCCCAACCTATTTCACCTGCTCCCTGAACCTAAACACTATTAATCTGCTGTTTCACTGCCCTGGGTGTTCTATAGGCACTTCTGGCCTGTTCAGAAACTCACAGGAAATGAGCTCAAAATTACTGTGGGACCATCCCTTAACCAGTCAACAGAAAGAAATGTGACTTTTAACCAAATCATAATAGAGCAACACTTAAAAATAACAGATCTTGGAAGGTGGGAGCAACTATTCATTGAGCATATGTTGACTAACAAGAAGTAAGTTTTTTCATGTATATTCTAAAACGAAGGATACAAAAAATGTTGAGTACAATAATTAATACTTCAGCCACTGGTGTCTAAATAATCTGACATGATTACTGTTGTAGTTTCCATTTGCTGGGTTTTATTGTCATTTTTTGTAGCATAGAGGGGTTATGAGCACATGATTGGTGAAGACAGATACAGAGACATATTAATGATAAAATATTTTATACACTGAGAAAAATAAGGCTTGTTTAGCTTTTCATCAAAACAGACAGAACTAGAACCAAAAGCATGGCTTGAATATTAAAGGAATTTTTGGAAATATATTTTCCAGAAAGCTGGCAATACAATGAAAATATGCCTGCCTTCTGCATGGTTCACTGCTTTTTCTCCCAGGAAGATTCCACATCACCCTTGGCCTGTGAACTGCACTGGTGCATCTTACAGTGAATAAGTTTTGTGTGCTAGTGAACTAAGGACAAATGGCAGCAACACAAACGACCAGAATAGTAACAACAGTCATGTCACCTGCTACCATCAGAGAAACAGGGCACTGCCCCTTCCACTCCTTCCAGTCCCATCTTGGCTCTGAAGTGATTAGATCTTAGGCTACTTGCTTTAACTGCAGAGGAAGTTAGTTGTTTTCATCTCTCACACCTCTCTCTGCCTTTCTTGTAAGCCCCCTTTAGTACTGAAAGACCCCAAAAAGGTCTCATTGGAGCCTTCTCCAGGCTGAAGCACCCCGACTCTCTCAGCCTTTCTTCATAGGAGAGATATTCCGACCCTCTGATCAGTTTGAGAGACTCAGACCATGTTTAGACCTTAATCCGGATAACTAGGAGCACTGGAGAGCATTAGTCTTGGGGGGTGATGGTGGATAAAGGAGTACCAGAATGTGGCAAAGCAACCAGTAGCACTTCTGGTGAACCTTAGGTGGGAATTGCAGCTGCTTTTTTTTAGTGGCGCGTAGCTACATGTATGTAACAATTTCCTAGGGCACCTACATGTATGAGGGCTGAGAGACTCAAGTTCAGGTTGTCGCTTCTCAATGGTAACTTCAAGGTGAACCAGCTCTAATCCAGGAACTTTATGACTGTGTCCGCCTCACTTTATGTGAACCAATGGTCCCCGCCTCTAAAGTATACTTGTGCCTCTCGGATAAGCTGTAATATTATGTTTTTTTTCAGCTCTGGAGCCATTTTAAGGAATATCTGCCCATAGAATTTCCTGGCCACTTGTTCCTGCCCCTGTGCTACAGGTTGCTATCCCCTCAGTTATTGTAAAACAGCTACTAAGTGGTGCTTACCTGACAACCAAAATAATCCATCAAAAGAGAGATAATTTCAATAACTGGGTTTGCAGCCTAACACCACAAATTATGTATGGGTTGGATCAGGAAATGAGCTGCCTAAATCTGTTTCACTGCTAATTTACCTCAGTCAGGAAAAGGTTTGGACCTTCCTGTCCCAGTCTTCTCTCTCCACTAGTTTCAGAGGTGCTGTCTCCTGAGCATGTTTAGATATAGGTCTAAGAGGCTTGGCTAAACCATCAATGAACCATTAATCCTTTGTCAGGTAAAACACTAGTGAGGCACCACTGTTTGGTCAGAAAATGCTCCAAGCTCAGGATGATGTTCTTGACAAACTAAATGATGTATTTCATATAAATATGCAAATTGTTAATCCCATTTCATACAGGCACAACTGAGATAACTCGTTACCTCTTATTTCTTGTTTGAGAACAGCATAGCAGTAACTGAATCACTTTGAGATGGTAATGTGTTTAGCCTGTCAACCATGTCTTTAAAGAGATACTGTGACACCAGTTACTTGGAAATGTTCTTCCTCACATGAGCTATGGCATGGGAAGGAAATCTACACTTAGGTGAAGGATGACTTTGTACAAATGCAGTGATACTGAGGCACAGTGCAGCTTTGTTACCCTGGGAAGCTGCATCTCAGAAAGCCTGATGAGCCTGCTTGCAGCTTTGGCTAGAGTTTTTTCGTCTTTCGATAGAGAAGTTAGACACTTGCCTAGGCCCTATGGTCATTCCCTGCTGACATTCAATGGAGAATGTCACAAAAGGGTTTTGTCCTCTCTCTGGCAATTCCATAATCTCCATTTTCTTTTCTCTCTCTTCTGTCAGTCTGAAAGATCTTGTTTCCCTCATGAATAGACTATTTCAATTGGAAGGGACCTACTCATGATTTGCTGTTTCCTACCATGTGTCTGCTGAACCTAATAATGAGCAGGAGATACTGCAAGGACTAGCAGTCTCTCTGCTGTGCTTAGCATATGGTTCTCTATGCTCCAAGACCTTCTGCTAAAAAGTAGTCCAAATACTTTGAAAACACCTAAACATTGTGTACATCTGATCAGAAAAGAACAGTGTGCTAGGTCCAGCAGTGAGCCTGGAGCAATTCTGGTGAAATCAACAAAAATAATAGCACGAACTTGTTGCCAGGTAAACAGGTTAAAACCTTTTTTTTTTTTTTTTTTTTTTCCTGATCAAAGAAAGTTTAAAGACTATGGTGGTTATGTTTTTTCAGCATTTCATTAACAAAAAAATACTAAAAGCATTTATGTGTCCATACCAACAAACCTGTAAATATTAGATATGAATAGCAAACAAGGAGAAATCATATGACCCTGCAACTTTTGTGCAAAAAGGCAAAAGAACTGGCATGAATTCTCAAAACCCCAAAAGAGGCATTGTGTTGCTACAGTGGGAGTTTTCTGTAAATAGTCTGTCCATTCTTGAAACCAAGGCTTGCACAGCAATTGATGGGTCTTTGGACATCTATATTGGCAGAATTTTAACACCACATATAACTTAAATTGCAATTTTAAAGGTAGATGCTTTTAAATTCACCATCTCTGTAGTGAAGTCAGTAATAGGAAAATTAGGCTCTGCTTTAATTAGCTATAATTTGCTCCATTAATCAGTTTCAGAAGATCATGAAGTACCTGTATTCATACCCTGGGCAGCTTCAAAATTGTGTAAAGCATCATTCTTGCAGAGTTTTATGTATCTACTAAGTCTGCTAGTTTCATGTGTTCCTTTGAGGCACAGTCGTAACCATTTTCTTTGGCTCCAGCATTATGTATAGTGTTGTATTGTGTGTATTTTTATTCTTGTGACGACTGCCTCGTATCAGCTGTTCAGAGATCCAGCACCATGGTGTGAGATGGATAGCCTGTTATTTTTCCCTTGTGTTGGGATTCCCACTCATTTCCATGGAAACCGGAAAACTGGAGGAATAAAGCACAGAAGCTGTTGCTGTATTACAGGACTCTGTAGCTTGAAAAAGCAGACATCACCATGGTGCCTGTGAATGCTAGTATAGTTGTAGGTCTGTTTGGGTTTCCAGTGTAAAAGCTGTATTTTAAGGGGGTTAGGTTTTACATTTATTTCCTACTCAAACCTAGTTTTGCTTTTCTCATAAAGTGAAATGTGTTAAACACAAATTCTTATATATATATTAATTTATTAACAATAATAGAAGGGGGGCATATGCACATAAGTGCATACATAAGTATATAGATGTATGCGCATATGTCCACAGACACACATGCACATATGCCTCAGACAAAACCACATTAAAAAATAAAGCTATTAGTCTGTAAGAAGCGTATAACTGGTTCATGCAGTAATTTTAATGGCTGTCACTTTGAAGACATTTCTTATTCAAAAGCAAACAAAAACCTGCAGCACTGTAGTGGGTTCTTGAATCAATAATGAAATATATATGAATATGGCTAAATACAATTTTTTAGTGAAATAACCTAAAATATGTATATCTCCTCCACAAAAAAAAAAAAAAAAAAAAAGACTCAGAAATTTAACCATTTAATTTTCCTCCTGAGCAGCTGGTGCACAACCAATGCTGTGAGTGAGTACAGAGACATCTAGAAGAGATAATGAAATTGGAGGTGAAAAATAATTTAGAAAATGAATGAACATGAAGAAGCATATCAGAAGAAGACAGAACTGATCAGGGCAACCATTCTGAGTATTACTTTCTCTGTGCTTTCTCTATGCTACTTTTCAAATCCCACTGATAACCCTACATAGCATATGATGATAATGCATTCATTCTTTGGCTTTCTGCAACCTTTATTACTAGTTTTTACTCCAGCCTTCTATATTGTAACAGGAATATCTGACTGCATTTTGAAATTATCCTGTGGTACACTTATTTTTTTCATCCACAAAGACACAGAGATTGGGACACTGTGACTGAAGGAATATGAATATCTAATTTGGAGATAACCCAGTGTGATTAAAAGACAGTTCCCCCTTCAGATTGGTTATGCTCCAATTCACAAGAGGGTATGATGCATGAACTCAAGAAAGAAGGAAGAACAGACAGTAGTTAAAAAACTGCTGTTATATAAACTATCCATAGATGTCCTCAGTGATTTCAAATGAGTAAAACTTCTGAAAACATGGATTAAATATAAAGAAAAGCTGCATCTGAATTCCTTTACCTTTAATTTCCTGCTGTCATGTTTTCAGCTCTATGAGCTGCTCAGCAATAGCAAGCACAGGGTTCTAGGATTTATGTGGCTTAAACATGAAAAAGAGCCTGACAGGAAATGATAGTTAATAATATTAAATGATTTTCTGAAAGATGCTATTTATAGCATCAGTTACACAAAAGTCTAAGCTTTCAGTTAAAACAATAATCTTTGTAGATCTTATGGTTGCAAAGAGAAGATGGAGTTCTTATAAACTGCTGATAGCCAGAAAGCAAAGCAGAGGAATAAAAACTTAATGCATTTAAAATCTTGTAGTGCTAAAACCAGTCCATTCATTGCAGGAGGCTGAAACATGCTTTCTTAAGGTTTTGGAGTGGTAATACCGGTGGTGAAAATTCATGTAAGGTGCTAGAAATATTCACTAGTAGATCTCAATCCTTTCTAACAGTTCAGGAATCCTGATTGTGAGCATCTTAGCTTCCAAATATTATATACCGCACTATGAAATACCTATATGCAACATGGTGCTTCAGTGAGGCATTTATAATTAGCTAAAATTTCAGGGAATATCTGATAACCTGCTTAGACATACTGATATGCTCAGGGTAGTACTTGAAATCTCTGGGTTAGACATCTGAAGGCAAAATCCTGGCCTCACCCAAGTCAGTGGGTTTTCAGTTGACTTTAATGGACATACCTTTTCACTTTCAGATCCCAATCCGGTGCAGTAATCAAATTGTCCTTAACTTGATCTTTATGAATGTTGGTCATTTACAGCGCTGTTTAATTATACCTATAACAGGGGAATAAATTAAAAACTGAACAAAAGGGAGAATGTTCAGGTTAAGACCTAATACAGGGTGAAGATGTAAGGGCTCACCTGCTGACTCAGTTTCTAGAATTGCTGTGATACAGGTCTCTTTGCAAGTAAAACAGAGTAGTATCTTTGAAAGTAGCTGACACAGTACAGCTCACTTCTCTATGGTAAAAGCTCTGCCATCCCAGAAGTAGAGTAGCCCATCTGAACAGTGGAATTGCAGATGGTCTCTTTACTGTGATTAGAGCACCAAAGTCATGGTGAGTTCATGCTAATTATTTACAGGTATGATAATCCAATACTTGAGTTTGAGGCTGTGTCCTCATTCTATTAATTTCACTAGCCACCTCTCAAAATTTCCATGAGGATGGGGACAATAATGTTTTTTTGGGGGGATGGGGAAAGAAACTATAGAGATCTCTCTGGATAGATTGCATAGATCTGTATAATTCTGCAAATAATTCATATATATGAGAAATGCTTGGAGCAGCCTTATAATTCTTTTGAAATGGGGATCACCAGAAATTTCCAGCAAAAGCATACTGATGTTCTCCTTTTTAACTGTTCTACTATTTTCTGGTTTATTTTACTATTTCAGGCAAGAGTACCAAAGAGAACAGGAAAGCAAACAGAAAGTAATATGCTCTTAGTTGCCTCTCCTGTTGCTGGATTCCCTATCAAGTATGTTTATTTAGCCTAGGCTTCCATCATTCTCAGGTAATAGTTCTCTGATCTGAGCACTGAATTTTTAGCTTTTAAAAATGTAAAGTGATGCGTATTGCACAAGATAAATTATAAACACATGTGGAAGTGCTGTTATGCTAAGGCTCCTGTTGCTGTTAACCTCCAGGATAATTCTACTAAATCTTGTGACTGTCAAAATTTTACAGTGTTTTTCTGATCTGCAGTTCCCGTTCTGCTGAGAATGCACAATTAGTAAGGAAAAAGAGAAATCTATATAAGTCTGTGTCTTCTTATAAAGATGCAGTTCCTGATTTTGTTTCTGCTATAATTCAAATTTTCCCTCCAGTTTGAATAATACCACCTTCAGTTAAACAGGAAGACTCTATTTTTGAGAAATCTGTTTGTAGTACTATGACTTTCTCAACTCTTTTTCTCCATGACGTTTTTGTCCTTCTCTATCTTCAGGCAGTTATTATTGTAGAATGATAGAACGGTTTGGATTGGAAAAAAACTTAAAAATCATCTAGTTCCAAGCCCTCTGCCATGGGCAGGGACACCTTCCACTAGACCAGGTTGCTCAATTCCAGCCTGGCCTTGAACAACTTCCAGGGATGAGGCAGCCACAACTATAAGCAACCCGTTCCAGTGCCTCACCATCCTCATAGTAAAGAATATCTTCCTTATAGCTAATCTAAATCTACCCTTTTTCAGTTTAAAGCCATTCCCCCTTGTCCTATCACTC
>JAVJGJ010000059.1:24621492-24637359 GCA_035590215.1 Microhierax caerulescens | reverse complement strand
TATAGCTCATCTAAATCTACCCTTTTTCAGTTTAAAGCCAGTCCCCCTTGTCCTATCACTCCATGCCCTTGTATAAAGTCCCTCTCCAGCTTTCCTGCAGGCCCCTTGAGGCACTGGCAGGCCGCTATAAGGTCTCCCCGGAGCCTTCTCTTCTCCACGCTGAACAACCCCAACTTTCTCAGCCTGTCTTCACAGGAGAGGTGCTCCAGCCCTCTGATCATCTTTGGGGTCTTCCTCTGGACTCATTCCAACAGGTCCAAGTCCTTCTTATGTTGGGGGTCCCAGAGCTGAACAAAGTCAAGCTGTAGTGTTTGTGTTTAGCCAGTCTCCATCTAGATTTTTGCTTCTAGTAGCTTTCTTCTCTGTTTGTATGATAACAGTAGGATGTTTTCACGTACAGTACTTCTGGGGTATACATTACCTACCTTTTTTGGTTGGTGCTAGGGAGCTGTTAGGCCAAATATCTCTGCTTAGTTTTGAAAACATGAGTATATATGTAGATGCTATTACTTGTAGTGCTTGTAGTACTGTCGTGCATATGGGCTGTAATCACAATCCAGAACTTTATTTTGCTAAATGGTGTACAAACATATGCCCTGACGCAGAAGACTTACATTCTAAACAAATAAATGTTTCAATTTTTACATCAGTGGGACATGACATGAATTTAAGGATCTATATATTGGGTTGCATTATAGACCAGTATGATCTAATATAACAGAGCATACCAATGCATGACATTGGTTGATCAGCACATTGATGGGTTGTGTCTTTGTAATGTATTAGGTAGATGACATATATTTTCAGATATTTTTAGCTGTTTCATTTGTACATCTGCATTTATGTATAGATACTTACAGCATCGAATTTGTATGCAAGTTTAATTTTCGTTTTCTGTATATATAATACTGTTATGTGATATCCGCATCATGTATCAACTCTTAGGGATGTACAAGTCAGAAAAATTATTTTTCATTATGCCTTTGTAATATGTAGTGTTTGTTTAATTATTTTGATAAATCTTTGAACAAATTTTGACCTTTTTTATTCTGAAGGTCTTCTACAGACATGCCAGCCACTGGTTTATGCAAAAGGTTGTCATAACTTCATAAAATCATAAACATTAGAAGCACCAAGCCTTTTTGCTGTTGCAAATTTTATAAAGGCAGATTCCCCTCCTGTTGCTGGCACTGTTCCTTTCCCATAGGTGGAAAGAACAGACAGAACTTTGGACACCCTGTTCACATGTCTTTGGGAGCCAGAATGCCTTCCCTTCATAAATTATTTTCTTTGTATTTGCCAAGAAACATTCTCTCACCCAGACAGCATAATAACTGTATTAAAGGTATGTTGTCTCTTCAGAAATGCTTCCTCAGATTCTAAATTATATGTTAAGGATTTAACATGGAATTTGGGAAGAAAAGCCCAGAAAGCTGGGAAGCACCTGCACTCTCCAGCTCTTTGTCCTGCATCAGATCAACTCTTTCAGAGTTTGTGTAAAATAATGCACATATTCTATAAATCTTCTTAAGTTTATCTCTGTTACTCAAGGATGAAAAGGGAGCTTTTTTTTTATGCAGAATGCACTTCAGTCCTTTCATCCAGTTGTTGAAATAAAACCCAACAATGCAATTTCCCATCTTTACAACATGAATCAAGGAGTTAAATCTTTACACCATTGGTCCTGTGTTGATGGTGGTATAATAGGAGAGTATGTCAGAAAACTGGCATTAAGGCTGCGGAGACATATTTTTGAAAGTCTCAGTTTCATTCTTTTATCCTGTTACTGTGCAAATGTGAACAGTTAATCAGATTCTTTCTCACTCTTACCTGAGTAACTGTATTAACTTAAGTCAGAAGGCAAAGTTTTAACTGAGGGCAGAGTATATGCAGTTCTACCAACTTGGTCTTGTTTGTTTGATTGCTTGAATTATTTAACATTGGCAAAATTCTTTCTAGATCTTGAAACTGCTTCAGACAGCATAAGCTTCTAAAGCAGGAAGTCTCTTGTGTGCCTTGTTAAGAATAAATATGCTTTCCAGTTTGCTTTAAAAAAACAATAGTAGAATTTACAGGTGCTCTTGTGTCATAGTAATGGCAAGAAATGTAAGAAAGTGGCAAAATACAATAAATATATATTAAGAAATTAAAATAAAATTACTTCCAGGCTGTCCTTTTATTCCAGGAGTTCAAAGGGCACTGTTTATGCCAGTTTAATTGTATTCCAAAACTCATGCAAACACTGAAATTGCTAACTATGCTGATAACAACAGTCCTGCTTTAATGCAGCACTTCTACAGGCCTTGTATAGGCCACTAGGTCACTATACAAGTTATCACTTACTGTTATCTCTGTCCTGGGAAGATACTTTTGCTGCACATATTAAGCTACAAATTCATACACCACTACCATCCCCTTTATTATTTTTACCTCAGAAATTGCTATAAACAAGTCTTGGGTAGAAAATTACCAATGAATATTCAGTATTGTTTTATTGTGGCCTCCTTGTTTATTTTTTGACCGTTGTGTAGTATAGTTTGTGTTAGAAGTACGCAATTTATCGAACAACTGAAGTATTGCTCTTTTTTTATGCAACAGCACAGTAATCTGTGATCCTGTTTAATTTATGCTAATTATGTTAGCAGGCCATGATTGATATTTTACTTGTCTGTCTTATTAATTTATCAGCTAATTGTTGCATTTGTAATAGCTATAACCTATTTATAAAATACCTTTTGATAAGCATAATGGTTTGCACACTAATAGCAACAAACATTTCTGATACCATGTAGTTCTGAAATAGTACCCTTGCCATCTCTGTGATTAGACAAAACCTAAATACAGAAATGAGCTTTCATTGTTGTGTAGTAGTGAATGGGAAAGAAGGGATGCTAGTCTGTTTACTTAATAACAACAGCAATTAGCTAGTTTGAACAGACTAAGATTTTTTTTTTATTACTATCCCACTTTCAATATGAAGACCTATCATTTACTAAAGTGAAAAGTTTACATGGTTTTGGGTTTTCTAGAATTAAAAAGAAGATATAATTAATAAATGTTTCCTCTTTTTTTTACCTGAAATACTGTCATTTAATGTGGTGCCTTAGCCAGTTTCATTCTGAAATGCTAATAGTTGTCTTCAATAATTGTCAGTCTGATTCAGTGCCAGTGAAGATACCACTGTTGTCTACAGTGGATGCTATACTGGATCAGCAAACTTTAGCATGTGAATTAGTTGTGGTGTATTTTTGAATTTTGTGTACTAGAAACCAGATTTCAAAATCTGGTATCCTGGGTTTTTTACACACACAATTTACATGTGTGTATGTTGTGGCATACTTCTATTCACTAATATCTATTTGTGGATGTGATGACTTGGCTTATGCAAATGCCTGTTGTGGGCATCTTAGATCATACGTATCTGTGTGATTCTCAGCAAAAAACAGAGTATGTGACAGTACTAAATATCCTTAAATTGCTTGTTCAAAGTTGATATATTCTCTCCTTGGGTACAGAAAAATATGTATTTTTATGAATTACCTATTTAAAGGGTAAATCAATCTAAGATAAACCAACAGACTCCCCAATTTAATTACAGGCTCAAACAATGTAGATAAGTCCTAGAGGGTAAAGCTCAACCCAGTTAAAAAAAATGCAATCAGGCATCGTATTTTTACGTTAGAAATCCTATTCCCTCTTGAAGGGAGAGCAGGTCGAAGGTTGCCACTTGGTATGGCAGAACTGCAGGTGAAATTTGCCAAGCAGAGTGGTACAGTTGAAGTCTTTGCCCCATGTCCCCATTTTCCCTAATGATGTTTTGGTTTACAGCTCTTGTAACACTTACAACTCTGCTTCTGGCTGAACTGTGGGAACAAGTCAGTGACTTTATGTTTCTGCAGAGCTGTGCGCTCTTTTCCAAGCAGTTTGCCAGGCACAGCTCTGGGAGGCTTCTCCCCTTGAAAAGACCCCAGGACTGTCTTCAATGTGGGTGATTCAAGCTAACAAAGAGGTTGAAATGCAGGGTGATTGTGATTACAGTCATTAGGACCTTCAAAGTTAAATCTAAGAGCCTAAAGTTATGACTGCTCTGACCTGAATTTCCATGAATGTTCTTTGGCTTTTTGTTGTGTGTTCTTATTTCTGTGTATGACGATAGGTGCTATATTACATGTTCCTCTATATTGGCACAAGTTATTAAAGTGTCCCACATTCAGCTTGTCCTTTATTCTCATAGGATTTTAATGATAATTTAAAAATGTGTAGAGCTAATGTATTGTATGAGAGTTACAGAAGAGACTGGGTTATGGCCCTTTGAATGTAGTTACACTTCAGCTAACAAAATACGTGCTTATAGAAACATGCACACAAAATATTAGACAAAATGAATTATGGAAAGTTTCATTAGGTGTGCTGTACCCAAAACCCCATGATATATACTTTTAAGATTTATATTAAGTTAAGGTGTCTTTAGGTATTGGTGCTTATTCAGAACATAGACTTCTGTGAAAGTAATCTTTATATGTTAAATACTATGAGTTAACCTGTCACTTGGAGCATATTGCACCTCAGGATGTGCACGTAGGCAGTTGGTGCCAGCACAAGTTACTCATGCAGATCAAGGGTGAAACTAGACTGACTTTATAGAGACTGTACACCTACCTACCTCGCATGCCTTCCCTAAGCTGGTGGGTTTTAAGCCTAACACTGAAAGTATAGAACATTTTACTTTACTTCTGAGCCCCCAATAACCCATATTAATTGTTTTTTAGTGTTTGGTGGATTGTGAAATGCAAACTGTAACTCGTTTATGGAATACGACTGATTCTTTGAGCCACAGACATTGATAAGTACAAACTAAGACCAGTTCCCTGGGGATCTGGTAAGGAAAGAGGTCACTTAAGCCCCTCAGAACACCTCAGAACTATTTCTATCTTGCAAAACATCCAATCTCCATATCCATTGATCCAGAAAGAAAATGCTAGACCAGTAGTAGTTTTACTGTCATTGGAAAGGTAAACATCCAAATTGTTGTCAGATCTAGTTTAAATGGATTTGACTTGATCCATTCTGAAATGGACTTGAGGTTGCACATTTACTTGCCTTCTGTGAGGTGTTAGATACAGTCTAGAAGAAAAAAAAATATGAATTGCAGGACTGGAATACAATAAATATGGAAGTGAATGTGCTTGCGTTGTTCTGTAACTTTAACTCAGGTTTAGCTTAATTTCCATTTGCCAGGACTGTTTCCCACAGCTTTGTGCTCCATGTATAGAGGATATAAAATATATCTTTATATAATAAACCTTTACCATTGGTGTGTCACGGGTGTGAGGAATAGAAATGATTTAATAATCTTTTGTGAAATCCTTTTTGTTTTCTTTATGTTAGCGAAGTTTAACTCTTTAGATTTTGGTAAGTCTTATTGGCTTCTTCATTTCTAAAAGTTACATTTCTAATGCATTTTCTCTTTTAAAGCACTCATTTCCCCAATTTCCTTTCATAATAGATAAATTTTGGTCTGCCATGAACTGAATTATTTTTCTACCTTTGTTCCTATACAAAATACAAAATTGCGACACTTCAACTTCAGAATTAGAAAAGTAACCTTTCTGATGACGTATACCTGTCATTTTTCAATACACTCTATTAGGGAACAGGATTTATAGAGGAAAATAAATCATGCCAGGTCCAACAGCTCGAACAAAGATGAGGCTGCTGCTGCTCAGTGTCCCGAAGTCCAACCAGCAGCAAGGCTAAAGATGCATTCCCAGCAGACACGTACACAAAACACGTTTATATGCTACATGTACACATAAATACATGCATACATGACTGGTCATACAGAAACTGGACAGACACTCAGAGCACTCACGTGAACACAGACATCACCAACAACTTCAGCATATTCTTTCTGATTGACCAGGTTGGAGAGCCACTAGTGAGAATGTATCTCTCTATATCTCTCCATATATATATATGCAGTGCATCCCTCCAGCAGCTCATCTCAGGCACTCAGTCTATGCAGTAGCTGCCCTGGATCCCAGGCTCTTCAGTTTCTGGCATCTGGACATACAAGCCTCCAGAATGCGTGCAGCCCTGCTGCAGTTGCTGGTGCAGACTGCCACCCACACGTGTGCACGTGCACACACACACACACAGAGCTGGCTGGCTGGGACTCCCCTGACCCCACAGCCAACACCCATACTCTTGCCCACAGAGACACGTGCACTGTCACACCTGGAGCTGGCCCTTGGGGACCCACCCAGCCCCCTGGTCCCAGGGCATTTCACCTACTTGTCCAGCTTGATCTTTGCTAGTGGTCACTCTCACTTTCACACCCACACTTGTTCCAGTTGCTGGCACCACAGACACGTGGATCCTGCCACCCAAGGTCTGATGCCCATTGCTGCACTGACACCACTGCACACGCAAGTGTGCACACACATACTCACACACAGTCACATAGAGTGGAGAGCCCTCATCCAGGAAAGAGTTAAAAAGGAATTTAATATGAAGATAGGACAGGCTGTGCAGGTCAGGTGCAGGGCATGGCCAGAGAAGCATACTGACCAGCCAACAATTTACACTCAACTGGCCCTTTTTATTCCCTTGCCCCTCAGTTTTAAGACAATAAATCTTACAAGCTGTCTCTGTCAGGCTTTCTTCCACCTTCTTTTCTGCATGACCTTTTTCATCATACCAAAGTTTAGGCTTTGGTCAGCTTTGAGACGTTGGAGCTAAAAAGGTCGTGTCTTTTATATTGATATATCAACAAATAATTGTTTTTTCAGAACATGAAAAAGCATTACGATTCTTGCATCATCAAATGTCTTTGATGAAAGCAAAACAAAGCTGTAATCTGTGTATCTCAAGGAGAAATGAGAAGGGTGATCCAGTTTTAAAGCCAAATCTCTGACCCAGGCCTTTTGTCCCTTAGAATAGCACTATAGCCACCAGGCTACAACATATTTTGGAGCTTATATCTCTTCCAAAGTGTTAATCTGAAGCGTTTAACTATTCACTGAGATAAGAAGCTTGACTAAATAATTTAGTGGCTAGGTGATGTGTAAAACCAAGCATCTAGGTTAATATTTAATCTGTATTGTGTGAAGGAGACCATCATCATCCAATGAGGCTGGTGACATTTTACCCCAGACTACCTTAAATTATGGTAGTTGAGAAATTCTTCACATTAATTTGACTAATTTCAAAAGATAGGAGGACTGGGAAACTGCATCTCTTATGTCACGCTAAGTGTAACTAGCAACTGCTAGACTATTGGATAAAAAAAATTAGTCTTGGGTTTTATGGATGTAGTTCTGTGCCACCAGAATTTCTAGAAGAAATTTAGTGAATTTGGTGCAAATTTGTTTCAGAATCACCAAAAATATGGAAAATAATCTTCAAGAAATCTCATTTCTTGACATTCCTAAAGGTTTAAATGCTTGAAAGTAACATGGTATGCTTCTATTCATGATAGCAAGGAAATTACAGTTCTCTTCAGTCCAAAATATATATTTGTATTTATTTTCTGATTCTTACCATAAATTTTACATTCAGCTTTAATCTGTGCTGCTTTTGACTGCTTTGCTGGCTGGTAGATAGATGTATATAGACCTGTTGTATCTTCTGTTTTATTTCAGTTCTTGTTATAAGGCCTTTGGACCAGATTGCTTACTTTGTTGCCTGCATCTAATGCAAGGGAGCATGAATCCTTGTTTGAGCCTGTCTGTATGACCAAAATAAGAATTGTAATAGGAACAGTAAAACTTCTAAACCATTCTTTTCTTGTCATGCGAAGAATAGATACCCTTCCAGTCAGAAATGCTTATAATTAGGGGAGAAAAAAATTAACATTTGAAGACTTTGAAGTTCTTGGGGCTTCAGTATTGCCCAGTCCTGTTAGCATGCACCAGCACTCACACCGTGACCGCTCACAGAGCAAGCAGCCTGGTGCGGGAGCATACGTGAGGGCTGGTTAAAGAAGGACAGTGTGATTGTACTCCAGCTTCACAGTTGTACTGGCCTTTCTTCACAGCTGCATGAGAAAGCACAGGCTAGGGCATAGATGAAGAGATTTAAAATTAGATGCTAGGACCTGGCTTTTAATACTGTTAAGTACTTGCAAGTTTTTGGAAGACAAAACTAATTATTTTATTGGCTTATGAAAAAGCATGGGAATCTGGAGGGGTTTGAGTTGCTCAGCTGTGGGGACAAATTCTGGATCTCTTCTTCCAGATGGAAGTTTCAGTTCTGTTATAGCTCATGTCCCAAAGCCTGCTCATTGAGCATATCCAAAGCGTCTTTATGGAGCTACAGACTGATGAAAGGATGTCTTCTCTCCCAAAAAAGTACTCTAGATCCAGTGCTATTTCTTCATACCTCTAATTTCCACACTACTTTCTCATTCCTCATGTCTAAGAATGTAAACAATGTAATGAAAATGATGCCTAAATGAGCTGCGTGCACTTTGGGTCTTTTCCACTCTAATATGAAGCCAATGAGAAATACTTGAAAGTGTTTCCTGCCTTGCCACCAGAATAATTCAATGAATCCCAAGTGTATTTCCTCATAAAAAGAATATACAGTGAATTTGTGAGTTTAACCAAAATTCTGCTTATTCTGGCCTGCATTTAAAGATTTGGCTGCAGCCTGCGCTGTTCGTCTGAAAACTGAAAGATTGGATTCCCTCTGTATATTACAGTAGGAGAATGACTCTTACTCCAACTTTGAGAACAAATCCTGAGGATACATTATTCTATTGTTCTGCAAGAAGGACTCTCCTTGATATTAATAAAAGTTCTTTGTGTTCATCACAAGTGGAAGCTGACAAAAGAGTAATTTATATTCTAGTCACCAATTTGCCCATGTGCCTGTTTGGTCGCTTTGTAATATGTACCCTCAACTTGTAGCTTTTATCTTTGCAGAGTTCCCTCTGGAACTCTGCTCCAAGAGGGCCTGGTTATATGCTGGTGTTTTCCTGAGGTGAAGATTCAAATACGATAATTCTCTTAGAAGTTTGCCTTTTTACTGGAAAAGGTGCTATAAAGTACTTGAACTAAATTTCAGATGGCCATACCAAGAAGGCACCAGAGTTTGGGGGGAAAGGGTCTGAAAGAACAGGGAAATTGCTTTCCCTTCTGCCTGAGTACTCCAGAAGTTTCTTAGAGTAGCTTTTTGTCCTGCAGGTTTGTTTCTCTTTTGTCTTGTAGATCTTATAATCAGAAACAAGTGCATTAAATATATTTGGGAGAACCATACACATTTGCTGTCAAAACGCAGATCTTGAACATTATTCTGTTCTGTTAAGAGCAATACTAGGCCACATTTAATTAGGAGGATTGAAATACTAAGAACTGATTTTAAAGAACTGACTATGCAAATATAGTTGTAGCGGGATACAAGAATACTGTGTCAAAAGCCCTGTTAAAGTTCAGGTAAATTACATCCACTGTTCTCCCTTCATATACAAATGCAGTCATTTTATCCAGAATAGAATTACTTTACAAGGCTGTGATTAGTAAGGCATAAATTAAGGGTCATGCATTGTTTTAGATTCAGGTTTGGTCTACTCTACTGACATTTAGGGGAGAGGAAGATCTGCTGGAGCATATTGTCGTAAAAGTTACATCAGTAAACTGTTCAATCTACTAAGATTTCAGTTGATTGAATAGGAAGCTCTACATTGACTCCAGTGATCAGGTATTTTGATGTCATATGGAAAGTCAAGGTTTTGTACATAAACACTGAGATCAGGCTTAGGTTAACCCGATCTACACATTTTAATTCCCCAGAACCTTCACACATGTTGCCCTGATGCTTGATGGTAGCACTTCTGGATGAAACTGTACATCTACAGCCATGTTTCAGTCAAATAGTTTGAAATATAAACTTATTAAAAAAACAAACCCAAAACATAGTGCCTAAATCCTGGGTCATTCTAGGTTGAGGAGCATTGAGGAGCAATGGAAGGACATACACAGTTTTATCTTGGTGTACCTCTGGAATAGTGCCATAACTTCATAGTTTCAGTACCATGGTAGAGATCACATGCTAAGTATTCATTTTTTTAGTTGTCTAATTTAAAGTGAAATTAATTTAATCCAGTTCTTCAGTTAACTTGTATTAATATATCCTCTGCATCTTTAATTTTTAGAATTGCCTTTTCTTTCTTCTGGGTCACATTGCATAAATTCAGATTAACACAGAACTCCAAGAGAATTGCACAAAACAGAGGAACAGCTCCTTAAAGTAAATTAATAGATATATTGCAAAAAATGATGTCACATACTTTCAGTTTAAATTTAGGATATTATTTTCTTATATATTTTACACAGTGGTGTTTCCAATTGTAATTTGTTTGTCTTTTATTATTTGAAAGTGGAGGTTAGTATGCTAAAGAGTATAGTTAGTGACTTTCATGTAGTGTAAGTATGTAATAAAGCACAGAGATATTTGGGGACCCATTAAAGTAATTGGGAAATGTCCCATTTATCAAATAAGTTCAACAGCATTTCACAAACCATATCCAGCTTCTAAAAACTTACTCAGATTATCAGGTGCAATACTTGACAAATGTCATTATTAGAAAAGGAATTGCTTTTGGAATACACAGATAGGCTGAAAAAGTTATGTTAGAATTTGGATTTACTTGCCATTTTCTAAGCAGAGCAGTAGAAGGTCAGTTTACAATTTGGTTAGGAAGACTGTACAAAGTACTAACATAGTATGGGAAACACTGCTTACATAAACTACTCATCATTTTCCAGGTTATGTTTCTTTGATGATGACAATATAGAACCATTTTAACTGTGGGAAATACATTTGCCATGTTTTGTTTCATACTTTCAGATACTAGATTTAAAAGAAAAAATTTTTTATGTCCTTCCATGTTAACTTCCACACAGAAGAAAGAACATGCTTTAAGTTATAAAAATAAATGCTCAGCAAACCTTGGCTATAAAAGTAGTACAGGAATCTTACCTGTAGAAATTTGAATCTCGCATCATGGCTGGCTGAAAATCTGCCTTTACTGAGTAACTTTTCTGTCACAGGGAGATGATTTTTTAACTGCAACCTTTTTATATATTCAACTCATTACATTTTCAGGAAATCAGAATTTTTGTCTCTGAACATTTTATTTTTATCACATTATGATCATGTCTAATACTGCTGATTAGGGAAAAGCAAAATTTCAAATAATTTTAGCATCATACTTGATTGGCAATAACAATTATGCAGTACTTCTAGTATTTACCAGTATTTGCCGTAGAGTTTTTTTAGGTCCTAAATGATCATCTTCTACCTTTGTGTAGCATAGACAATGAATGCTATATGAATGTTCTGCCTCTGTAAACACTGGACAGTTTTAGAGAGTATTTGAGAATCCAGGTTTTGGATTTTAAGAAATCTTTGTAAGGAAAAAATTGGAAAAGAAAAATTTGGGAAGTCCAAATCTAAGGCTCTCAGCGCATTCTTGGCTTTCTGGACTTCTGGTACATCATGGCTAGAGGGAAACAAGAATAATATTCACTAAGCAAGTGTTGGCTGAGCTGGAAGTTTTAGAACTTGGGACTGAACCTCTCAGTCTTCATGCCTCTAGCAAGAAATTCAGATACCTTGAGAATTTCAACAGAAATGATCAGTTTCAGGACTACCTGCCTGCAAGGGAAGAAAATGCTGAGCTACTTCCCCACAAGGGAGCAAAAATTGCCATTTCTCCTGGAAAGGAGCCTAAAGCTCTGGATCCCTCACAGTTGGTAACCCTGAGGAAGTCCATATGGTAGGTACATGAGCGTATCTAGAGATAGGGAGAGCAGTGCCGATTGTGAAGCTTTTCGGGGCTTGGTCTCAGATAAGTCTATGATGAGACTTGTAGCCTTAAATCTATAGACTTTCAAAACCTGTGGACTCCAACGGGGTATTTGGCAAGCTAACAGAAAAAGAGGTAAGGTCTTGATGAAAACTTGCCCTCTGTTGTTAGAAGTTACTGACCATTTCTGATTACCTCAACGGTTTTCTGGAAAATTAATACTGCCTGAAAGGTTTTGCAGCTACGGATCACATTCTGCCCTTCAGCTACAGCAGCACAGAAATTGCTCGTGCTCATGTGGCTGTCCAGATCCTCTTCACTGTTACTGCCTTACAGATGATGATCTTTGGTCTTTCAAGCATGCCCCACATTCTTTGTTCATAGGTACAACACCTTGGAATTGGCTGTTCTTCAGATGAGTCAAATCTGCCAAATGACATAGGCCAGTGTATGTAACTGGCCTGTCTCCAACACAGTTTATCACTCCATTAATTTCTGTGTTATCTGTGTATTTCAGTAGCATATAATATTCCAGAGTACTGGTGAAGATACTGAATATTATAGTGCTAAAACATATACCTGTGGGCTTATATTAGAAAGGCTCTTATTAAATACACATTTTTAAATTCTTACATTTATTTTTGTAGAGAAAATAATTTTTATACAAAATATTTTTTTTCTGGAGAAATATTCATTAATAGTTACAAATAAGTCTATTTACGAAGTGTTTATTTTATTGTCCGAATGTTCAGTCAGAGAAATCAAAATTTTAAAAGGTGTCTAAGGATATGATATCCTAACATAGCTACTTTATCAACAAATCTGAAATTATCATCAAAGACCAGTTTCAAGTAGTTTTGTTTACAGATTTTTCATGCTAAAGTGTAGATTGGTGCTAATTATGTCATCATCTTGTATCCCGTATCAGCTTTTGTGTGATGTTACTAAGGGTCAGCGTCAGGAAGATTAACATAGTGAGTCACACCAGTGGCTCTCTCAGCACTTAGTAGAGATTAATTTAAAAAGTTACAAGTACAATTTTTTCAGAACTTTGTTTTTCCAGTTCTCCAGCATTTTCCAAGTGGTCCAAGATTGTTACATATAAACAGCAATGTCTTGCAGAACTATCAGGCTATGTTAATCTTGAAGGGTATATGTTGTCTGGGACTTTGATTTTTAAATAACAAATAGCTGCTTTTTTAAAAAAGTTTTCTTGTTGGTTATTACTACTAGCTAGTAATTATCTCCAAATAATAATAATAAAAATATTTCCTTCCAAATATATATGTAATGTCTTATTATTACCATGTTTACCATGCAACATTTGACTTTCACTGAGATTTTTTGTTCTGCCTATTGATAGTTTATGTTTACTAGTAAACTCCTCTGCATGTGTATTCATGCATATGAATTATTTTTTAAACCTCATGAGCTACAAGTTGTTATTTTAAGCTTTGGATTGTTGAAGAGGAGTTATTACATTTCTCTTCATTTTTCTTCTCTTTTTTATTAGTGAATCTTTCTGATGTGATTATGCACCTATTTTTAAGATTTAATGAAGTATTTTTCAGCTGCCTCTAATCACAGTCATTTTATATTAAAAGATTTTCTTCTACTCAGTTCATCTTATGATTATATCCAGCTTTCATATACTGCCACTTCTATAGCACCTTGTGTTCATGTGTGCATGTGTGTATTAGTTTTTGGGATCAGACTCTGTACATTAGGACACAAAAAGTCTTAAATGCCTGCACACAGGTGACCACACAAGACTTTCTTTTTTTCATTTTTACCTAGAAAAGTGAGATTTAATACAGATTTTCCTTCAGCTGTTAAAATAAGTTCTTACACAAGAGATTAATCAGATACAATTTTTCTAAACTTCAAGGATACTCCTATGGTTATACTATTCACCTGCCACCCCATAAGAATCATTCACTGCAACACAGATCTTTTTTCCTTTCTATTCTTTCCAATTATAAAGAAACTATTCCATCTGTTTCACGTCCTATTTGTCTTCAACAAACCTTGCGATACAACAGACCTTCTTTTGTACCCCATCTTGTGATTTATTAGTTAGAGCACAGATCAGTGACTACTTGTGGTCTTGTTTCTCTAAATCTTTGATAATACTAATGCAAAGTTGCTAGCTCTACCTCTCTCTGCCCATCATCCCTAAGTAAGGCATATCCAATAATTTCATTATTTTTAATTATGAATTACCAGGTTTAATGTCTACCAAGACTTTTTTTTCTTCTTCTCAGAATTAAGAACTTAGACCTTTCCTTTTTCATGTCTAGAGCTTCTCTTTGTAACCATGTTAAGAATTTCTTCTCTTCCTACTCCTTATGCCTTGCTCTTTGCTTTCATACATGATCTTTTAGGTGTCTCCTCTTAGATACCAAGCTAAAAGCACCTCTAGCCAGCCTGTCCTCGATGTCCATGAGTTCTCCCCTGGAACAGTGAGTGTATTCTACAGAACTGTAATGCAAAAGTCATAAGTAGAGTAGAACTACTGAGGTGATCTCCTTGTGAGTCACTAAGGTCCACATTTCCTTTTTCTGCATGTGAAAATGGTGAGGAAGTCCATGTTTGTGTGATATTAATGGCCTCAGGAGCAGAATTTTGTTCCTGGCTGTGGAAATGCCAGGGGTGCATCTGGGGATTGCTGTGGTAGGCTGGCAGGTGACCGTCCTTTCACAGAACCAATGTGTGTCTCATAGAATTTCAGGAAATTGCTTGCTCCCAGCCTCCAGCATTGAATATGTGGAGGGAAGAATGCTGAAGGTTTGACATGACAGACAAAGTCTTGAAGATCTGTAAGTGAGCATATAAATAACGTCAAAGCAAGATACCATTGGCTAAATGTAGGCACCTACCATAGTTTGATGAATCCTAAAGCATCCAAGACACATGTTGCTTTATATGACAGGACATCTAGGTCACAGACAAAGGCTGGTAGATCTGTTCCCTTTTGCAAAAGCAGCAGGCTATGGAGCATACACAACAAAATTTAAAATAATGCTGCATGACTGCATCTTTTACAATCCTTTTTCACATCTTTGACTTGCTTCTGGAACTGGACTTTGTGGATCCTACAGGGGCTTTTCCAGCTTAGTGATTTCTTCTTTGATTGTCAGTGTAGACAAAATTGTACCAACAGCATTCTTGAACTGAAGTGCTTATTTTTGTTTAGAAAGACAGGCAAATCTGTTTTGTAGTTTGCCCCTTCTAAATTTACACAGACTATCATAACAACTAGGGCAGCATTTCCAGGTTAAGATCATAACAGTTCTTTAAGCAGTTTTTTTTAGTGGCAATAAATGATGCTAGATAACGTGTTTAAAATTTTTTAAAAAAACATACTAGGCTGAAGATCAGGTAACTCCACTTCTGGTCTTACCAAGTCATTATGCAAGAGTTACAGAGCAGCACAATGTACTGTTTTCATATTAGTAAAATGAAAATAATATCATCATCTAGCGGGTAATTTTTATATTCCAGAGATGCTGTTTTGTGCTTTGATATGGCAACTTGAAAGGCTTTAAATGCATATCAGATCTTAGGAGCTGAGAAGCCAGTCAGGATGAGAATGCAAGGTGTAGGATAGACATTGCAGATGGGTTAAAGTTTAAGATTCAGTTTAGGTGCCTGTAGTTAGTTATCTACAGGCGTGCTAAGTGTCTCGTGCTATAGTCAATGGAGAGCTAGACAGTATGGGCAGAGGTGCCTAGGAACTAATTCTGTCCAGCCTGAAGTAAAACCTAGCAGCTGATCAGTGGAATCGTCCCTCAAGGTCCAGTGGTTATGTTCGCTAGGATTAAGTTCAGTTGCCTAGGCATAGGCAGCTGCTGCCATTTCTGATGCCAGAGGATATCTGACATCAGGGTTGGCAGATATAACAGAGGACCTACCTGTACCCTTCCTTCTGTACCTTTCTGGACTGGCAACTGAAGGCTTGATGGGATACTTTATGGTATCTCAGATAGCACCATTGGTTGATAATGACAGAAGCTTGTGCTCCTAATTTATATGCACACAGCTATGTGCAAGTG
>JAVJGJ010000059.1:24602646-24621479 GCA_035590215.1 Microhierax caerulescens | reverse complement strand
ATTAAAGCCATTCAGAGTTATGCAAAGGTCCCCATCAGAAGACTGCACTGAAGTCCCCTTCTAGAGGCTGGTTCTGTATTAGCTTTCATAATATCTGACTATTTTAGAAGATCATTCCTTTAGCGTGGAATAAATCACACTACCAGGAACCAGATGATGACTACAAACAAGCAGAACTACGTTAGTAGCATAAAGCCTTGTGAGAGTGACCCTTTTTCTCCACCAAATTCCTGTCACCCACAAATTTTGTTGTGCTGACGCTTCCCTCCTGGATGTAATGGGTTGAGGGAGCTCTTTAAAAGCAGCTCTTGATTTCTTCCTTGTTGGTTACTTCCCACATTATTTGTGTTAAGGTACTGACCAAAGAAAGCTAGGTGATTAAAGGGTTAACTGCAAATCGCTTGGACCTGTTTCCATGTTTTTGCATGAGATATGTGACATTCTTATCAGATATCAATCCAAGGATGTTGCTATAAACCTGTGATTGATTTTTTTTTTCTGGGGGAACTAGAGCCTCATGGTCGATTTCTATGCTTCCTGACCTTTACAGTATCATCTCTGTGTATGAACCATTGCAGATCCACCTTGCCATACCATTCTTCCACATCCAAATGAGCTGATGATACAGATTCTGCATATATTTTCCCTGACACACTCTATCAATGTAGTTCGGTGCAATCGGCTTCTGTTGAACAAGATTTTAAAGTCTAGCTTGTAGTCTTAGGCAGTTTACCTTGAATGTCTGATGACAATAGTACATGGAAGATCAGAAGAAGCCAGGTGGCCCTATGGTGACTACTGTAGATCAGTGTTTATGATATTTTCTGAGGTCTACCTGCAGCCCTGCCCCTGTCTGGTCAATATTTAGAACTGCTGTATATCCATTACCACATAGAAAGCTACACTGGTTAAGCATACTGTTTATAAAGTGAAGGTAAAGATTCAGCCATATGTAGCAAATAAGCACATTCCTGAAGACTTGAAAAACACATCTAAACAATGAAACACCTTGGGAAAAGTCATAATGTCATGCTAAATAACATGAAATCTTTGAAGTTCTAATGATAACTCTTCATCTCCTTTTCAGTCATTATTCCTTCTCCCACTGCAAAGTGTTTGGTTAGAAAGCAAGCTATGGTGTGTGATCTATTGACTGCCATTTTAAATTGTGTAGAAATGTATTGAATCCTTGTTTCAAAATACATGGGAGTAATCAGGGATTTATGTAAGAAATATCCCTTTGAAAAGAGGAACCAGCACTTAGTTGCACACAATTTGCTATGAAAGCAGGGCATGCAAACAGACTGATTAAAGCAGAAATTACTGCATTTTCTGTTTTTAAATAAACATAAAGATCCTCAAAATCCCTTGTAAGGTGGACTTTCCCTTACAGGATAAAATGGAATTAAAATAGCGTCAATAAATTGTGTGAGAGACTGTATCAGTCTGTGCATTGATAGTCTGTGCATGCAGGATAAGAACATTGACTGCCTGCTAATCTATTCCCAGATGGAGGTGGATGCAGACGAGAAGCGCCATCGCACACGCTCCAAAGGTGTTCGAGGTACGTCTCTTGCTTCAGTAAATCACTCAAGGCCCCTGCTCAGGGTGACCTTCATCCTCCAGAATCTCTTTGCACGATTCATTCTGACCCTTTCTTTTACACAACCTTTCTGGTAATTTTCTATAGAAGAGGGGTACTTGTAATAGATGATAAATTTTTATATATTTTCCATCTCTCTGCAGTTCCCGTGGAACCAGCCATACAAGAGCTGTTCAGGTTAGTGCTCTGAGTGTAAAATGTATCCCCATTAGCAATTTAGAAAATTCATGCCTTTTAATGGGTATAATGCACTTTCAAGTTCATTGGTGGTTTGCTCATGCCCTGCTGCACTGATGAAATTAATTCCCTCGAGACTTGCTAATAAAAAGCATCCCCTCTTTTTTTCCCGTCAGTTATTTGATTTCTCTTTCTGTCTTGGTTGCCCTCCATCTCTGTAATACCTACTGCCTGCTTTTAGTATAATCTTTCTGCAGCACACCAGCACCTATATAATTAATTCTCTCTCTCTTGCAGCTGTCCCACGCCTGGCTGTGATGGCAGTGGTCATGTTAGTGGCAAATATGCAAGGCACAGAAGGTAATATCTGTAATTTTTCATAATCTAGTGAAGGCATTTGGTAAACAAGTTAGCTGTCATGACCTTGATAAACCAAACAATGATAAAAATTAACAATTAGACATTCTAGAAACCATTAGGATTCACAGCTTTTTTTTCTTTCTGAATGTCACACAGAATCTAACTCACATTTTCGCTGAGGTAACTTGTTCTCATTGTCAATCTTCTCTCAGTTTTTTGCATACAGTTCTTTTGCTTCTGTGTTGCAAATTAAAATTTGGCCCTACTGACATGTTGGTGGTAGTGTGACTTCTGTTATTTAATGTACTTTATAACTGAATGAAAATGAGCTTCTTGAATATTTTAAGTTCGATGATCAGGTTAGATTCAGAGGTCAAAGCCTAAGACAGATCAGTGATAATAAGACTTCAGTGTTCAAATGTTATATGATAGTTATAAGTACCTTTACTTCAGTTTCTAAACCATATACGTGGAGACATCGCCTTCAAGAAAACATTTTTAGCTGTTTATTTTTAATAATATATCAAGGTAGCATATGGTACACATACTACATGTGCTTCAAATTAATTTAGAGCTCAATCTTTACATTTCTGTGTCTGCAGTGTCAATATTCAAGTGTTGTGCATCTGTGTAAACAGCATTCGTTTCCTGAATCATTTGTCTGTGAATTTCTTGTGCAAGATTCTGGAAGTTTAACATCTCTAGAATACATTATTTTTTTCTCATGTGCTGTGCATTTCATGCCCATTGTAGGAGATAAAATGGCTGATGTTTGATGATCTTTTCTGAATAGAGGGAGGTGTTCAAACCAGTGTTAAATTCTGCTGAAACTGTTAAGATTTTTTTTTTCATTCTTGACTTTTTCAAGTTTTAAGCACTTGTGGTTTTTGTAAGAACACATATTTCACACTAAATCTGACATACGTAATGAGGGCATATAGCTTTTATGAATTAAATTGCAATTATACATTTGTGGTTAAGGCATTTATTTGAAACAGGAAAAGTTTCCAAACATACATGACAAACCACTCAGTGCCACTCAGTCCACTTATGTGCCTTTTTTCTTATCAGTGAATGAAGCTTAGGGACAAGTCCAGAAAATACCTTAAAAATTAGAAAGAGAAAAGCGATACGTCTGATATTAAAATACTTTTGAATTACATTTGAACAATATAAACCAGAAAATAATTGCCATGTATTTTTATATATGGTATAATTATATATAATTTCTTTTCCTAATATTTTTTACTTATAAAAGTGGTAGGGTTTTGTGGTTATTTGAAGGATTTGGTTAGACTGGAACATTGATTTAGGAAATAACCAAATTTTTTCTTAAATAATTCTTAAATTCACTTGTGACTTCTCTTTTCAAATCGTGTTTTTCTTTTGTCCATTTTCTTTATGCAAATACAAGCTTTATCAGTAATTACTGAATGACACCAAAATCTTCTTTTCCCTCAGAAATTGCATGCGTAGTCAACAGTTAAATGACATGATTATAACATCCTTTCTAGTTACAAGATTGTAACTGTGTATGTTTCTTTACACTTCATGGGATTTGTGTGCAGATTTCAAAAACAAAAATCTTGAAACATACAAAAAGAAACTCTTTAAGAAAATCTGACTTTTCTTCTGAATTGCTCTAACTTCAAACTATGTGTCTGTGTTTGTAAAACCACCCTTTTGGGGGAGGGGGAAGGAATAGATGTGAGGTTTGGAGATTATATGCAGTTTTGAGACGTTAATTCCATATTTTGCTTTCTTGACATGATTCTGGTATGTCAGTACACGAACAGACTGAATCTCAGAGCTGTTAATTATATGAAATTTTGGGCAGATGCGCAAAGAATAAAAATTGGATATACGTCAAAAATTCCTTTTTTTTTCTACTGGCTAAAGAATTTGTGGGATTTTTATGTTTTCTTGTCACCCTGATTGCCAATCCACTAATCAAAATATATTTAACCAATATATGTCTTATTTAGTCTAAAACCACAAAGTTCTTTGTTGAGGTTTACAACCTACATATCTATTTTCTAAAAGAGCAGTAATTTGTTTATCTACTCCAACCAACACCTAGTAAATTTAAATTTTTGAAAGAATCTGAAGGAATTTACATTTTTCTTTTTTCTATTTTGCTATTTGGGTGGGAAAGACCCTCAAATATGTCTATCAAGGAAATCAGACTGTCTTAAAAATTTGATATGTTTAAGGAATTGCACGTTTCAGCTGATGCCTAACTCAGTTCTGGTTAGACCTACAGAGCATTTTAATGAGGTTAAGACCTTTCTATTCACAATACCAGACTGGCTCATTATTAGGAATGAAACTTATTTGCTTCCACTAGATGTAGTCAGAGCTCTCTAGAATTCTTTCTTCTATAACTTCTTGAAGTCTGTTGAATTTATTGGTTTTTTTAATTTGTAATTTTATCCTTGTAATGTCAATGTGACAGTGAAAAACATGTTCAGATACTACGTTAAATTTGAACTGAAATAAACAGATACTTTCAAATTTTCAGACAGCTTAGGGGATGAAGTGTTCTGCTGCTAAAATATTAGGCAGAAGTTAAAGGAAAGTTTTATCATAGGTTTTGTACCCTAGTTGTGATTTTAATTATGAAAGAGCTGCAGTGTTAGGGTTAGCTAAGAAAACGTGCAGGCTTTATATGTTATTGATGCTTCCTCTGAGGTGTATGAAAACACAGGACTAATACTGGTTAGAGTAACAGCGGTGACAGCTTGTTGTATCATTTCCATCTTTTCGATTTTTTCTTTGTGTAAAACTTAGTTTGAAGTGAAGCTTTGTGTGACTTAGTTGATACTTTGCTATCAGCTCTTAAGTTTGGTGCTTCATTTTAGCTTGTTAGTGGGGCATGCTAGTAACTAAGATGAACAGGTTTCTCTGCAGAGCACTTCAGGGTAGGGTGCTAGGATCACTAAAATTAATTTGGCAAAAGCACCTCCCTCCAGTGACTGCACAGAAAGTTCAGAAAGATTAACATCCCGGGTTGGGTCATGTGCCTACCTTCTTCAAAGGGACTCATCTTTTTTTTTTTTTTTTTTTTTTTTTTTTTTTTTTTTTTTTTTTTTTTTTAGTTTTAGTAATACATAGATACTTGAAGCTATCTATCCCTCTAGTAGTCTCTATGATGCACAGCATGAGGCAGGGCTTCAATGCAAGATTTTACACAGACAGGACTTCAGTACCTGTTGTTTATGTTTCCAGGCTCCTGAGGGCAACTGAACCACTCACAGATCAGGCAGTTAAAGAAAATGCATGTATCTTTAAAGCATCAGGTCCTAAAAAATAAAAGGAAAAACAAAGGCTGTGAAAGATCTGAAAACAAAAGCAAAGCAAAACAAAACAAAGCCATAGACACATTCAGATAGTGGTAGAGACAACAAAACAATTCAAATCTTAGGTGTGAATACCAGAACCTCTCCTTGGGCTGTGCTCCTGATACTGTTTATTTTATTCACTTGGTAACTCTTCAGGTCCCTTGTGTATAGCAGCATAATAATCAACAGTACTTTTATACAATCAGATCTGTGAATTAATTTTGAACAATAAGCTTGGTCCAGATCCTTGAATACTTTTAGCTCTGAACAATCCATCTGGGTGTATAGCAGTTACTCAAACCACACTAGGAGAGTGTTCCCAGAACTGTGTTTTCAGGATGTCTGTCAGCTAAGTGTCTGAAAAAAAACATAATCAGCTTTAAAGACAACAGGATTCGCATTCTATGTATACAAATATAAATATAGCAGCAAGTCCAGTTTCAGGTCTAAGTTCTGCAGGTGCAAATCTCATAGTTAATCTGGAGTAACTGAGTGCAAACTGGCCTATGTTATTTACTAATTAGATGTGAATGATGGTTTTAAAAATATTACACCCTACTGTGTTGCTGTGCATTTAACATTTTTTTAAAGAACACATCGTATACCAAGTAGATGTCTATAGTTTTCTGTGTAAATAGGTATGTAGACACATCATAAAAATCCTAACTAGATTCCATTAAAAAATACTGATTACGTGCAATGGCCTGTTTTAAAAATTTCTTAACATCATAGTTTAATTATTTCTCACGTAACAAAAGCAATTAGATTCTGTAACAGATTAATCACCAAATACTACATGCTTCAGAATGAAATACATTCTAACAAATAAAAGCCCTGAAAAGAATCTTAAGCTGGTAGTGTGGCACTATGTATATTAATTTAAGATTCTTTTAATGCCTATATCAGTGCATATCTGAAAGTAGGTAAAGCAGTTATATAGAAATTAAAGCAAAACAGAAAGTTAGTCTGAAATAATATGCATCAAATTTCAGTGAAGGATGGATTCTTAAGGCTAAATGACAAACCCTTCAGATTTAAAATGGAAATACTGATGGAGCTTCCACTATATCATGAATTTCAATCTGATTGCTGAAAATAAGGATTCAGATGAAATAAACCAACTTAAACATTTCATCTACCAAGGAATTTTGCATGCTTTTTCTTCAGTTCATAGTGTATTTGCAAGGGATTTTTTTTTTCATTAATCACTGATACAATGTCTAGCAAAAAGAATTGCATCTCAAAAATGAAGAGGGATCATAAAATAATGTTTGGATCTATGATGTGTGAATTGTCCCTAACCTTATAAAATATATTGCATTTAATTTTCCACCAAATTTCTCTACCAAATTCTAAGAATCATGAGTTCTTTGTTGCTTTACTAGGCTGTCTCTGTTTCTATTATATTATACAGATAGAATTGTTTTGTCCGGTTTTAAATTTTTAAGCATGAGATTTGTCACTTCATACAACAGATTATTTGAAATTATAAATACCTTAGAGTTCAGCATTGCTGATTTGTTTAGGAAAAGCCCTTGGTATTGCCTTGGCATTATATACTTTAGTTTAGGCATCTATATTTTAGAACAGAGTGAAATAACGCAGGCTCCCAAACTTCGAAATTAAAAGACTCAAATGTCTCTCTTTTATTAGAAAATTATTGAATTCTGTGGCTTGTTGTGCCATATTTCTTATTCAGATTTTTTCATTTCATATACCTTTTCACCCACCAGTTTGATTGCCATGGCTGCAGCCGTGGGTGAATAATTGCCTGTCTTCACAGGAGCATGTTCTGGAGCTAAAGTCGAGTGCTTGCTTCCTGATGTATGCCTCATTTGAATTCTGCCGACAGCCTAGGGGCTGTATTATTCATGCCTTGACAGATAGCACTCACTAAAAGCATTGGAACAGGGCCAGGTACTGGCAGAGAGATAGTGGAGCATTGCAACTTGCAACTGAGAGGAGCATCTATAATACAAAAAAGAGAAATCCTCATACCTCCCTTTTACTGGTCTCACTTTGATGGAGAATTCATTTGCATCAAAATAAAATACCCTAAAAATAAATACATTTTTTCTAAACCACGCTTGAAAGTTTAACACAATTTTCCACATTTAATTGCAAAGCTGATTTTAATTAGTAAGGCCCTGCATGTGAAAAATGAAGATTCACTTGGGTGAGTGTAACACATTGCAGCGTCTGCTGAATGCTCTAATTAATGTATGGCTGCTGTACAACGGGGTGCACTGTGGGATATTTATGAAAAATTCTGTGCACGCAGCCAGCCTATCTGTATTTTAGTTCTTGAATCCACAAGAATAAATAACTTTTCCCCCTTTATTCTTTATGAGACATCATTGTGCATGCCATCACTCCATCCATAAACTTTATGGCATGCCTGTCCTTTTTACTATTTGTCAACGATATTATAAATCAGAAGCCAGGACATACATATTTTAACATTAATTTGATAGCAGAGCATGGTTGCATGCTGTGCAGGACCTGAGGTCCACTGGTGCATTTGAGTTAAAGCCTAACCACAGCACAGTGAGGTCCTTACTGTTGCTTGCTTTTATGATACTATGAAGGATCCTACTGAATGCTGGAATTATAGACAAATGTATATTCATTTCTCTCTAAGCTGAGAGTCAACCTTTATTATGGTGTTAAATAATAATAAGATGGTTCACTGGATACTTACCTGAGGAAAAACCATACTCTGACATGGCCTATGCAATTGAATTCTATTTCATGTAATGGTATATTTGCTAAAGGTTTTAGTAAGTAGTGTTAAATACCAAGAATATTATAAATTTATTTTATATAAAGTTATCCACCATTCAGGGTTTGTAAAAAAATGTTAATAAGTGAAGTTTCACTGCTTTGTTAAGTTCAGCTAAAGAAAAAAAAAAAGTAAGTAAATAAATAAGTGAAAGAGCATAGGGATTTTCAAACAGAACACTGCAAACAATAAATAAACGTGCTGACAGAGAATCCATAATATATTAGAGGTCTGTATTGGCTGCTGTCTGGATTCAGCAATATATCCTTTGTCTGATTGTTGATTAATGATTAGGAGGGTGCAAAGCTGGGTCTGAAACGTCAACAAAATATACACCCGCAATTGGCGTGTGGCTCTGCATGCTAGTGGCCATTGTCTGGAGGTGACTACACAAAGGAACGACAGTTCAATTCCTCTTACCACCATCTGGACTGGGAATAGCAATTTCAGTGGCAGCAAGTTGTACTAGCCTAATGAAGCAGGGGGTGGGGGATAAAAGCAGAGGCAGGAGCATGGAGAGTGCTGACCCAACTGTGCAGCAACAACAAACAGCAAATTTGGGATATGGTTTCTGCAGTGGGTCCCCAGACTTGTATGTTTTTGAAATGTTGTGCTCACTTTCTTTCAAATGGCAGGTGCTGGGCATAGTTCTCACGCAGCAGTCCACTTACAGCCACAGTGTTTTCTGTGGAAAGATCTGACTGGAGATGTTACCATCAGCCACAAAATAAATAAAGACCATGCAGAAAATATGGTAAAGAAAGTTATTGGGAAAGAAAACCCCAAACCTTCCCGTAATACTGGGGAGATAATTTCCCCAACAAGATGCTGGAAGTAGGTATACAGTTTTCCTTTGCCTATGGGAAATTTATTTGGTTGGCCTGTTAGCTTTGCTAAGAACATTGTGTTCTCTTGGGAGAGAAAGAAATCATTTGAGGTTGAATAATTTGTGCTTTTCATAATAGAAAACTGGATCTACAGAGTTGATTTACATATGATGGGCAAGACATTTCATCTCCCTATGCTTCTGTTTCCCCATTTGTAAACAGAAAGAGAATTTCAGGCATCAAAAGATGTAAAGACAGGAGTATATATGGGGGATTATTACAAACATGGGGCCCAAAACTCTCTCTCTGGTATTTATCTTCAATTTAAATAAAGATCTGCTAAATGACCGTTGATGTCAGAGGAAGTCTAAACTTACATTTCAGCGCCTTTTGGATCAAAACATTTTTCTGGATGATAGAGCAAAATTAACTGATTTTTAATGATAAGACAATTTTAGATTGAAACTACTTTCCCTATTTCATAATTTGTGAATTATTTCTACAATGTTTCTTTAAAAACACTGATTCTGAAGTTTAAAAAGCTGGACGTATACAAGAAATCTATTTATTAATGTGTATTTTTGTGATACTGCAGTCATGGCTATTAGCCTTATGCTAAACCAGAAAAGCCATGGGCAACGTTGTGCACAGGGTTTCGAGTACTAAGGAGCTGCCTGCACCCTCCTACCAGCAGTTCTGAGCAGCCACGTAGCTACAGTGTGTGCAGCTGAAAAATGGCCTGTAGGTTGCAGCATCCAAAGCTAGGGGTTTGGAGTCAGGAGAATTTACTGGTGAATACTGGCAGATAGATAGACAGGGAACCCCATCTTATTCGTTGGCCCAGTGTCCATGCCAACACAAATATTGTAGATGACTTTGTAGAAGTTTTATTCGTAGGTGGCACCTGTGCTATCAGAGAATAACATTGCCCTGCACCTTATTCTACCTCAATAAGGTAATTTTACCTCAGTAAAAATGGTATGAGTTCTGCTAGAATCATAAAAAAAAAAAAAAGGCAGGGGAAATCACGTAAAGTAAAAAATAAATAAAGATATAGGGTTTTTTCTTTCAAATATTTGTATTTATAAGGTCAGGCACCCTAGTTATTACCTGGGGTAACAAAAGAATATGAAGAAAACAAGAAATAAACTCAGATATGAAAGAACCAGAAACCAAGGTTCAAATACCTTCTGCATGTTCTAAATCACTAGACCATGCTAGCAGAAAAATCCACATCGATGTAAATGTAGAAATAGGAGAGAAATGGGGCAAAAAAAGTAAAGAAATGAGAAAACAAAAACAAGGTTGTAGGAAAAAACAGAATAAAGAATAGTTTGCTGTGGTTTTTTTCCCCTAAAAATACACTATGATGTGTCTTTAAAGACTTATATTGAAGTTTTTCAATAAGTTGAGACAGCCCTTTCAAAGACATCATTTCTTATTAGTGGTTGATATGATGTACTGCTTCTAGTGGTGTCAGCTCAGGACAGAGAAAAGAGAGGTACTCCTGTGCTATCTTTGATGACAATAATAAATCTAAATAAATAAATCCGCTATATGGAATCAATTGCCCAGGGAACAGATAGCTTCTGAAGACATTCTTAGCGCTATACAGCTTAGGACACTTCAAATGGTCATAACTTCAACCAGATGCATGGACCTAGCAAGTTAATTTCCTGGCTGCTCACTTGAATCACCTTCCCAAGAAAATCTTGAAGCTTCCTGATTACATGAAAAGGGATTGCAGGACCTAATGTCCTGTCATTATTGGCAAAAAACAGCGGTGCAGCAGTTTAAGTATGCTTAGAAGAGTGGAGGTGGGGTATAATGCCTAAGAGAAGTTATTCCTGTGATCTAAGTTAGGCCTGTGTCTTAGATCTATGATTTATGATAAAATTTGTATACTATGAAGCCAAATGAGACAGGACAGGATATGATTGGCTTTAAAGGCCAATAGCAGTTATTTAAAACAGCTTTTTTAGTTCATTTCCCTGGGACTGAGGCAGATTTCTCTGCCTTTAATTTTTCTATTTAAAGTAATGAGCAGGCCACTAAATTGGATGAACAAGTAGTGGATGAATGCTTTCTGTCCAACTGATACTTGTGAAAGAAACTGATGAGTGATATAGACCTGCTACTGTTTTTCACCCTCACCATGTCTCCTGGAGAAGATCTTACCTATAATTGTGAAGGCAGAATAGGTGTTGAGAATAAAGGCTAGAGCTGAAAGCTGGCATGCATTTGACTTCTACTTTAAGTCACCCAGTTCAAAGGCTGGACCCTCATCATCCCTCCCTTATGTTGTGTCTAACTCTGAAGTCAAAGTAGAACTGTACTTTTAGCATTAAGCTTGTCCAAATTTCTAGTGTTCTGCCAGGAAACATTTCTTTGGGGACCTTGATACCTACGTCATACTAAGTAGGTAGCATAGTTAGTACATCTCTAATCTCTTATCTGATTGTTTCAGTGTAGCAAATGTTTTTAAAGTTCTCCAGTTTGTGATATATACAAACGTAGTACTCCCCCATGATTTTATTCTTTGTCAATAGGAGTTAGGACACATTTCTCCCATGTTCTGGGAACTTGCACTGGCTATAAAGAAGTTAAGATACCAGGATGCTTGTATTCTCTTTTCTTGATCTTTTCTTATTTTATGGACAATAATATATTCAAAAGGAAGAGGGAAGGATATAGTTTTGTAACTTTGAGCCGTCACTTGGAGAGAGAAGAATCCTATTTCCACTCCCAGGATTTAGCACTTCATATAGAAGACGGATACTTAGAAAGGAATGTAATGAATCCTTCAACGGTAGCAATAACATATAAATGTTTTCTTTTGCATGAAGTATTAGAGAAGTGGGCTGTCTCAACCCAAATTGCTATAAAGCCTCATAAGCAAGCAGTCTTCTGAGGTGTAAAATGAATCTTCAGTTACCCCTAGCAGAAGAGGATATTAAACACTAATTTCTCACACGTTTCTGTATCTTCTAGATTAGGTGAGGGCTAAGGCTGGGATCGTGATTCCTCCTCTGACCATCTCCTGGTGCAAAGACTGAGTTAATCTCTGTTTCTGTAAGAAAAAATAAAGCTTAAGGTGATTAATTCCATGATTGGAAATCCCCCACTATAGAAAATACCTTCTTCCAGTCTGGATTAGCGTGTCTAAATTCTGCTGTGTGTTAAGTGCCTACATGTCCCTAGGTATTAGAACAGGAGCAGACATACCTCACTTGGATGTTAGAATTCCACTGTGCAGCTATGCATAGAAACTGAGAGCTGTAACACATTCACTCCCTTGGTAAACCAGCAGTTCGTGACTCTGCTACCACACAAGAAATTTGCGTCACAGCCAGAAGTTGAGTCATGCCTCTGAATTCTACTCTAGTGCCTTTTGCTTTAGGCCATCCTTCTTACACTAAAAGTTCATTTATACAAAGATTGACAAATGATTTCTTGTTATTGAGTATTTGCAGAGACAATAAGAATAATGTGCTAGAATTACTGATATACTGCTTAATCTAGATCTTGCTTGGGCATGGTTTGTTCTAGGATGATCAGTGAAGATTAACACTGTTGATTTATGGTAATCATATGGACTGCTTCAGGAGAAGGGGACAAGCAAACTGTCATACGAAACAAGAGGATATGTCATATATTATGACATATGTGATGAATATTCACTGACATGAGTCTTACAGGTGTTTGCATGTTGCTAGTCACCAAACAAACAAAACCCCTAGTTATGAAACTTACTTCTCAGAGAAGTCTCTGGATATCTCAAACTTTGTGAAAGGAAGTAGAAGATACAAAGTCCCAACTAGATGGACGGGTGCTTTGCAGCCAATTTTCTGTAGTAACTGTATTTTATTCTTATGAAACTTTTTAAACTGTTAATTTTAAAACATTTCACAAATGTTAACACTGTAGCCTCAGTGCATTTTGTGATGTTAAGTATTTGATTTCAAATGACACCAAAGGTTATATTGCTTGTGATGTTGTAATACAGTCACAGTAGCACATTGACTTGTAAGACAGGTCATAGCAACTTTTTGCTAATGCACATTTATATTGTGTAGTTTGGGATGGAAAGTGGGGAAAAAAAGAAAAAAAATACTTTATCTGTCTGAAAATATGGGAATAATTCTGACAGAATGTAATTGCATTACTATATTTTGAGCAGGGCTTTGGGATTAACATTTCTAGTTCTTAAAGCATAGGCACTTAGCTCTTCTTTTTAATTCCATGTGACGTAAGGTATTACCAGCTTTACAGTCTTCTGTCCCTTCCACAATGGCAAATTTGTTTCAGTGCTACTGGCAAGGAAAGTGTACTACTTTCTGAGTCATAGTACTGTCTCTGCAGCATCTAGGTGTTCCTGGGAAATGCTGACATAC
Organism: Microhierax caerulescens; assembly: GCA_035590215.1. Lineage (NCBI taxonomy): Eukaryota > Metazoa > Chordata > Aves > Falconiformes > Falconidae > Microhierax > Microhierax caerulescens. The sequence goes on along the minus strand of JAVJGJ010000059.1, from coordinate 24,607,995 downwards.
TCAGAACTGACGTGTCCTGGCTTTGCTTTAGGTCTCACAAAGACAGGCTCAGAAACTGAGTCAGACTTATAAAACAAATATCATTTTAGAAAGAATGCAAATAATTTTTGACTACTGTTAGCTTCATATCTTAGCAGTCAAGCTTGCTACTTCCAGTTATGTTATTAAAGGGATGTAGGAGGAAGAACTGAACAGTTAAAATGGAATTGACTAAAAGTGGAACCACTTATTTAAAATTTCAGCATTTAAGCAAAACTATAAAACAGAGAAAACACCTAGCTTTTTCTATCTACTAAAATTTTGATTATTCATTGAAAATTATAGTAGTCAGTCAGATTTAGAAATCACAGTCTAAGTGGACAACTCAGGTAGAACTACAACAGAACTATCATGGTTAGTTTAGGTTTGCTAGTAGCAATATTTTTTTTTTTTCACTTTTTATGTATACTACTGATCTCTTGTGTAAGCACAGATAGAATCTCATTCCTTTTACATGAGGGCAGTTTGTAATTGCATTGCTGTAGAACTCTTGTTGAAAAAACCAGCTACCAAACTCCCCAGGAAGACAAAAATGTATTGGTTGGTCTGAAAAACAGAGATGATACCAAACTCCCTATTTTTTAAGCCATAAATAAATTTATAATCTGGTGAAGAGTCGGAAAAGATTTATCTACTGGCTATGTTACAACATAGCTTTTCTTGATATCAGGTAATTTGAAGTGACATCATACCTATGCAGCTTATCAACCCCACCTCTGAAACCTAGGTATTTTGGACACTAAAATGTCTTCTGACACCTGCCCCAATTTCCATTTAGTACATTTACCTGCTAATTAAAGATGAGGTAAAAGTTTTCCACCATTAAATTTCTACATCTGTGATTTTCATAAAAAAGCATTTCAACATATAAATCAGAATATAAGCACAAACTTCTACAGCACGACTTAGGTAGACCTTAGGTACTGAAGTTAAAGAGAAGGATCCACAAAAGTCCTGAGTCTGTAGTTGATCAAACCTGTAATATAGAACCTCCTATGTATGCCCAGAGGTGATGCCAGCTTAAGCTAAGTGTGCTGCTCGGTGCTTTCTACCTGCCAGAACATTTAGGACTTACAGACCACAAGTACTTCTTGTACCAGCATCCTCTGACCCAACAGGCACAGCAGGCATTCTCTGCTCACACTAACATGCAGGGACGGCACTGGTTTCTGCAGACGGCATAGTAGTTACATCCCCTTTCACTGACAAATTTTGTGATAGTGGGGCAATGAGAATGCTACGTCAGGAAGCAACATTCTGTTTTGGTTTCTCCATCAGCCTGAGTGAGCCGAAGCATAATGTTAATTCCCAAGTCAGAGCCATACCAAAAGGATGACAGGTGAAGACTGACAAGGGTGACTCTGCCATCTGTCCCGGCTGTTGGAGCCAGGCCTGTGGACAGAGAGGAGTGTGAGGTTTTTTATAGAGAGCAGAGAAAGAAAGAGAAAAAGATAGTTTGATGATTAAAGGACTCCTCAATTGTTTCAACCTGAATTGTTTGTTTGTTTGTTTGTTTTTAAAAAAAAAGCAAAGAACAGTAGCACACTGCCTGTACCAAAACAGAGAGCAATAAAGTAGCCAGCCATACTGCAGGCATGATTTTTGTACCTGCATATCGGAAGGTGTCTTTTTAGATTATGAGTCATATTTTCAAGTTGATGCCTAAGTCATTCATTGTTGCAAGTAGATGCAGACGTCAACAGGAAAGAGAAGTGATTCTGGAAATGTTATTTTTGTGGTACTTCATATTTCTTAACATAGATACACCACAGTCAACATGCTTGCTATAGTGACTTCCAGGCTGATACACCTATACGTTACCATTGAGGAATTTATTCACTGAGGACCTTAGTCACCTAAACCTAAGTACTTTAAATTTAAGTGTGATGACATTTAATGTTGCCACAACTATTCTCATGATAGGTCTGTGCCCCAAATATATGGGGACCATTGTTAAAAGTGACTAACATATTGCTAACTGACTTTCAATGAGACGTACGTGTTAAGCATCAAACGCCTCAAACTATTAAAAAAATTGAAAGTAGTCTTTGAAGTGGCATACACTTTCTAAAAAGTTGCCTTTCATTTTTTAAAACTAAAGAATCTACTCCTCTTCTTGCCATCTAGAAGTTACACACTTCTACTTCCAGTCATTTCCCAATTTTACTCTTTGGTCCTTGGACAGTACATAATTCTGGACCTTTCACCCTTCATTTGTTGACCTTTGCTACCTTTCCTGTATGTGCATCTATAAAACTGAGCAGCTGAATTTCAGAGAGGGATAACTGCCACGTTTCCCTGTGAAACCTAGCCATAGGAGGATTACTGGCAGCAGATTTTCGATGGAAACTGCCATTTCCACCCACAACCCAGCTGCCACATTTAAATCATGCTGTGTGGGGCTTCCACTCCCTTGGGAGGCTATTTTCATTTTCCTTCAGAGACTTTTCTACAGTCTAATGGAACTCACTGTCAGCTATAAAAAGTAACGTTGCATGCCGTAGTATTTTTTTTTTTTTTTAATCATGATATGAGTCAAGTTGGAGCCTCACTATTCTGGACTTGAATGTGATAGAATTCAGTCAGATTTTATTTCCACTCCCCCCTACCCCTCAAACCCCCACCCCACCCCCACCTGCAAACAGACCTCCTTCCTTTCATCAGAATTTAATCAGATATTTCCAAAAAGGCCAGATTAAGGTAAAGCCATTTAGGCCCATATCTAGACATCTGGGGTTTGGAGTCATGTGATTAAGCCAGTAAGTAAGTTTTCATTTCCAGACCAAAGTATTTCTAATTCTTTTAATCATGGGGAAAAAAGGCGAGGAGAAATGAACTGAACATAAATTTTGTTCTTTGAGTCTGCCAGTGGCTTGAACCAATCTCTTTATGATAGTGAGCTTGTATCTTAGTGGAAATTCTGCCTGCAAGACCCTGTAATATTACAACAAAGAACTTCTGTGCGCTGCAGAAGGAGAGTAGTTCAGTGGATTATTAGCAAAAGGAATTACATGTCTTTCAAGGTGTAAGTCGTGGCAGGGGACAGGGGCTGTGCAGCACTGATCCACAGTACTTGCCTTGTACTTGCATAGGGTGGAAAAATGTATGCCATTATATTTGTGTCTCTTGAAGGATGCGCTCCATTACTGCCACACTGAGCAAAAGTTAGTGCAGGGGATTTCTGTGAGTCTCAAACCCCAGACTGCTCTAATGCATCTCTGATACGAACTGCTAATAGGGACTCTAATGACTGTTGAAAAGTACGTAATACTAAAATAGCTGTGTCCATCTAGAGCAAAGAACATCAAGTCTTGGTTATAAGTCTGTATGTTGTAACTTTGTATGCAGTAGCATACTGGCCAGCATAACAGCCAGTATCAAAATTTTGTCCTAGAAATTAGACTCAAGGGGACATACTGATAAAGGTATTTCAGAAGTCCTCTTTATGTTAAATAGATTTTTATTATAACCTTTTTGGTGCAGAGCCCACTGAGAAAGCAGGCACCCTTAAAAATTAATATGGAGGATAAACTTTCAGTTCCTTCATAATAGTGCTTGCTAAATTCATACTAATAGTGGTTAACATTTTTACCAAGAGACTAATTCTGGCTGCAGCTCCAAAATTCAATAAAGTAGAGAGAATGCTGTCATTTCTATTCTGTTTTAGAATAATCATGTTTTCTCTGTGTTATGGAAAGGCACGTTTTTGCTTTTTTTCAAAACAGGAAGATTTAAACATCTCAATCCTCTAACCAGAATTTAGAATATTTCTCACTTGAATGACTCCTAACCAACCATGCAAGAAAAAGAACGCTATCCTGTAGCTTATGCTGGAGGTGAGAATCCAGTACATAAGCACTGAAGTGCTTGCAGCTTGTATCACTTTGGTTTTGACATTATTTTCTGTAATTTCTGATGTTTACTGACAGTCCTGTGTTAGAAGGCTGGTTCACATTATTATTCCTTTCCATTGGATATATTTTCTAGCCATTAGCTTTTTTGGATCATGTAAGATTCTTATTGCTATAGTTACAGGAAATCTGGTGTATTTTATTTCTTAATTCTCTGTCATATGTCTCTCTTAGTTAAAATTAAGTTGGGAGCCAGTGCTGTTCTGTATCTATGTAGAGATGATGGGAAGAGTATTTGTGATAGGAGTCAGTAGCTGATAGTCTCATTATAGTAGCCTTATATTAGAGATGTGATAAAATGACACCGTGCTCTATTACTCAATACTTAAGTACGTGCTAGAGTAACAGTTTGACCTGCTGTGTTGTTAAATATGATCTATTGAGTCTGTGTCTAAGGGTGTCAATTCTACTAATATGTATATTGCCATGTTTTTAAATGATTGACAGTATAACGGCATGAATCACCTTTGATTTCCAGAAGTTTATTTCACTTGATTTTTGAATGCCTGAATTTAGCATGCTAAATTGTTTAAAAGCAGTTATGTTTAAAATCTTGGAATAGAAAGGTTTCATATCATGTCCAAGGTTCAAACATTGTGACTATGCAAAGGTCTTTTGTAACTGATAGATGCACTCTTGTAGCATGTAGTAACCCTTTCAAGTTGGTGAATGAGTTTTTATTAACTTTTCCCACATTATAATATGATCTTATAATGAAAAATAAATAAATTGGAAATTACCCTGCCCTCTACCTGTAAACAGAGTTGTCATTACCACTGAGACTGAAATCACAGGATGTACAGAAATCTGGACATCTTGGCAGCTCTAGATAATGCTTTGATTTAGCTTAGTGTAGCCCAATTCATTTTTGTCTGTATGTAGAAAAATAGAGGGGTTTCGGTCCTGATGTTTTTCTTCCAGATTAGATTTTTGAAATAAATGTGGACTTCAGGATTTTGAGTTAGTGCAGAAGTCAGTATTCTTTGAGTTAATGCAGAAGTGGTCACTAGCTTTGCCTATTCCCATTTTTATGTGTCTGGGTTACATATAAATCAACATCAAAGTGTGCAGAATCAATAGCCACTTAGCAAAACTTGATTATATGCATTACATCTAATGAATCAATATGAGTCGTTAAACCTGTGCTCTTTGTGCTGTCCTCGTTTCTTTGATCAGTCCCTATATTCAAGGGTCTGGCAACAAGACATAATCAATTGTGGCTTCCAGCTCTCGAACGCACAGTTAAGTTGGGTATTTGCCATCCTAAGATTAGAGTGAAACTGCAGCATTTGCCTGACATTGTATCATGCAGGTAGTCTTGAAAAGACATCTAAGTTATAGGGAGGAGAATTATTCGTGTTCAGTGATACAGCAGCTGTGGAAAGGGAAGAAGCAGGAC
>JAVJGJ010000059.1:24511285-24595852 GCA_035590215.1 Microhierax caerulescens | reverse complement strand
AATCAGTGAAGGTTTGGGCTTTCGCTTGCCTGATGTGTGTCACAGTGAGTTTCTTGTGGCCATCTGCACAGGGAGTCTAGCAGAGGGAGCTGTTCCCCAGGATATGCCGCGTGACCCGCTGGATGGAGCGTGGTTCTGGGATCTGGAGGATGTGCGTCTGTTCCCACTCTAGCCTGCACCACCGCCACTAGGCCTCAGCTTTGGTGTCGGTGTCTGGAAACTGTACTAACTGTTGTTAGGACTACTATCCCATACCCACTCCCAAGTGAGGAGGATTGGGATCTGGCTTGATGGAGGGACTTAAAATTTACTCGGTATTTCTCAACAGTGTTAATGGAGGGAGGTGTTTACCTCAGGCACGCTGGATTAGACTTTAAAGACACCTATACTCCCTACACCGAGAGAGGTGCCTGTGTCATGCAGAAAGTCTCCCTTGGCAGGTTTTCCAGGATGAATACTGTCTTCTGTGACTGAGGATGTTCCTTACATATGTATGTGCCGGGCAGACTGAGTCAGCACAAGTGCTTTAAAATTTAGGTAAAACAATGACAAAGGTAGGCACTTATATAAAGTGGTTAGGCACTTGAAGAGAAGTCTTGATACTTAAGTAGCGTTTTAAATAATTGGGATGCATAGCTGCTGGGATGAAATTATGTCAGGCCAAGATCAAGACCATGCAGACGCCAGAGAGAGTGCATGTGGTGAAACCCCCTACTTTTCAGTGGTCTGTCAATAGAATATGAAGCATTATTAGAGTGGACAAAAATGATAAAGATCCTCAGTGTTTTTTAATCAGGATAGAAGGAACAAAAATATAACGTAAAAGAGGGAAGTTTTAGCTAGATATGCAGAAAGGGCTAGAAAGAACAGTTTAAATGTCCCGGGAGTAGTTAATCACAGGAAGAACACCAAAAACCAAAGTAACTTGAGTGGTATTTATAATCACACAGTAAAAAAGTTCCAAGAGGGAGTTCTCTGAACAACAATTAATTTGTGTATGCAGTCACACTGTATAGGAGGTTACAGAGGTTATACAAGGGTGATCCCATTCAACAAATACAGATCATATGACCTTTGAGAAACAGGTGGCTACTCTGGTAGAAGACCAGAACTCCGAAATGCTATTTATGTTACAGTGCATTAAAAAGATAGACAAGGAAGTGGTACTCAGCTTTGAAAAGTCTGACTTCCTTCACTGACAGAGGATTTTGTTTATTATTTGGTTTTGGGTTTTTTTGTTTTTTTTTTTCAATGTGAGAACACTTCTAACACTGTCCATGAGAACTGTTGGTTTTGGTTGTGTTTGGGTGCTTGCTTTCCCATTTATTCAGCCTTGTAGCCTAGAATGGAGAAATGGAGCACAGAAGTACAGAATTTTAAGATCAGTTAATCGTTTTTAAAAATAAGAACAAACAATAGCATTAAGACTGTGGTTGTATTTTCAGTATTTAAATAGCATTGAAGCATATCTTAATTGTACACAATCATAACCTTACTGAATATTACAAAATTGTGAAGCATTGCTTTATTCCTGATTGTTGTACTGATAGATATCAGGACAAGACCTCTGCTTTTTAAACTATATTTATCTGCCTTAGAAAAGAATGTAACATGTAGAAGAGGTAAAAGTGTGAGAAGGAAAAACACATTCGTGTCAGTTCTGCAACTGTTAATGCTGGCACGTGTGTGTGACACTTTCAGGCAAATGATAGTTACCTGCAATTTAACAGGTTTTGTGTGTCCTTGCCCTTGGTCATTATTGCCTAAACAGCATTTTTGTTTGAAAACACGTATTTTGAGAACAGCATCTAACCATGGTGTAGAACTGGAATATATGACTAACTCACTTGAGTTATGCAATCTGACCTACAGAAATCTGAAGGATAGTGTAATAATTTGTATCTTTTATTTTTGCACAGTGTTTATGGCTGTCCTTTGGCAAAAAAAAGAAAAACACAAGATAAGCAACCCCAAGAACCAGCCCCCAAAAGAAAACCCTTTGTGGTTAAAGCAGACAACTCTTCGGTAGATGAGTGCTATGAAACTGATGGAACAGAGGAGATGGATGAAAAGGAAGAGGAAGAAGAGGAAGAGGATGAGGAAGAGGAGGAATATTCTGATGACAATGAGGAGCAAGGTGATGAGGAGGAGGATGATGAGGAAATAGATCGAGAAGAAGAGGAGATTGAAGAGGAAGAAGAGGAGGATGAAGAGGAAGGTGAAGATGTGGAGGATGAAGAGGAGGAGGAAGAAGAGGAGGAGGAGGAAGAGGAGGAGGAGGAAGAACGTGGTAATAATCAGAGTATTAGTAAAAAGTAAACAATGTGTGTTTTCTGGGTTAATCTTCTAGTGTGGTGTGTGAGGATTTAGCTGTGCGGTTCTCATTAAAACTAATGGAAGTCATGCAGTTAAATCTCTCTGCTCCACACTGAAAATATACCCCACTGTGTTCTCTTAACGTTTATTTTAATAAGTCTGTCTTCCAAATATTTTTTAATACACCAGCACTCACAGTTCAAACAAGGAGGGTGGAGGTGTGTTTGTGCTAAAAGTGCTTGCATAAAATGTAATCCTAGTAGGGGATTAATGCATGCAGTTACCAGAGAACATTCACGAAGGTACAAGCAAAGCATCAGCTACAGCTGGGTGCCTGTACTGATCATTTGCAAGTGTATTTGATGGATCTGCTTATATAATGTCAATGGTTGCCCACATAAATGCTGTCACAAGTTTGCAGATAATTTTTTTGAGGAAAAATGGGTCTCTTCCCTTTGAAAATTTTGCTCCATACTTCCCCCTACCTCAAGAAACTATTCAGAATGAACTATTATATTATACTTCGGTTCCTTGAGACTTGAATTCTGTGTACTTTAGTTGATTCTATTAACAATACAGAGAGTGAGAGGTTTACATAGATAAAGTTCTTCTAAAATTCATATATGTTGGTTATCGTACCATGGCATAAATGCCATTTAGACATACAGGTCACTGGTAGTAATCAACTTAATGTAGTAGCAATGTAATTAATCTATTCACTTTTCTCTTTTTTTGGGGGGATATTGGACTCTATATAACCAGTATTTTCAAGATACATAATGAATGTCCATTTACTCAAGAGTCCATGTGCTGATGACAGACATGGTAATGCACTGGGGTGAATGAAAGAATCATGCAAAAATTAATGAGCTATCTAAAAAGTATTTTGTTCCCATTTTCAGGGAACACGTTTTTGGTTGGGTAGATTCACCTTTCTAACCAATAAAAATATAAGAAAAGCTTTCAGCACTCCTCAGTTGGATTCCTCTTAGGAACCAGGTATGAAAGTTGTATGACTTTTGTTTCAGCGTTCTGTAAGGTCAGATCTGATAGATCCTAAATCTTATAGACAGACTTCAGAAGTACTCTTTCCATTTGGGCAAGTTGGTGGCCAGCTGGGTGGCTATAAGCATTTTCTCAGATATCTGAATCTGTAGCATTTCCTCAATTGCTTAAATTTGCCAACAAAATTGGTAGACCATAAATGGCCAGTCTTAAAAGTTACATGAGTTTGATGCAGCAGGGAAGCCATTTCCTTTTGCAGGGAACTCTGGAACTGCTGTTTCAGAACCTGGAAGAGAAGCTGTGTTAGATCAGGCTGATGTGTAACTGCTATTGCTATCCTGATGGGCAAGCGCAGGATGTCTAGCAGTTTCTTTAAGAGCTAATGGTGACTGAGTTTGTTGGTGTTTAGATTGTGGTGCAACTGCTGCTGTGATTTCAGCTGACATGAAAAACTTTGAATCTACACTATCAAAAATGAGAAAAGGGGAAAAAAAAAAAAGCAACTAAGCAAAACTTAAGAACTCAAGAAAATTGCTTCTGGCAAGCCAGTAGTCTTGATACTCAGTTTACTTTTACTGTCATAATGGAACACAGTGGTTTACTTATTCCAACACAGTTACACATGCACTTAGTGATCCTAATCAATCTATAGAGGCTCACAATGCTTTTTGACTGCTTCCCTTCCATATATAGTAGGCTGTGGTTAAGAACTGCAAAAATTTTACAGAGGTACTTGTTCAGCTGCTCTGCATATTACATAGAATTAAAACTTACAAAGGTCTTTTTCTTAGGATCCCATACTCTTCCAGTAATAATACATATATACACTAATAAATATATAATGTTCTATGTCAAATACAAGTAATTAAGAAAAAATTCTCATAAAATGACAAAAGTAATAATAGAATTTTATAAGGAAAATATTTCATGACCTTTTGAGAATCAACATGCAGTCACTATGCAACAACCCCAGTTAGAGCACAGCTGATTTAAAAGAGTTAGTAGCAATTAATGAGGAAGGTAGCATGGAGTTCTTTATGTCTATGCATGCCAAGGAGTGGAGAGTGGTGACAGTTTGTTCCTGGTGAGGACTAGAAGCTAATCAAAAAATCAGACATTTTTGTTTGTTTCTTGTTGATTTTGGTAGGGAACCTGATGTTCACTTTCTTCCACTCATAACATAAGCAGCTCTGGTGGAATTTGGACTGTTGATTTTCCAGGGAAACAAAATGCAATCAAGGTTAGGGGTCTAAAACTCCATGGTCCAAATATGACAGTTGCCTTTATCTATTAACAGGGTGGAAGAATTAGGTTTGTCAGCTCTGAATTCAGTTGTCTGTCACATGCTGCTCACTACAATGTAGATATTGTAGTAAAGCACCATCCACCTTTTCAGTCACCTTAGCAGGAAGTCTGAGTGTGTCTGTGTTCCCTATCCCCAGAAGCAAAATGCAGAATTATCCACTGCAGACTGGGATGCCTGCCTAGTTCTCACAGAAGTTTCTGTCATGCGTGCTGTAGATTATAACAGTTCAGATAATTTCTGTAAATAACTATAGACTAAGTCAGGGGTCCTCAAACTTTTTAACCAGGGGGCCGGCGTGCAGGTTCAGTGGCAGGCAGTCATCTGCGGCTGCTTGGTTCCCCCCCAACCCCCGGCGGGGGGTGTCTAAATACCGGAGGGCTGGATTGAGGACCCTGGGGGGCTGTATCCAGCCTGCGGGCCGTAGTTTGAGGACCCCTGGACTAGGTGGACAAAACTGTTAAGAAGTATTGGCGATAGAAGAATTCCGTCAGCAAGTATAGGGCTAAAGTGGCAGCACTTAGTGGAAGGAAAGGGGATAGAGGAGGAAGGTAAGGTATTTTACGTTTCTTAGACTAAATTCAGTTTTCTATTAGAAAAGAGTAAATCCTAAGAAACTCAAGTACCTCACTGGTATCTCATTGCCCATACTTTTTGTTAAAAGAAAGTGAATTTGGGATGGGATTCTCAGATGATACAGATAATATACAGGTAATGTAGGTTTCCAATTCTTAACGAAAATACTTGGACATTCACTGAAACCATCTTGGCCTTTTTGAAAACCACATCTTTCTAGCCTTGTCATTGATAAAATAAAGGGCTTGGAAAATACAGATGTATCCTAAATAAACACTCTTACACATCTCAAGATACCAGTTTAAAATAAAAAGAAAAAAAAAACCCTAGTGTTTAGATGAATCTCAAATTCTGTGCTCCTATTTCTATACGCAATTAGTTGAACAAAAATTAATACTTAAAATTCCTCAGCAATGGCCAGCATATCCTCTTTAAATTTACATTAAATGTGCTGGATCTCTTTCAAGAACAGATATCTATCCATATACCTATGAACAGACTTGAGAAACCTTTATGTTCAGTACCACCACTACAGGAAAGATGAATCTTTCCAATTTCCCTTATATCCCAGAAAGAAAGGGCAGGTATGTGACCTGTGTTATGATAACCTAACTTGTAAACTGCAATACAAATGGGAAGGAGTGGGAGAAAAGGTTTCTTTGGAGTGCCCCTTCTCTGTGATAGCAACTTCCAAGAATCTTTGCATTGAAATCTGAAGGTTGCATTTGGTCTGCCAGGCAAGAAGTACTTTCTTCTGAGAAGAGCTCACTTCGTGTAATTGCGTCCCAAAGACTGTTTCACAAAGCTTTTCTGTTATAGACAGAAGTTTCTGTTGGAGGAGCTCCCAGAACAGATGTTCCAAGGCACCATTTAGCCCATATCATATGATCACATTCAAGATGGCTTGTACTCCAGGTATTTCGTAATCTGCCAGGGGCAGGAGGAGTCTGGCTTATTCTAGACCTAAGGAAATCTAATACATCAATCAACTCAATTTAACAGATGATGCTACAAAAACTATTGCAGTTTCCCAAGAGGTGAATTACTAGGATGTATAAATCTTTTAGACACTCCCTCTCATTTTTTATTAAATTCAAGGTAGCTGGTATGCACAATATACCAGTATATGGTACTGCACCTAATATTTCAGGTGGAATATACAGCAAAAATAGCTGCAAAAGATAGACAGAAATGTATATTCAGAGGAGACATAGTACATTTTTTTAAATAAATAAAAGCTAGCAGATGGACATAGAGATAGATTATCTACCTGTTTTCACATTTCTTTAAATTGTAGCATTGTTTTCAAAAATCTGATAGTATGTTTGTTGTTTTTTTTCTGTCACTTCCATGAGCTCAACAGACACATAGGCCCTCATAATATGAAATCCGCGTATCGTTAGCTCTATTAAGATTGTTAGTGCCTTCCACTATCTTGCTGATCCCTTCATCAGATTGATTCTGAAGCACTTATGTCCTCTAAGTGAGAGGAGATGTAAACACCAATCTAAAGATGAAGGAAGCAGATGTGCCGAGGAAACTGTGGTGGCACACAGCTTTCCAGCTGTGCTTGCCACTGAAGATGCTTTACATCTTAGTAAAATAAAGACGAACATATCTGTATTAGCAAGGTTGCCTGTCTAGCCTGCTGACCACTAATCATAATAATTTGTTTGAACTATTATCAAGAAAATTGGTCATCTATTTGGTGAACGCAGTAGACATTCAGTATTAATCAGAGCAGAGAGCTAGTCTCACACGTACCTCTCAGGCAAAACACCTAGCAGGAGAAAATTATAGTTTTAATTAAGAGGCCAGAAAGCATAGTTTCACTGCTTAGGACAATGTACATGGGAAGAAATATATTTTTTCAGGTCCAAAGAAGACTAAATAAATACTTGAATGTTTCACAGGCAAAGCAGATCTTAACCCTTTTCTAATAAACATTGCTCTATTGTTTCATCTCCTTCATAAAAGAAGACACCCCCTGCTTAGGATATCTCACCAATAACAATATGAAGAACAGAAAAGAAAAAAAAACCCACACCCTAGAGTTGCAGCTGGAAGACATTTATCCTGGCCATTGCATTGGTTTCCTCTGGATAAGAAGTTAAAGTTGTCATTCTGGTCTAGTTCAGAGTGCTCAAGCCTGGTTGGGTCGAACAACAGCATAGGAACTTCTGTTGATAGCTTTTTTCTGAATTGAAGATGCAAGCATGGATTACAACATATTCTGCTGTTTAGCTGGTTATATTTCATGTAGAAACATTCAGACTATAATTTTCTCTGAAAATGTTTGTTGGAAATAATGCAATTAAAAGATTAGGAACAGGTAGTTCAGAGGTGGAAACCTCGAGGTTGTGGAGTAGGGTGGGCAAACAGCTAGCCAGTAAATACCCTCTGGATACCTCTAGTTCTTGTGGGAAAAGTTTAGATCTATTTATTGCAGCTGCTGTGTGTTTGTGGTTGGTTGGTTGGTGGATTGCTTAAACATGACAGTGGTGTTAGTTTAGTAAACTTCCGCTTGCTGCTGTGTTCCGTGCTCAAGGTGTTTACTGGATGCTGCTCGTAGACAGTGTAATTTGTTAAAAGCATTATTTAAACATTATTTTTAATTCTCTGAAGTGAGATTGGGCCTGATACTGAGCTTGTTTACGTCAGGACAAATAAAAAATAACTTCATGTCATTAGAATTACCTGTACATGAGATGGTGTTGCATATGTCATACCTAACTTTTCCTCCCCTTGAAGAACTATTTTAAAAGACTTCCTTCTACATGAATGTTCAACTCAGAAGCTCAGTAAACCTACCAGGCTGTGTCTAGAAACTTAACGCGTTTAATCTTTAAGCAGTTAGTAGTTCTCTTCATTTTAACTTCCATGTTTAAATTTAGGAATGTACTTAAGTATCCTTCTAATGTAGAGGCTTGCATATGTAGCTCCTGTTATGAAAGACATTAATGATAATGTGAAATATCTGATTGTTCAAGAGCAAATGATTCAATTATAACTTTATGCAGTGTACAGAAATTACCTTTGATGAGACAGATTATAGTTCTCTGCCATACACAACTTTTGTTGACGTAAGCAGAAATTCTAAGGAGGGCACTGGGATGCTTAAAGGACTTCAGGGTCTGAACTGAAGGCCTTAGTAAAAGCATCACAGAACACATTCAGCACCACATCTGCTTTTAGTGCTGCTTCATTCTGAATCTATTTTACATGGCGTGGGGTTGCTTGCTTGTATTTTTAATTCATTAACACTTTCCTTCAGTGTTAGCTGAACATGAGATGTTGGGCCCATTGTGATGTCAAATTGTTTCAGGACTTATGTGTGACCAAACCTTTCTCTGGCCTTGCCGCAACAGTAGGTCTGGAAAGGAACCATATGTCTCAGCAGTGATGCTCTGGATTCTCACACATTGCAGTCCTCCAGAAGAGGCTGTGTAGAGGTTGCCTTTTCTGTATTTTCTGTTGCATCCTTCTATCTGAAGATAAATGCTGAGTGGATCCTTGATTTTGCCTCTTTCATTTGTTGTCTGACAAGATCATATAGTGAAATTAATTCTTTCTGGTATAAAACGGATTGGAGAAGAGATTCAGAGCACAAGTGCTGTAGCCTTAGAACTGTATTCCTATTCTCAGTCAGACTGTAAACAGTTGGTTAGCAATGATCTCCTGATTTTGGCACAACTGTGCCAAGAAGCTGGTTGCTTATGTGTTATAATGCTTTAAAAAGACAGTAATGAAGTCAATTATACAGCAACTCTTTGCATCCATGTTTGCAAACATAATGACCTGATGCTGTTGTAGAAAGTCTCATATCTGGGATATGGTGCTTTTGGAAACATATTCGCAGGTTGTACAAAACCAAACTCTTCATGTTCTCTCTTTGAATTCCTTTGCTTTTCACAGTGCCACTTCAAAGACTGCATTGTCCATGCTGTGCTGCAGCTTACACAGTGACCACAGACTGTATGAATTCTTCTTGACAGTACAGATGTAACAATTCTTAAAAAATAAGTTTTGCTTGGTCAGTGTTAGAGGTTCCTATTTTTCCTCTTGTTTAGAGTGCAGCTCTAAGGACAAATTTGGATCACCCTATTCATTCACATTTCCCACCAGGCTTACAGTATTTGGCCTAAAAGAATGAACACAAATAGCAGCTTTTCACCCTGAAAAGCAGAGAACCTTATTTGGTAGCTCTAGGGGTTAATTTTCCACTATTACAGTTCCTTCAGGAGATAATAAAATGAAATAAAATTCTGGACTAGATTGATCATTTCTTCTGATCCTTATCTGTTCTCATGAATCAGATTTGCAGTCCTGGCAAATGCCTCAAGTCACAGAAATTTATTTTAACTGGAATATATAAACGACAACATTCTTTTGGACCAAAAGCATTGATTTATAATGAACACATATATATGTAATCCTGAATGCGTTTTATTATGGAAGCATTTCTTCCTCATTTTACGTGTCTCAGAACAATTCAGTTTTGTTCTTTTGTGACCTGTATCACATATGACATAGCCCTCTTATAAAAGATACTTTCCCTTCTGTGAATTAATATATTTTATAGATATTTTTTGAGAGCAGACTGTAGGAGCTACAATTAGCGAGCTGGACAGCAAGGAAAGCCAAGTCATTTAGCAGAAGACAAAGAAGACTAATGCTATGAACGAAACCACCTA
Source organism: Microhierax caerulescens (assembly GCA_035590215.1). Taxonomy (NCBI): domain Eukaryota; kingdom Metazoa; phylum Chordata; class Aves; order Falconiformes; family Falconidae; genus Microhierax; species Microhierax caerulescens. The sequence goes on along the minus strand of JAVJGJ010000059.1, from coordinate 24,585,958 downwards.
AAGGAGTTTGGTAAAGGATGTTAAATAGTAATTAGGAAAGGCCACTGATGTGGTTACAGACTCAAGCTGATTTCGGTCACTGTTGTTGAAATCCTCAGAATTATTTGGCACATGAAAGGCTTCATGCAGAAACACTAACATTAAACGTGTCAAGTATTCATAGCACCACACTTGTTTTTTTTAAATGTGTGTTTTTTTCCAAGGAATCCATGGCAGTTGTATGCTCTGTGCAGTAAACATTACTGGTTTAGCAAAAATTTGCAGTGGCTCTTTAAGAGAAAGTTGTGCCAGTTAACAGGATTGACAGCTGAAGACTTAACGGGGCTTTATTAGGTGAACTGCTTAATCTGATAGTTCTGTCATCCCAAATGTTTAATTTTGCCAGCCATGCAATTGATAGCAGCGAAAGTAATAGTATTGCTGTGATGCTAAAGGAACACCACAGAAGAGCTGAATTTGCAATTACAAAAACAAACAAAGCAAGCAGGCATTGTCGTCCTTGTGCTCTGTGGACATGGAGTACTGATGGTAACCAGGGAAAGGTCTGTGCGGTATAAATACTTCCAGTCCCCTAACCCAGGAGTGTTTGCAAAGCTGAGCAGGTGCATGTCAGGCTAAGGTTATGTCTTTACGTTTTCCCAAGCATGTTGTGGTGAGATTCCTTACGTGTCATATATACTTTTAAGGCATGCTGTGCAACTACTTTTCTTCTGGTTTGTGTTGTATCAAATCTATTGTTTCACCAGCTGCCTCAACTTATCATAGAATTTCTATTTAAACAAGATGCATCTGCTAAACAGTTTCTCAGGTGCTCTTTAAAGCACTGGACTGAGGTTTTTACAGAAGGTTTTTTATCATCTACAATAATTAAAGTCGTCATTCAACTTTCAAGGCTTGCCTCCAACATAACATTAAAAATTGTTTATATTTCTAATGCAATATGTTGAACAAAACTTTTCCCTTAGATCATTAAGTGCAAAATATATTTTAAAAAGTTACAGTGGAAATACAGAATGACAGATTATTATTACCAGACTGTTAGGAATAAGGCTGGAGATGGATTTATAAAAAGTATACTAACTTTTATATTGAAGCTTATCTAATAAGAGCAGTGTGTGGATGTCCTCTGAAAATACAGCCAGAAAGGGCAACTTTTAAGTGAATAGAAACTGGACTCCTTTCTTGGGAGCTGAGGATCCTCCTACATTTGGTGGAGTAATGTTTTAAAAGTATATTTGGAGATAAATGTTTCAAAATTGAATTAATTGGAAATTCTGCCCATAGCTGTAACATGGGTATCTGGGTTGAGAGGTGATACAGGAGTTCAATGCCACGTTTCCTTCTTTCCCAGCGCAGAAGGTTAGAGGCTGGACTGGAGCCTCCTTTGCATAAGCAATGCTCTTATGCATTCTACTGAAGCTCTGTCACATCCCAGAAAAAAAATTCAAGAACTGCAGTGGACCAAAGGGGGTCATTCTTCTGGGAAAGCAGGACATGCTGGGTTCCTGTCTTTGCTCCAAGGGCACTCTAACCATTTTATGAATTGACTGCTTAATACTAGGTTACAAAATCAGTCCTGGCAGCAGGTATCAGACACTTATATTTCTCTCTTTTTAGGCAAGTGCTCTTGCATAAGATGTACAACAAAGACAGTATATTTTTGCATGACCCAAATAGCATGAAAAAAAAAAGCATGTCTTACATTACCCTTGTGTTTTCTGCTTCCTGCTGGAGCATGCATCCAGTCTAGCTTTTATTGTGGTGACCAGCAGACCTTTTTGGGAGATGTGGTATTGAATCCACTCAAACCGGGAGAGCTTTTCCTCTTAGTCTTCTGATTCTTTAGCAAGCGACCTGCTAAACAATGTATTTTACCTGGGAAATGAGCAAGAGGGGGTGAGCAGGGGAAATGAAGGGAAAGCAGGAGATCTTCCCTTGGCTACAGATCAAAGCAAGGCAGTCAAAGCAACATTTTATGGGAAGCCTTTGTCTTTCAGGTGTGTATGAGAGTATACCTATGGGGTTGGGTCTATCTGGCAATTTATGTGTGAAAACACCCGATGTCTAGAATCCTTCAAGGTTCAAATGGCAGATAGGTGTAGTGCTTCTTAAGTCTGGAGCTGTTGCAGTACACATCCCAGGTTTAAGCCACAGAAAAGCATAGGTGTAGTTGTATCACCAAAGAAAATAGAAATATGACTGTTCCTTTCTATACAACATGCTACATGGAAAGTCCAATCTGAAAGTGATGTCGAAATTGCTGCTGCTATTCGTAAGATCTTTCCTAAGTGATTCACAATGAAATGTGCATTAAAGATGGGTTTAAGAACAAATTTGATTCAACAGCTGGAGGGTCTTCTGACACAGAAATGGAAACAATATGTTCCAAGTGCAAAAGGGAGTACAGGACTTATGCGGGGGAAAAAAAAAAAAAAAGAATGCAGAAAGGCATAAATTACTGGGAGGTCAGCATGGGAGTACTGCAGAGAGCAAGTGAAATACGATTTTAGGATTTTTTCTGGACAGCAGGAAATGACAAAGACATGAAAGCTGCAGTCTAGAATCTGCATTATGCACAATATTTAAAATAACAATAAAAAGATTGTAAGAAAGAAAGGTAATTTTACAATACAGCTGATCAGGATTGAGGCTAAACAAAATATCTACACCCACAGGCAGTGCAGCACAGTACAGTTCTTTTCTGTTATGTTTTCCTTTCCCTAATATGTGAGCATTTTCCTACAGTTCATGATGTGAAGTAACTTACTGTGTCTTTATACCATACCGATGGAATTTTGTATCATTGCCATTAGTAGAATCAAAAGTAGACAGATGTAGAGCACTTCTGCAAACCCAGCCAGTAAGTGTAGACTCTCTGAGACTTTCCATAATATGGAAAAACAGGATTATTAAATTTGACCGGATCTGTGGAGAAGATACAAACAGCAATGAGCCAAAATTACTATTTAGAAATGCATAACTAAAAGTAATAACAATGTATTCATAAAAGAAAAAATAACCATCTTTTGGCAAATGTGTTTTGCTTGAAATCCACAAATTGCACATCCCTGAGAAGATAGGCAGTGTAAAAATAATGTACACACTTTATCTGACTTTTAGGAATAAATTTGATGCAGATATGTATAATAAATTAATTCTGAAAAATCATAAAACATAATACAGCACCAGATACAAAGGAACAGAGGGAGAAAATTCATGTTGGATAGGTCAATTCCACTGGCTTTTAAGTAGCTCAGATACTTTAGTGTGCAGAAATTTAAGTTAATGAGAATAAAGCCCCAAAATAGTCATACATAGTGCAATTGAAAGTGAACAATATGTTAGGGTGATTAATGTAATGAAATCTTGAAGAAAAAAATAAAAACAAAAGTAATTTTAGGCAAAAGTAGAGGTTTCAACTTTTTCTCATGTACATTACTTTTACCAGTGAACTCCAGAAAAACAAATTCTGAGCTGCAACGTCCTGAGACCGGACTCAGACTCAGGTTTTAGTATTGTCCAGTGTAAGATTGTTTCTGTCTATGTGTGTGTGAGTGCGTATATATTTTGGAAAGCTGATTACTTTTGTGATTTGTTTGAGTGATCCACTTTGTTGGTTCTGTGAGACTATTTGGAGTAAGAGTTTCTTCAGAGAAGTCGTGCACTGAGACTGCTGCTGTAGTCAATTTAGGCACTGTGAGGCTGCCTACAAAGCCACTGCAAACATAGCTGGCAGGTTTGTCTTTAGTTGGAAAATATATAGGAATACATATAAATGTGTAGGTTGTTACATTTGTCCAGCAAAAGTTTCCTTTTATGAGGTACAAGCTTTAATCATCAGGACAGATAGCCCAGTGCAGATCTGAACAGCAGTGGGAAATCCCTCAAAGAAAGGAGAAGCTGACAATTTCTGAAATGGTGGCACTGTGTGTTCTTTAGGTGGACAGGCAGTTGGAACAGCCTAACTGGAAATACCTTTTCAGCTGCAGTAGTGACAAAAAGGTGATTTTGATCTGTTACCATAGCATACATTTCCTGCATTTGACAGGTCACTGGTACTCTGATATCCTTCTTAGACATTTCCAATCGCATAGGACATCTGTACACGTAACATAGATGGCAAAAAAACAGAGGATCATAAAAATTCTTTGTAGCTAGCTAAGACTTAGCTTCACCTTTGAGTCACCATTTTCTGTTTTTTCGAGGTTCGCTGTTTATGTGTTGTTAGCTGACTGGAGTAGCATGGTTAAAAGAATAGGTTCCTATTTGCTTACTCGTTCCTTCTGAAGCTATGATTAACAGTGTGCGTTCCATCGATCCCAGCTTACAGATTCTCCTGCCTTGTTTTGTGTCTCTTCTGGTGTTCTGTCCCTAGTTAGTTTATACTAGAACGGCTATATCCAAAGAGGCAAAGCACCCTTTGTATTTACTTTCTCCTTATTCTATGGATTATTACTCAGCCTTCCCTGTCACAAAAATACGGGGAATGAGGGAAATGTAGATAAAGAAGCTGGATGAGGGGATAAGGAAAAAAAGGAACAAATCCCCAACAAAAAGCTTTATAATTCAGATGAAGTAAAGTCTGGCACTCATGCACGTAGAAGTCTTTGTCCTTCCAGATCGCTTGGCATGGAACTCATTGAGGGGATAGGAAGAGGGACAGGAAGAAGGAATTTCAACAATACTATATTTAGCAGTTCTGTCATCCTCTAGCACAGTAGTGATGTGTGCCTCTGTCCCCTCTGCTGGTCAGGTCAGATTATTATCAAAGCACAAACAGGCTTTCTTTGATAATCAAACAGAACTAAAAATAGGTAATTAAACTTGTAATGGAGATCAAACACATCCAGTAAGGCGTAGCTCTCTCCCTGTAACTCATGCAGTCACAAGCGTCTATCCCATCGAAGGCATCCGTACTATCCCTTCCATACCACCTTTCCCTATACAACTTTGTCTCTGTCCACAACGTAAAGATAGCTCTTTTCGGGTAGCTCCTTCATTCCTTCCTCCCTGCAATTCCTACTGTGTCATACTAAAGCTATTGTTGAAGTTCAGCAAGGAAAAATTTGAAAGTTTTGAGTAAAAGCAATTGGGATAGGATTTATCCCAACAATTTAATTTATAACCAAACAAGAGGAATAATCACTTTTAGGGAATAATTCAGCCAATCTACTTCAGATACCTAGTTTAGGATGAAATAAATCACATCCCAGGATGCATGCATTTGTCCGTTGCTTATAAGTGAAATCTGGATGTGTGGTTCATATGGAGGCATGCTCAATATGGCTATCTGCATTGAGTCAGAGATGTGAACTGAAACAAAACCAGTGAAAAGAGATTATGCATTCCTATAGTAACAGTTTGCAACCTGTCTTTCTTAGAGATTTGTATGTGAGAAAGAAAATGTTAGTTTATGAACTGAAAATGTGTTCTTCAGGCTGCATCCTTTGTAAAGTGATGATCATGGAGAGGGGTATAGGTAGGGGTCACTGTCTCCTAAGCAGCCTTTGGAGTAGCCCCATGAGAAGCTCCATATCAAGAGCTGCCTGAGTGGGTGTTCTCCCATCGGTGCAGCTGGTCCTCTGCTCCCCTGCTGTCTCCCTGCTGTATCATGGTATCTGGAGAATAGCTTTGGCTTCCTCATTGCCTGCTGCCCTGCTGAGCTGTGGAAACCTGAAAGAAAGAAACTGCCATACTCCAGTTAATCGTTATAAGGCTATGAGACAGAGTATCTCCCCTCCCTCATATGGACTTCCTAGGGAGAAAAAGTAGGATGAAATTAATACAGTCATCAGCTAAAGCCATCTCATCATCTGTCCAGACAGAAGTCAGGTTAAAACAGTTAAGGGCTGCCTGAACCTTATTCTCAAAGAAACATGGACCAGATGGGAATGACTGGCTAAATTGTACTGCCCTTGCAAACCCAGCATATCCACTTCTGATCACATATATTCTCAGCAAGTTTCTTCTCAAGCCTAAACATATGCCTTCATACCAAATATTGAAGATACCTCAAACCAAACAAGCAGGTTTCATACTAGCCAGGGACCTTATGTACTTACAGGGATGCCTGTAGGTAACCAAAAAGGTATTTTCAGCTCTGTGGTGGAAAAAAAATAAATTCTTAGCATATTTATTGCCTTTTGACATTTTGGAAATAATGTTTGGCTGTAAGGATGAAAAGACTGTGGTTTGTAACCAGAAGGCTGTGGGAATTCATTATTCCCCTTTATTCAGCACTTACACTATTGTATGTGGAGCACTAGATCTGGTTTTGAGCTAATCAGTACAAGAAAACCTTGAAATACTGGAAACCAGTAGTGAACAACAGAGATGGTTAAAGAGCTGGGGCAGGTGATGTAGGAGAGACTAAAAAAAAATTTGTTCACTTGAGGCAGAGGAGGCTAAGGAGATCTTATGCTGTTTTCAGCTACTTACATGGAGGGTCGAGGGAAAGTGGAGGTGTACAGTCACAGAATAAGAGGCAACAGACACAAGTTATAACAAAATTAACTCAATTTAGAAATAAGGGAGGAAATTTTCACTATGAGGGTGGCCAAACACTGAAGTAGGTTTCCCAGAGATGCTGTGCTGTCTCCATCCTGGAGGATATTCAAAACTGCTGACAGGTCGGAGGCCTGAGGATCTGCTCTAAGCTGGCCTTTTTTTTTTGAGCAAGGGTTGGACCAGATAGTCTCCAGAGATCACTTCCAGCCTCAACTACTCCATGATTCTGTGGCATCAGTCCAATGTAGATGGCATGTGAGATGCTCTAAGATCAAAGAAAGGCAAGCAGCATCTTCCGATGAAAAGACAAAATCTTAAACAGAGCATATCAACTCATTTCAGAACCTAGATAATTTTTAAGAAGCTGTTGCAGTCTGTCACTTAAAGCCAAATTATCACAGTCATGATCTTGCCTGAGGACCTGTCAGGTATCTTCAGATCCTTTTCCAAAACTGCACTGATACAGGTATCTCATAGGGACTTAGAGTGGTAAAACATAGAATCATAGAATGTTTTAGGTTGGAAAAGACCTTTAAGATCATCAAGTTCAATCGTTGACTTAGCACTGCGAAGTCCATCACTAAACCATGTCCCTAAGTGCCACATCTACACATCTTCTAAATACCTAGATGACTAACAAATGACCGCATTTTAAAAAATATGTTGCATCCCCATTCACCTGGATTATTTGATGCTCTCTGTCTTTAACTAAACTCCTGCCTGATTCTATGATATTAATAAATACAAATAACCCAAGTAAGAACATCTATATTCTACCAATAGCTTTTGTGAATATTTTAATTAGAATGTTATTCCTGCAGGTCTGACATCGGCAGAGGCATCGTAACAGGTCATAAGGATGGCATAAGCAAAGGAAAACCAGTATTTCAGGGCATTGATTATGTACAAACACCTGTGCATTTAGATGAGAGTATACTGTTTTGTACAGAAAACTAAATCTTCAAAAATGCTTCTATGCCAAAATAATTTGTTTCTATTTAAAATGTATCTCAATAGCAAAAAGAAGAAAAGGCAAGGAATTCTTTGTTTATATGTCAGCAGTCACTCCACAACAGGAAAGAAAATCAGACCTGTGAGGATCCCTTTTTGTCCTTAAATTTAAAAAAAAAAAAAAAAAAAAAAAAAGAGTACTTAATTTTGTAGTGAGCAAAACCACATAAAAAGTGGACCTTACAGAAAATGAAAAGATCAAAATGTAACAGGGAAAAAAAAACACAAACAGAAGACACCACAGTAAGCCAGCAAATTATGTACAATATTTAAAAGTCTACATGGGCTTGCTCTGTGATCCTCACTCCTTCTTTGTAACACTGAATCCTACTGCCATGTGATGTGTTCTTTAGCTCAGGCCTTCTTTGCCATGCTTAATGACTTCTACTCTTCATTTATTTTACTTTGAGCATTGGTTATTAGATGAATGTAATTATTGTTGTAGGAGACTCTAAACAGTAAATCCCAGTATTATAAGTATTATAAGCAGGTGTAACAAGCTGAGGGGGAGGAGTGGAAAAAAATTAGATATAATGGTATAATTAGAGCACATCAAGTAAGTGAATAGTTATCTTTTTCTTTTGACTTTCATATAGGTAATATAAGGTCCATAAAGGAATCAGTTATTGTAAAAGAAATTGCTTAAGTCTTTACCTAAAGTACTTACTGTAAAAACTTCAGCAACTTTTGCAGGGATGAAGAAAAAATTTCTCATGGTCAGCTTCAGTGTTCAGCGTGTCCCTCAAATAGGCATATTCAAAGGCTTGGACTCTGGTCCAAATCCCATGTCAACAGTAGTATTCAGACTTTTAGAGACTTTGCTTAGGCCCTCGGAGAGTTATATATGTGCTCTATTTCTTCAGTGTGGAGTGAACAAGTTATTGAGAGCTTGCTAAGTTTTCTACCTCTTCAGCATCCTTACTCATAAAATTTTCGCAGAGGAGAAGGCAATGTACAAACAACCCCTGCCCCATACAATGTTGTAACTTTCTAAGATTTGGGATTTACTTGTGCCAACATTGTCTCGCTAAGTATTTCCCATAGGCCAGATATCATAGATTGTAATGTGGAGATGTATGCATACACCTAATTTTACAGCTTAGAGGGAGAAAAATGGTGATGCAGTAGTATCGTATGCTGAGCACTTAGGAATTGGCAAGTGGCAGTAACAAGAGCAGTGAAGTCTTTTAAGACAGGCAATGCTGCCTAGATAATGAAACCATCCATCAGGGCAAGAAGCCTGTATGACCACATAGAGGTTTAGCTTGTTAGCCATCATATTTTCCCGTGCTTGGGAGAAAGTGAGTGATTTGATACACAGACCACAGGTTTGGAAAGTCTCGTTTCTGAAGTCTTTGGCCTTTGGTAGGAATGTAGCTGCTATTACTGAAGTATCATTGCCTCTCTCTGCAGAATCTCTCAAACTAAATGCTGTATATTTTCCTTTTCAAAAAGGTGCTGTTTTGCATGACTCCCTACACTAAAAACAGCAAGCCATTTCTTCTGCCAAAAAATTGTTTAAATATGGTTGTGATAGGAACAAAGGGAGGAAGCAATCAAGGATGTAGAGGCTGTAGTCCTTATTCTCCAGTGACTCCTGGTATGACATGGAAAGAGTCACTCAACTTCTTTGTGTCTCAATTTCCCGTCTGTACAATGGGGTTAAAATACCTACCTCACAGGGGTGTTGTGAGGCTTTTTCAAAATAATGTTTGTAAAGTGCTTTGAGATCCTTGGATGAAAGGTGCAATAAGAAATCAAATTATTGACTTTTTTTAGTGCAATACAAGAGCGCACCTCTGTTGAGATGGCTAAAGGCTTTCAGCTCTTTATAGCTATTCCACATACTCTTCGTTATAATTTCCCTCCTGTCATTTGTTATTTCTGCTGGGAGTTAAAAAAGATCATTTTTTTCCTTCAAGAATACCAAAATTGTTACAGTATTCTGTAGATGAGTGCTAAAATAATCTGATATTATTTTTAAACTGTGTTGCATGTTCCTTACCCGTGCAACCCTAAAACTAACAGAAAAAGGATATATGATAACTTTGCTCAGTCTTCACCTAAACTGGCTAACTTGTGTCTTTTTGAGAGAAACACAGCCTCTTCACCAAATAAAACCTGCAATTTTGGTTAATGGTTACAAAATTTATGTAAGTGGTAGGGTAGGTATTTCAGTCCTATATGTTTTGCAGTCATTTAACAAACAGCTATTAAACATCACAGTATAAAGGTAGTTACTGAGTTAAAGGTTAAATTAGGAACTGTAGGAATGTGAAATGAAAGCAAGTTTAGATTTTACAGAGCTGAATCAAAGAGAAGGCACATAGATTCATGTAGAGCTGCTAGGCTAACACACTTTCCAGAAGCCCCTTAAATAATATACAAACTAATTCAGTACTTAAAATTTCAGTTTAATAAACAGGTGACACAGGTGCTTCTTAGAGCAGACTCAGCATCCAACAGTTACCGTTGTTCAACTGTTTTTCAGGAGATGACATAGTATACATAAATATCCTTTTCATTAAAATTAACTAGCTTCATGGAGGAAAGAAAAGTGAGAATAGTTGTTAGATAAAGTACAAGCAAGAAAAGGCCAAAAATTAAAAGAGGAGGAATGAAACTTGGTTAAAATATTTTTTGTGTTCCTGCCTCTTTCATCCGTGATTCATGCTTTACACTTTCTTCTCCTCCACCACTTTTTTTCTTCTTCTTTTTAGGACTGAATGGACAGAAGAACTGAAAAGCTTATTACCAAACAAGCAGAATAAAAAAAATATTATAGTTACAGCTTTCACTCAGCTTCACCTACTCAAAGGGAATTTACATGTCTTCACTCATGCAGTATGTGATTCATATTTTCACTGTTGTGGAGGCAAAGTGTAACATATTCCTCCCATTGGTGATCATTTACATGACTCTCATTCATGTAAAGAAACACAAACCCTCTTTTTTAAAAATCAAACCCTGAAACTTTTCACATTTCAGAAGTTGGACTAGAATAGTCACTGTGTACCTGAGCAGATCAATGGATGGCTTGAGAAAATCTGTTTTTTCCTACTCTTTATCTCAGTATCCTGTTATAGAGCTAGATTTGGACTGATTTCACCAGTGTAGATACCTCATGTGAAATTTGAAGGCACTGGCAATTTTGGAGCTACAGCTCACTGCTTCTTTGATTACTTTGGTGTTCCTTCTGCTACATCTGACTGCCCATCAGACACAGTTACAAGAAGCACCCCAAAAAAGCATCAGTTTCTGCTGAATCTTCTTGGCATCAGGTTTTATCCTTGATATTTAAATTAATGTGGGATTGTTTGTACATTTAACTTTAGAAAATTATTATTAGTATATTAAAACATTTGCTTTTCAAATAGCACAAGCTAATTATCCAGTAATCCTTAACTACCTACTTTTATGCTGTCATTCAAGATGGAAATATTTCAAAGAGGAAGTCTAAGTGGCATCCCTTACTTTTACACTTAAAAATCTGTTCCTCTGATATACTTAATTTTTGACGGACTGAAAGGTACATGTGATTATGATTATCTTGAGAACAACTAAAATAAAACCACCTTTGATGATAAATAGGTAACCCACTACTGACTTGGAAAATCTTGTCATGTAAAAATACCGTACAGCCTTCCCTGTCATTTATCTTCCCTCTGTAGTCAAGTAGATAATATATATTATTTAATATTTTACCTTGAGAGCATTTTTTTTCCATAGGTGTAGCCTGGTCATCTACCAGTTATGGTGCTTAACTACAGCCTACTATCATCCCAGGATCCCTAACCACTGTGTAGAAGGAATGCTATCTTGTGGCTGAAATATTCATTATTGTGCTGTTGAGCTTTGTATTTAAAACTTTGATTTGTTATCTTGTCTGTTGACATAAAAGTTATTTTTATAAAAAATGATTTCCTATCATCGAAATGTTAGTATACAAGCCACCTACTACCTGAAATTTCCCACTTTGTTTGTTTGACCCAAAACATAAAAGTCACACTTTAAAAAATGCTAAGTGTTTAGGTGTACCAGTGTTGAAAATACATCTAAGCTGAAAAGACACTATCAGAGTTGATGGACTAGCTCTTGAGCAGGTGTTAATTGTCCTAGCTCTACTGGTTTCTTTCAATTTGCACCAGATGAAAAACTGACCTAGCATGTCAATGTAATGACAGATTTAGGAATTTTCTTTTCCAGTTGTGATGCAAAACATTTAAATACTGCTTGAGTAGCTGATTATCGAAATATAATTTATGAGATGTTCATTAGTAAATCACGATGAATGTATATGTGTTTTAAGAATGGGTCTAAGAATGACATAACTTCTGAGTGAACATGAGATGCCAGAAAATGTTCCCTGGATTATATTCATCTGACCAAATATGGATATCTTTAAGGTAGGCATCTGGTCTGACTCCCTTTTTTTGTCAATGAAGAGAAACAGGCACTTCTAGCAGTTACTAATTTTACTCTCAAGAAGATACCTTAACCAGATTGGGTGGACTGTATCCTTAAAGTGTCTGCTTCTCTTACTGACTAAGGACGGGAACATCGAAAGACTAACGCAGATATAGATGCCTGCCTTGCTCATGTCTAAAGTTAGGTGAGATGAATCTTACCCTCAGGGCTTCACATTGGCTCCATCTTACTAAGTTGTCCCTCTATTATTCAGTAGTTAGTAAAGCAAAGCTAAATAAAATGTGGTAAATTTGCACCATTATGTTACAATACACAGGGCAGTAAATAACAGCCCTATCATACGTGTATGACCATAAATTTGGGCTGGCATATTTACTTTACAATTATGTTATGCATAATTGCTTTTATCTTCCTTTCTTGTAACAACTCTTAAAAATTCTTACTTCTCCACAGTTTGCATAGTTAAAACTGAGAGATTTTGATTTCTACTGATGGATCCACTAAGTAAAATGCCATTTTGAACTTTGTGAATAGTTACTGGTTATCTAGTGTTAATGGTGTGTGTGGTGTTAAAACAGTGGTATTTTCCTGCTTGGTGCACATTTTTTCTCTTTTGGTGAATAGCTTTCATCAGTAAGAGAATAAATCCAGTAGTAGTAATTCCTTTGCCATCTACCATATTTCCAGGAAGTACAGTAGTAAGAAAGGTTGGAAACATAGGCAATAATGTCATATTAGTAATATGATTGTAATAAACCCCATAAAACTGTAAATACAGAAGCAGAAGGAGAAAAGTATTTATGCCATAATATTTAGCAGTAGTAGTAATTAGCATTTTGATTGCCTTTTTTCTTATCGGTTCTGTGAAAGAAATTCATGTGAATGGCAAATAAACAAAAATAGCCTTATAGGCTGTAGAGAAATTAACTTCACATGGGCCTTAGTGTTGTAGAATTGCTGTATGATTAACAGTATTTGACATGCAGTTTGTTTTCTGTCCGTGCGATTGCAACAACAGTTCCAATTGTAGCCACTTTTTTCTTTTCTTTTCCTTTTTCTTTCTTTCTTTGTTTCTTTCTTTGTTTCTGTTTTTTATGCAGAAGACCATCAAATGAATTGTCACAATACTCGAATAATGCAAGACACAGAGAAAGACGATAACAATAATGATGAGTATGATAATTACGATGAACTGGTGGCCAAGTCATTGTTAAATCTTGGCAAAATTGCAGAGGATGCAGCATACAGAGCCAGGACAGAATCAGAAATGAACAGCAATACATCTAATAGTCTGGAAGATGATAGTGACAAAAATGAAAATATTGGTCGGAAAAGTGAGCTGAGTTTAGATTTAGACAGTGATGTTGTTAGGGAAACAGTGGACTCCCTTAAATTATTAGCACAAGGACATGGTGTAGTGCTTTCAGAAAACATTAATGACAGAAATTATGCAGACAATACTTCACAGCAAGATAATAGGAATATGAACTTTGTAATGCTAGGGAAGCCCGTGAACAATGGACTTACAGAAAAAATGGTGGAGGAGAGTGATGAAGAGGTGTGTCTCAGCAGTTTGGAGTGCTTGAGGAACCAGTGTTTTGATCTGGCTAGGAAACTCAGTGAGACAAACCCACAGGAAAGAAATCAACAGCAAAACATGAACACTCGTCAGCATGTCAGGCAAGAAGATGACTTCCAAGGAAGAACGCCAGACCGGAATTACTCTGATATGATGAACCTAATGAGGCTTGAAGAACAGTTGAGCCCCAGATCTAGGACTTTTTCTAGCTGTGCAAAGGAGGATGGTTGTCACGAAAGAGACGATGATACCACCTCTATTACTTCAGATAGGTCTGAAGAAGTGTTTGATATGACAAAAGGTAACTTAACCCTGCTTGAGAAAGCAATTGCTTTGGAAACTGAGAGAGCAAAAGCCATGAGAGAAAAAATGGCAGTGGAAGCTGGAAGGAGGGATAATATGAGATCATTTGAGGAACAGTCTCCAAGACACCTTTCTGGAGATGACAGGAAGCCTAAACCCAGTGACGGCCATGTCAAAAAGCCATATTATGGTAAAGGTAATATTTCTATATACCGTATGTTATGTCATGAGAAGGTGTGAGCTAACGTGTTAAGTTTTGCGTAGATTTCTGAAATGAAGTTATTAATTCCACATAATGGGAACTTTATTTAAATTGTAGTAGTATGACATGATTGTAAAATAGCATCATGCTGCGATTATAAAATAAAAGAGTTCTTCTGTAGTGTTAGAAATATGTACAGTATTTTAGCGAATATAATTTGGCTAAATTTAAAAAACTTTTCAGGGAAAAAATAAGAGATCATGTTGAAAGAGGCAAAGATTTTTCTCAAGATTTTGATGTATTTTATAGTAATAATTAAAAAACAATGAAGATAATTACATTGCAAACTATATTGGAAGTGGGGTTTTATGTAGCAGGTAGTCAATCGGCTATGAAGTGCATATTTTACAGATTGGATTGGGTAGGTGGCATCATGACTTACAAAATTATCATCAAATGACAGTTATTGATGAAGCCTCTCCTGTCTAAAATGTAGAATTGCCTGATAGAAATTGAACAGTATCAGAATGACCGATAACATAAGATAGGGGCAGTGACTAGACATTAATTATCTTAAGATAGTAAGGTAATGGAAACCATTTGCTATGCAAGGCATGGTGTGGCCTGGGCTGAGATCAATAGCAATTTCTTTCTTATATGCATTCCACTTCACTGGTTTCATTCCATTGTGGAAACAGTTAAGGTGCTGCCTTGACCATAATTCAATACAAAAGAAAAAAAAAAAAAAAAAAAAGAGAAAAAAAAAGAAAAAAGAACAGACTAAAGGTTAACTTTAGAATGTCTTTTAATTTACGGGATTATCATGGTGATGGTGTGTTTATATTACCACACCCCTCTTTAACGTGTCTACATCTGTGCATGTAGGGCCGTGTTGTGTAAAGTGTTCAATACCTCCTGAGACTCATTGAACACCCCTGATTCCCATTGACTTTAGTGGAAGTTGAGGATGTGGTATTTCTTGGGAGATGCTAAGCCAGGGACTGGGTTCATCTAATATTTGTTGTAAAAATATTTGGTTTCCTTTCTACAACTGAGATGGTGAGCATTTTTCTCCTTTTTATAAATCCCTGTTTTGAAAAAGTAATACTCTAAGGTCTGCCCGTGACATTCAGGAAGGCAGACGACATCTTGGTCCAAGAAAGGTTTTGATCTTTTTTACAAGCCTTAAGGAAAAATAATGACCAGTCTTTTAGAAAAGCGTGGGAATTACTGACATCAAACACTCTTCTGCAATGCATCGTAGTGAAGTTTTGTTTGCTTTAAGCCTAAATACATGGTCTAGTGAGTGCTGTAGTAACTTCGGGTATTTGGGGAAAACAACTTCAGTTAGTGTATTACTGCATAGCCATGTGGATGTTGTGCTAAATGTTGTTTGCATAGGACCTATTGTAGATACATTTCCCTTTGATTATATGTCGCTAAGAAAACCACAGAAAACATGGCGAAGCAATACTAATTTTTGAAAAGCTTTTTAACTCCAGTGTTGTCCAGTCAGTGCCCTTCCAGTCTGTGCATGCCTGGGAAAGCATTTATGCATATAGATCTGCTGTCTCCAAAAAGGCTATACAATTTCTGACAGTGAAAAATGTATGGACTTCCTATTTCAGTAAATTCTAGGGCTTGTTTGAACCATCCTATCTCTTGGGAGCACAGGCTGAATTGATAATAGGTCCAAATGCAAGCCAGGGATTAAATATTGTGATAGTTTGGACCAAGTAACTTGAGTGGATTGTTCTATGCTTTTTTAATAAAAGAGGAAAGAAAAAAAAAAATCCTTCCTTGCTTAAAAAAAACATAGAAAACATTCTAGTAGTTGTTGGGAGAGGAAGCTTTAAGTAAGACAGTTGCTTATATCATTTGTTCTCCACTCACACATTATCTTCCACATACTCCTGGAAGAGATACCCACAGAGATGTATGATATGGTTAAGTGGAAACTTTTTGGCTACACAAGTTTGCAGTGAGAACTATCTCCTGGCTTCAGGAGTTCTGCTTTCAGCGATCACTGAAACAACTGGTAAAGGACCCCTAACCATTTTTTCACTGCCATTCAAATTCTTCTAAACATGCTTTCTTCTGAAAGTTTTTAATTTTAAAACCTTTTGAGTCCTCTGACAACCGTCACTCAGGCAGTACTGCCGTTGTGGCAAGGAGTGAGGAAAGGTTACAAATTTGAATACAACTATGCAATATTTCTCCCAATTAGCAGAAAAGTGTGTCCAGTGTTTTGTATAAAGTTGTGGAAAGTTTAGCAAATGTCTTCCATTAAAAGCAATGGGAAATTGTGCAAGTACAATTTTACGCAAGTTTTGAAATCATTAAGAATAGTATACAGCATCTTTTCTGACTCATTAGACCATAAAGGCTCTTAGGGATCTGATACATGCTATAACTTTATAGCATAGACTTGAATACAGAGAAGGATTTGCTTGACACTGTAGGATGTAAGTGTCCGGATCCTCAGCTGCTCTAAATTAGAACACTTTCATTGACTTTGGTGGAACCCTGACAATGTGGAGTAGCTCAAGTTCCTCTAGTTTAATGTCTCTAAAAAGCCATTATGGTCTATTAATCATCTACATTTTTTGCAGTCCTTGAATATTTTTATATTTACGCAATTTATATTTCATTTACATTACCTATTCACGTACCTAATACTTTTACACATCCCCAAGTACTTGACTCGAAGAGTTGCTTAGACTTGTGTATGTATGTAGCTGTTGGCTTGCTGTTCTAGTGGTCTCAGCACAGGCCTATCTGGCAGGAATTCAAATCCCTCCTCTGACATTTGCTCCTTCTGTGGCCTTGGGTTTAACTTCTTGATCTCTTTGCTTCAGTTTCCTGACATACAAGATTACAGTCATTCCAGGAGTGTTGTGATAACTGTATAGCACTTTGGAGATAGATTTGTATGTGTATTTATCATTAAAGATCATGAAACAAAGAACACTGTTCTACAGTCAACGTACAAGTTGAGTAAAATAAAACTTTCATAATTAAGGATTCCTTTTGCAAAAGGCGAGGTTTAAATATTAAAGTTTAAGAATGGATTTAAGACATGGAGAGTCATTACAATGAGTTAAATAATTTCTCTAAAATGAAGGTGTTTTGGAAGAACTTGGAATGTAAAAGTATATCTATATATAAAAACTACCAGAGGGAAATCAAGGAAAAATAAGTCCACAACTGAATGTGAACTCTGGATTGTATTGATTCATGCTGGAAAAAAATGGGTTGTATGCGAAGTTCTACAAGTACTGAAATTTCCACTGATTGTACTGAGGGTTGCATTTGTTGAAGCTGGGATGGAATTTAATGTAAGAGACACTTAATGGAAAACAAGTAGCAAAATCTTATTTTCCAGAGATGAAAGCAGAGCAATGACAAGAGCAGCATAAAGTACTTCAATGAGGATAGCTCAGATTTGGTATGAAAGGAGGATGGACTAAAAAAATGGAAGGGGGATGCTGGTGGATCTTGAGCCCAAATGGTAGCATTTAGAGCATCCTGAATTTTATTACTTTAATACTAGTACAGAAATCAGCAATAGTCTCCAAATCTGGCAACTGTGGTCAAGATCATAAGATGCAATTGGTATCATGTGCTGGGCTGGAAGGGTAGAGTTGTTATTTTACAAATGCTCTGTTAAAGGACACAAGCTGATGAAGTATGTGAGAAGGTTCTAGTTCAGGATTAACCTCACCAGCAGTTTTACAACATTATTGGCAGAAAACTTTATTTTATTGAAAAAATCTCTATTTAGACTTTTCATTGATTTGTAGACAGAAGATCCAACAACATTTTGAAAGATCATCAACCTTCAAAGCATATGAGTATTTAAGCATTATATATATGCATGTTTGTAGTGCCCCAAATTTACACAGCAAGTGATACTTTCAGTAATTCTGATTACGATGTTTACTCCACCGTAATTTATTGAGACAAAGGTATATTTTCATAATTCCTACCTCTATATAAGGAATGTAAAGAAAACAAGTCTTGTCAGTGAGCCTTGGAAAAGGGATTTATTGTGCTGAACCATTGAATTGTTATGCTAAAGAGCTGGGTGTGCTACTCTCAGGACACTGAACTGCTGTGACAGTACATTTGCAGGCCTTAATACATCAGGCAAATAAGAATGTAAAGAAGGGAATCTCCAACTAAACAGTTTCCAAGTGACCTTACATCCTTGAGCTGATGCTTGCCAGCAGAACATCGGTTGACAGTTGTATGGCTTTGCTATAAAAAGGTCACTTTCCAGTCGCTGTGAATGGATATTGCTATGATCTTAGGAGCCTGCAGTCTGAAAAGAAAATAACAGGATAAAAGTAACAGAAATGTGTTAAGAAGTAGAAGGTTTTATTTTTTTTCTTCTAGTTTTCATAAGAACATTTACCAAAGAGTAAATGACATGATTAAATGAACCTTCTTACAGAAATGTGAAAAGCATCATTCACTTGACACATTTGTTGTAAATTATAGATCCCTCAAGAACAGAAAAGAAAGAGAGCAAATGTCCTACCCCTGGGTGTGATGGAACTGGCCATGTAACGGGGCTTTACCCCCATCACCGCAGTTTGTCAGGATGCCCACACAAAGATAGGGTCCCTCCAGAAAGTAAGTTCACATTGTTTCATGGAAACCGGGGATAAAACTACAAAGATTTTTCTAGCATGCTTTTTAAAAATTTTATTTAAAAAAATTAATTTCATTTTTCAGTATGGTTTGTCTCAACTTAGTCAACTGTTCTGTGTTACACTTTTTCCTTTATTCCATCATTTCCATTCTCTACTAACTTCTACACTAAAAGAAAAACTTTTAAAGCTGTATTCTTTGACTTTAAGAATCCTAGGTTATTTTTAAATAGATGTATTCAGTCAACAGAGAAAAAGGTTTCCAGGTGTGCACTGCTTTTACTTCTGCGTGCTGATGTCACATCAACTGTCCCTGTGGTCTTGTACAGGAATAATTGTAGCTGAAAAACTTGCAACCCCTTTCTTTTGTTGTCGGTCTGTTCGAAACATAAACTAGTTTATATTATTAAAAATAACAATTTGGCTGTGTAATTACACAACTCAGGATTTTGAGCAAACACCCCCGTCAGTCACATGGGTGGAATTTCCTGCCACGTTAGCAGATTCTCTGCAAAGCAGGTTCACCCATATGAGCTCATGGATGTTCACTTGAAGGCAGGGGGCTCTGTTTCTGGAAGTCACCTCCTTGGCTGGTGGAATCAGCATAGTTCTGTTGAAGCTAATTGCTCTACGCTGATTTACACTAGCCAAACATCTAGCTAAGATCCAGTTTTCTTTCACATCGAGTTTAAAATGGAGTTATTCCATTGAAGCCTATGCACCTAAAATCCCCACTGTCCATCAGCACTTACAGACCTAACCTCAATGGATTTACAGCAGCCTAAAGGAAACATAAAGACAGTCCGGGGTGAAATGGTCCCCAGTTTCCAAAGGAAAGTAGACCCTGAAGGATAGGAAAACAGAAGTAGATAGTGCACCGAGAGTGGCAGACAAAAAGTCTCCTCTTTCATGGTAGAGTGGTTTCTTCCAGAAGTAATGAGGAAATACTTTAGAAAACTTTGTTGTAGCTTGGCTGATCTCGGAATACAGTAGAACAAATAGAGTAATTTCTCTGCTTTGCAAGACTCTGTAATTTTCTGAAACACAAATATTTATTTGGTTGCTCAAAGTTCTCTCATTTGTACAAATGGTAAATAAAAAGCTCTTTAGAAGACTTTGTAAATCAAAGAAGAATATAGCTTTAAACTGTTTGCATGCTCTTGTACCTACTAAAATGAAAAAGGTGAGCTCATCTTTTTTTTTTTTTTAATTTTATTTTTCCTGTGATGTTGGCCTTGTGAAGCATGTTTCAAGAACAGCTTTGAATAGTAGGAATTTCAGAGTAAAGCTTTTGCATCTATACATATTTTAGCACACTGATGATGGGGTGATGATGATGGTTATCTTTCAATCAGTATACATGGTTAAATTCTCAAGTCTCTGAACAGCTTTTATTCAGTTCTTAACTCAGTCAATGTATCTAATGATTTTATTAGATTTTTTTTTGAGTGAGAACTAAATACAGGCTTCCAGACTACTTCTTGTATGAGAAAACCAGAACTTTGCAAGGGCTGGATGGCCTTTTTCCATGGAGTGATGTACTGCCATCCAGCTCCGAGACATGGATTGAGATATGTCTCACATCATACAAAACACTTTAGTGTTCCCAAAAAGCTCTTGATAATTTGGCACTTCATAGCATGAGCTTTATGATTTCGAGGACTACTGCTCTTAGCAACCTTCGGAGTACATTTTCCATCCAGCTTGCAATGGATGCAGATGTAAATCAGTTTACTTGCTTAAGCTTGTACCACTTATTTCTTTTTTACACAGTTTGGTTTTTTTTCTACCATCCCTCAATTTTTAAGTGCTTATTTTAGTTTTTAGTCTTTTGAAAAAAAATTCTATCCATTGCAATTTTCACATCTGTAGAGAGTACAAGTGAAAATTAAAGGACCAGTTCTGCTTGTCATATAGATGTGAATGATATATCTATGTGGAAGTGGGCAGAACTGGCCCCTAGCTCAATTGGGCTGGCTTATAGTTAGGGTTAAATTTTGATCAGGGTTGTACTGAGGTATGTTTCAAATAATTCAGTGTTCTACCAGTATAACTTGAGAGCAGATTTTCAGCTCTCGAGTTTGATACTGTGTGTATAAAGCTACGTATTGTGAATGCATACATTTCCTGAAAGAATTTTTCTAGTCCATAATTTTGTTGGACTGTTGCTAGCTCACCCTTTACTGTTGATCTGATCTTTGCTCAGTGTTTTTGTATGAAGATGTTGGAAGTCTTCTGCTTCACTGTTGCACCAGAGATACGTTTGTTTATAGGTTCTGTAACCTTCATAACTTTCACTGTTGCCCTGTGTTAATGAGCATAGGGTCACAATACTTACTTCCCTCATCAGGCTTTATTGGCTATGTGTGTCACGTGTATTTTGAGGAATGCTGGTTGTTAATGAATCCTGCTTTGTTTTAAAATGGTTTCATATATACTGGGATTTGATTTTTTTTTTTCTTGTTTTCATACTCTGCTGTTTTCTCTTACTCTCCTTGTCAAGTTCTTGCCATGCATGAAAATGTTCTTAAGTGTCCTACACCAGGCTGCACAGGCCGGGGCCACGTAAATAGCAACAGGAATTCCCACCGAAGGTAAGGATGCCGTCGCTGGACACCAATCTAGAGGGAACAGTGCCTCCAAACTGCAGCCCTTCTAGCAGTCCCTTGGCGGGGGGGTGTGAGTGTGTGTTTCGTTGTTTTGTTCTGAAGATTGACAGATGGTGCTTCGTGTGCTTTATCCATTTTGAAGAGTAACATTTATTCATGTATTTTCTGAGGAGGACGAGTGTTCATTTGCTTCGGTATGGATGAATTGATCCACAGAAGACATTTTAAGCATCCTTAGCTTTTGGGGTGTATTTTTTTTGTATTTCTTTTTAATTTTTTTTTTTTTTAATTTTTGTTTTGATACTAGCTGAACAGCAGTGGTATGAAACAAATGGTACAACTCCTTACGGGTATGTTGCAGGGAGAAGGAAGAGGCTGCCAACATCATCAGGGCTAGGGCAGAGTTCATGTTCTCACACTTCACTCTCTTCAGGAATCATTTTATAGTGCATGAAAAAATCCACTGTACTCCTAAAACGTATTTTTTTAATACCCGAGAAATGTCATTTGAGGTACACAGACATTATAAGAGTTAGCTTTCCTACTGGCCACATTCTCAACCCCAAATCCTTATTCAGCTAATACTGAATGAGAATTTTGCCTGTTTAGGAAACATTATGAAAATGTCTTATTAAATTTAGAAATGAAAATCCAGAAATGTTAGATGTAAGTATTCTAGCCAAACAAAAGAAGATCAAGGAAAAAAGCAACTTTTCTATAGTTTCCTAAGATTCTTATAGAAGGGATGACATTGCCTATTAAGTTCTGTCAAATAACAGAATTATCAAAATGTCACTATGATTTTTAGTACTTGTCATAATTTTCCCACAGAACAACAAGATCTTGCTCATTTCTTTGTAATTTTTAAAAATCCAGGAAATGTGGGTAAGAGGGCGAAAGGAATGGAATTCCTTTTTTACTGTTAATTATAGCATGAAGGCTTAAGGGACTACACAGGTACTGGACATTCAGTCTTGTCAAGCTCTGAGTTACTGGAGCCCCTCCGTGTCTCCCAGAAGACTCTTGTGGGTACCAACCCATCTACAATAAGCTCTGGTGCCCCTTTCTTCTCTGCAGTGATGCTGCCAGTTAGATGCAGCAAAAACCCGAGAAGGCATTATGGGAATTACTGCTGCTTGAAGCAGCATCCACTTCTGGTTGAGTATCTACTAGAATATTTGAGGTGTCTGAAGAAGAGCATGTCAGTGGAGTGCAGCTGCCCTCTGGCATGACTCCCAAACCGCAGAGAGCCCCCTCACCCCTCTGCAGAACCAGGGCAGCGAGGGAGGGCTGGGGGGAGCAGTCTGCTCACCTCTTTCTGCAGCTTTTGGGGCATTTTGCTCTGCTTCACTTTTTTTATTCTTTTTTTTCTCCCTTATTTCCTGTAGAGAAGGGAACATCTGGGAATGCAATGATTTGCCTTTCATTTTAATTTCTTTTCCTGTGGAGAACACAGAGAGCTGCGGTCACATAAGCACGCAATAGACTATGACAAGGAAAGGATCCCCTCCATTGTCAGGTCACAGGTTTTTACAGCTTCACTAAGAGCACCATCTGCTGGCATCAATGTATTTATTTTTCCCTATTCTAAATCTTTTCCAGAAGAATCAGGCTTTTTATTGCCACTTCAATAATAGTTCAGCATTTGCAAATTTAATTGAAATTCAAGTGCAGAAGTTCTTTTCATGTTACATCATTTACTATTAGAAAATCTACTTTAGTGGGTGAAATTCACAAACAAACACTAAGCATAACATAAGGATGTAGATTCAGAGGCCCATAGCCAAGTTTTGCACTCATTTGTATGCCTAGCAAAAACATTGGAGTTAATGGAGCTGAATGAGGTGTGAAGCAGCACAAGATTTGGCCTATATGGTGGTGTCATTTAATCATCTTCAGAGCCATTTCATTGGCAACGTTTGTAGATGCATAATAAAGGTCACAAGTCTGCTACCAGAGCTGCACAGTAGATTCCAGTTTATATTCTCCTCTCCTACTGGTATGTTCACTGGCTGACATCCATGAATAATCTACCCATGTACAGTCAGAGAAGAAGAGCAGATGTAAGATCTACCATGCAACTTTGAAAGCAGAAGAAAGGAAGTCTATTCTAGAGAAAATACATATGACCAAAAAGCTTTTGGAAACTCTTTTCCATCAGATTCTTCCTGGTGCTGGCTAAGGAGGAGAAGGAGTAATTGGATCAGTGCTATAATGTGAAACTATGCAGGACAAGACAATTAAATTTCCTTTCTGTAATTGCAGCCTCTCTGGATGTCCTATTGCTGCAGCAGAGAAACTGGCTAAAGCTCAAGAGAAGCATCAGAACTGTGATGTGTCAAAATCAAACCAGGCATCAGATCGGGTTTTAAGGTATTAGAAATCACTATAATACTTATTATTATGCAGAATTCATCACACATTCACCTAATCTGAGAATTTATATTTATATACATTGTATATACATATATATCTCCTTTAAAGAAGAGTTAGAATTAGGGCTTCTGGATCCAATTCTCGCAGTGTATATTTCCCACTCAATTTACATGGGGGAGGGTTGGTAATTATTTTGGCAAATACGTGTAAAGCTGAAAAGCTCATTTTTGTCTTAGGCATTGTTTGGTGTAAAGATGACTGCTGGAGTGCAAAGTCTAAGAACAATGTGAAAAAAGTTGGTATCTTTTGGGAATAAACTAATATTTACCGGTAAGTCTTGGTTTTTTCAGCAGGCTTTTACTAGTAAATATCAGTTTAAATTAAACCAGAAGCCCTATTTGCATTACCAAACTGGTAGTATAACTTTTGGCAGGACACTTGGAAAAATGCCAAGTATAGCTTAGATCCCAAAATTAGGTCAGGCTTGGTTCTCTATCTCTGTTCCCCCACTCACTGCCAGGAAGGATAGAAAGAGAGAAAAATTGTCCTAAATTTTCATACAAGAAGGACCTTAAACAAATTTGACATGATTATACCCCTTATCTTCATCTACATAGGATTCTGCATTTATCCAAACCTGCAGCCAGCTTTGTGCTATTGTCTCTTTTGAGATATGTGGGTAGAAAAATATTATTTCTAAGGAGCTGAAGTTTGAGGGATACATGTAAAGGAACTAGACTTCTGCATGGTTGTACCAGCCTTATGCTGATGGTGCCCCAAGAGCTGCAGAATTTCTCCGTGGATACTGTGATTTCCGTGGGCTGGGATAGGTACGTGCCTCCCAGCTGCCTCAAAGAGCCTGGAGGAAGTGCTGCAGCCTTAGTTACCAGAATTTCCTACTTATCCCGTAGGTTTCTTAGTATTTAGCTGTCTTCTAGATTTAAAATCTGATAGGACTGCTTAAAATGAAAGTTTTCCACTGTTTTATCAACATCATTCTTTGAATGTTCTCTTAACACTTCATCTAATCTTGACCATCTTTACAAAAAAAAAGGTCTTTCCACGGAGCTAAGAACACAGAATTGTGGTTCACATCTGCAGAAGATTTTTTGTCATGCCTGTTGACTTTGTTTTCCTTCCTCAGATTGTTTTTGATAGGCTTTATCTTAACTGCCCCTAATTTGGATTGTACAACCTTTCGTACAGCATTCCAGACAGTTTTCTTAGAGAAAGGTTCTTCAGATCCTATTAATAATAAGCCCCTTTTGAGGGAATAACACAGTTTCCCACCTGATGGAACAAGACAGCTCAAAAATGCGGTGGCTTGTACCACTGCTCATTAGAGGGAAGCCACAGAAGTCAGACACCACAAAGGCAGCAACTGCTCACATGCAGCATCCAGTTTGCTGGCAGACTCCCTAGGAACTTGCGCTGCAATCTTAACTTTGCTTGTGAGCCTGCCCTGTGTTTCAGACTTTATCGGCAACTCGGATAACGCTTTCATCTTGTCTCCTGCTTCCTTTTTACAATTAAGTCATTAAAGTATTTAAGATAAAGAAATCGGGAGGTGTTTATAATACTTGCATGCAGGCAACTGATGGGCAGACAGAGATGTTCTAAGAGTAAATCTTGAATATTTGTCTTCAACCCAATTTCCATCCCACCTGCATTTAAAATTTCTTACTTTAAAAGGAATCAAATTCATAGGACTTCTGTTCCACATAAATTTTGGATTTGCATTGAATGTACAGGATCTGAATTGTATTTTCTTAGCTAAATATAGATTATCTTGGGACAGGATCAAAATATTATTCATATCAGCTCATTGTATAAATAAGCCCACTGTATTTTGTGAGGAAGAAGTGTCTAAAGGAACGAGCATACATAAATCAAAAGGAACAGTATGACTAATACGATTTCTTGGGTGATCTTTACATAAATATCCTGACTAAATTCTATGAAAATGAATTCGTTCAGAAAAACATAATATAATATTCAAAACCTATTTCTTACTATTTATCACATTCCATTTTGTCAGTCAGCATGATGATACTTCTGGTCTTGGCTGAATTTATGTTCCTAAGAATGTTCCTTCCATTTCCTCTGGTTATAAATGCAGTAAAGAAAAAAAAAAAAAAAAAAAAAGAAAAGAGACTTGATGATATGAATCTTGATTACAGCAGAAGCACCTCAGGTGTGCTGTTCATCATCTTTACCTCCTGTTACACAGTAGGTAGGCATGCAGCACTGTGTAGCGGTTGTTCCCTATGACATAGTCATACAACACTTTCTTACGTAGGTATGGTCTGAAGGATCTGACCTTCATTTACCTGCTTTGAGAGCTGATGGCTTCCGTGTCCACATGCAATATACAGTGTGACACTGGAGCTCACTGCAGCATTCTTTCACTGAGATTTCACACATTTCTCCAGTGGCCAAATGAGATCAGTCAGGGCTTTTTCCTGACTATCCTCCCTGATCCTAAATGAAAGAGACATTTAGCTGATACAGTTTTATTCTGTATTCATTCGCAGGACCTTCCTTGAGGTGTGTATCAGGAATCGCAGCTCCTGCCAGAACCTTGCATTTAAGGGTGAGCAGGACCTGTGAGGCAGCAGCTCAAAGTCAACAGAGATTGTGAGACTCTTCTATGTATATCTCGAGACGAACACAGACTTGTACATTGAGGGAATAAACAGTACTGGCTCCTTTGGAAAGCATGCAGGAAAGCAGCATATAACTCTGTTGAAAGACACCCAGAGGAAACTCCATTAATTAAGTGAAGCTTCTAGTGCTGTTTTTCCTTTTTGACATTTAATGGAATTTACCCAAACTTCTTCTGTCAGTCTGCTTGCCCCTCTTTTATTCACCTCCCAAAAGAGGAAGTGTTTGCTACGTGACACAATTACATGGGGAAAGGGAAACCCTGAAGGATAGGGTTTTAAAAGGATAGGATTTTAATAGGATTTTAAAATAATTTTAGCTACAGGATACATTTAGTGGCATTAGAATTAATTTTGTCTAGGCTTTGTTCAAGAAAATATATATTGTTTGTCTGCTGAAAATAACCAAACTAAGAAAATGCAATAGTATATTGCTGTCTCTTGAGTACAAGAAATAACTAAGATTTTCTAATCTGAACTATAAATTATGCACAGACACAGTAAACTGAACTGCATCTAACAAACTTTACATATCTTTAATTTCTAGGCCCATGTGCTTTGTTAAGCAATTGGAGATCCCTCAGTATGGCTACAGAAACAATGTCCCCACCACCACACCCCGCTCCAACTTGGCCAAGGAACTAGAGAAATACTCTAAGACTACGTTTGAATATAACAGTTATGACAACCATGCCTATGGCAAGAGAGCCATAGCTCCCAAGGTGCAATCCAGGGATATATCCCCCAAAGGATATGATGGTAGGAGGTGCACACTCTTATACATGAGAGACAAGTTTGCAGTTAATCATGTTGTTGTATATGTAAACATCATACAAATAAGACATGTTTTTGTGGTGTTCATATAGTATTATGAGGAATGCTGTCATGTGTAAGTTATTTTAAAGGCCTTTTTTAAAAGCGTTTTATACGGTGCTTGTTTCAAGACTGTTGCACTGGCAAAAGAACGTCTCCAGCTATTAAGCTCTTGGGATGTGTTGAGATCGCAATAAAAGCTAAGTAATAGAGCTAGTCCTTATGTTGTTATCTGGGAGACTTGGCCTCAAGGGTCACATAAGGATTCTCACTTCTGTACGGTAGTTCAGGTAACCCATAAAGATAACATATTTGTTCTGTGGGGATATGGAAGTAGAAAACCTGGATCTCATTGCGCTTCAGAAATCACTGCTACTTAATGAGGCATTTCTGCTCATTTTGTCCTCATGAATACACCTGTTGAATTCTGTGGAAAACCTAACACAACTAACATGTTTAGGAGTAGGCTGAAAGTTCCTTCAGTTCAGGAGAAGACAACGGATGGGGTCTGTCAGGCAAGAGGATTATGATTAGAGGGAAAAAATGAACTGCAGGATAAAGAATAAGGACTTGAATTGTAGCTTTTAAGCACATCAGGATTTTTTTCAGACCAGTACAATTATGTGTGTGTGTATATATATATATATATATATATATATATAACATGTGCATGTGTGCGTGTGTATATATATATATAAAACCAAACTCTGCCTTTATCTTATCTTTTTTTTTTTTCCTTTTTTTTCCTTTTTTTTTTTTTTTTTTGGAATGTTAACAGTTTGGGTTTTTGGTTTAAAATATTTGGTACTACTCACTGACAGCCATAGGAGATTTCAGGCAGTTGTCAGATTTTTGTTTAGGAAAACAGAATTAAATATACTATAGGAAAAATTATGCTGTTGCCTGAACACAGACTCTGACATTCAAAAGTAGGTAAGTGGAGAAAGGGAAAATTGCTACAGCTCTTACCTTCATATTTCTGATATTTTGGATATTTTGCTTTCTCATAGAATCAACAGGCATGTTCTTGCACTATAGCAGAAAAGAGAAGGGTTGTGAAAGGCAACATATTTTTGAGAAAAAGTGCCCTTTCTTCTCTCATACACTCGTCTTGTTTGCCAGTAGCAGAATAAGGGCTTGAACATTATTAAAGGTAAAGCACTGAATCTAACTGTGGTTAGCAAGCTAATGAGTGTACATTAATATAAGGTAAATGAGATATTAACTGTTGTGTATACGTTCTGTCTACTCTTGCCGAAAGGATAGAATCACATTATTGCTGGGGATACTGTGGACATGCATATTTTCAGATCAAATTACTGATGCTTAAGAGAGTGATATATATATTTCTCATTTAAGACCCTTTTTTGGCCAATAATTAAACACTCTGCTTTTTTTTTCCAAATCACCAGAACTTTAAAATACATGTCACATTGAACACAAGTTTAACTATGGCCTTAAATAATGAAAGGCTAGGGTGATATAGGTCACTGTCTTTATGCACACTCGTTTTACTTTGATATAAATGGGAATTCTACTTGGAGATAGATGGGGATGAGGTTGTTTTGCTGTTCAGTCATGTGAGCCAGAGAGGACTGAGGGACACTGTATGTGTGTGCATGCTGGTACAGCAACTGTATGTGGTTCTTGTGTATTCAGAACTGCTGAAGCCCATTATAGCTGGAGCAGTTTGTTTGCCCAAGGAAGGCTAATTCCCTATGGATTTGTTCAATACCCCTGACTCTGAAGGAGATGTCCCACACTGTACCTGCTTCCAAGTGATGTGTGTGCTCTCTGGCCAGACAGACATGTCAACGTAGTCCCAGAAATGAGACATAATTTGAGTTTTCATTTATACCCTACCAGTGATTTTCATGAAACGTTTAGGATTCACATCTCTGATATTCTGTAAGCACTCCATCATATTTGGCTTAAATTAGCAAAGAGTTTTGAAGTTCCCAGGAAAATCAGCTAAATATATAGAATGATGAAGTGAAATCCTGGATGCACTGAAACTGGTCAAAGTTTTGGCACTGACTTTCAATGAAACAAGGATTTTATTAACAGTTGTTGTATAATATCTGAAGGAGGTTTCAGGAAGAGGCTCTTCACTTAAAAGAGCCACTCCTTCAAGAAACTGAAGTATTTTTAGGTGATTTCGTATTTGCATGTAAAAAAATATTAATTATTGCTACTAAAGCCATTATGAAAGTACAGAGTGCACACCTATTTTGTATGTTGGCAAAACATGTTCACATAAAACCAGATTTATTTCTGAACACTCAACTTGAAAAACCTGAAAATAAGCCTAAGGTTTGGGGTGAACTTGGCAGAAAGGTTTTCTGACTATTTAAGATGAGACAAATAAGTCTAGGCATATGAAAAATCAGTAATTTCATTTCTCAATGCTTTTTTAATTGTAAGCTAGCACTGTCTTTTCATCATCACAGAAAGGGATTCTATGTTCAGTAAGTGTATGGTTGTGAGTGACATGAACATAAATAGCTCCTTTTGGATTGTTTTCTTGATTTTTTTTTTTCCCCAGTAAGTTTAGTGAAAACTGAACAAAAAATGGATACTTTGTATTGTGGGGTCGGATGCTCTGATAATTCTTGAGAAATCTT
The DNA here is from genome assembly GCA_035590215.1 of Microhierax caerulescens. Taxonomy (NCBI): domain Eukaryota; kingdom Metazoa; phylum Chordata; class Aves; order Falconiformes; family Falconidae; genus Microhierax; species Microhierax caerulescens. Next base: position 24,556,188 of record JAVJGJ010000059.1, on the reverse strand, counting down.
GTGCTTGTGGGCTTGTTTTTAATTTGAAATCAGTTTAGTAGTGTATTGGGTGTTTGGTTTATAGTATACAGCAGTTGATAAAAGAACAGCTGGACACAGCAAGGTGGAGGAGACAGCAACTCTTTCAGTTGCTCGGGTGATGGCAGGAGCTCCTCTCATTCCACTGGTAATCCTGGGTCCTTCTATCAAAACACTGATAAAATGTTAGGGGTGGGATTCATTTGACCGTATCTAGACTTTTCTAATATCAGTTACTATATCTGGGCTCATCACCCCTTTCAGATCCAAGGAGAAAGATAGATACTTCTCTGATTCAATTAGTCTCCTCCTGAAGTACCTATTTAAAACTGGTCAGGTGAATCACTGCCTGGAAGTTCCTATTTTTTTCCACTGTGTGTATAGGAAACCTGTAATGACTAGGTCAGATATCTGAAGTTTGGTGAGATGAATCTCCTGTTGTGCAAGTCAGAAAAAGCATTGTAACTGTAATTAATTTATGTAACACATTCAGTGTTTAGGCAGTACTAAGGGATGAAGGTGCCTGGGCAGAATTTAATTCCACTCCAGGTATCTTACTTTGGTCATTTACATTGTTGGGATCTCTCCCTCTCCTCCATTTTAATTAGCAAGAGGAGCCTGTAGACTTTGAGAACTTCTTTGTAATCAGCCCCTACGCATGTCTGATGGGAGGCTAGTTTGGGTATGCTGGCTAGATCTCTGTCTGTTATTTAATGGGAAAGGTGTTCTCCACATTTGGTTTTGCTCTGGATCATGAGGTGTAGGTGGACCGCAGAGCTTCCAAAACTTGGTGCCACAGGGTTGGGCAGTATATCAAGCAGAATTATCTGATATTGAAACTGCAGCTTTCCCATCATTAGAGATCAAGTTGATTTGGTTCATTATAAATTGATGATCTTTGTTTCTCCTGAAAAGCTAATGTGAAATGAACAGTCTGGGTTATGTGACTCGTCTGAAAATGTACAGCTAAAGCAAAGTTAAAATAACCATGGCCATTTCTTTCTAAGTACTTTTTGCTTAAATTATTGGTAATCTAAAAGGTAATAATTGCATAGCATGCTTATAGCACTTTACATCTTCGAAGTGTTTTGCAAGTGAACCACAACACAACTAAATTTTAGAAGCATCTTTCTATTTATAGGGAAAATTAATTTGAGGGATAATATAGTTTGACCAAGGCCACAGAGGAGTCCATATCAGAGCGTGCATGGGTTTCTGATGGTTTAGTCCTATGTGTAAAGCTGCCTCTTTCCCTCCCTTTCTTTAGCACACATTTTCATATTTATATATTATATATAATTTCCCATGTAGTATGTCTCTTATGTGTGTCTAAATGTGACCTGCTATAACAAGACTTAACGTTTTTTGCAAGTGACGGAAGTCTTATTTGTTCATATGAATTTTGAAAGATATTTCTAATTTGACAAGTTCATTGGTACAGGGTGTTTGCTGTGTTAACACAGTAGAAACTGAATTACTCAATCATTTCCTTCAGTATAGGAAAATTCCTGTGGGTCTTGGATACGGTTACACAGTAACAATGGATAAATGCTGAATTTTTAATGACCACCATTGACTACTGTATTAATAATGGAACTCTGGAGAATAGTTCACAGATTTATTATTAGTGGATACCCTGCTAGAGAAGTGCTACTATGTGTTCAAAACAAAGAAATGTGATGAATATTTAGCATGCACTTCACTTAAAAAAAAATCACACCCTGTGCATTATGTGGCTTTCCTGAGAAAACTCCATCTGTTACGAATTAAGTGAAATACTATTTCCTTTACAGTAAAAATAACGCCGTGATTTTTTTGAGATTTTAGAGAAAGGAGGATGACATAGGCTCTAGCAGAGATATTTTGCTTTCAGATTCTCCTTTTGAACCCTTCGTGCCTACCAAAGCAGCCTGTGGTTCACAAACTGGCTGTGCTCATGGGAGCAGATTATTATATGTGTGTCTGCTCAGACAAATACACCTGAAGAGCCTGGCATTTAAATGGCGCCCATCACGGAAGAGCTCTAGCTAGGGCCTGACCTTTCTTGTATAGCTCTCTAATCAGCATGCTAGTTGGTTATTGTTACACTGTGCAATAAGGTATGGTCTCTGCAGTGTGCGTTGCCATCTTAAGGGGACGTAGTTCCTGTAATATGCGTGTGTGTGTCCTCTGACCTTGACTTTATTTTTTTTTTTTTTCTGAAAGTGCATAAACTTTTAGATTTAGGAAGCGAGCTCACAATTGATTGCATTTTATATAAACACTTCTAAAGCAGTTTATTCGGGAAGAGGGCTGGAGAAATAAGGAGGCTAACAGGGCTGTTTTCCGTTTACTATAACGCCTTTGGCTGCGAGGCGCATTTCTTACCAGCAGCGACAGCGCTGCGCTGTGTTGGGGTGGGCTGGATGTGAGTGCTGCCAGTGCCTTGGCTCTCCCGCGCCTGGTCGCAGCGGTCGGCCCGAGTGCCGCTGAGTGCTGCTCTCCGCGGGGTGAGTGGCAATGGGCGCCCTCCATCCTGGCTGTTCCTATGAAGAGTTGTAGGCACTTGGGTTATTTGAAGGTGGGGGTGCTTCACATAGATCTGTTTCCATTTATACAGCTACTGCTCCTGCCTTTGTGCAAGCCATGGTAAAACTCACGTGTGACCACCACCTTTCTTGCTCTGTCGCGTTCCTCTCCTTTCTGATGGCCAGTGTTGTGATATTTGCCTGTGATGTAAGAGGAAACCTTTTAGGAAGCACGGGGTGTCTGCTGACATGTGGGTAGCGCTGTGGCCCAGAGACCAAGCCTCACAGGGGGCTTGATCCCCAGCAGCTGGGGCGGGGGGCTAGGACTTAAATAACCCTTGACTTATATAAACAGGAAAAGGTCCTGTAGTGTTATGTTGGCCCTTATTAATAAAAATGAATGAGCTGAGCAGATCCTACCTTCTGTCTGACTATATATGTGGGGTAAAAGCAGTGTTTCTGTGTTTTTATTGTTTTCTAAATCCAGCCTGTTTGTCAGAACGATTCATGATCACATCATGCATATTTTTACAGAAGGTTATTTCATATAAACTCACATATGTAGCATATAAAAGTCACAGACAGACATCAAGAAATACAGCCATCATTCTTATTGTGGGCTTTATTTTTGGCATCAGTTACTGTTGCTCATTATAAATTTCACCTCCAGCAGTTTGTTTTTCTCTTCACTTATGCAGAATGTTCGTTCTTTTGAGTCATCCTTGTCATATTTCTTCCCACAGCTAAACGCTACTGTAAGAATTCAAGTCCAACCAGCAGCACAACAAGCAGTTATGCCCCTAGCAGCAGCAGCAATATGAGTTGTGGTGGAGGCAGCAGTGCCAGCAGTACCTGCAGCAAGAGCAGCTTTGACTATACTCATGACATGGAGGCAGCGCACATGGCTGCTACTGCTATTCTGAATCTCTCCACTCGCTGCAGGGAGATGCCTCAGAACCTCTCCACTAAGCCTCAGGATCTCTGTGCGAGGGTAAAAATTAGTAATTCTGTTTGTTGATAAAGATTTCTCTTTACTGCACTTGCTCTGTGGCCCTGTTAGAAGAATAGCTTTAGTACATCTTGGGTTTTTTGTTTTTTTGGTTTTTTTCTTTCCCTTTTCATCAAAATCAACATAATCTGGTGGCTCTGCTAAAACAAGGAGGGGGAAAAAAAAAAAAAGACGCAAATTGCTCACAAGTATCTTGGGAAATCCTGATCGCTATACTAACTGATGATACTGATAGCGTGTGCTCCTTTTTTTAATTTGTCTTTTACTAGTGAGATCTGTAATTATGAAAGATGTTTGGATTGCTCAAGTTGTATTAATTGCAATACTGATTTTTTTGCTAAACACAGTCTGATTCAAACATTTCGTGAAAGGATTAAGATTTAGCAATGTATTTTCATTTAAAAGTCAGAAATGGGACCTCAGATTGTTAAGATCTAGCACAAAGAAATCTATGCTACTAGTATGTTACAATTTCTTGTCTGTCTGTGATATCACAGTTCTTAAGTCTCTGCCTAATACATTTGAAATGAACAAATCCTCCAGTACAGGTGACTTTAGTGTGTTCAACAGTAGTGCAGGGTCACTAATGTTCTGTATGTTCATAGAGCTTCACTATATTGTGAAATGGCTATACAAATAAAATATTTTGTTGTTAAGCTTTAGATATTAAGAAAAACAGTGCATTATTAATATTTATTAAAGATTTACCAGAAGCTTTTTTTTTTCATTATAAACGATAAGTCTCCACTCAGAAAGCTGTTAAGAAATTACTATTTAACATGCACCCGCAAACAGTACGGTGCTACCTATAGGAGACCACTAGATGGCAAGTAGACAGATGCAGTGCAGAGGATTTTTATTGTGCTTATAGAAGAGCTTTTGAGCTGGCAGACATGTTCTGTTCTTCTACATATAGACAAAGGTTTTCTTCCCCTCCTCGTGTAAAGCCCCTTGATCATTCATAACAAACTAAACCCACAGCAGTAGGTATTAATAATAATCATGATTTAAGCTGGAATGGCTGGTGGCTTTGTTTTCATTTGAAAAGCATTTGCTGCTTTTTATATTAATTTATTTAATACTGTTCAACAGGGAAATCTCTTTCTGGCATGTGAATAAATGCAGTTGTTCCCTGTATCAGCACAACGGAAAAAGTTGGAATTAAATACTAAAAATCTTCTGTGTGAAAACCAGAAGGGGCCTCTTTCCTAATGTGTCACCTTATATTGAGACTGAAGGAATGAATCTAGAAAGATAAACAAGTATTTTCTAAATTAAATTAGCAGGATAGCAGCAATTAGATATATGCTCTGACAAAAGGCAGTAATTCAGAGAGAGAGATTTGCATTCACAGTGCTTTCCTGCAGCTCTGTTGTTACTCAAGAGGAGAGAAACTTGCCAGACGTATGAGGAGTCAGTCACATTCACATTAGTTTTGAAACCAAATTTCTCATGGAACATTTCATTTTTTAAAAGATGAGGGATTCTCTGTGGGCATTTTTATTTTATCTATCCTTAGTTTTTTAAAATTTGTTTTCATTTTAAGATATCTTATTTCCCCTCATCTAATATAATAGACAGCCCTTGTTTGTTTCTGTAAAAGAAAAAGTGAGGAGAGCACATACTTACCCTGTTTTTCACAGTGCCTCAGTTACCGCAGAAATTGGCCCAAATATTGTTGCAGCTACTGTGCTACCTAGATGTATTGATTATAAAGACAGATATATGAGGTATTTTAATATATTTCCAGCTGCAGGGAAGGAAATGTGAAATTTATATTTATTTCTTCATTAGCAAATGGTGTCCAAAAGAACTTGTTTTGGTACCCTACCTCCCTGTTTAATTTTCTGACATTATCTATTCAAGCATTGACTGTTAATGTTAAGTAAACAAAGATCATTTGATGCTAGTTGGGTTTTGTTACTCTAATCACCCAGACAGGTGTCAGGACTGGAAACAAAAATTATGCAGCTGTTAACTCATAGATACTCACCTGTCACAGAATAAATCAAGAACATAAAGACAACAAGAAAATATCTTTAGAGATTTCTTCTTTTTGTTCCAAATTTTGCACCTGTGTGCTGGGTGGCAGGAGGGGTACCGAAGACTCTTCCTTCTTCCCCCAAACATCAGATGAGCCATTCAGGAAGAAACCTACTTTAACAGCATTAATGTTGTGTAACAGCATCATGCTATGTGTAGGAGGGGGCTCAATGCTTACAATCTATACAGGAATGGAAAGGCGTTTTATCATTCTGCTAGGCAATCAGATTGAAGAAGAGGGAACAGTTTGCTAGTGTGAAGCCGAATTAACTATATTTTTCTTGTTTTGACAGAATCCTGATATGGAAGTCGATGAAAATGGGACGTTGGATCTGAGCATGAATAAGCAGAGGCAGCGAGATGGTTGCTGTACCATTTTGACACCACTGGAGCCAATGTCCCCGCAACGGCAAGCCGTGATGAATAACCGGTGTTACCAACTGAACGAGGGTGACTGCTGGGACTTGCCAGTGGACTACACTAAAATGAAGCCCAGTAGGATAGATGAAGATGATTCCAAAGAGATTAATGTATGTCTTTTTCATCTATTAGTTCTTGTTGCAATCTAATTTTGGTAATTCATTAAATTTCTGACATTTGGAGGGAAAGAGGAAACAAAATTAATACGTGATAAAAATGGTGGGTTTCGACAAAAAAAAAAAAAAAAGACTTTCTGCTTCTTAATCTTTAGGACTATGTCATGCTGGCATACATCTGATCTGTGACTAAGTTCCGTAAGACAACATTTGAACCATGAATGTGAATCATGTTTTCTAACAGCATCATCTTGTTAACAAATACTTTCTGCAGTAAAGATGTTTCACTATATCCAGATTACGTTACTCTCTATAAGCAAGTTGACATAACTGTGCAATACTGGGATAATCAGCTCTCAAGGCAAGATATTCTCCTGAATTTGAAAACCATAAATGGAGTGCTGAGTATCTGAAAGCGTGTATTACTGAGGAATCAATTTAAACAAAAGCAGCAGAGTATAATGTAAGCTTTCAACTATTCCAGCTAATCTTCTACGTTACATATACACTCCTGATAGCTCTGTGTGGAAGGGCCTGTACTCATGAAATACTTTCTTTCAAGAATACAAAGAAAGGGTCTTAGAAATCAATGTTACTTTTCAATTCATTATACCAAGACAGCAGCAAGACCCTTTAAACATAAGAGGCAAATAAAGAACATATGTTAGTGAGTTTATTTTACTTTTCAAAACTCAGAATATCTAGAACACTGAAGAGGTCTGCTGGCAAGGTTCAATGCCACTGCTTTTGTTCATCAGGTTTTCACCCTTATCCACTGTGCAGTTTACAGTCCTGCACTCAATGGAATTTAGCTGTCTTGAGGCTTCTAGAGATGGTTCTCTGTTTTTTCTTGTTTATAACAGAAAATTAGGCTAATCATTTGTGTGTAGCACAGACCTTACCAATTTTAATTAAAACAAAACTATTTTCAGTAACTTTGAAATACATAACAAAGTGGCATTTTCACTAGATACACTGAATGCATTATAGCTTTAGTGTTAGTTACAGTTTTGCTATTAATTTCACTAAAGTTAGGAGGAAATCTGTCACTATCAAGGAATTGTGAGGAAAAACTGGTTTTTTCAGACCAAGCTGAACTCTTTCTACTGTGGTGTTTATAGCACCATCTGCAGGAATTGCTAAATCAATGCATTCAGCCACTTCATTGCTGAAATAGTTTGAGTTTCTGAATGTAACAGTAGAGTTATGTGATGCAAAATAGTAAATGCAGTATTAAATACAATACAGTATTTAATACAATATCATAGTTAATACAAAGTATCTCTGTTTTGCCAGACAGATCCATTGAGATTTGCTCCAGATTGATTCTGTGTATAGATGTAAAAGATGCTCCTGCTTCATTTTTGACGTGTTCTAAACTATTAAAAATGTTACTTAAGATGGCTTTTTGATTCATAAGATACTGCATTTAGTCATCTTTTTTCCCTTTCTTCTGTTTTGCGGTGACTTTAGGAAAAAATACTGATTCCTTTAAAAGCAGAATAATACGACAGCTATATAAAAAGCTGTGGTTTGCCTTTTTTTTTCCTTTTCTAGTTAAATAAACTATATATTGCACATACTGTGAAGTCTTCCTCGAAATATCCAAATATTATTTAAAGATTTAATAGGTAAACAATTATAAAATAATTATATTAATTTTCTCTGGCAGAATAGAATGCTGAAGGAGATAGCATCAGATGACTCTGCTTTGCACTCTTTTGTGTAAGTTGTAACCTTGCCTAGTTGAAACTAATGCATATATATTTGCCTGTAGCCAGAAGATTTGGATCCTTTTCAAGAGGCGCTTGAAGAAAGAAGGTATCCTGGTGAAGTTACAATCCCAAGCCCTAAACCCAAATACCCTCAATGCAAAGAGAGCAAAAAGGATTTAATAACGTAAGCATAATGTGAGGTGAAATTATTTTTCTCCTTTTAACCTTCTCTCTCTTTGTCTTTTTTTAAACAAACGAGTACATATACGCCTTGCAGTATGAGCATGCAACATTTGCAGCATATAAATGTTTCAAACTGCCAGTTAAGTAAAGTGATAAGCTAATGTGTATTTGCTTGTTCTTAACGATGCTATATTGTATTGAGACGCCATTTTCATTTAAACCTGTTCATTTTGCAGCTTTTCGATTAGGATGCTTAAAACCCCTTGCAGTCATTGCAGCTAAACTGGAAACAATGAAACTTTTAAAAGTTTTTTTTTAAACATACTTACTATTTTGGCTGTTTTTGTTTTTGTTTGGTGGCAGATGTCCAACACCAGGGTGTGATGGGAGTGGTCATGTGACTGGTAATTACGCCTCACATAGAAGGTGTGACTTCATTTTTTTCATGGTGGATTCTGTCTTTTCAATTTATTGTTTTCAGCTTACCTCAACAATGCTGTCAAAGTAAAACGTTGAACTATGTGTTAACCCTTTGAGTAATATATGTTGATCTTAAAAGCATGCTAATTTGTGTGTTGTATAAACGTCTTTTATTTTTAAATAGATTACTAAAATTTCCAAAGTATTCTTAAGCATTTAAGTAGTTAACCCAGGGAGCTCAAATATTTTTGTTACATTTTACTAGTTCATAGAGAAACAATCAAACAAAAAAGAACACTTACAGTATGTAATCTTGGAAGTAATGTTGATACCTAAATATATTCAGAGGGTTAACTATATTACAAAATTCAATATTACAGCACTTGCCCCATCGCTTTTCTGCATTACAAACTTTTACTTTTTAATTTTTATGTTGTGTTTGTTTGGGAGTGTTCAGTTAATGAGAAGATTAACTTACTTGTGTGTCCTGCCATGTCTTGCAGTTTATCTGGCTGTCCCTTGGCTGACAAAAGCATTCGAAGTATGCTGGCCACAAGCTCACAAGAACTCAAGTAAGATATAAAGAACAAATATTTTCTTTATAAATATTTATTTGTCTGCAAATTCTGTATAGTTGTATGAGAAATTAGGAATGCTGTCTGGAGAGCTGCTGCAGAAGGGGCTGATCCCACTTGGAACATGCGTTGAAGTCTAAAAATTCCATACAGGCTGGCTCTATACATGTCTGTTGACATAGTATTACCTTTTGTGTATTCATTAGGTGGTAGGGATGGACAAAAATCAGAACTTCTGGGATTTCATCTAAATGTTTGAATTCCTATTCAATTTTTTTTCTGAACGCTTGAGTTTGCTAGTTAGAACAGAAAATTCTTATGCGATTAGACTGATGGAATACTTCTGATTACACAACCAGTAAAGTGCTGTAGTTTCTCAGATATAGATCAGTGGGAAGAGAAAACAATTTGTTTTTCCCTAATGTTTGCATAATTTTCCCCAGGTTTGTATCACTGTTATCAGCTTAATGCACTTTCTCATTTGACTATGTTTTTAGTGTTTACTTAGTTATTGCCCTTCTTAAAATGCATTCTTTAAAATTCCTTTCAGTTCTTTGGAGTGGCAATTGTGAGCAATGAAAGTTAGAGAATCATGAGACACTTAGCTTTGATCTGTCTTCCTGCACCATATGCTCGACTGCAACTCTGTATGTGAAAGAACTGTAGCATTTTTTAGTATTATGAGATAGTGGTACCCCTGTGTTGGTACTATGGTTAACACGGAAAGATGTTCACAAGTAACAAGGAGAAGTTGGGTAGAGGAGGTATGAATGGATAGCTTATGCTGCCACGCTAAGTAGTATTCTGTCTTTACCACACGAGTGCCTTAAATAACGTCTTGAGTTCAGTATATACCCTGATGGAAAAAAACCCCACAAACTTTGGTGTAGAGCATGGGAAAGATAATAAAGGAAGTATGAGAAAGCTGCTAAAGTGAGATTGCTCTCTAGTCTTAGCCACTCTAGTCACTAGATGCAAACAACAGGTACAAAATTTACAGTTTATTTTCCACCCGAAATAAATCAACAGTAATATTTTGAAACTATCAGTTTAGACCATGCTGGTATATGCTGTGAGGGGGATATGTGATATGCAAGGGAAGGGATGTAACTGAGATCAGGGAAAATATGTAAGTATAAGCAGAGTAAGACATGGTGACATAACCTCAGAGAAACTCAGATTTGGACCTGGATTTTGGGTGGGGATGCATCAAGTGTTAGAAGTTCAAAGAAATGTAATTGCATAAGGAAAACACAGACAAGACTCTTGGGGCAGCATGAGTAATACCTTAAGCATGTACTTTGCTGCTCTGACCCTTTAAAAAGTTGTGTTTGTAAGATGTTTCTTAATTGCCCCATCTGCTCTGCCTTTCTCAAGCATCTGCAGTCAAGGCTACCTAACAGAGATGAAGAAGAAAAAAAAAAAAACAAATCACCTAAATTTGAGACTCCTCTCCTATCTCATGCCATTGTCTCTACCTATTTGAAGTTTTCCCTAAGCAAAGAGAACAAGATTAAGTTATATTTAAAGTTATATTTTTAGGTTTAGTATCTATTATTTACTTAACATACATTATTTATTTAGCTTGTTATAATAGTTTAGTTGTTATAATATCTAGTCAACATATAAAAATACTATTAAGCAAATTCAAAAATTAGGAAATGCTAGAATTTTAAGCAGGCTAACTTAACTCAGTTCTGGTTTGCATTTTCATTACAAAGCAATCCTTCATTTTCTAATCATATATCTTTCCATAGGATAAGAAAGTAATTCGTTGCACAAGGCAGACAGTAATCACTACATAAGCAACTAATGAATTTCTTCTGTTTTCTTTATTATCCCATGTGTGGCCCTTTCTGTTATTCACTGCACTTTTCTCAAGCTGTACTCTCAAGTTATAACTACTAATTCACTCACACATTTGTCACTACCATTGCATCTGAGTGTTTCCTAATTGATTTCTCTTGGTTATAGAGGAATTAATTTTTTTTCATCTGCAATTGTACTCTGAAGTAAGTCAGGGTTGGTATTACCCCTATTCTAAACAAGAAAATATAAGCATATAATTTTGATTGCTCAGTCTGAAAATTTTAGGACTCAATTTGTCAGAGTTTTTCACGTTGTAGAGAACTGTGTATGTTCAAAGCCAGGTATCCATTGAATTTGCTTGGAGCTGTGGGAAGTCAGCAGTCCTACAGGATGAGTGATCTTTTGTGAAAAGGGATGAACTCTAAAGAAAAAGCAGGACAGAGTCCGGTGTTCCAGAACAGCCATGGGACTATCCTTTCTCCTCCCCTGAAACTCTCATCAGTCCCAGCTTCCACTTGGTCCATTCACTCTGTCCTGTTGTCCTTCCTCATCTTTTCTACATTGCTTCTTGTCTCAGGCTCCTTGTCTAATCAGCCCACCTACTGCCTCCATCACATTTATATTTTTATTGTCCTCTATCTCTACACCCTGCTGAAGTAGGTACAAAGAGAGAAATAAAGCATCTTCACATTTCTCACATATATACGAAAGTAGAGAAGTAGGAGTCCTATGGATGGCAGCATCCCTTATACAGCTCTCATTTATGCTCTTTTTCTCTGTCTAAGATGGAAGAGGATGTGATCGTGTAAATGATAATGCATATTCACAAAAGAGCTAAACCAAAGCTACATAAGTGATTTTGATTTTGGAATTTTTAAACTGTGAAGTACTTCGTTTACATCTGTTATATTTCTGTGTGTGAGGTCTGGGGATGTAATTTCCTTACTTTTAAAAAGAGCAAGCTGAAAAGCAGCAGGAATCCCATAATGTGTGATCCTACTGGCTCTCTGTCAGGGCACCAGCCACCATGGGAACTTTTGATACCCACTATATAGGTCACCTGAGCTACTGTGGTAGCAAACAGCAGTAGAAGGTATAACGCCCTGCATGGACTGGCACGAGGAGGAGGTGGGGAACACTGCTGGTGTGTTTCATACATATTTGCTGACAGTGGAAGAGTAGTGAGAATCGGTAACCTTGGCTCCTGGCCCAGGCTGTATAGAGAAATGCATACACCTATGTCCCAAGCTGAGATCCCTTCTGTCCTGTCCCTACCAACCTGTACTGTTCTCATCTCTTCTTCATCGTCTGTCCCCTGTTCTGGATTTCAGTGTAGTTGTTTGCAGTCATCCATAAAGATTTCAACCTCTATAAAATTTCTGGCAAATACTTTTTTAATGTTTGGCGTACTGAGAACAATTAATACTGTGGTAGAAGTATTGATAATGCAGCATAGGGATCTTATTTCTGGATTGCATAGTTTGGAAAAATCTCATACTTTTATGGCTTTGTCATGCATAGCTTGTGTAGCAAATATTGCATATGTGCTGATAAAGCCTTTATATCACATTTTACCAATCCATGATCTCCTTGTGTGTACTGTACAACACACACGTTATGTGTAATGCCGCTTCCTAACTGGAATTCTGCTAACTGATTATTTTTAAGCCCCAACTAAAAAAAAAATAGCAGACACTTCAGATAGTGTTAATGAATAATATCATTCAGATACTATTCATAATTACAATAATACAAGAATCTGGAAAGGTTTCAGAAAAGTTTATTTTGCTTGACAGTTACGCTCACTGTATTGCCTTTTGGTGCTCGTGGCTCCATAGATTCCATCATGCACATTTCCTGGCTCCCAGAATAATAATGTTACAGCTTCCAATTAAATTGTTCCAGGGTGAGCATAATTATTCCTTACCACCCATGCTTCTCTTTTGTAAGACTTATTGCTCAGGTTTACCATGCATATTGTACGATTTTCCACTTTCATCCAGAGTCCAAGTGGAAAAATGAGTCTTTGTGCATAGTTTGTCTGCAGACCAGAGCAGTTACACAGCCTGGTCAATGATCTCCAAATAACAGAAGAATTTCTTCAGCTTTAATTCTCAACTACTGCTGCTGGGGAAAAAAAAAAAAAAGTCAACAGCTTTAAGGATCTCTGAAGAAATTAAAATCTGGCAAGAATCCAAATAAACTTCTCCAGCATTAAGATTTCGGTTATACTACCTCTGAAAATCAACTAATTTTTAAGGACCTAGGGACACTATATTGATGAGTAAACCTGACTATGATGGGAAAGCAATTAATAGCCTACTCAGTGACAGCTACCAATATTAAAATATTCATAAGTTAAATCCAGTTTAATCTTACCCAGGGGCTTTTCTTTATCAGTTTTCTTTATTTACTCCTTATCACAGGAAGTTTTTCTAACAGTTACAGTTACTTCAGAACTGTAATCCCATTGTAGAACTATAAACACTGCAAAGAAGTAACATTTTGAAGCACTTTAAACCTTATTCAAAATAAAACAAAAAATACCCCAAAACTAAAATTAATTATTGTTTTTAAAGGACACATTTTGATAACCAGTAAATCAATCCCAGCCAAAATACAGCACACTGAGAACATTTCTACTTGGTGTACTGCCAACATGGGGACCAGAGAACCTGAGTACCAGAGACTCCCAGAAAATTACTAACTTATTTCTACTAGTGCTACTTTAATGTAAAAATAATAATAGGGGTTTTTTAAGGCCATAAGTAACTAAGTATTAGTTTGGTCTACTATATGGTACTGACTATCAAATTGTCAGCATTAGACCTTGTTCCTTTGGGTCAGTTTTTCTGCCAGAAAATCTCATTAGTGTTTATATTAAAGAATCTGAACCTCAGAAAGATTTGCAATTCAACCAAGTGCTTCCAAGTTTGGATACTTACCTGGTACTGTTGTAATATGCCCAGTCCCTCAGTCCCAAAGCACCTGTGTCTCTCTTGTAGATTTTGCATGTCATTGTTTTCTCTGTTGGTCATCTTTTGGTATTCCCCTACGGCACATACAGGGAGGAGTACAGTCTCATTTCCCTCTTTACAGTGAAGCCTGGGAGCTTGGTCTATTTTTGCACATTCTGCACAATGAAGTAGGAGTTGAAATTTCTGTGCATCTTTCTTCTTTCCATGTCACTGCGCTAATTTCCATATTCTTGGTAGCCATCTTCTACTCTCTCCCTTATCTTCCTTTTATCCTTGTCTCTCTATTCCCAGATGTGTCATCCTAGCAGTGTCTTCCATTCAGTTCAGGTGGAAAAGTGAGTGAGCTTCTCTGAAGCTCTCCCTGTTAACCAGAACTCTTCTAGGAAGAACAACTCCATGCAGTACAATTTTTTTCTGGATAGAAAGGCTATCCTTAGATCATACTTCTAGGGGAACTCTTCCATGTTAGCATAGTCTCTAACGTTCAGTATTTATTGGTGTAAATTTACTGCAGTTTTCTCAGCAAGAACTAGCAACTTGGAAGAACAGATGTCCTCCCAGAAATCACAGAATCATGGAATGGTTTGGGTTGGCAAGAACCTTAAAGATCATCTATCTCCAACCCCCTGCTGCCATGGGCAGGGACACCTTCCACCAGACCAGGTTGCTCAAAGCCCCATCCAGCCTGGCCTGGAACACTGCCAGAGATAGGGCATCCACAGCTTCTCTAGGAAACCTGTTCCAGTGTCTCACCACCCTCACAGTAAATAATTTCTTCCTTATAGCTGATGTAAATCTACCCTCTTTTAGTTTAAAATCATTACCCCTTGTCCTAACGCTACATGCCCTTGTAGAAAGTCCCTCTCCAGCTTTGTAGTAGGCCCACTTTAGTCTTGTATTGTATTTATTCTGTTGCGTATATAAAATAAAATATTACTGGAAAAAAGTAGTATTTTCTTTGTTGCTTTAGTCATCTGGCAAAAAATAGGCCTTCTCCAAATACAAAATTAAAATGCAGAAACAAAAAATGATAGGATGTATTAGTAAAACACCACAGAAACATTCCCCTCCTTAAGACAGCTAATCAGATTATTCTTGGACATTGATTAGTCCCTATACTCTTTAAACCTTGATAGCTTTCCCAATATACTGTCACTTTTGGTACTCAAACCAGTTATTTCTGCAGAAATCTGTTTAGCTGCTGAAGTGATTTCTCCACCTACATCCTGTGTTTGCCATTTGAGGTGTTTCTGACATTTGGCACCTGGGTGTACATTTGTTGCATCATCTGCACAAGAGTATTATCCCTTGCCTTGCCTTGCCTCGCCTTCCCTTCCCTTTCCATCCCTTCCCATCTCATCCCATCCCTTTTCCTGCTGAGATTACATCTGTCCTCCTGTAAGAACTCAGTAAGAACTATGACCCATTATACAGTTTTTCGTCACTTTTCTCTTAGAAAATTATTCTTTGTTGCAAGAGAAATACCCATTTCCATTATTATTAGTTTTTTACCCCAGTTTTTAAGTCCTCTTTCCCCTCACCCCCCTCTCTTTCCCCTCCTTCTCTCTCTATTTTTCTTTTCTACATGGGAAACTTAATAGAAGTTGTCATAACAGTTTTTCTTGAATCGTGAGGTTGTTGAGCCTAGTAAGTAATCTTGTGTTATAATGAAATACTCCTTTGTGGCTAAGTATGTATCCTTTGAATCTGCAGACACTTGTTAAAGTTCCTTGATGTTTTAGCTAAGTCTTATATAGAAAATATGATTGCAAGGACCAGATGTGATGTATTTGGAGTAATGTTAAAAATTACTAGTGAGTCATTTGTAAATGATAGTGTTTTATTAACTTATCTGCAATGTTATGGTAAAACAAACTGCGGTTTTTAATGTGTTGTTAAATTGCAAGTTAGCGTGCGAGTCTAATTTAAATTATTAAAAACAAAACCAAGGAACATAGGTCCCCAATATTAGTTCACCTATAAGGAATAATCTTGCCCGTTTTGTTCAACTAGATCCTTGGGCCAAGTGAAATTAGGAATCTCATGTGGTTTCAGTGGGTTTTTTTTGCATTTTTGTTTCCTGTATTTATTGCAGATTTCCACTTGGATACCTTATCTTTGATGGCAGCATGCATGCCTGGCCAGAACAGAACACCTTGGGCTCTGTTCCTGCACTTCTCAATACTCAAATGGGCACTGTAGGTTATACCTAGCATTTCCAACCTCATGTTGTGTGGTGTTATGGTACTGTCCTATGTATAGAAACCCATCATCTGCAGCAACCTCATCTCTGTAGTCGCAATAAGTTTTACATACGGAAGTGGCTGGGGTTTTTTTTCTGTTAGAATAACTCATTCAGACTCTGGTAAGGTTGAGTCATTCCATTTTTCTCGCTTAAATATGTCAACTTTTGTCTCCATAATGGAAAATACTTGAGTTCTGTTTACATAAGACCCTTCATCATTGTTTTCATTACTGAGAGGTAGTCTTAAAAGCATGTGCTCTCTAAAAAAACTCCTTAAAAGCCATCTGCATATCAGTACCTCTGATGCTGTGACATGTTCCATGCAAGCACAAAATTGTTTGCATGAAGCACCTTGCAGAATCAGGGCCTTAGTCAGTTTTCAATGCCATGAAATTCTCTGAAATTAGAGACTTCATTTGCATAGTGGCATCTACAATACCCAAATAGGTTTTGGCCTCTTCCTTTATCTACTGAACTATTTAAAACAAAAGATACTGATAGCTGTGCTTTTTTACCGTTTGGATTTTAATCAGTATTTAAAATCTCTTGCCACTTAGTTATCACCTGAAATAGTCTAAATGCAGGTGAATGTTAACTGAATTAGAGTAAATTTTTCAAAACAACCTGTATGACTTAAGAGTCTAAACTTTGTTTTCAGAAGGAGTGTAAGTGCTGGGCATCCACATCCCTGCAACTTCTATATGCCTAACTTTGAAAGTGGAATTCAGTGTCTGCAATAAGAACTTAGGCAGTTTTGAAGACACAACTCTTAGTTTCTAAGTTCTTCACTAATTACCAAATATTTCAGTGTGAATGTTTATTTGACAGTTCATTTTAATTTTCAAAACTTTTCTCTTGTCAGTCATTCCAGTGCCATTCTGTACAGGCCCTAAGCAGCTCTTCTGAGAGGAGCACTTAATTGTCATTAATTATCAATGAATTTGCTTAGTTATGGTAATATGCCCAATGAATCTCTCTAAGGCCTTCTTGTCTTGGAGTCTTTCCATTTGTACAGTTGCCTTCGCCTTCCTTGGATTTGGTCATACTTCTTTGTCATTGAATGTGTCCTACATAATTAACCTCATTCAGCCTGGCATTTGCTCGTTTTCAATTCAAGGGTCTTTTCTTTGGCACAATTTGGTTATTGTGCAAACTCCCATTGTGATGTTGATCATTTTTGCTTCAATTCAACAGATCATAACCAATTGCTCATTCCATCCAGATCCGCAAAGATCTGCAACATGATGCTGTGGTATATCCCAAGTGCTGAGGCAATCCCCATGGGAAGGTGCATAAACTACACAGTCACTAAAAGGGGATTAAAAGTGCAGTGTTTTGCACTTTCTGTGTTTGGTCAGACTTGCCAAAACCCTTTAATATATACCCCAAAATAAAAGTAATTTCGTCACTCAAAGTCCTAAATATGAATGTCTGGATCCTCAGTTGGTGTAAATTAGCATATCTCCATTGCCTTCAGTGGAGGTACACTAAGATACAACAGTGATGATCTGGGCACATGCCCTCAGCTGCTCTCTTGGGTTAGCATTCATGTTTGATTGCCTTATTTAAATCTTTTGAAGTTATAAAATTCCTTGCATTGTTTGGTTTCTTAGAATGGCCAATTGCTAACTCAATTACTTGGTGTCTGTATCTGCACAGTAATGTCTGATTTTGCCATGCAGTTAAGTTCACCCCTTTATTTTTATCTTGGTGCTATTGGGACTTTATGTGGCACACGTTTTTTGCAGCACTGTAGTATCTATATCAATGTTTTATATCTCTAAAATATCCCATATCCCTCATAAACACCTCATCATAATCTTTTACAATATTTTTTGTATTCCCAGTAAGTGGAATTTACATTTGCTCATCTGCATGTAAAAACTGCTCTTCTACCCTAACACACACAGAATTTCCACTGCTTCAAAGTCTGCTGATTTCTATCCTTCCACAGATAACGACACTGTGCTCTTTCAGCATGGGCTCATTTGATGTACACTGTGTGAAACAACCTTACATTTTGAGGAGTATTTTACACTGGCCATCATTAATTATTTTTGTATGCTTGACTGTGCTTACACTGCACTCAGCTCCAGCAGTATCTGTTTTCTGTAATAAAAAAAAGGCGGAGGAGGACTGCAGTATGAGCACATTACTATTGTCATCTATTATTTTTTGGACTGTGGTAAAAAGGAAAAAAAGACAGACCCTTGAAAAAAATTAAACCTAAATAAATTATATTTAAGATGCTGTTTTCAGAATTATAGTATTTACATACTTTCATTAAAATTATTTGCTGTACAGTAATCAGATTAATATTTAAAATGCCATCTTCAGGCTTTAGACTTAACAATACACTGAAGCGAATGGAATCTAGTTTCCAAATTTTTGGACTGCAAATTAATGGGGACATCATTATGAAAGCATATGATCAGCTTAAAAGAGCTATAAATATAATTTATTCAAAAGAGATTAGATACTGGAGTACTTTCCTTCTGCATGAAGTAGGAAAGGAATCAAGTCATCAGACACAGTAACCAAGCCATAGTCTTTCTTTTTTGTTGTTGGGTTTTTTTGTTTGGTTGGTTTTTTTAACAGGTAGAGAACTATTTTTTCTAGCCCAGTCAGTCTGGCACTTTGCTTAAGCACATAATTCACACAGAAAGAATTTCAAAGCAGACTTAGTAGAAAATCACAACTTAACTCATTTTGCCTGTAAAACTATGAGCTTAGGGATTTTTTGTTTGCTCGTAAAAATTGATGCTAGTTAAAAGAACTAAAATGACCTGTATTAGATGCAGTCTACTGAATGCTGAATTCAGAGTTTAATTAGTAAACAACACATAATTTGCTTTCTGACTATATGATCTGAATCTATAATTTAGCCATGAATTAGACATGATATCAGACAATAGACATAAAAATGAAAAAAGTCTTGGTTTTTTTCTTACAAATGTTTGTATATTTTTCTTTTAAATACCAGGGTTATTCTTTAAAAGGGAGTGAATTCGGTATTTGCTATTTTAACTGCTGTGCATTTTACAAATAAGTTTTAATTTAAAAGCTACAAATGTGGGGTGTACTGCACACTGCAGAGATAAATTGCTGGTTTTGTTCCCCATGAATGAGTGTTATAAACAAATTATGAAAAAAAAAAGGCAAATCATAAAAACTTATATGAAAAGAACTGAATAATTTAAAAAAAAATTATAGATTATGGGTTTCTCCTCAAGGCTTCTCCAGGAACCATTGTAGGTGGTGATTTGTTTCCCTCTGATGCACTAATCAAGAAACATCTGTCAGGAAAGCGTAAGTATGTTCCATAAGTATAGGTGTAATGGAGGAGGGGCAAGGGCCTTGTTTTTGAATGACACCCAATACACCTGCTGTGGCTTCAGGCTTCAGAATGATCTGAAAGAAAATAATTATTAAGCATATTTTTTTTGTTATTTTTTTTTAAAGCCAGATAAGTTTTAATCCTCAACACTCCCATTCACAGAAAAAGACCTTCAATGGTTCTAGTTCTGTCCTGAGACCTAATCCAAAGTCAATGGAAAACCTCCCACCATCTTTAGCTGGCTTTGGATCTGAGATTATGTTCTGTAACTGTGAAAAGCTTTCCCTGAGCGGCATGTTTTTAATGGAGTGAGAACAATATTACAAGGCCAAATACCATGCATAACCCCATGAGCAGAATTTGCACTCCCTACACTTGACAAAAGCAGGTGGATACTGTCACAGACAGTATCGTATCATTACTCATTTTAGAAGAAAAATCTATTTTTAAGGTATTAATTAGTCAAATGTTGCTAAGGAAGTTATTTAACTTTTGTTTGACATCTCTGTAAATTAAAAACAAGTAATATTTAATGCATATGAGAGGCAACTGTCTACCAGTTTGTATGCAAAACTTGTCTCCAGAATACTTTTTAACCATAGTTTACCTGATTTTAATTCCATTTTTACAAAATTTGGTATTAACTCTACTGAACCCAGAGTAAATGCTACTGATTTACAAATGTGCAATAAGTGAACATGTCAGGACTAAGTATCTCAAATTTTTGCAAAAATTCTTGTGAATGTTAGTGTACCACACACCAAATGTGTTTTATATCTTCATATGAAGTCTTATATAATGAAGAATGATCTCAAACATAATTTTATTCCATCTTAAAGTTTAAAAGCCATAATTTCAAGGAGGTGGGATTCTCTTCAAGGCTGAGAACAACATATTTTTTGTCTTTTTGTGTAAAAGAAAATATGTTCTATTCAAAGTTAATGTATTGAATAATATATTTATCCAAAAGGTATTTTTTTCTTATAAGTTTCCCTCATCATAACAAAGGAAATTGGTATTTTCTAAAGATGCTGCCAATGGATCACATTCTATGCCAGAGATACAGTCCACAACAATGAGTACAGGGAAGTGGTGATCTATGGGAGATATTTCTGTAAGATGTAGTTCTGGCTAACCTGTTCCATGGTCTTTCAGTTGACCTTCCTGAGATGCTATATTCATCTTGAAATTGGGGTTTTCCTATGGTTGAATGGGTGCTGAGAGTGGAATTCTGCCTATCTCTACTTCATGCCAGGAGATTAATAAGGTGTTCTTCTTCCATTTCACATACACAGCTGCGTATCAGCACCTCTGCACTAATCAAAACAGAGAATTTGTGTTTCAGCTGTGTTCCTGCCCCATGTATTATTATCCCAAACCCTTGTTAGGGAACAGACAATTAAGAGGAATTTTTGCGAGGATAGTGAAATTTTTAAAAAAAGTTGTCAGATTTTGAATACAAGATGTAAACATTCATTCTGAAAATATAAAGTTATCGTTCTTCTTCACCAGCCTGGAAAGAGGAGAGTATTAATCAGTGTTTAAATGAGATGTGCATCAACACTAACCAAGTGAATTAGAAATCACAGTAAGGAGCAGTAAATAGATGCTCAGGGATATTTGGCTATAACCACACAAACCCAAGTGAGTTTAGAAAAGGAAGTGTATTGCTTTAAAAAATCAGAAGGAGACATTTTTCTTGTAAAAATCATGTAAGGCAAAGTTGTTAGCCTCTCACTCAAGGATGCTTTTCTAATTCTGCAGTGCATGAGAGCTCTGAGCCCTGAGGTATAATAGAGCATGAGCACTTTCTCTCTCTGCCTGCATTCCCAACCGTGAGCAAAGTGTTTCTGGGCAAGCGAGCTGTTTTCTACACTGCAGTATGCAGTCACAGTGCCATTGTGCCGCACAGCCATTTATCCCTGTTTGTAACCTCCAACCTCTCCAGCACTCTGCGCAGCTGTTTAGGAAACTATTCCTTCAGCTATTAGGCTGCGAAATTAAAGTGGCTCTTTCATGAAATGTTTACAGTATAAACCAAGCTTGCACTGCCTAACCTTATGGGAGTTGCAGAGGGGGAAATTGTACAAAAGCATGGGCTTTCTGCCTTTGTTAACTTTAAGGAGAAAGTAAGGAGGGCCCAAGTAAGAAAAGACACCAGAGCATATCCTGTGACAATAAAAAGCACAATTCATTTTCAAGTGCTGTACTTAATGATACCTTGGAACGTTCTTATGAAGCTGAAATTATTACTTAAGTGCTGTTCAATACAGTCTCAGATTCCAGCACAAGAAAGAGTAGTTTAGCTTGGAACAGTTTTAATGGTCTTATCAGAGCTTCCTGCCCTCACTGAAGGGATGTCTCCTTTGTTCACATAATGTGCAAACTGCCTCATACAGTCTGACAGGTTAGGGTGAAATGGCACCAATTTCAGGTTATTGAATACCATACTAAAAGCTCAGTTGTTTCTTTTACTGCTACCCAGACAGCTGCAACATCCTTTCTGGAGGGACAGGAAACTCCAAAGCAGAGGCAGATGGATGCCCGGAGTAGAAACTGGGAGTATTATCTCAGGCACACAGTCGCTCTCACTGATCAGAATGTTTGGTGTGATCCACTTTATCTACCTTGCTGAGAATTTCTGAACATTCATTAGCTCTGCAAACTTCAAAGTCATCATTTTCAATTGTTGAAAAGAACAGATACAAATAAATATATAAGTATTTTGTTGTATATGTGCAAAGAAATTGGCTGATGGTTTAACTTGAACTGTCAAGAAGGGACTGGAATTAAATACAGTGATTGTGCTTGATCTTTCTGGAAATGAGCCTGCCAATAGGAGGCCAAACAATATGCTTTCTGATACAGTTTTTACAAGGCATTACATAATTACAAGATCATTATATGTTATATATGTACAAAGTTATATAACAAATGTTACCTAGTCCAAACTGCGGCTCAGACCAAGTCCAGTTGGAGCAGGTTGCTCAGGACTTTGTTCAGCCAAGTTTTGAGTATCTCTAAGGTTAGAGTTCCCACAACCTGTTCCATCGTTTGACCAGCCTGAAGGTAATTTTTTTTTTCTTTTGCAATAAATTGGGCTTTCCCGTGCTGAACTTTGTCCCCATTGCCTCTCATTCTGTGCAGCTGTGCAGCTCTGAGAAAACTTTTGCTGTGCCTTCCCCACACCATCCTGTTAGGCATTCGTAGACAGCAAGATGATTCCTTAAGCTTTTCTTCATAAGAATGAAGAAGACAGCTCTGTTATCCTCATAGATCAAGTGCTCCAGGCCCATAACCATCTCACAACGTCTTGCAACAATGCAGACTTGCAGCTTGGTGTTTGTAGGTCCCAGCGAGCTGGGAAGAACACCAAAGACGTTGTACCCTGCTAAGTGTTACTTCATTAGGGCTGATTTGTCTGACCACTGTCTACCACCTGAGCCTACCTCAAGGCAGTAGGATGGAGTACTTGTAGGGGTGGGCATAGCTGTGGTCATGCCCAGGCTGTGCTTCTTGCAGACATGTTCATGACTGGATTTGCACCAGGAATTTTTCCCTTCAGTATTAAGTCTTGTTTACCATTGCAGGCCTGAGGTAAATTAGGGCTCAAGTAAACAGTGAGGTTATACTTAATTCAGTGTAGGTGGAACATGAGTCCTAAGTCAATCACATGAAAAATCAGAGCAGGTCTGAGAAGTTTTCAAAAATCAGTATGAACTCACACAGAAAATCAGTGGCAAAGCTGGGTTTCCCTTAGCTGTACTGTTCATTAGCCTTCTTACTAGACCAGACTGCCTCTCACAGTCTGATATAATTCACACTCAGTATTTTTACATTTCCACACTTGGGCCTCTGACAAATGTTTTTAGGCCTAGAGGGAAAAAGCTGCTTGTTTTCATGAAACAAAGCCTGAAGGATTCTACTCATTTGCTGTTGACTCTTCACCCCCAAAATAGAAAGTAGTATCTCTGCTTTATCTCTCTGGGAAAGCAAAACCCTGGAGAGTTTGCTCCCTTTATCCAGTTGTTAACCAGCCCTTGTTGCTGGATGGCACATATACATTCAGAACAGATTTAAAAGTTCATCCGGTATAGGAACTTCATGGTACAACAGCACTTCCCAGCATTGCTTGTGGGCACAAGGCAGTGGCTGCATATGGGACAAAACATTCCTCTCAGCCTTAAGATGCAGTTAGTCACCTAAACACATTTTACACCAAACTATTATGTTTACCTATCTTACCTTTCTGAATGTGCACTGAAAATCTTCATTTTAATTGCTTCTTTGAAACAGGAGAATAAGAAACAAACTGTTAATGGTGAAGAAAATTCCAGTCCATTACATTTTCAGTCATTTGGATTATTTTAATGGCTTGCTTTTTTTTTTTTTTTTTTTTTTTTTTTGGCAAACTTCTAAGCTCTCATGCTGCCCATGATACATTTCCTAGATAACTCAAAGGTGTTTACAATCCTATTCATCTGTGGCTTTGCCATAATGCTAGACTGAGAGGACTCTCATTAGAGGCAGGATGACTGCTTTTTTTTCTCAAGTATGTAGGGCTAGAAATACCTTGTAAGCTTAGTCTTTTTTACTAATATTAGATATACTATTTTGGAAAAGGACATATAAATTGGACTTCCTTCATGCTTTTATTCCTTCTGTCCTTCCCACTCAGTTTTTCCTTTCCCCCTTAAATTTGATCCAACTGTCTCCTTTCCTGTGATCTTACAGAGTCCTTCTCTTGTTCAAGTATTTGTGCGTGCACAAGTTGAACAGTTCTGTTGAAATGGAAACCAGAAAAACAGAATAGCTAAGGAATGGCTAATGCTGGCTTATAACCTTTCTCTTCCCAATGACTTCGGTGGATTGTTTAGGCCGCAGACTATATGAAAGCTGTTTAATTTGTTACCTCTGCTTTTAGCAGTCCTAATCTGATAGCTTTCCTCTGCATTTCCTGGGGAGGTGCTGACCATTTTGAGTATTCCAGAAAAACTCTCAGGAAAAATTCCAGGAAACTCTCAGGAAGTGACAGATTCAAGGTCATACTGCTATGTCCACCAGACCCTTTGGTAATTGCTTCACTTGGGAGAAGATACATGAAGTATGAAACAGTGGAGCATGGGAGAAGCAGCAACGTAGAGACAACAATTCAAGAATCCTGCTATTGATAATTTTATGGTGTTCAAGGCAACCAGCAGGCTACTGACCATAATGTAAATCTCCTGTTAGGGGAAAATTCCCTACTTTAAAGAGTGCATTTTCAAATGCATATTCATCATTTAGATTAATTTTAATTTAATTTTGTGCTAAAACTTCCTTTTATATTGTAAACAGAAAAGTTAGGCCAGTTGTACGAGCTTTTGAAGACCTCGTGTTTTGAGGTCGAGAACACCAAAATACTATTGTTTTCAAGACTTGTGCCATTGACTTTGAGTGCTTCTCTTGGACCCATCTGTACATACAAGAGCAAGAGAAGTCATGTCGTTGGCTGTTCTGCAAACCCTGACTGGACCGACCTTGCTGTGCAGTGGCTCAGTGGCAGATATTCATGAGAGGCTTAGTGATTCTCATATTAATAGACCAACTAGGAATAGGACATTCTCCAGAAGCAAGTGTGTCTACCCTAAATTACTGAAAAAAGTGCATGTAGGGTTTTTTTTTCAAGTACAGGCTTGCAGCAATGCTATCAGGAGATGGAGAACTCACATGGCTTTGCTTTTAGTTGTTGGGCATGTTCTCTTAAGGCTGTCTTCTCCTGCGTTTTTCTCTGCGCCTCGACAATTTTATGTTAGTCCTTCACTGTAAAAATGAAGGCTTTTTTCAAAGGCTGAGGTGTTTGGAAGTGAACATTTGAATTTGCATATGTTGGAACTGATTCATCCCTGGTGCCAGGAAGTGCTCTCTGCTGCGGGGAGGGGATCTGCAGCTGGCCGGTGCTGCCTCCAAGGCAGGCGATGCTGGCAGGAGAGAAAGCGTGGGCAACGTGCCCAGGGAGAGAGCTGATTCACAGCTTCCCCCTGGCAGCTTCTGTGAACGGAGCACCCCCTGGGTAGTGCACAGAAGCTCTTTCACATTAGGCACGTACCATGTCTTTGGCAACTGGCATGTTAGGTGGTGTATGCTGGTGCTAGATGTGAGAACAGCGGGCAGCGCGTCATGGCACTTGCTGCTGGGAAGCTGGGAAGTCCTGATGGCTAGCAGAACAGGCAGCATGCAGAGGTGGTAACTGAAGGCACAGGAATATTTTTTCTAAAGAAATATAATTAATTTAAACGCATCATGTGTATCTGTGCATTTGAGTGCACAGCAATATTTTAAATGCCAGCATGATGCATTTTAGACTGCTAATAGGAAAATGGATTTCAGTGTAATTAAAAACCATATCATGTTCTTTCTCACCCACACACAGTTCAGAAAATGCGGGAATGCAGTACAGATAATACTAGCAGCTAAGGACAGAAAATTTGTGCATGCGGAAAGTCAGGGAATTAATTTAATTTTACCTAAGGAGAAGAGTATGTAGTCAAACCATCCCCAGTTTAGAACCATTCAGTTGCTGGGGATTTCTAGAGACAAAGAGACAGAGCAATCTCTCAACAGAGATAGAAGAGACTGAATTTACTCCATAAAGTCTCAGCCAAAATTATTTCAGTCTTATGCCTGGACTAGCTCCATAGGCCTGGCATCATTCCCTCATGGATAGAAAGACTGTACAGTGAAAGTGGTAGCTACAAATTTTTCCATTCTACACTTCTTTCCAGCCTCCAACCTGCATTTCTCCCAGTGGGAGTCTCAGTAATGGCCCACCAGGAGTAATCCTTGCCTGGATCTCCTGCCCATTCCTACTTGAACTGCACTGGGTCCAATGCCAAAAAGCAACTGACAAGATAGAAAAAGATTTTCCTTAATTCGCTCATTTACCCTTCCACCATACATTTTTTTGCTGGCTCTCCTGAAACCCTATTCCTTTTTATCTGCTGTGGCTTGGGGCTTTAAATTTTCCTATTACCTCCAATGAGGCCTGTCATGTCAGGTAGCATTCTGCGAAGTAAGAAATGTTAGCAGTATTTTATGTAGGAAAAAGTAATATTTAGCACTTCTACTAAAGCTAAATTTGTGTGATTAAGTACTCCTTCTGGTTAGGCTGAATATAGGGAAATAACATATGAATCTATATTTAGCTTATTTTTTATTTTTAGCTTACAACGCATCTTTATGAACCTTTGATATTTATAGGGGTCTGACTTCACATGCTCTTGTAGGTATATTTGTGAGGAGTAGAACATAAGTTTAAACTTGAACATGAAACCAGAGACTGAAGATACACTGAAATATTCATTATTTGCCTACCTGTCCCGCAGAGTTTATGTTGCCTCTTGAACCAGTTCTGATGAGCTCTGATTGCAGTTTGCAGAAGTGCCCAGTGCTAGCCTGGCTCTGCTCCCAGTGATAAAGCTTACAAGGACTTTAATGAAGATAAGAGTGCAAGATACTTAAAATTTCTCATTGTGTCTTGGCAGCCAAGAAATTCTATGTTAAAGTTTCACAACACACAGCTTTTTCTCCCCTGACACAAGGACGCAATGTGTACCCATTCATCTCAGCAATGTGAGAGGACCACAAGCAATGCAGACTACAGGAAAGATAAAGTCAGCTGTGAGAAAAGAGCAGGAGGACAAGAAGGGTGATGAAAAGAGAGATAATAGAAAAAAACAGCAAAGAGGAGGAAAGAAGAACTGATGACTTCAAGGTTATTAGAGATCATGAAAGCATGAAGGAGGAACAGAGAAAGAAGGCATCAGCCAAAAGGGACAGAGAAAAAAGCAAAAGGGACAAGAAAATTTAAAAATGACAAGAAGAGACAACAAAGAAGGAAAAGGATCCGGAAGAGGAAGGAGTAGAATGTGGAAGAGAAATGCTGGAGAGGAATATGGATGGAAAACAAACCATGGGGCAAAAGCAAATGAAGGTTCTTGCTGCACTGTAGGAAAAGGACAACAGGTTGAAAATACAGAGAAAGAGGCACCAGGAAAGAAAATGGATGGAGTAAAATTAAAGAGTGAAGTATGTAGATATGCAGCTTCACTGAGGGAAATTAAAAGAAAATAAATCCACCCTAACAAAACACTTTTTCATTGCAAATTTACAGATAGATTGTGTAGGTAGAGGGTTTTTCTCTAAGCACCCAAAAAAAGTATCAGTGCTTTAGGAATTCAGAAGTCAAATGCTGTGGTAAAAGAATAGGCAATAAAAGACAATGGGGTAAAAGTGGAAAAGCATCTGTGTTCCTACTGGAATTAGAACATACAACAACTTTTCTCCTGCATCTTCAAGAGGAAAAGGATCAGCACTGTTCCCACTTCACATACTTAATTGGAGCTTGACTGACAGTCTACCAAAATACCTGGGACTGGAAATAAGATTTTAAGATTTACACATCCAATCTCTTTCACAGAGCTGGCTAGAACATTAATGGCTGGGAGGCATTGCTCTGACTGCTCAGAAAGGTAAAGGCAAAATGAGTTGCTGGTTTCTGTCCAGTTCCTGCTAAATAGGTGTTTTCATAACAATAACCACAGCCCTGACTGTTACTGTCTCACCTGTGGCCAAAATGTCTGTGCTGAGGACCACACAGCTGTGTTTGTGATCACTCTTCTTGCTTTTCTTTTGAGTGCTCCCTGAAGGTTAGTGGTGAGTGGCGTAGGAAGGAACTGGAGGAAAACTTGTTCTTTCTTTCAGCCTCTTAAATAGTTAAAAAGGGGACTTGCTTGACAGATGTGCAGACCTGTTGGTTTTTGTTAAGCACTTAAATTCATAGGGGCATAGACATACAACAAACTTACCATACATTACAGAAAACTCCATTTCTTAATTTGACAAAGTTTCTTCTCATCCCATCCCTTTCTTGCCTACTCCCCTTTTTTTCTCCTTTGTCACTTAGCCAATTCAGGGAACTGCAGGCACAATATCTTTACAGGCTTACTTTTGTAACCTTTTCTTTCTGGTCTGCCTGACTAGAAAAAAACCCACGATATTTTGTTTATGAATCTACATGTAGTTTCTGAAGACATAGGGCTTTATAGCTGCAAACAGAGCAGTGAATAAGATTCTCTAGTTCTAGCTTATTTTCCTCTTATGCGTAAAATCATTTAGCCTCTCTATGCCCCAGTTTTCCTCTGCCAAATTCTTTCCTTTCTCAAAGCAGTATTATGAGATTTTAACCATTAATGTTTGTAAAATACTTTCAGATCTTCAGATGAAAGATAGAAATGCAAAGTATTATTGTATCTGTCTTCCAGCCTCCCAACCTATGAATTCCATTTGTGGTGATTCAGTCAAATAAAACAGAATCTCAAATACGGTGGAAAGCATCAGACAATAAAACATTCTACCTTCTGCTATGAAAAGATCCCCCCACAGGAAAAAAAAACTATTTCTCTAGCCTTTCACCTTCAACAGAAAATCACACCTTTACTATAGAGATTGACAGCATGGTCAAAATAAATCTTTGGGAAAGATATAATTTTGTATTAATTCCCAGTTCTTTTGCTGTGTGGAACATTCTGAAGAACCATTCTGAGGTTTTGCACAACTTACTGGTTTACTCCCCTGTTCAATTCAACATGATTTTTCCTTTGGGTTGCTAGCTATATCTGCTTTAAGTATTTAATTAGTAATTTATAGAACACATTCTCTCTGGTAAACTATATTATTTATATGTGTTTTCATTGGATCCATAATGTAGTAGATACTAAGTGCTGTAAACTAAACAATAAAAGTAGTATCAGTCTTTAGAACTGATACACCAGCTTATTAATAACAGGTCATGGAAAGTGTTTTGTAGCAACCTGTTGCAATTGAACCCCAGTAGAATTTGGTGGGTCCTAGAAAGGATTACTCTCTGATGGCTCTTGTCATGGACAGTATAAGAGAAATTAATGGCTTAATTCAGTTCCATGGGAGCGAATTTCCACAGCACAAAAATAAAATGTTGACACAGTTTGCCGTAATCAGAGTTGGCAATGCTCTTCACTTTTATTGGTGTCTGTTACTATTTCTTTATTTCTAGTGTCCACTGAGTGCTATCCCCATGAGTGATAGATAAAAAAAAGGTACACAGCTCACAAGCCTGCCAATTCCAGTGAAAACTACAGCCTAGCTTAATAACATGTCCTTTTCTTAGTGAAAACCAGGCTGTAGTGGTGAGCAGTTAGGCTGAAAGTGTGGAGAAGCGTTTGGTGCAAGGCAAAATGTCCAAGGGTGACTGAAGGGACAAGAGGCAGAGAGAAGTTGTATTGATTATAGTTGCTAAAATTGTCTCTGAAAGTTACATTATCACCCTGCTTCATGAAAAATGCAACCATGTGTTACAATGACCCGACTTACATTTACATGTTGTGCTGAATCTGGGCTTGCGTAGTTCTAGATCCAAGGTTTCCATTCAGATTTTTACAGACAAATTGGTCAAACCTTAAAGACAAGATTTGACTGAGATGGAAATAGAATTCACTGTGTTGCTGAATCTCAGTGGACAGAGAAAGAGGGAGCCTGAGCTTGAGCCTGAGCCCCAAGCTCTGAGCTGCAGTCCAGCTGTGTGCACTGCAAAACCTTCCATGAGCACTGCCTCTTTCCTAGGGAACTGCAATCCTTCTGGTTCCAAAAAGGCATTGTCATTTTGTGGCAAAATCTCTAAAAGAAAAAACAAGCAAAGATTTTTCATTATATTGCAGATTACTGTTTCTTTGTTTGATCAATATGTTTTAGGGATAAAGCTGTACACAAGAATGAAGACAAGACTCCCTCAGTTCTGTCTTTGCAACTTTGTGTAACATCCTATTTTGTCTCTTACTAGTTGAGCTATAAATCTAAATATGTAAGCTACATGTAAGCTTATCTGGCTCTGCAGACCCAGGTAAAAGCCTAGGAATACAGGTTTAAATGTGGATCTTATTTGTAGTCTGCTATGCTGATGTGAGCTGGCTTTTTTTCTGAGCTGAGCTTGCAGCAAGACTTTTAACCGTTGGCATTTGGAAAAACTTTCCCAGAGCCCATTTGGGCATTGCATCCATTTCCTCCCCAGTCCCAGGCACCTCCCTGAAGTTCCTTCAAGCTGCCAAAAGTCTTTTTTAATTGCTGCACACCTTTAGTCCTTTCCCCAGTGAAGACTGGCTAGTAGGGCTTAAGTGTATTTCTCTCAGTTTGACTCTCACCTTTTTTTTTATTTCTGCTATTGAATCTAAGCCCAATACTGGATCCAGCCACCACAGCTGTTGCTGTTCTACTGGCTGCCCTGCTTTCTGCTTATGCTTATATTCTGAAAAAAGCTTCTCTGGGATGTTCTGTGAAATGAATAGGACATCAGGGTGGTGCTAACTGCATTCCCCTTCACTGACAAGCTCTTTCTGTTACTGGATGCCCTGAATTTGTGGTAAAGTGCTAGTGTTATATGTCCTAACTTCACTCTTTACAGGGTGAGTTCCTTTCATCACCTCAGTCTCTACTGTAGTAAAGTATTTCCTTTGCTGCAATAACCTGTTATGTAGAGTCTACAAACGAGCTTCTGATCCTGCCAAATTACATTAACTTCAAGTAAATAGGGAAACTGTATATCCCATTCCACTTACTCTGATATTCATTTTCAGAGTGTTTCACACCACCTCTTATAAGCACCTGAACCTACCTTTTTTCTTGCATTGTTGCGTGTAAATATGATTGGTTAGGTCAAGCATGTATAGGTAGTAGTTGATAATAAAGTAGTACGGTATATGCAAGTTCTATGTGTGACCAGACATTCTGAAAATACAGACTCAATTCCAGTGGTGCAAGGACTTGTAGATATCTCCTTGTCTAATCTGCTTAGGATAGCAAATAAATGTTGTAATAACCTTGTAGTTGAAACAGACTGCTGTATATCTGCATCCTGTATTTCCCAGGGTTGTAAGCACTTCCCACAGAATGTAAACAGCAGTAAATAGAAATGTTCCAGGGTTTTAAAATGTTCTTACCAACTGCACTAAACTCTCATGTCATCTGTTACATTTAGGTCAATATAAGCTTATGACTGGAAAACAAGTAATTATAGTGCCAAAATCAAAATCTGAAAGGTCTTTCTAAAATCCTTTCCTACATAAAAATCTCTTCCAGTTTAATCAAGAGTATGATTTTAAACTGCTGTGAACTGTACAGAGCTCTCTGTGAAGATTCCTAGTTCAATTTAAAGCAGTATGAATTCTTCACAAGCTTGAGTTGCTTAAGATATTTTTTAAAATTACACAGAAATAAGCTATTTTTAAAATTCTGTAAGACAGTCCAAATAGTTGAGGTGTAATGGTCTAATTTTAAAACCGATTGATTGGATAGACTGGTGCATCTTATAAATCCTGTTTGTTAAAACACTATTAATCATGCCTTCCTGTAGCAGAAGTCTTGGAAAAGATGAGAAAACACATTGTTCAGTTTTGATAATAGCTTATTCTCAAAAGGATTGAAAAATCTGAAGAGGAAAATGGTGGCTTCAAATACCATGGGTTCATAAAGCAGGAAAGCTTGTAGTACCTCAGACAGACTGTAGTCTCATGGCTCCTTGTTCTTTATTCATTTAGATGCCATGGACATTTAAAGCCAAAGTTCAGTCAACTCCTTTAATTAATTCTTATTTTCATATCTTTTTATTCATCATCTTCAGAGGCTTCAGTCAGGCTTCAGTGATGCAGCAGGTCTTGATGGAAATAGGAAATAGGCATTGTAAATTACTGAAGATTCCTATCATTATAAAACAAATGAAATGAGATTGTCTCTCTGCAGATCTCAAAACATTTGCCAAAAATAAAAATAAATAATGAGAACACTAAATATTTAGATATGAAGTATTTAAAATGTAAGAACCCTTATCTAAAAAACCCTAACAATTTATTTTTTAATTTAAAGAAATAGCCAAACTGTGGTAGCCAGTTGCAGCTACAGCAAAGAGTAAATGGNNNAGGGCCAACAGACTGAGCTATGACTTCTTCACCAAGGGCCACATTTTCACCTAATTTGTGTAAGAAGAACCTATGCAAAAATTGGGGGGTTTGTTTTTCTAGAAGCAGAAAGATAGATTGATGTATGATGTCAACCCATATACTGATCTTTAAGATAGTAAGACTCACAATAATACACCTTCTAGCCAATATCATGGTCTTGTTTGTGGTCCTGCACAAAGACATCAGCAAGAGAAAAGGTGAATTATCTTTAAGGATGTTGCTTAGACTTGTTGTCCAAAGCACACAGGCTGTTTGTTATATGGAAGAGTAACTTCAATGATGTGGTGAACCCCAGAGGTGTTACCAGCTTGCATCCTGGAAGTGCTGCCACAGTTTAATGTTTTCTATAGAATAAGTGACCTGGTCCAGATGAAGACTGTATGAGAACTCCATTTAACAAATTCCAGTTCTACTTATCTTTTTCGAGGTTGTGTTAATCATGTTTGAAGTTTGGCCCTTCTGTGCTCCTCAGAAGTAGGTAACATTTACTAGCTTTAAAGAGCTAAAGTTCATCTTAATGGAATATGAAAATCCCATTGAACTGAATTCTGGGTTGCTTAATTCCTGATTTTAAGAAACTTTCAAGTCTCAGCAGAAACCTTTGAGAAACAAAAGTTTACCATCATGGAAAAACTTTGAGGAAAGCACACATGTAACTATGTAACTAAAGGGTGAAAGCCAAAGTCTGCATCAAGTCTGATTTAAATAGTGAAAGAGTTCAATGTTCTGGAAATCTGATGTTTCAGAATGCAACATCTGAATCTGTGTGCATGCTTTTTTGAATTTGAATGCTTTCTTCAAACGAAGCCATAAAGCATGGCTAAAATTTGAAACTCAGGTTCAAGAAAAATGACTTTTTGGAATTCATGTAGCATTTGTCTGTTCAGTAAAATGACTATAAATTAATTTTTCCTTTGTCTTTTCTGTGATTTGGTGTAGCAGTTCAAATACCAGCTAATGATATTACTTAACATTACAGTTTAGCATATTCTCTGGTGATCGCAATCATCTTTGCAATGTAGAAAAAACCATCCATTTTCTTTGATGACTCTAGTGTCATTCCACTACTAGAAATTCCACTGATGGCTGTATCAGTGGCTGTCTGGTGCTGTAGCTTGGTGTTTGGGTGGGTTACTATTTCTCTGCAAGAGGCCAGCATTACTTCCCCATCTGCACATTTCCTTTTCCTTAGGCATTTCCTTCACTTCATGGAGAGGTGGAGGAGCCTCTCCATGGTGCAACCTCATGCCACTGTGCCATAGGATTAGAGAAATAGCTCTGATGGAAAACAGAACAGCTTGCTGTCATGTTAGCCATTACCTAAGCATACACCATGGGGATATTCCATTTGCTGTCAACCCTGCTCATTCCTGGTGGTGCGGGGATGTCAGGCTCTAAACTGCTGATACTGGAGTTATCCAGAAAAGTGTCTGAGTGGGCAGGTGAGGAATAGCAAAGGTAAACATTTTATGAATGAAGAAAGCACATTTGTCCCCGGTGTGGAATTAAGCTTAGGTTTAGCAATGGCTAGAGGTCCCCAGGGCTGGCACCTGTGGAAACAAGGACTGAGCCAATGAATATTTTTTAATGGGCAGTTACATCTTTCCTGTCAGTAACAGTGCTCCATATCTCTTCCATTATTATTCTAGGTGTCCCACCCCTGGGTGTGATGGCTCTGGGCATATTACTGGAAATTATGCTTCACATCGAAGGTATGTAAAGAGAAGGCTTGGTTCTTTAAATCAAACAATTTAAGGACTAGAAGGGACCTCAACAGACCTCTCTTCCCTCTCTCAATAGTGAAGTAGCACTGAGTGCTGTACATAGACATGGGTTGGTCTAACTCATTCTATTTATCGCCAATGAATAACATTTCTCAGCTTCAGCATGGCTCACTACCCAAATAGGTAGGAATGTTTTTGCTATTATCTATCAAAACCTTTGTAGAAAATTAATCTAGTTTTAATACCTTCTCTGTTAGCCCAGGGAAGCAATTCAACATTCATAAATTTCTGCTGCTTTACATTCTGAATGACTTAATTCTTCTCCTCACAGTCTTGCTTTTCTGGACTCAGATCCTATTCCTGCATTTTTTTTCCCTACAAATTATATTTCATGATTGTTCCTGACAGTCTCTTCCAGACTCCCTCCATATTTCTTGAAATGCAAAACTGGACCCAGTTCTCTACCTCCTTTCCCAGTTGAAGCCTTATCAGATTTAATCAGAGATAAAAAGTACCTATTTCATCTAATATACACCAGTCTTGTTAGTACAGGCTTGTCTTTAAATCTCAATGCATTGTACATAATTATGTCATGGCAAAAGAGTAGGAAGACAAATTTATGGATGGAAGCTGTTACTTTAACTGCCTAAACTGTAACTGTGATCCTTACGAAGGGCCAAAGAAAACTTCCCATTTACTAGTTAG
This sequence comes from Microhierax caerulescens, assembly GCA_035590215.1. Lineage (NCBI taxonomy): Eukaryota > Metazoa > Chordata > Aves > Falconiformes > Falconidae > Microhierax > Microhierax caerulescens. The sequence goes on along the minus strand of JAVJGJ010000059.1, from coordinate 24,521,359 downwards.
CTTATTGTTGGTAACCCCAAAATCAATTATGGTTGCACCACTGTAATGTTACAAGTGCTGTGTAATTAGCATTTCCCCTGTGGCTATTTGAGAACTGTAAAATCAGTAGAGAAGGGCTGCAGCATAGTTTGTAAATAGCTGTCCATTGTTTAATCAAAGAATAATTGTGCAGCCCACCTCTCTTTTCTTAGTAAAGGCTCTTTACTCCCATGCATACTAATACTGTTTGGTCTGGATATTTGCTTGCTTCACCAAATCTCTGTAGTTTTACATTTGGCTATAACTAGTAAATATACAAATTCCCAGTTAAAAATGTATTCCCATTAAAAACAATTAACAGTTTAAAGTCAAAACATAACACAGAGATTGGGAATGTGCCATACATTTACATGATGGAAAAATGAAAGATCACAGTTAACAATTTCCGTAATGCACAGTTAGACATCAAAAGTACCAGTAACATTATAAAGGAGAAGATGTAAACGTTTTAAAAGCACTTACATGACGCAGGGGATTAAATCACACTTTCAAAGGGATTTAAGGTCAGATGTAGAACTACATTTAACTATATGTGGATTTATCAACTCACTTCTCTACCAGCACTATGCTTAGTGTAGCTATGTCCCGACTTTGTTGTTTCAGGAAGCTGTTTACATATTTGGTCATCTATTTAACCAGAAACAGGCAGGACATTGAAGATGCAGCAGGCAAAGTGTCACAAACAAGCAACCTAAAAGCTGGCAAGGTTAGCACAGGAGAACCACTGCATGCCAGATCATCCTGGCCACTGTAGGACCACAACATAAGCTGGATGGTAGTAGCTACTCTTGCCTGTAAATCTTTACATTCCTGTATTTTTGCATATGAGTGCTGGACAAAGGTTTTATTTGATTCTGCAGCATACTCAGTACACATAAAGATATAAAAGATAATTCTGCAAAACTAAGTGATGTGAAATTTGTCCAGTCCACTGGGACTTAACACATTCAACCTTCTGAAATGCCACCATGTCTATATTGACCACACAACTCCTTCGTTTCTCTTCCAAAAGGCCACTGGCAGCCCCAGGTCCTTGGGTACCTGCAGGCATGGGAGCACTGACACTGAAGGAATAATGTCTTCTGTGCTTAAAACCATCTATGTCCCCAGGAGACCTGTCACGTTTACACAGAGCCAGCCCCACACTCTTTGGGTCACGTTATCTGTCGAGACCATTTCTGAGGCAGTGAGGCTGGCTGGCCAAAATGCACACTCTTCAAAAGGGCAGCAAACCAGTAGCCTAAATCCAGAGCGGTTACCTATGAAAGGCCCCACAGTGCATTCACATCTAAGGTTTTTAATTCCCACACTGAAAATTAGCATTTACGTCTGCTTGCATCTGAGTTAGCATTTTTGTTTGCATTTGATACCATCATTTACAACCCTTTCCCTTTCAGAAGGAAAGGAATGACAAACTTCTCTCCTAAATGGCTGCCAAAATGCCTAGGTATCATCTATATTTAAAATGGCTGCTCAACAGCAAGCACACATGAAGGCAGATTTAACTCTGCCATAACTCTCTGCAGTTCCACACGCCCGTTCGATGTATTGCAAGAAGTTATATCAGCATATACCAGTGTTGAAATTCCCTAGATGTCTTTTATCTTCATATATAAGGAATTAAACTGATATAAAAATGAATTAATGTTTACTTTGTAATAGCTTTTCATTATTATAGGATAAAAAAATTATACCAGAGGCTCATCCTTCACATATGTTTTCTTGGTGAATCTGCTGTCAGAGGAAAAAATGAATTAATCATAACCTCAGAAGCTGTCTGTTGGAGATGTCTGTTTAGAGGACCTGAAAGGTCTTAGAATTTTCTAATAAATCATAGTGCCGGAATAGAAAGATCTATTGCAAAAATATGATGCACTGAAATACCAATAAGTAGGTGATAATTAAATTGATTTAATATGTAGAAAACATTAAATCATTAGTCAAGGCAGAAGCTCTTCGGTCAGATATTGTTATGAAAATGTCATCATCTACAAGCATACCCATCTGTACACCTATTAAAAAAAGTATTGCTTTCTGAGGTATTTCTATTAACTATTTAATTTTCAGATGCAATACCTACTTATTCTCACACAGTGGGTACAATGGGTCTCACAGGTAAGCTAGGGATATTTGTAACTCCTGTCCTTTCCCCTTCATTTCCAGATTTTTCTGTAATCCATGATTTTTCTGCCCATACAAGCGAGCAATGAACCAGCCTGTTCCCAAACTGCCCCCTTGCCCCAGAGCCTGCTTCCTGTTATTCAAACCCCCTCAGACTTTCTTCCTCCTGCCTCTGTCTTCTTAGAGATTCTGTTATTATTATTTCTGAAGAAAACTGGGTTTAGTTTTGGCACAGGATTTCTGAGATGTAGTTTCTGCACAGGGAACTATGGTACTTCAGTGTGCATTGTGCAAGTTGGAATAAACAGCAGCTTGCTTTAAAAAGGAAAATGGTCGGCTGCATGTAAACAAGAAAATGAAATGGGACGAAAGCACAGCTCCAAGTGTGCCTACAGATGCCTACACTATTAATTTGTTAGTGTGTCCCCTGGCATAGTACTGACCCTGGGCCACTGAAGCTCTCCCAGGCAATTCTCAGATATGATTTGGGGCTCAGCATGGGTCTGGATCATTCTTCGTAAGCAATATGGGTGCAGCTGTCCTGCTTACAAAGACAGAGTTCGGCTGTACCGATGTGAGCTGGTTGGTCTGCGGTTAAAACAGCAGTTCTGGGTCCCTCCCGCTTACCACTATACATGTAGCCATGCCATCTCACTAGAAGTTCCTAGGTAATACACTGTGTCCAATATCTTGTGCTAACATTCCTCCCTTTCTTTAATTGATTTATTTATGACTTTGCAGCATATAAACTCTATTTTCGTCTATTTTTCATTTACTGCCACAGAATTGTCTGTGATTGCATCACCCTTTTCTCTGCTTGATTGCAGAAGGTGGGATTGCATCACCTCAGTCTTCACTGGTCTTGACAAGACAAAGTAACTGAAAATTTTGCTACCAGTGTTTCTGTCTCTTCTTCTTGACAACAGGACTTACAACACTGAAGTACCTTTTGTCATGCTGGGGGGGGGGGGGAAATTAATCTCCTATTTTGTTTTCTTCTCTACAGAAAATTTTCTTTGTAAACACTAATTTGTCTCTCATCTCAATACTCTTGAAGGTGGTGTTCTACTAATGGATTTCTTTTTCAATGTTGATATGTTAAGATGGAAATAATATTTAAACAGAGGACAAAGCATGATTTTTTGATAGACATATTTGTGTCCATGGATACCAACTACTTAAAAAAATTTAAAATATCTATTGTCAAGTTTACTAAAAGGTTTCTATGATGAATTCTTCATATGCAAAGGACAAGCTGAGCTTATAAAATCTTGGAGTAGATGTATCTTCTCCAATGTTGTGTAATTAAAAACAACATTCTCAGTGTCTACTTAAAGCTGACATTGCTTAACCTAACATGTAACTTTGTCTCTGCTAAATCTTTTTGTCTGGGTGAGTTCTGAGCACAGAAACTCTTTCTCAGGAAGGCACTGCATAGCTCTGAGCTCTGCCGTGTTTTTATTCAACCGTTCTACAGGATTCTTACGTGACATTTGAGAAGGTTTGATAGTGTTCCTAATGTGCTCCCTACAGACATCTTCAGTCTTATCAAGAGATCCAAAGACTCCTGTTACTTGAGCCTGTTCTTCCGTGCCTCTCTGACATACAGAGGACATGATGTCTCTCAGCCCTGAAACGCTGACTTCTGTTCCTTGTAAAGCTGTCACTGCTGCTGCTGCTGCTGAGTCAGCTGGAGGGATTATTAGTCAGGGAGTCCAAGCGCTCCTTTCCCTGGCTCCTGGGGGGCTGCCCGTGTGTGTGGTCTGCCCGGTGCCTGTGGTCCCGTCCTGCATCACAAACCGAGACACGGATTCCCCCTCGTGGTTGCGTACTGCAGCTCTCCTTGTTCAAACCACTTCAGCTTTGATTTTGGAAAACGAGCAGGGTTACCTATTTTGCAGGTTTTTCGAAAGCGTATCCCTTGTAAACTGTACCCACGAATGAGAAACTGCATTTTAAAATGTTTTCTTTTATTCAGTCTTTCAGGCTGTCCGCGAGCAAAGAAAAGTGGAATCAGGATAGCACAAAGCAAGGAAGACAAAGAAGACCAAGAGCCAATTAGGTGAGAACAAATTTTGTAAAAGGGCCTTCATGTGCTTTATAAATTTATACGTATCTTCAGCTTTTTATTAAGTGTTATTGTGTGATAGTTATCCAAGAGCCAAAGGCCACGCTGATTTCTGTGAATGGACTGCAAGTCAAGGATCTGTGCTGATCTTTATGGCAAAGGACACAATGTTCAGCCAAGGATACCATTCTCTATAATTTAGAAGAAGTTTTAAATATGTTTTTCACGTGAAATGAAAAAAAAAATACCTAGATCTTTATCTCCTAAAAAACCTTAAATGTGTTTGCATACTACAGACAAACCATTCATGCTAAATAAAGTAGTTATGGGAATAGAGAATTGGGTGTTTATATGAGGTTGCTGCAGCAAATCTGTTTATGCAGTTTGCAAGAGGAACAAATGCCTACCTGTAGGTCTTTGTTTCTTCTTACAAGGTTCTCTGATACCAGTGACCACTGAAGTCTGTGGATTTAGTGACTGCTTAGACCATTCAGGACTGGATCCTCGGCAGAGAGTTGCAGCCATATTTTAGTGTAGGACGATCAGTGAAGTAACTGGCCTTGTTTTGGCATGTGTTATGTAGTAGTGTACTGAAAACAATTGTTTTCTTCACACCTTTCACTTTGAAGATTGTAACCTGTTCCTTCTAACCCTGGTTATTTGGTTTTTAGAAGTATACAGGGCAAATGTATGGGGGAATTCCCAAGTAAGGAAAACCATCAGATGAACACAAGCTGCCTTCATTGATCTCTCTAGGCTGTAGCACGTAGTTTGGTATAACCTCTCCTACTCAGAGAGTGGCGAAAGGTGCTCAGCATTTCTGATGAGGTGCTATGATCACTTCATGCCTAACTGTTTATACCTAACATTTGCAGGACTTCAGACAAGTCTTCTTTAGATTCCATACACATAAATAAAATGTACCAAGGATTATACTAAGTAGGATTTTATGCTTATAGAGTTTTTATGGGCAATTTCCCTGCTGAGCAGAGCTCAGTAGCCAACATTTCAATTCCAGCATGGTATTTACTGTAACGAACACCTGCAATTCAAATACGTATCTCAGTCCTTTTGCTGCTATTGCACAGTACCAACAGTGTGACTTCGTCTACTGGCTAGCCTCCTTACAGTTTATTAAAGAACATATTTTTTTTCATAGTAGTAACGTTCTGCTTGTAATTTTACCCGCTACAGAGTATCTTGACTATTTTTAAGACCACAATGCGTGATTGTTCTTTTCTTTTCATGTCGGGTTTATTTTGACTTTATTGTAGAGGCTACCAGGTATATGATGGCAAGACAATAAAGTTTATCTCATCTATCTGCTATCCAGATGTCCAGTTCCTGGTTGTGATGGTCAGGGTCATATAACTGGAAAATACGCATCCCATCGCAGTGCATCAGGGTGTCCTCTAGCTGCCAAAAGGCAAAAGGATGGGTACCTAAATGGCTCACAGTTCTCTTGGAAGTCAGTGAAAACGGAAGGAATGTCATGTCCAACCCCAGGATGTGATGGCTCAGGACATGTCAGTGGTAGTTTTCTTACTCATCGTAGGTGAGTAACTGGATTATATTTTTCACTTATGCTTATTATTTAAATTAGATTAGCAAGATTTGAAATACAGCTTTTTGTCATGGCATTTCTCTCTTCCTTTTGAATTCCATTATTACTTTGAAAAATAATCTTCCTACATATATTTGTAGATAACTGGACATCAAGATGCACAATTGTTTTTTAATGCAAGTCCTTGTAGATAGAGACCTGAATCCAAATCTATAATAAACTGAAAATTTTAGGGAAAAATGTGTGTATGACGATACTGTAAGTCGGCTACTGCTTTATTGAGTGACTCTGGACAAATTATCTTAGGATAGACTTTGTAATAAACATCTGAATTCCCTTGATTTTCAGAGATGTCAAACACATTAATTCCAAACATCAGAGCATGGAACTAAAGAACTTAAGGAACCAGTTCCTTAAATGAAATACTTTTATTCATTTGGTAATGAAAATGTTTGCTCAAAACAATAAATGTAGAATACAACAGATTAATTCAAAATAATGGAATACGAATATATGACAAAATAAATACAAAGCCAAATTTTTCATAAACTTAGCAAAATAAGAGAACTTCAGCAACGATATTTTCATAGCTTTTAGGAGATTAAGGAAGAGAAAGTGGCCATTCTATTAGAGATAAATCTTGCTGCCATTTTAGATATTAGGTTATGAGGAATCCAGGGTGTTCTTAGAGCTTTGGGTGGAATTTTCAGCCTGAACATGATTATAATGCCAGAGCAAATTTCTTATTTTATAATCACTAATATAAAACTCTGTTACTTCAAGTATGTCAAGCCAATGTGCCTAATTTATCACCCTTCTCCAGGCAGACCTCAGCTGAACCTCCGTATCTTTAGTTAACTAAACTAACTTGATCTTGTTTTGTAGTCAGCTCTAGATATAGAGGTGAAAAGTGTACTTCTTCCTTCTCTTGTCTGTAACTATTATTTCCTTTGATTCTTTCCTTTGACAGTCCTTTCTAGCTGAACTCAAAAGCCTTACCTGTAACCCCTAACTGTAACCTAAGCCTAACTGCAACCTCTCCAGACTTTGTGCACGTAGTTCCTTTTTATTGTTTAGGTTCAGAATTGTTTTTCTACTCCGTGTTTGTATGGTACCTACCATGAAGGGATTCTGGCTCATGACCTGAGGTGCTACCTAAATGGTCAAATGTATTACATAGCCTGCAGCTCCCATAGGCTTATAGGGAGTGGCAGATGCAAAAGCCCCAACCATTTGTGCAGGTGTCCACATGTGGATTTCAGTTTCTGACTTTCAGTAAAATATCAGCATTGGTATTCATATCCAAGTTTAGCTTTCTTCATAATGGTGTAACATTTATTTAACTCACAGAGATCTGTCATTAAAATTTTGCAATTATTTTACCTTTAGTTGAAAGGTACAATATAATTACTGAGAGATTGCTTTCAAGGAGTATTTACATAGTATTTACATTTTCAAGGAGAAGTTTCTTGCAACAAGAATAACTGACTTCTAAAAGGAACATACTGATACTAAATATAATTGTTCTTCAAAATTAAAGGGCAAATGGTACTTAAAGGGTTTGTGGGTTTTTTTCTATAGAAATGTTTTCATGAAAAAAACAATAGAGAAACCTAAATATGACATTGTCTTGGTTTCCAGGTTTCTATTATCCACATACTAGCCATGTGCTTCCTTGAGTACCATTATCTTAAACAGAAACTGAGATATATAAAAGGCTTACTTGTAAGACCAGTTTTGGGGCAAAAAGGTCCATTGTTAGAGGAGAGCACCAGATGAAAGTTTGCTTAAAAAGACTCACTGAAGTGGACTGAGATTACTTAATTATCTTCATGTAACAAAGTGCTGATATTCTAAGATATGTGAGCAAGTTTAGCCATTTCTTGAAGCGTCTAAGCTCTAGCAATATTGGTAACAAGCCGTATCATTTTAAAGATATGATTAATTCTTCTAGAATTCTTAAGATGCTGTTAAAAGGTCTTAGTTCATTTTCTCACGCAAAGAAAAGTGCTTGGAGCTGTTTTAGATGCCTTAGGATAAGTTACATGGCCTCCAGCTGTTGCTCAGAAAGGTAGGTCCAGTGCCATATTTATCAGCCTTAGAGATATGTTTTCTCAAACGGCATTTCATGCCTGTATATGGAAAACTGAATTGAACTCTGCACAGAGGGTCCAACTTCAGAACAATTCACCTACCTTAAGAATCTGCTTGTAGGTGAACAAGGTGCATTTGCTTTTCTTTCAATGAATGGAGTCTATGGGTCCTGGAGAGCTGTTCACCTCACTCAGTGAAGCAGACACCTGCCTTTCATCAGAGTTGTACCCTAAATGTCACTGAGTGCGTCAATGGGGAGTGGGATTCCCCTGCCCACAAATAGGTACTTTATACCATTCAAAGTGTTCATAGGGCGTGCAAGGTGGCCGTACCGGGTTGGTAAAAGTGACTGAAGATTTGTGAGAAACTCCCATTCTTTCATCATGGCAGCTGAGAGCTGACCATGGTTCACTGGGGATCTGGAAGGGTGCTGGTCTTGTTAAATGAGTGGGCCCCAGAGCTCCATGGCTGCTTTGACGCATAGTTCCCATGCAGACATTTAAACCTAGGTGTCCTAATCTGGAGTTCAGTCCCACCTAAATCACAGACTAAGAATTTCCTCACCTAAGGATGAAATATTCCCTCACTTTTAGTGTATCCATTTCATTAGGCTGTGGTCTCATCTTCTTCCTCTGACAACGTTTTGCTGTGCAGCTGTGGCTGTAAATCTCAAACACTGCTTTCTGAAAAGAGGCAGTGCTGTGACAGCAGCACACTGGGACCAGGCTGATGTACAGTGTTCTGCAGGTATAGATGTGTTCAGCATGCATGGTGAGAAAGCAGGGCTATGACCATTAACTGAGTCAGTAAAAGCTCCTTGGGAGGTAGTAGTTAAGTCTTAATTTTTGTCAGGATGGATTGCTTTCCTCCTAATAGGTGATTTTTCTTCCCCAGTGCAAGTATTTTTCTATCAGCAGACTTCTCTAGGCACATGCAGGTGTAGTCATCCTTAATGTGTTATTTGAGATTTTTATATTCTGCTGTATGCCATTATCCAAGCAGCTGTACTATGGGAACCGGAACAACAGACTGCCTTGTGAGAACGATGCCAGCTGTTGAATTTATTATATATATATATATATATATATATATATATATATATGAGATAAATTTTTAAGGCAAAGATTTCTTAGAGCTGCTGTTGCACTTTGTACACATAGTGTCATTCCACTGATATCAGTGGACCCTGGAAATGATTCACAAGGGCTGGTAAATCAGTACTTAGTTAAAAACCTGCTCCAACTGGTATCACGTAGCCTGGAATTTAAATTTATGTGTATTTGTATGTACATGCTTCTGAAGCAGAAATAAGTAGTCAGTGGAAAAAGTCACTTATTTCAGTAAATTTTGAATCCTACCCCATGAACAAAGGCACCAGCAGAGGTTTATGTTTTTTTAATGTTTGCCATGCCTGTCTGCAGAAATTCCCATGGATAGTTTTATTTTGTCAAGGAGTTTGCACAGGAAAGAATAGTAACAGAGGGTTAACAGTAGGGACTTGAAGCATAGGTTTAAGTGTACTGTGCTTCAAAAAGGCGCCTGTGCTAGCAGGAGAGGCCAGTGTGAAATTAGGTGACCTATCAGCAATATGAAAATGAATTGGAAGCCATGTAAGCGTAGAGTCAGTAGATAGGTAAATGACATAGGTTATAATGAAATGTAAATTAGTTATTGTATTATAGCTTTCTAGTTTGGTTCCTGAACAGGCCCTTACATCCCCATATTTAATTTAAGAAGATTTTTCTGGCATCATTTCTAATACTGTAACCTGGGGGGACTTTCTCAGAATCTAGTTGGATTTAGCAACCCTGCTCCTTAGCACAGAAGGGGAAATGTGCTTGGGCTGACTTTAGTGGAAATTACATGCAGAAATGCCTTTTCAGATCTAAAACAATATTCTTGCTCCCATCTCCTGCCCATGTTTATTTAAATCAGTGTTCACCCATTTCAAACACAGTAATGTGGCTTTTGAATTCCCTTTACTATGGAGAACTGTTGCTGTTTAATCCCAGTAGGGAGCTCAGCCCTGCAAAGCTGCTCGCTCACTCACTCCCAGCAGAATGGGGGAGAGAATCTGAAGGGTGAAAGTGAGAAAACTCGTGGGTTGAGACAAAGACAGTTTAATAAGCAAAGCAAGAGCCACACACACAAGCAAAGCAAAACAAAGAATTAATTCACTACTTCCCAC
>JAVJGJ010000059.1:24498037-24511185 GCA_035590215.1 Microhierax caerulescens | reverse complement strand
GCAAAGAATTAATTCACTACTTCCCATCAGCAGGAAGGTATGCAGCCATCTCCAGGGAAGCAGGGCTCCATCACGTGTAACAGTGACTTGGGAAGACAGACACTGTATCTCTGAATGACCCCCCTTCCTCCTTCTTCACCCCCCCACCCCCCCGCTTTACATGCTGAGCAGGGCATCATACGGTCTGGGATATCCCTTGGGTCAGTTGGGAGCAGCTGCCCCGGCTGTGCCCCCTCCCAGCTCCTTGTGCCCCCCCAGCCTGCTGGCTAGTGGGGTGGGGTGAGGAGCAGCAAAGTCCATGGCTCTGTGTAAGGGCTGCTCAGCGGTAACAAACGCATCCCTGGGTTAACAACACTTTCCAGCACAAATCCAAAACACAGCCCCATACCAGCTACTGTGAAGAAAACTAACTCTATCCCAACCAAAACTAGTACAAAACCATATGCTAGTAGAGCTATAATATACAAGAGATGATCAAATTATAAGTGTTTTCCCCATTTACAAGCTAATGCTAAATAAAGACGAAAATGTGCAGAAGGAGAGTTTTTCTTTAGTGTACTCTATCCTTGCTGAGGGCAATAGGACAAGATCTGTAAACAAGTTTATAGAATAATTTTGTATTTGGGCAGCAAGGGCATGCCACTGTGTTGCAAAATGTCTAGTGTGCTGGGAGGAAGTAATGGATATCATCCACTGCCTTTTCCCTTCTTGAGAAATGTATGTAGAAATTGTGAGGTGGTTATGGGAAACGTTTACCTATGACAGTTATGGTCTATCGACTTTATGCACAGGAAGGTTTAGTTAATGGTAAGGCTGTCAGAAAGCCTGCAGAAATAATAATGATAATAATAACAACAACAATAATAATAATAATAATAATAATAATAATAATAATAATAATAATAATAATAATAATAATAATAATAATAGCAGCGCACTCAGATCCTCCATTGCCCCATGTCCATGTCCAGAGGTGAAGGAGCACTGCCAGTGTTGTTTCTCCTAAATGTTCTAGGTTGGTCACAGTTCTGAGCTGCACAGCTGCATTGCTAAGCTTGGGAACAGGCAGATTATGAAAAGATGAAAAGACAAAAAGATAAAAGCTCAAGACAGGAGCTGCCCTCTGCAGCTTCTTGCTAGAAGCAGGCAGATACTGACACTCACACAGATTCTCAGAGAACCTCTGAGCTCCCGAACACTGAAAGCATTCGGGATATGACAAATGTGAGGGAAGAAGGACGGAGATAGAGATTTCCATGTGCAGATCCTTTTTCTCATGAAATATGCTTTGCTAGAAATAGATATTGTATAAAAAAACCTGTGTCATCGACCTCAGCTCCTGAAGGAAAGGTTTGCAAGTGCCACCTACAGTCAAACGTCCTGGTGCTCAGGGCTGCAGCTTGAGCCTGTGTCCATGGAACAGCATCTTGCCCCAGGGTTTATCTGGGGGGGGTGTTCACACCCAGAGTGCCAAAGGGGCAGCAGGTCTATAATCCAGATGTTTTGATGTGCATCTAGCACGTGATCTGCAAACGTATGTGAGTGGCTGCAAATTTGCTCCTAAATTATTGTAGAGCTTTCAATCTTTGTTTGCCTAAAGCCGCATCCTCTCTTAGCATCAGCATTTTTCAGCTTCACCTCTTAAAAACATAAAAATACCTAGCATTAGTTCAGTGAATGAGTCTTTTGGAAATAAGCTATATGGTTAAAAAGGGCATAGGGAGGCTTCATATTATTCTGATTGTTATTATTCTTTTTGTGATAGGCTGGCAAGCTCTGCTATTTGAGCAAAATCAGTGCTGCAGAGTCTTGGACCTGAAGTAGCCTTTGTGTTGACGTAGTGTTGTATGAAGCCTATAGTTAAGACAGCAGGACTTACATTGCACTAAGTTGTCTGAGATTCTAAATGCCAGGTAGTCCTTTCAGTTCATGGATAGATGAAAGTGCCCAGAATTTTGATGGAGGTAATCAGTTCCTAGCAGGTGTTGGCCTTTTGGCAGGATAGGAAGCTTATTTGAAATAAAGCCTGAATTTAAAATAAATAATAATATCAGATATTTGCAAATAAATGTAGAGAGAAAACTGAGAAGCTTTATTAAACAACTGAAAATATAATGTTATATCAGCTCTGAGATTCCATATATATATATATATATATATGGTGCAGCATTCACTGTGGACTAATGCATTTTTATTAATTTAAATTTATCAGAATTTTAATTTAATTTAATTTAAATATATCAGGTGAATACTAATACTGTGGTTCAGTGATGTTAACCACAGTGCAAAAATGAGATATGTCATGATAAAATACCTTGTGTAAAAACAACAAAATAATAATTCATAAAATCATAGAATCCCAGGCTGGAAGGGACCTCAAAGATCTCTGATCCAACCTTTCTTGGCACAAGCATGGTCTAGACAAGATGGCCCAGCACCCTGTCCAGACCAACCTCAAAAGTGTCCAATGCCGGGGAATCTACCACTTCCCTGGGGAGATTATTCCAATGGCTGATTGTTCTCATTGTGCAAAACTTTCCTCTTGTGTCCAGTTGGAATCTCCTCAGGAGTAACTTGTGCCCATTACCCCACATCTTTCCCTTGTGACTCCTTGTATAAAGGGAGTCTCCATCTTCTTTGTAGCCACCCTTTAAATACTGGAACATGATGATAAGGTTTCCCCTAAGCCTTCTTTTCTCAAGGCTGAACAAACGCAGTCCTCTCAACCTTTCCTCACGTGGCTTCCCAGCCCTTTGATCATCTTTATGTCCCTTCTCCGGACCCTCTCCAGCCTGTCCACATATTTTTTTGTATAGCAGGGACCAAAACTGAACAGGGTATTCCAAGTGTGATCTGATAAGCACTAAGTAGGATGGGATAATGACTTCTTTATCATTGCTGGTGATGCCCTTGTTGATGCAGCCCAGCATCCTGTTGGCTTTCTTTGCTGCTGCAGCACACTGTTCACCCATATTGAGCTTGTTGTCCCCCAGGACCCCTAGGTCCCTTTTCCACAGGGAAAAAAGGATCCCCAGCCAGGTAGATCCCAGCCTGTGCTGTGCTCCTGAATTATGTTTTCCCAGGTGCAAGACCATACATTTGTCTTCGTTGAACTTCATAAGGTTCTTTCTAGCTCACTCTTTCAGACTATCCAGGTCTTCCTGCAAGGTGGCTCTCCCTTCCAAAATGTCCACTTCCCCACTCAGGTTTGGTATCGTCAGTAAGCTTCATCAGGGTCAACTTGATGCCATCATCCTGATCTCTTATGAAGACATTACACAGCATTTGGCCCAATATCAATCCCTGGAGGACCCCATGTGTGGCAGGTTGGCAGTTTGAAAAGGAGCTATTTGCCACCACCCTCTGGGTGCTGCCTGCCAGCCAGCTCCCCACCCACCGCACAGACCACTTGTCTAGGCTCTTACACATCACCTTCTCTAGGAGGAGGCTGTGGGAAACTGTCAAAAACCTTGGAGAAATCCAGGTAGACAATATCCACCACTCTCCCCACATCAGCAAGCAAGTTGCTTTGTTGTAGAAGACAATCAGGTTTGTCAAGCACGATTTGCCCTTGGTGGGTCTGTGCTGGCTTTTCCCAATCACATGCTTCATTTGACTTGTGACAGCCCCAGGAGGACTTGTTCCATAACTTTCCCAGAGACTAAAGTAAGACTCATGGGCCTATAATTTCCTGGATCGTCCTCTAAGCCCTTCTTGTAGATGGGGGTGGCATTAGTTCTCTTCCAGTCTTCTAGGACATGCCCCAATCTCCACAACTTCTCAAAGATTATGGAGTGGCCTCACAATGACATCAGATGGATCTTCTAACACCCTCAGGTGGACATTGTCAGGGCCCATTGGTTTGTAGGGGTCAAGCTCCTGTAATAGTTCACACACCAACCTATCCTTCACTGACGGTGGGTCTGTGGCTGCATCAGCCTGGATTTTTGTTCCCAAGGCCAGGGGCCAAACAGTGCTGCTGAAGACAGAGGTGAAGAGAGTTTTGAGAATTTCTGCCTTTTCAGCATTGTTGGTGACTGATTCACCTCTCCTGTTTAACAGTGGGCCAGTATTTTCCTTCTGTTTCTGCTTGTTGTTTACATAGCTGAACAACCCTTTCTTGCAGTTTTTGACATCTCTGTCCAATTTCAATTTGAGCTGAGCCTCTGCTTTTCTCATGCACCTCTGCATGCCCTGGCAAGGCCCTTGTTCTCATATTCATCTGCTTTTCCATCTCTGGTACACTTCTCTCTTTGTTTATAGCTGACTGAGAAGCTTGCAGTTAAGCCAGTTGTGAGCATCCTTTAAAACACAAAGAATCCATACTACCAGATGAATTCTCAAGATGCTCTAAACTTCCAAAATACCATATTTGTGATGAATTTGTGTCCAGCAATTATATCTGTAGGGAACCAAAGCTTAAAAAGCACTTTTGAAAGGTATTCCCACGCTATGTTGAAAATAACATTGAAAATGATAAAAACTTTGCAGGGAGGAATTTTTTCTTGTTCTTCCATTTGTATATTTATGAAACATAAATATTATCAAACTCCACATTTGTAAGAAGCTTTTAATGTGCAACTCATTAAACTATTTGATTGCATCTATTTCTAGGCAGGTCTCTTGTCAAGTCAACTCTTGTCCTTTGTTTTATTTGTTGCTACACTAAGTTGACGGAGTGCCACTTCTGAGTCAAAATTAATTCACTCTTAATTCTCATTGTTTCACTTTTTCCCTGGTAGGTCTTTTTAAGTTACTTAGGGAATTTGTTTGGTTTTAATCTGCCTGTCCCCTCCCTACCATTGACTTATTTTGATGTTTCCCACCTCTTTTTTTTTCCTATGTCACCATTTGGCAGGAGAAAGTCATACAATGTAAAGGGTATAGAAAAACAAACCAAACTCACTGCATTTACAAGTAATTACAACTCACAATTATAAGTGTCATCAGGGTGACATTACTGAAAGATGACAGACTTGCAAATGTGCTGACATTTCCAAGAAGGCAAAGAGTGAAACATGACAATAAAATGTAATAATAATATGCATTAAAAAAGAAAAATATTGAACTAGAATCTGTGAGGTGGATCCTGCAGTACAAAGGATTTTTTTACATAGGAATTTTGTGTTGACCCATAAGCTCAAGGGAAAAGGTTCTTTAAATTGCTTTTCAACACCTTCCTGTTCCCATCCTCCTCTTCCTCTCCTGCTGCATCTGTGCTGGCACTCTTCCCTTCTCTGTCCCCATGGCTCCTGTTTGGTCTTTCTTCCTATTTCTGTGCTTCTCAGTCCTCAGCATTTGAGGTAGCTGGCCCTCAGGTAGCTTCTCCTGAGCACTGGGAGAACAGGGCAGGTGGTCTTACTGGTGTTGCTTCCAGCAAGCAGCCCCTGCAGCCACACAAAGTGTGTGGAGGCTCTGGCAGCCAAACACTAACATTTACTGAGCATGTCCTAGTGACAGTCTGTCAGAGGTATATAATTCTGCCAAATCTACATTTGTTTTCATGAGGACAGCAGAATGCATCTCTAAACTCAGAGCAGTACCCCGTGAAATGTCAACATTTCCTCCAATTCACAATTAGAGAAATTCACTGAATCATTTGGGGTTGTTCCCCCCACCCCACCCACCTCAGTACATTCAAAACAAGAAATATGGACAAAACAGTAGTATGCAAGTATTTTCTGAGGAATGGAATTTTTTTTCCTATGATGTTTGGAGAAAAACTGAGCCTGGCCAGACACCTACCATGGAAGATTTCAGTCAGATCAGTTAAAATTTGGCAAAAGTCCGAAGTGACTAAATGCGGAGCCTGGTCATTGTAAAGAATTAGGCCTTTTGACTGTGGGTAGTTTTGCCAGCTTTTTTCATTACGAGCTGGAAGGATGGAGTAGCATTTTAATCAGATGTATAGTCTATTAAACTGGAAGGCTCCTAACAGAGAGCTAATCTAAAAGGACTTAAGAGGTTTACTTACCTTGGGAAAGTCAAGGAGAAAATAATATGAAATTCATATTAGAAAAAGCAGACTGCACAATATAAACAAGAAAAATCATTTTGCTGAGCAGACCTGACAAATGCCAGCAGACGGTAATTTGTACAGGTGCTTGCAATGTGACTTCTCCTTGATTTCAGACACTTAGCAGAAGCTCTCTGATTATAATCCTGCTTGTCCTCGTTCCAGACACAGCCCATAAAAAAGCAAGAGATGACTGGATGGCTTTTTAGATTTCAGGTGGCACAAATTTTCCACTTGAAGTACCTTTTTCTCTCTGCTGTCTATACAAGTGCCTGGAGAAACTGTGCTTCATTTTAAGTGCCTAAGTGAGCTGGGCGTGGTCACTAAGTAGATCACTTGAAATATGGAATGGCCTAAGAGCACTAATCAGGGGTATGCGGCTAGAGATAACCTTACCTGTTTATACACAGGGAAGTCTCCACCTGTTGTCTCCTTCACAATACATGCCCTATTCAACTGACCAGTAAATCCACTGGTCTTCAGGTCATCTGTCCTGTTGTATGAAATCATAGGACGTGGGAGAGGCTGATAAACTGCAGTAGCTCGCCCCCAGCTCCTGGGACACTCAGCGGTGCCCCATGAAGTGTTTCCCTGCAACCTAGTGCTAGGGTCACTGTAAACCGAGTGATGTGCTGCAGTGCTTCTTCAGTCACTGAAGAGTAAATGAGAGATTTTTGGACAGTCGTTACGTTGCATCATTGAGCAAGAGCCAAACCTCTTTCCCTGTTCAGGGATGATACAGGTCAAAGCTCATTAGCACATATGAGAAGCCCACCCACAGTGCTTCTGTGCTGACTAAGCAACTTCAATTAGCAAAATGTGATGTAAATTTGCCACAGGGCTATTGTGCCCAGATGAAGGGCAGCTTTGGCAGAGCTCTTACAGTTTTAGTATTTCAAAATTCATTAATTGTTTTTCTGGTGTATATTTATGCCTCAGGGGAATTCCTTTCAAGCTGAGTCTGCTCTCAGAGCCTTTTCTCTCATGTTTGGTGATGTTTACAGTTCTGCATAATTTGTATTTTTGTTTTTCTTTACCTGATGCTTGTTTTATTCTTATGAATAAATATTATGTAATATTATGTTATGAGGGATGGGCATAATTAACCTATAACACTATTTTACCTTTTGAATCTCAAATTAAAAACAAATACCCTCTCGTCTTCTTGGTATCACAGCACTTCACTTTGTATTGTTATCCATTTGGTGCTTGACCAACCAGATTTTAATGCTACTATTAACCTTCCTCCTGTAAAATAAGGAAGTAGTTCTTTCCTGAAAGTCTTTGTGAAACAGTGATCAGATATCATTAAAATAATTTTGAAAAGCTTACATTTTGTTTTAATCATAATGACTATATTTGTTTTATGGCCACTAGGGTAGTGTTTTCATTTTTCTTAGTTCTGGAACCAATGCGAAGGCTTATTTAAACAGAATAAAATCTCAGCTACTTTCCTCAGCAGCTTTGGAAAGCAACTTGGATTAGGCGCTACCACTTTCCACGTTAGATCAAGCTTTTAGTCTTTTTAGCTTAGATTTCCCTCTTCATTGAAAATTTAAGTGAAAGCTCTTAATCACCAACATTCAGCTGTGAGTTGTAAATGCACAACAACAACAACAACAACAACAACAAAAGCTTTAGCCAAGGAACAAGACCTAAAAAAGGCCATATTAGTCAGAATTGTTCTTTTCCAGTGAAAAATTCTGAAATTGAGCTGAACAGACAATTTTTTCCAACACTGCACAAAGGCAGTCAGGGTTGTGTGGCCAGTGGTGAGGAGAAGAGATTCCTCTATGAGTTGCAGCATTCTCCATGCAAACAATACTAGCTTGTCTGCAAAACCTCTCTCCTGGATTCCCTTTACTTCACAGCTCAGTAAGAAGCTGGGGAAAAGCCAGTCACCCTTGAATGTAAATAAAAATGAGTGCTGGGCTAGGGAGGGGTCCTTTTATCTCTGCTGGAGTTGTGCATGGAGTGTTTCATCCTTGAAGGTGTTTAGCAGAATTTACTCATGGGAATAAGCAAATCACTAAAGCTGATACCTTTCAACATAGAAAAAATGAGTGGTTCATGGATTTAATATTAAACCAAGGAAAGGGCTACTTTGATCACTAAGTGTGATCTCTTAACATGAACTTCAAACATTACCAAATAGTTCAAGAGCTTAGTCAAAAAAGTAAGGTTTCATCCATTAACAAAATAAAACAG
Organism: Microhierax caerulescens; assembly: GCA_035590215.1. Taxonomy (NCBI): domain Eukaryota; kingdom Metazoa; phylum Chordata; class Aves; order Falconiformes; family Falconidae; genus Microhierax; species Microhierax caerulescens. Next base: position 24,502,961 of record JAVJGJ010000059.1, on the reverse strand, counting down.
TAGTTTTCACTGTGATCTATATTACCCTGAATTTCAGAAGGATTTATGTCTGGGGCTTGTTTTGGATCTATCTCTAGTTAAAATACTTCCCTTGAATGTGACTTGTTTTTTCCTCTAGTCTACGGAAAATGTTGTTTTTAATAAACAGGAAAAGTGTTTCATTTTCTTAACTTCTTGAAAAATTCCTGTCATAGTGAACCTATAAACATCTTACAGTGTTTATAAAGTCAGCCCTCAGGATGCTTTATGGGTACGCCAGGTTGAGGCTCAGGTTTCTTTACATCCTGTTCTTTCCTTCTTTGTAAACTTCAGTACTTCACATGCCAAATATAAAAGTTGCATTTTATTTGACCTCTGTCTTCTCCTTTCCCACATCCCTACTTCACTGTTTGGAAAATATTTTCTTCACTTGACAAGCCAAGTAGAATTCCTTCAGCTTCAAGAGGGACCAGACTGCATCTGTCTGCTAAGGCAAAAAATGTATTTAACAGAGCACAGCTGGAACCCAGATAACTAGAATCAGTCACCCAGGCAATTGTACCAATTGAGCAATGATCCTCCACTCTGATGGTCTCTCTTGTTTGCATCCCTGAAAATAGTGCAATTACATTCTTGAAGGAGTTCAGGATTTTAGCCCACATTTATTTGTTTTTAAACTAAATTTCTTGGTAAAGTTGCACTAAACACTAGCTAGATTTCCCTTTCAAACTTTTTTCCCCACTAATTCCCCTTTTATTTTGGGACCAATTTCACCTTATTTTCTAAATCCACTGAATAAATGTCTAGGCTGGACTCTAGGTTGGAGTAACATTACCATCCTAAACAAGTCCTAAACAAGAAAGAATATTCACATTGTGATGCAATCACCATGTACTCTTTATCCTAATTTGTGCATATCTAGTCTTTCTGCATACATTCTAGATGGTTGTGTTTCTGTTAATCACTACACTTTAGGGCAGTTAGGGTAAGATGTAGGTGTACATACGGATGGACCTTATTTTGCAGTTTATACAGCTGCTAATACTTCACCTTAGCATGCCTCCATTTATAAGGTCTTCCTGTAAAACCAAGCCTGATTAATGCAGGTTGGACTTGCAAGGCATAAAACCATCACCCCTTCTACCTGTCAGTCCTACAGGTGTATAGTGTATAGAAATGTCTGTTGTATGGGCAGTACCATGCCCTGCAAAGCAAAGCCACATGATAGGTCCCACCTCTCCGTTTATCACCCATGCCCAACAAAAGCATGTTTCCAATATCAATGATGTGTTATGATCTCAGAAGTCTCCAGCCAAGCAGCAAAAATTGAAACCTTGAACTCACAGCTGCTGCTGAATCAGGAACTCTGAGGAAGCCAGGAGTTGGGTATTTGCTTCTCACAGCCCCACCAAAATGCTGCTGCTTCAAGCCCTGTGGCATCCACAATTTGACAGAGATAATTGATGGCTCAGTATGTTTATACTGTATTTACTACAGCAATACCCCAGCAATGTTAGAAAACCTTATTAATTTTTTATTATGGAAAGAATACTCAACTGTATATTTTCTTTTGCACAATTTCTCATATGTGTGAGAATAATGGCAGTGGCAAGTGAGATAACTGTGATGAATTTTGCTAGTTCTTTCCTGGAATGAAGAGGCTGCAGAATTCCACGTTTGTGTAAAAGTCAGTATTAAGTTTGTTAAAACACAAGAAATAAACCAAAGCAGGATCACACACTAATTCCACTTGTAACAGAAAACCTTTGACAGGCAACAGCTATAAAGGCTTTAAACTTGATGTGAGGGTAAGTATTATCCATACCAAAACTACTGTCTAGCATGTTTCTCTTGGTCTTTTTTGATTTTTTGGAGATGTTTAAAGCATGCTTTGTTTAACTCTTAATGCACTGAAATGGCTTTCACTTGTGCTCTTGTTTGCCAGTCATGGGTAGACAAATAAAATCTCAAGAGATCTGAGACAAATAAAATCGTATCTACTCCCTTTCATCTTCTGTCTCCTACCCCTGAGTCTTCTAGAAATCTCGAGCCACTCCCAGGCTCACTCAGATCTCAATTCAAGCTTTTTGGTTAACTTTGTGCCTTTGTACAACAGTCCACTTCTGGTGCGATGCTGACTTAGTCCTGGTTTTCACCTTACCTTTCCATATGTCCTGCCCAATTTTGGTTGTTTATAACTTAGAGAAAGAGCAGTTACCTTCAGGAGAATTAAACATAGTCAAGAAGATAGAAGGGAAGAGGTAGAATTTCCTTACAGAGTAGAAGCTTATCCTAAAAGCCCTATTTAACTTCTTAATTATTTAAAGTATTTTTAGGTAACTTAATTAAGAATAGAGCTGAGCAAATAGGACGCATATTGCCATCTTTGTCTTACTAATTTATCAAGAATTTAGCCAAGTTAAATAAGCTGTAGTAGAATTCAGTTCTCTGTTCTAGATTAGTATCTACGCCATTGAAAGCTTAAGTGGCTGCCTCAGGAAAGTCAGCTAATCCACAATATATAATTAATAAAGAGACAGATTTGCCAGTAAAGACCTGTAGAGGAAATTGATGGTGTGGTCTGGCTTTGGCGTCTTCTCATGTTGAATTTCGTACCTCTGGGAGTTTTGAATGCTCTCTCTAATTGTGTAAAGACACAGGAAACATTAGGCCTTTCTGTTCATGCATGGCCTCTTCTAAGGACAGACCCATAACAAGCTAAAGGTAGTCATAGTGGGACGTGATGCATATATTAAAGCCATGAGTGTAAGGGTCAGGAAGGCAAAAAGAGGCCTGTGATTTGGGCATGCAGTTGCATGGGAAGAAAGCCCTCCTCTGTCTGTGCATATTGTATGAGACAACAATGGGTAAGAACAAAACTAATCTGGCTACAGGATGTGGAAGCCTTCTGCATCCTCACCAGCAGGCCCAGAAACAGGCAGCCCTTTGCCTTTCCCCTCACTAAGTCACGACTCACCTTGGTGCCTTCCAGAGGAAGGTCGACCATCCATGCAGAACAACTCTCCAACAGTTCCTGCAGCAAGAATAGGGAACGGGACCCAGATCTTTTTGTTTCTAGTTTAGGCAGAGGGCATCTGCTGCCAGTGTGCCTGCACTGCACCAGGGGTATAAGTGTCTACCCTTGCAATATATATCTTTCCAATGGAGACAGCATGGGCCAGAGACAGTTGCTATTAGGCAGCTAGAACGTGGCCACCCTGCTTTGTAGAGTAGGAAAACTGGGCAGTGTGAATATGGGAACTTGTACCTGAGGCCTCAGGGTGAGAGCGTGATTTGGAGCACGGTGAATACACTAGTAGAGAGGTCACCTTTCAGACAAGCTAAGAATATATCTACAGTTTTACGCAGTCCTGAAAACTAGGTGTATGTAATCATGGCCTGGGAATAAGATTGGGATTTTGGCACTGAAGTTTGGATGTAGGCACACTGAGTCTGACAGTAGACACCTAATGCTTCTGAACATACTTTTTTGTTTGTTTCATTATTCTTCTGCACTTTCAAGTGCACGGTTCTAGTATCCAGGTTTCTTGTTTAGGGTTTGAATGCCGTACTTATGGGCCGTTTGAGGGATAATTTTATTTTGAGGGATTCCCTAGGTTGTCATCAAACAAGACTTTTAGAGAGGCAAAGGCTGCAAACCAAGATGAGAATAAGCTAACACAGTTCCTGTAACGCCCAGTGACGCTAACTCCTGAAAAAGACTGAGGGCCAAATATGAGGAAATTAATTAAATCAATTGAAAGGATACAAAAATTAAGTCAATTAAATGATGCAGAAACTTGGCATATACTATTCCAATGTTTTTTTTCCCCAAAATGACTAAGCCTCTCCTCCTTAATTTTCCTCAAGGCTCCCTTTGGGACTCAAGAGGACAGTTGATCACAGTCACACAGTGACTCCATAGCAGAGGTTGGAACAATAGTTTGGCAACCTACCACCTAGACTACAGTGAAAAGCTACTGGATGGTGCTATTTCTTGATGCTACTAGTACTGTTCTATTATATATCTTCTCAGTAACAGTATAAAATATTGAACAGTGATTCTTTTGCTCAGAAAGGGAAATTTTTGAAGATACTTTTCTGGGAAAAGTTTCCCCTTTTGGATGGCTGCACTTGATAATAGTAGCCCAGGCTTTTCAGAGACACATTTTCAATAATTAAACATTACATTTAAATTAGTAGGTCTTTACTTAAATAAATGCTTTTAAACAAAGATACCACATTCCTCAGAAATGTGTTCCACATTACAGAGAGATTATTTGAGTGTTAGCTTTGAATTTGATTTGCACAGTTAAAAATTGTACAAAAAAATAAAGCTCCCTTTGGGTCTGAAGAGGAAATATAAATGTGACTGTGGGCAATGAGAAGTACATGACGTTACTCAGTTTGAATGGCTATGAAACCTTACATGTTGAAGCAATAGGGAACCATTTAGGAAGTTTCCAAATTCCCTTCACTGCTAAAGCTTGCTCAAAATAAGACTATAGTTTTCCATTCTTAAATTAGATTGAATATGTATTTTCTCTTACCTGTGGTAGTAAAACTACATTAAAGATGTGATTTTGAAAAGGGGTAAGTTTGGTATATACAGTTATTTATAAAATAGTGAGCACTGTCTGATCATTATTTATATTTTTACATTAAGACCTGCTAAGAATCCATTTGCTATCAAACTGTTTTGTGTGGTGTAATTAAAAAGCTTAATATTTTGGCAACATAGGAGACAAGTGATAACTGAGTCTACATCCATAAGTGTAACAAGCAGACATTGTAAGAGGTATATAGCCCTCATCAAGGCAAGGTCATTTTTATGGGAATGACTTCTCTTGGGCTTTAACAAAAAGCCAACACATACTTACTGCCTTTTTAAGAAACAATTTAGAAAAGGGCAATTTAGCCAACTCAGCAGGTGATCATAGAATCA
>JAVJGJ010000059.1:24491427-24497944 GCA_035590215.1 Microhierax caerulescens | reverse complement strand
AAGGCACATTCAACCTGGCCTGGAACACTTCCAGGGATGGGGCATATGATATTCACAAAGAAAATCATAGCTTATAAGAGCTACTCATTTGAATGTGAGAGGTAGATCATGTCCCCTGCTCTCAGCTTTCAGTTCCGTGTTTGAACATACAAATTAAAAAGGGTGGAAGTTCAGAGTGGGAACATGTAAACTCAAAGGGAAGTATTTAATCAGTAACTGTTTTTAAAATAAAACTTGTTAATAAGAGCATTGCGTTTTTAGAAAATGGGACTGTTGTTCCCAGGCTTATAATTTCACAAGATATATCTGACTTTTATATTAGCTCTTTATACAAAAAGAATTTGGAAGAAAGAATAAAACCATGAAATCGCTACGGGTAAGTACTCTTTTTTTTCCAGACTAACATACTCATTCAATGCTGGGCAGTGAAGATAAACTTTGATACTGTTTTTATTACAGGTTTGGGTTACAGATTTATTTTCAATGACCTATCAAAATTAACAAGCTCCTTACTGTTCACAGTTTATCAGGATGCCCCAGAGCTACTTCAGCAATGAAGAAAGCAAAGCTGTCTGGAGAACAAATGCTAACAATAAAGCAGCGGGCCAGTAATGGTAAATTTTTAATCATTACCTTTTTTAATATTACTTCTTTGTAAACTAAAGTTATCATTGCTCGATAGGCTTTTTTTCCTGCATATGTATATCTTCTTTGTATATGTAGTGGATTTACTGTCAGTAGACATAAAACTGGGGTTTCTGCTGTGGAAATCTGAGCCAGCGGTGGAGTGGTCAAACTGGTCTGAGTTATGACTACATAAATCTAAAACTCTAATATATTTAAAGGTAGAACATACCATTATAATTTTCTGGTTCACATCTCATTTGTCTAAGGTGGATAGTGGCTCTTACATTGTTTCAGGATTCAGAAGAGAAAAAGGTTTGGCTTCCAAAGTGTTAAGCTGTGGCTCTGTAACCTCAGGCAGATGTAGATGGCCTTGTGCCATTTTGTCTCCAATAATCTGCAAACTTTCCTGCAAACCCTGAGTTGCAGGGAAGATGATGAAATTACCTTGGATGAAAGTCAGGATAGTACCCTCATAGTTGAAGTGCAATAAAAGCAAAATGTAGGTGCTTCAGTTCAAATGAGCAATGCACAAAAGGCTTGTCTGAGGGGTCCCTAAGTCCTGAGTTTTCTTGGAAAACTTTATGTAGTCACTTAGCCTGTGACTGTGTGTGCTTTCTCATCTGCTGGTGTTGACTGTGTTTGAGAGCCGCAGAGCATTTCGAAACAGCGCAGGAGGCATTTCAGCCCACACTGCCAGCACAACTGGAGAAAGCACTTTGTTCAATAGCTAGTAAGCAAGGGGTGGAAGATCTGGATATAATTTTCTCTGCAACTGGGAAGTACTGAAAACTGTATCTGCCATGCTCAGGAAGAATGCCTTGAGGAGCGGTATATGGGTATTTTGGGTATTTAGGGGAACACACGGCATCCTTCTTATTAGAGTCAGGCACTGTGGAAGGGTATGCAAGGTTCATACTACATTAAGAACCAGAGACTGGGAGCACCAGTTTAGCTTTAGGAGTTCGGACTTTTACTTGCGAGGAAACAGATCTATCTCTTCTCAGGACAATTTTATACTTTGTTATAATAACGAAAAAGATAAATAAATAAACCCTTTACAGTTTATTCCTGTCTGAATCCTTAAAAATGCAGGTACCTTTAAAATTCTGTTCTCTAAATGTTTATGCAATAAAAACTCAGAAGTCATGTCCGTTTTGCAAATTATTCCATATATCATTATTTAATACCCTTCTGAACCATACAATTATTAAAAGCAACAGCAGAATCACAATATATCCTGGTACATCAACAAAATTTCACTGCGTTGGGTGAAAATATCTTCTGAATTAGTTACAAATTATTTTGACAATGCTGTAATGCCAAAGATTGGCATGTTAATATATTTTATTTTCCTTCAGAAGTTCTGTAAGTGGACACAGTTTTTCAAATAATTTACATATGACAGTAGAGCAGAATTTTTTTTGCTGCAGGTGCATTTCATATAATATAAAGTTAAATCAGTACATATAAAGAAAAAGGTGTGTCTTACTGATCCTCTAGGCATTTTGAACACTCTTGCTGGAAAATTACTGCAATTTTTAAAAGAAAAGTAGTGGAAAATACATTGGTTTAACTTCAAAAGAAAAGTTGAGGAATGATTCCTTTTTCTTTTTTACTGTAATACTTTTACCTTAAATAAATTTACTTCCAAATATGGAAACAATTAATTCTCTGAACTCTGATTTGATTATTTTAACACCCCTTTTATTTTTATATCACACAGGTATAGAAAATGATGAAGAAATTAAACAGTTAGATGAAGAAATCAAAGAACTAAATGAATCCAACTCCCAGATGGAAGCTGATATGATTAAACTCAGAACTCAGGTAACAGTTTTATGAAGCCCTAAATTCAGGTGCTTTTTCTAGATGACTAATTAAAGGACATACAGGAAATATATGTTTCTTGCATATTAAGATTTCTATCTGTGATTTGCCATTTATAAAATCAGAAAACAATATCCATTATATATATTATATATCTCCATTATATCCAGCATAAAATAATAATAATAATAAAAGGCTTAGCAAAATATATTCTTTAAAATAATTGCAAAAGCATGGCCTGTCGTGGTCAGCTTTGCATTTTCCCTTGATAAAGTTATGCCTTTCTAATAGCAGTTAAAATATCGTTTGACATCATGGTCATCAACTTAAGTTACACGGTGAAGGAGTCCAGATGAACAACATGGCTTTTGCCAGGTCTGTCTTACAGAGGAAATGTAGACAGGGAAGTGAATACCTGTTACACTTCATCATGCTGTAGACTAAGTGTGGCCCTTGGCAGCAGGAGCAGTTCCACAGATCCAGCTTAATGCCTTTTAGGTTCCACATAAATCTGTTGGGGGGGGGGGGGAACCTACCATTAGACCATTATTTAAAACCTCATTATTCAGCAGTGCTAAAGCTGGATGGAAAAAGCAAAAGAAGGAAAATAATTGAATTTTTTCCCTAGCATTTTCCAGTGTCCAGCATAGCTTCTGGTGCTTTTTCCTTCACATGATTTGAGCACAGACACCAACAGTGAGATTTACCACAGTTCTCAAGATTTATCACCCTTTAATCCCATGGTCATAATCATGCAATTGATCTTGATGGAAACAGAGTAAACTGTTCCTTCTTACTTCTTTGCTGCTTGTGGAGAGGAGCTCCATGTTCCTTGTCCTCCTCCTCTTGCAGGCTCATAAATAGAAGGCAGGATCTGCCTTTTCAACTTGGTTTACTTCTAAACCTTAGCCAAATTAATGTTGAAACCTCACTTGAATTTTATGCCTGTGTTCAGGGTTCTACTGTCATTATTCAGCCTTTATAGGATTTGACTTATGTTTTACACAGTTTTCTGATGTGACTAAATATAGCTGTAGGGTATTGAGGACAAAATCTGCAAGAATGTAAAGCAAGAAGAATAATGACAGGAAAATTATGTGTATTTATGTTGGAGGAATTTGGTGCTAAATTTTGAATCTGGTGGCTTACAATCTACCTTATGTTCTCTTTTGCTTAATACAATGCTGTAGGTGCTATTCACATACATATTGATGTAGCTGGTATTTTTAAAAATGTAAAGCAGTTTGGTTGTTATGTGTACATTAGGTAAATGCTCTAGTTGTCAACAACTTTCTGCATTTTTAATCTTATTTTTGGCCAGATGAGTAAAAATAGTAATTAAGAGATAGCACTATCACATATACATAAAAGTGTATTGAGTTTCAAAGATTTAGCTGGGAATTTTGCAGCAAGTTTTAATCTGAAATGAGTACAGAAACCATACCTCGGTGGTCTTAGTTCCAGCTTTCATATCTCAGACTAGTGCCATTGTATATTCTTAGAAATCAGATTAGTTACTATGTTGGATCACTGCATATTCTTGGTAAAAAAATCTCAGCTGGTGGTTTCACAATCAAGTTGAAAGGATTCTTTTCACACCTTTGTGCAGCAGATTTAGAAAAAGGGTAGAATGACCGCCAATGACATATACTGTCGTGAAAATAATTAATAGGATTCTAGAACATAGAACTACAAGAGACCAAGAAATACTGTTTTGCAACCAGTCGTCTTCCCCTCCTACTTTCCAGCTCTTCCTAAGCCAGTTCTGACAGATACTTGTCTAACCTGTTATTTACTTCCTACAGTAGAGAATACTTACCTGTTCTTACTGAACTAGCTACTGATGCCTAGCAGAATATCCCAGCTGAGTCAAACTTCACAAAAATTCAGAGACCTCAGTTTTTAATTCTCCTGAAGATAAGCAATTTACATTTCCAACATGTAGAGAATTACATCGTAGTAATTATCAAAGTCAACAGTTCCTTTTATTTGCAACAGTAGAATTATATTGAACATAAAAAAATGTTTGCTGATAAACCTTTTGAAAATCATTGTGCAAGCAAATTTCAGTAAGACTTCACAGGTGGGAAACACAATAGGAAAATAGAGGAAGTTCTGTGAAGTAGCAACAGTCTTGTTAAATAAGGATTTGCATCCTTATTTGTAAAACTCCCTTTTGAAAGTTACTTCTTTCAACTAATGGGCTGTATTTCCATAAGCAGACTGAAACTTAAGGTTCAGAATGAAACTTGAGACATCTACCTACCAGATGGTGCCAACAACTTCCTAAAACTTACTCACCCATGGTCAAGTTAATGCTAACTTAAGAACCTTTTGCCCTTCTGCCTGCTACTACTGCACAAACCTCCAGTCTTCCTTCCCATCAAATTGTATCGATTCTTCCCACAGTTCACTGTCTATTCCAGTGTAGAAATGGATAAAGCTTATTTTGATAATTCAAAACCTTATGTTCTTTGGCATTTTTTCCACTTCTCTGGCATCTTCTTTTCACCCTCTTGTCAATGCACATTTTAACCTACATACACACAAAAGCACACTGTACACTTCGTAATAGATGTTAATGGTTATCATCCAATGTGGAAAGTAAGGATACATCTACAGAGGAAAGTGTAGACAGGTACGAGCGAGCTCTGCATGTGCTCTTGATGAGGTGGACATAACCCAGCGCTCATCTGAAATCCTTATAGCTTCCATAGCACAGTGCTCTGCGCAAGCTCGGGTAAGTTGCCCCTCAGCAATGCTTTTTAGTTCAAGCAAGGCACTATGCAAGGCCAGACCTAACTTGTATCTGGTCACCAGGGAACGCAGGCAGAGCATACTCTCAGTTGTCTTCACCTGTACATGTAGTCATGCCTAGAGACCCACTCTTCTGGCTATGTGTAAATTTTCTTCAGTTCCTTCAGTTTTGCAAGTTACTGTATGTATTAGAAAACTTACATCGCAGTTAACATGCCATTGTTCAGCCTTCAAAGCATGCCTGTGAATTTGCATCGAATCAAATTATACTTACAGAGAGCTAAACACTGGCAGCAAGGAGCTGTGCGTGCTTAACTGAGTAGATGTATATATATACACACATCAGAAAATACAAGAAATACATGACTTGCTGCGGAATGTCCCTAAGGTAGGCTCCTAGGAGTAGAAGTGTTTAACCACATAGGTGAACTTGCAGAACTAAGGTCCTTCTTAATGCCTTTGAACTCAAGAAGAAAAGCTCTAAAGCACTGGAGTCAAATCCAAGTTCATTCATTATTACCAGTGCTAAAAAGACAAGCTCATACAGTCATACAGTGTGCAGTAGGAATAAGAAACCCTTAACAATGATAGTAATTGCAGGTTCAAGCAAAGCCTTTTTAAGCCATTTTCTCCTTTCCCTGCCTGATTTTTCTGTTATCTGTCCCTTCAAAGAGTGCATGCTTTATAACAGCTTGCCTTATATTACATTGTACACAAATTTGTCCATTTTAGATTACTACAATGGAGAGCAACCTGAAGACGATAGAAGAGGAGAACAAAGTAATTGAACAGCAAAATGAGTCTCTTCTTCATGAATTGGCCAATTTAAGCCAGTCTTTAATTCATAGTCTAGCTAATATCCAGCTGCCACATATGGTAAGTGATTGAGAGCACAAGTTAAAGGAATTTGGCGATCTTCAGTTCACTTCATACAATAGATGTCTTTTTTTATGTTTATGTTTCATCAACCAGTTGGATATTTGTGGTAACAACACTGAAACCATAAAGATACATTTAACTGCTAACAAAGACATGGAGGGCCTGTTCCAGTGTATCCTGTAAAATTAAGTAAGAACTAAATAGGCATTTAAAATATTATAAAAAAATGGTGGCAATATGCCTTGATAATATGTTATGCTTAAATGAATATACGATTAAGAAAATAAAAGTTGTATATGAACTACTATTTAATATCTCGTAGGAACCAATCAATGAACAAAATTTTGATGCTTACGTGACCACTTTGACGGACATGTATACAAATCAAGATCGTTATCAGAGTCCAGAAAATAAAGCCCTACTGGAA
>JAVJGJ010000059.1:24476427-24486427 GCA_035590215.1 Microhierax caerulescens | reverse complement strand
TTGTGTAATGTGAAAATTCATCTGTATGCAGTCCAGAGCTACAGAACAAATAGATTAAATATGGCAATGTTCAATCCTGCTAAGTAGGAAAATCACTGTATATCAAATATAAAGAATATATTTAGCTGTAAATATAAGCCTATAATTTTGTCACCTCATCTCTATTAAAATGGATCACTGCAGTCAGAAAACAGGTACATCTAACTAGATCTGATTCAATACACCAGTGGACTAGTGTGATGCAGAGTACACAAAAGTATCATGTTCTCTACCGTAGTAGTCAGCTGCTCAGTGGTAGTTGATGCAGTTAAATGCCCACTGTCCACTTCTGTTTCCTGCCAACAGTAGTGTTTCTTCTAAGAAGTCCTTTTGCCAAGGGGTATGAGCCAATTCTTCTGGTCTCGGAAGACTATTTTTCCACTGTTCTGATCAAGAGGCCCATCTCTGTGCCTGTGGACATAATCCTTCTTGAATTTTCTTTGACTTAATCCTTCTTGAGCCTACTGTGCCCAGTATCTCAAGCAATACCTTCATAAACAACATGAGATATCTCTGTTGCTATTGCCTGGAAATATTTTGCATGTCATTACATCCTCATGTTACATTTTTCTTTTTCTTGCCCATTTGCTGATGGCTTTTAGATATGTGATCATCTTTACATTTCCATCAAGTTTTGGAATATAGCAAAAAAATTTCTATTATCTCTAAGTAATCTCTAACCTTGCCTTTGCTATTTAGTCCATCACATCATCAAGTTCTTTGTGTACAATATATCAATTCTGTGCTGATCAATCTTCCCATCTTTGGTCATTTCTGTTTTTTCTATTAAAATCAGTAACATGATTATTTGCCTCAGTAGTACCAAAAAGAGAAAAACGATGGCAGAAACGGTATTCACAAATAACTTAGAACTCTGTCTTGTCACTACTATATATAGAACTTTTACTTCTGTCATAATGAGAGGGATGATATGGAGTGGGGGATGTGCAATCAATTACTCATTTAACAATTCTTGTGGAGAAAACCAGATCTAAATCTAGAGTAAGAGTTACATTGCAGATGCTTTTTTCAATGGAGGCAATGATCTCTAAGCAGAATATTTAACCATGCTGGCGGGTGACTTGATTTTCTTAACTACCTCTCATGCACTGTTAGGAATAATTTGTAGAATCTTTGGGGTTCACTGACTGTACATTGAAAATCACTCCTCTCACAAATGCTTCCAAAGAGCACAATCAGCCAAACTGTCTGTGGAAGGGATCAAGACAGAAAAATAAAAAACTGCAGAACAAGTACACAGAGTCAGTAAAAAGCAAAATCAGTTAGACCACCCGAAACCGCAAATGTAATGGAGAAAGTAATAAAAAAGATAGGAATACTTCTACTGTGATATCACAACTATTCCAAGAAGAATATGGCTGCACGATATGGTGGAACTGGAGGATGCAAGCATGCCCAATGGAGGTTGCTTAGAAGCTATTTTGGTTTTCTGAGATTCATATATTAGCACTTGTGCTTATTCCTTGTTTTTGCATTAGGCTCTAGGCTTTGCCCTGTCTGAAAGTTTTGCTCATTTTGCTCCATGATTTAAGCTGTCAGTGAGAGAAGCTTTAATCTTAAATTAGCTTCAGACATGTCCTGCTTTTATGATCTGAAAAGAAGAAATTCTTAACACTGAAAATTCAAATAATGCCTCACTGAAAAAAAACCCCAAAATTCTGTCTCTTACTGCACACCAAACATTAGGGCTGCACACACTTGAGCATGTCTGAGGAGCAACCAACTATACTGTTGGAATTAGCAACCAAGTTTCTCCAACCCAGAAACACTCTGTGTGTTGCATGACCTATATTTGTGGGCACCTGTAGTTTTGCTCAAGTGCCCAATTTTCATCTGACACTTAAAGAGTGAGCATCCTGCTGAAGTACAGAGCCTTTGGCCAGGTCATCTTCTTTGTCAGATATTACAGCCTCGCATGAGGATGTCCTTTGCTCCTGGCTCCTCTGGTGATGCTTGTCCTGCTATGCCTCACCAGTAGCTCTGGGGCTTCAGGCACTGGCAGTGGTCACAGGGGCAGCGATATCTGCAGCAGCCTCAGGGACATGAGCAGCTGCAGCAGAGAGGTCGCTGGGGTGACTGAGGCACCAACTGCTTCAAATTACACTTCAGAGAACACTCTTAGTTTAGGTCCTTTCTGTGGTTATTTGTCATGAAAATGTGGCAGCACCAATTTATATGCAGTGATTACTTATAATAGGAACAGTACCGGTAGCTGCATGTTTTTTCCATTTTTGTGGTGATCATGAGCTGGCTGTGGTTATTTTTAAATGGTTTTGTTACTTGAATTAATATGTCAATGTGTTACATTAAATAGGATCTGAGCAGTGTGCTATTACTAAATAATACAGTTATAAAAAATGAGCTATTCATTGACCCTCCTAACATATGGAATTGCTTCTATTCCATTCTCCACTGATCATGGCTTTTATAAACAAAGAACAGAAGTGTGCAAATTATTACTGGATTTATACATTAAGGAGATGCAGCAAAATGAAAACAGGTTTTGCGATTTTCACACATTTAATTCTTTCTCTGTACGGATCATGTTGTCCTTGCCTGAGACATCGTTCCTAAAGAGATATATTCTCCAGGAGCATGGAACTTTATATTTGATTTTTTTCTTGTAATATTAATAGAAAAGACTAGTGTGTGCATGCATGCATATAATCTTAAATTGTGAAGTCTGCTGCCTCACAAAATCCCTGGCCATGCCCCAGAGCCCTCATGCTCTGCCCAGATGGTTGCCCAAGATGTGTGAGACACATTCATATTTAATCATATCAATGTTAACACCTCCGCCAACAGATATGTTTAAGCCTAGGTAGAAGCAAGGTCTCCACTCTGATATGAGTAATATCTAACCCTTATTGCTAAAATTGACATTTCAGCTTTTCTGGCTACATATGACATGATACCTGTTCACCTCTTATGTCTTTGTACATTACATTGATTTGCATGCAAAAGGTACCAGTATTGCTACATGTTTAGTAGTGGGTGGGGTTTTTTTCTCCATTTGTTTCTTAAGCAGGCTCTGGTTTGCTTACTGTTACCTATGCCTTGCATCTGGAAAGGCTGTTTTGCTCTCGGACAGGTCATTCTAAAATTCAAAGGCCAATAAGAAGAGTGCATATACGGTGGACATGAAATTTTGGTCATGATACAATAGCCTGAGTAACAAATCAAGACCTCTGATTTCACTGCTACTGTAGCTCAGGGCTGGCCACCTGGAACAAAGGACACGTTCTCCTTTTAGTACTTAGTTGTCTTATTTGTCTGACAGGAATGTCTTACTGTCTAAAATTACTTAATCCTAACCAGAGATCCTGTAACAAACAAGGAGGGAACATCAAAGGTGACTAAAGTAGGCAGATCAAACAGGAATTAGGCAATCCAGGGAGCAATTAGAGGACATCAAAACTGCCCTGAGGGAGAGAACAGGACTAAGCTAGCCCACCCTAGTTGAACAGTCCTGTTGACTTTCATCAGCCAGGAAAACATGGATGAGTTGGGGGAGGTCTGTTAATAGCCCAAATCTCAGCCAGCCTAGCTGAACACACCCTCCTGCCTCTTAGTGTACTTTGGTATTTGACCCAAAAGTTTACGGAAATGTATCTTTCTTTTATAAATTATTTTTAAACACAAAAATCTATGTGAAAAAAAGCATTTTTTTTTTCTTCTGAATGACCTGTTTAAAATAATCTAATTCTGTACTGTAACAGTATCACATTAATTCTGTTTTTTCAAAGATATTTGTTTAACTATTACTCTAATCAAACTATGGTAAATTGATTTTGCTCCAGCACTGTTGCATTTCACTGGAAGCTAAAGCCATGATGACCAGAGCAAACCATTCCTGTCCCAGATTGCGCCATATTGGTAAAGTTGCTAATGACTCACCTTTTAGGCTTGTGAGGCATCTTGCCCAAGCTAGTCACCTAGGCCCACGTTACTGTTAACCGTGAGATGGGCATTTATGAAAGGCAAGATAGCTGATGACAGAACCACAGAGATGTTGGCTGGAGGGATTGCCTGAAGGCCTCTTGACCAGCCTTCTGCTCAGGCAAGGACTGTTGTCAGCACTTTCTCATATCAGCCACAACTTTGACTGATCAAATCTTGAGAATCTTTCGGAAAGAGGATTCCCAGCATTTCTGTGTAACCCATGCCAGTGCCACACTATCATTCTTGTAAAAAATATTTTTTGCACTATCCAACATAAAGTTTTCAAGTCACAATTTACAGCCATTGCACCTTGCTATGTGTATCATCTGCCACTGCAAAGAATTGTTTTGCTTTATCAATTTTTTTAGTTCCTCTTCAAAGTGACATATATTGCTGTTGGATCACAGCCTTGCCCCCACCTCACCTAATGAAATAAGCCCAGATCCCTCAGCCTATGCTCATAGGTCATACACTCAAGGCCCTCTGGCATCTCGGTGGTCCTCCTTCCAGTTTCTCATCATCCTCTTTGATCTGGAGAGCCCAGAATACTGTGTGTCCTTCCAGGTGGGACCTCACATGCACCAGCTGAGCAGGAAAGCAGCTTCCTTTGATCTCTTGGCTATGTTTCTCCTGATGATGCTCATTCTTTTAAAGTTAAGAACAGAAAACATTTGCACCACTCTGGAGAGTTCAGCAGGGTTTGTCCAACATTGCCTCTAGGACACTTTCCTAGGATTTGGTATCCCCATGGCCAGGAGCAGCAGAGGCTCCCCAGGGCAGCAGGGCAGGGCCTGGCCATCAGAGCCTGTCCCATTCCCCCATCAGGACCAGGACAGTTGGAGGGCACTGGGGCAGCCCCAGCCCCCCAGGAATTAGACGCCTCCCTGGGGACTGGGATAAGCCAATACTTGGCCAGGATTTTGACCTGTGGGTTGGAATCACGAGCAGGCCCACTGGGGGAACTGGGATCAGACACAGTCCTGGGATGGCTGGGCAGGGCCATGGGGATGGAGCTGAGCTGAGGCCAGGCTGGAAATGGCAGTAAGCTTAAAAGTAGGTCTGCTTGCCCTCACAGAGGGCTTCCCCCACAGCAGCTCCCACTCCTCAGGAACCAGGCTCTGCTCTTCCCAGGATGGCCCTGCACCCCGGCAGCCAGGCCTTTGGGCTCAGGGTGCCCAGGGTCTCGACAGTACACATCTGGGAAATGGGCACGATCCTACTGCATTTACCTGTCTTCAGAAAAGGCACTGTTTTTTATTTATGCCCATAAAACATGTGGCTGGGTGCCTCTGATCCTGGCTGAGGCCTCCAGACACAGCTGTAGTACAAATAATAGCCCGTAATCTCTTCTGGGTGACGTATTTCCTCAGTGTAGACAAGGGATTAAACTAATAACACCCAATTTCCCAGTATGCTGATATGAAGGAATATTACTTTGTGGGAAACCAGGAGCTTATTGGTGTGAGCACATTTTCCTTTGGGAAAGTCTCTTCAGGGGAGCTTTTTTATTTTCCTTTATCATTACAGGCCAATGTTTCCACTAGGTATGTCGGCTGGCTGTTTAATAAGGGCCTGTGTTTCTCTATGTTTTAAGCAGTTTGCCAAAGCAGGGCTTAATATTATTTTTATTAGGTCCACATTGCACAGTTAGTAAAAATTGAAAGCTTATCTGTTTTTCTAAATATCTGGTAACGGGCTAGTAATGTCCATTTCCTATAGCTACACCTAACAAACTCCCTCTTTGAAAGGGAGGACTCTTTAAACACACTACCTGAAAGAGCAGAAATGCCTGGCAAATATCAGTTCTACTGCCTGATTTAAGATATGCTAACCATCTTTCCTTATACACATACACTAGCACCTGTAGCCTGACTGAAGTGAAGATTCAAAGACAATTTGGAAGACAAGCTTTTCTTTTTTTGTCCATTTATATAGAACGTGCCCCAGGAATTTCTTAGAAAGATGTGCCATCCCTGGAAGTTGTTCAAGGCCAGGCTGGATGGGGCTTTGAGCAACCTGGTCTGGTGGAAGGTGTCCCTGCCCATGGTAGGATGGTTGGAACTAGATGATCTTTAAGGTCTCTTCCAACCCAAACCACTAAAGAAATATAAATTATTAATATATTAAAAAATATAAAATATAAAGAAATATAAAAGACTCCATAAAGAAATTAACAACACATGTTCAGATGACCTACAAAATATGAGGCAAATTAAGATACCCTAGCACATTCCAGTGCTAGGTACACTCTTTTTTGAACTTGGAAGGATTATTTTCACAATGTAACCAGTGAAGGAGTAATTTTCCCCAGAAATTCATATTATATTCAGGAAAGAAGAATGGCAGCTTTTAAAGATACCAACAATATCACTTCTCCAACTGAGAGGAAGAAGGATATGTGAGTCTGGCTTCCATGGAGGCAACATCCTCAGTCTTTGCTGGGCTAGCAGGTAACATAAACTCTTGAATACCCACAGTCAGAGCAGTTACATTGCCTCTGGTCTGACTACGAAGAAACATGAGATGTTTCAAGAAGTATGTATCTGAGTATAGCATAAGCTTTCCTGGATAGTTGAGAAAAGCTTATGAACAAGCATTTATGAATTTAAATAACTGGTACCCTGAGTTTAGCACACTTTGCAGACATGCCATTCAGCTACCCCATGACATTCACTTTGTATGTTTAATAGAAATAAAAAGCAAGATAGTATGCTTTCAAAACCAGTCTGACTTTTTATCCTGCCTTTAAAAAAATAAAGATCAGATGTGTTTAAGCTTCAGAGTCCAGTGCTAGTGTATTTTAATAAAAAAAAATTAATATAAGTTTCTATCGTGCTTTTTCATCAGTTATGTTGACAATCTGTTTCTTTTAATTGTTACTGTTATTGTTAGCCAACATGAGCCTAAATAATAAACCAGGTCATGATTCTTTGTCTGCCAAAGTCAGTGCAAAGCATTTCCATTGTGAGGTATCTGAAGACATACTGGAATGTCTTAAATGCCTGAATTTATATCCAGAGATAGAATGTTAACATGGAAGTATAAACTACACTAAAGAGGATTTGAGCTTCTATTTCTTTTACCTGAATTTTTAGCAAAACAAAAGATAAATGTATTAACTGTTTAATCTTTTAAAAAGTTTGGGGTTTGGGTTTTTGGTTAGTTTTTTTTTTTTTTTTGGTACTTCAGCAAAGCAAAAGCTATAAAACTAAATTACTGGTATGGAATAAAACCAGCAAGTGGCAGTATTTGACAAAAATCTGAGAGGTAAGTCGAAACTTAAAAGCAAATGGAGATTTACACTATACCTAACTATAAGGTAAGCACTTCTCCTAGCATTCAGAAAGCAAGCTATCTAATTTCCAGCATAAATATCATATTTTTTTATTAGGTCAACTCCTCAACTAGACAAACTGGAAACAGAACACAATTTTCCCATGAATATTTATATGCAGGGTCAACAGTAATGACTCTACACATTTTATAAAATTTCTTCTATGAAAACTGGCTAAGAATAGAAAGATGTATCAAAACCACTTGGAAGTCTTATTTTTCAGAAACCTTCCCTGCCACCAATTTAGAATGGCATGCAATTAATATTAAAATCATAGAGTTATATAATCATATAGGTTGGAAAAGACCTTTAAGATCATTGAGCCCAACCATAAACCTAACACCTCACACTCTACCAGACTCCACAGGGCATGAAAAAAGTCTAACTGAAATGATTTATGAGGCATTAATAATGTATTAACCAAGAACCTGGAGGTTACATGTAACAAGGTAAATGGCAAGAATGCTATATAGCATATTAAGGCTAAATTGCCTAATTAGAGTGAAAATGTCTAAGCACTTTTAATGTCACTGTCAGAGTTACATATGTATAACATATATACTTTTAATTGTATAGTCTAGCAAGTCCCCAAATAATAAAAACTTTTCAGAACAATTATAATTTCCTCTAGAAAACATAATAAATTTTGACTATGTACTTTATTTTTTAAAATAATCATCACAAAGCACCAAAATATGAAAAAAAGAAATTGTAATTATATTTTCCTAAATGCTATGATATCCCAGCTTAGTGTTATTTCTATATTATCATTTATAATTATCTAGCCTCAGATGTTCTGCTGCTTTTAACATGGGTACTGCAGGATAACAGATTTACAACCACCAAGATGCTCTAATGTCAGTGGCATTCCTGGAACAAAAACTTGTGCCAACATTTGCACTTTGTAGGTCAAAAGTGCCCGAGGTTTTTCATGGCCCAGGAAAGAAATTTAATTTTTAGATTAAGACATGCATATATCCCAATGCTGGTTACAAATGCAGAGGGGGTAATACACATAGCAGCTGTCTGCTGAACTGACACTGAGGTGATGAACATTTTAACCTGCTGCTTCTGTAAACTTTCTTCTACTTCAGATTGGTATCGTCCATGGTAAAACAGCTGATGTACATATATATGAATTTCTGATACATTTACTGTGTTGAAATAGCACTCTAAGCTTTGCAAGAGTATTTAGAAATTTACTCAATTTAGAAGTGTATCTAAATAGTAAGTCTTGTGGGAGTCTCTGACTACCCTAGAAACTCAGTAATCATACTAACGATGGCATATCACTAAGCCTGCCCTATCTCCCGAGGAGATAGCCTGCAGGCTATCTCCAGAGGTTGAGCCTGCAGGCTCCCAGTTAACCAGCTTCCAGCTCAATGGGAAGTTGAAGGATGTTTCAAAGGATTCAGGATTCCTTAGAACAAGAAAAACACTTCCACCCTTCCATTAGCTAACTCTTTTTAAGATATAAGCACTCATCTTGCTTTAGAGAAGAGGGACGTAGTGACTCAGGAAAAACAGTCAAATTGTACTTCTGCAGAAAAAAAAAGTTACAGGCAATGATCCATCTCTGCATATTTTGATTCTGGTCCTATCAGTGATTTCCAGCACTTGTAGCACATTTCCAGGCTCTGATTTCCTACGTGAGGTGTTGGACTTGTGTTATATAAAAAAAGAAAAAATAAAAAGTCTCTCCCTGACTTAGGCTAAACCCAAGATTTCACAGTGACATTCGGAGTAAGAGTTACTATAGTTAAGTTTTAGGCAAGAATGGCCTCTACGTTGTTCTTTGAAGAAAAAGTCATGCAGCCAGCCCTGCAGAGGTACCAAGGTTTATTTCTGGGGTAGAACTGGGGGTGCTGACAGTCATCGTTTGTAAGAGAATATGTTGTTGTTACACTTAACAGATGAATTGTGATCATTGTCATCACAGAAATGACACTCCAGTGTTTTCACCTGGAATAGTCAAGGCATGTTAGAGGGCTGGAGAAAAGGTAATTACCTGCCTGGACCTGACATCACATGAGAACAGTACCATATTTAGGGCAACGTGAGACATCTCAAAGATAACCTATTCTGGTTCTCAGGCAAAAGTTGTTCTGAGAAAGCATTGAGATCACGGGAGCTAAGGCTGCAACCGTTGTTCTTGTGAGTACAGTTGCATTCTGGTGGTCCTCTTACACCTCCTCGCCAGTCAGTACACACCTACCCAAACTCGTCAGCTGAAGGTAATGCAGGGCAAATCCCACAGATGTTCCTGGGTAGGCAGTAAAAGCTGCAGCACTGCGAGGGGGCAGTTCAATGGTTGTGTATCTGAGTCTTTCAGAGCAGGGCAGAAACGGGAGGGGGTTTGCTGAACTTGCTTCTTCCCGTGAGGGTTTCTCCTTTCCTTGTCTTTTCTCCCCTCATCTCTCCTGTGTGCTTTCTGTTCTCCCTTCCGCTCCTTCCCTTCCTTTTTTTTGTTTTTGTTTTGGTTTTGTTCTCCCCCCCCACTTTCCTTTCCCTTCTCCACTGCTCTCGCTTCCCTTCATTTTGCCTGCTTTCTCTCCTCTTCGGAGGTGCACGCAGCCGTCCGCCTCAGGGGGTGCCTTCAGCCTCCCCCTTCAGGGGATGGAGGCGAGGGCTGGGGGGGGGGCGAGCGGCGGCCCGGGGGCGGCC
>JAVJGJ010000059.1:24459869-24475685 GCA_035590215.1 Microhierax caerulescens | reverse complement strand
TCAGCCGCCGGTCCCGCTGCCCGCTCGGCCCCAGCGGCTGGCGGCGCCCCGGCGCGCCCTTGCCCGGCTTCTCCAGCGCGGGGGGCGGGTGGGGTCTGGCCGGCGCCCCCGGTTTTGCGGGCGCGGTTGGAGGTGGATGTTCTGGTTAACCTGCGGGCATTGTGTCTGCGGCTTAATAGTCCCTCGAAGGGTTTTGCCGCTTCCTTAGTATCCTGCTTAAAAGCACACTCAGTTGGCGGGAGGAGCGGCGGGGGTGTATGTAGCGCTTTCTGTTCAGTTCTGAGACCCGGTGGGGATGTGGGATGTACGAGCAAAGCGGGACCCAGACCCTGGGCTTACTGAAAATCGACCGGGTTCAAATTCCTGCAAAGACTTGTGAGCGCTGTTTCATGGCTTGGTTTTTAATGCAGGCACCCCTGTGCCAGCTGAAACGCCCGGCTGTTCCTCTGTAGGGTCTGGCAGCTGTTTTGAGCGGGATTGTATCGGTAATAAAACTTAGTATTGGCAGCGATAAACATTTATTTAATTCGCATGAATTTTGCTGAAACGGTTACCTTTCCAGCCGTATTTACCTGTCATAAATGCAAGAGTTGGGGAAGAACGTCACAAGGCCGCGTTGCTCCGAGGCCTGCCGTGAGGCACCGGGTGTGCTGCTGACCCGCTCGTCGGTTCGGGGGCTGGGGCAGCCCTTGGTACCCGCCCTGCCCTCCCCTTGCAACACGCAGCCCTGGAAGCCGAGCAGAGCCGGGCCCTGGGAATTTTCTGCGGGGCCTCCTGTAATAAATGGACTTGTGACTCTGTCAGATATTTTCAAAAGGGATCTATAAAGCCTTGGCGTGTTTCGGCTTCCAAGTATTATTTAACGTGAAGAGTACAGTCATTTAGCGTTAACTGAGTCCCTCCTTGGCAAGAAGCGCAGCCTTTTGGCAGAGCGGGGCTAGCCCTGCAGTACTTGTAAACCTTTTAGGGAACAGCGCAGGAAGTGGGTGGTTAATGTTTCTTACATTTGAAACAAAGTACATTTACAGAACACCTTTTGCCTTGAGATTACAGGAAACTCCGTAAAGCTAGTTTTGTGAATCATCTTAAATGTGAAGAAGAGGGGAAAAAAAAAAAAAAAAAAAAGAACATCTTCAGAGTATGGAATCAAGCCTTAATGGCTTGGTTTCATGTTAAAGGTAGAAGGGCCCGCAACAGCAGAAAGTATTAGATTAAACCTAGCCAGGGTGGAGCTCCCCTTACAGTGGGTATTTATAATCTTGCAGTGAGTCAGAGGGGAATGTATGAACAATGCAAGCATTATATTTGTCTAACCCCGCTAATACATAAAATTGTCTAGTATCCCAGATCTGAATTATCATTCTGGTATAATGCAAGCCTGAATGCAGCAGAGGTAATGCAAAAGAAGTTAAAAGCATTTTTTTCAGCTTGATAAAGAACAGTAATTCTCAAAATATGCCTGTGGATGACCAGCATTCTTCAAAACGTAATGGTGGCCTTACTTGTCATCTGGTAACATGTATTTTTCTTTTTCACCAACCAGCTAGGGGACTGTTATAACTGAAATAAGTAACACTATGCCTGTAAATGCACAATTACTCCTCCTGCTACAGTTCTGCTGAATGTCTGTGATTGGGAAGAGGTGGGCCGAGAGGAATTATGAATCTCTGGGACAAAGAGCAATGGTACAATTTATTTAGTAATTGGTAGTTTGAAGGTACCAATTATAAATTAATAGCTTACCTATTGTATATGAATTGCCTACATTTAGCTGTAGGATATACTTTCGGAATAATTATTACATGTCTGAGGTACTCATTACCAGATGGTTTACTACTCATTTTTTACTTTCCTGTGATGTAGAACTGCAGTTCTACACAGTAGTGTTATACTTCATGCAGGTTGCCCATCACCCACAGAGAACTTCCTATGCTCCAGAATAGTTTCTTTTTTTTTTTAAACTTGAAAGAAAGCAGTTATTTCATCTTTGGTTAGACTCGGACAGTTTGTCTTTCATACGGAGCCTGCATTTTAAAAGTATTTTCTTCAGTGTGGTGTTGATAACTAGATAATTAGAAATAATGAGTTAATTTCAATTGAATGCCTTTACCTTGAAAACACGGGTTTATGAAATCCTGTGAAATGTGTTGCTGATAGGTTAAGCCCATTTTTATTGGCATTGGTAAATTCCACATTCTTGTCTGTTTCATTTTTTCCTTAGAACAGATTGGCTGTGTAAATTAATTTTTTAAAAAAAAAAAAAAAAAAAAAAAAAAAAAAGTCACCATAAGTTTTTACTCATTTATAAGTACATAGTTATGTTTTTTGCTGAGCACTGGTTCTGAAAATTGTCCCATTTTGGAAGCTGAGTTGACTTTGCTCTACTTCACATATAATTTGTTACATGGATTAAAACAGCATGGGGCCCAGACCAACAGTGCAGCCAAATGTTTTCCCCCACATATCAGAAATGTCTACTTCTAATCTCAGGCTTTCTTTTTGAAAACTGTTCATAACATTGCTAGTTGCTGACCTTGCCAGTCCTATGGCAAGGCTGTACATTTTCTCACTCTCTCCTGCTTCTCCCACTTTCTGGCACTTCCCCCTTCCCTGCTGCCGGCTGGGATCCACAGCTTAGATTTCTTCTGCAGGGTGCATTCTGCCAGCTTTGAAAGTGCTCATGGAGCCTTGCATGAGCACGTGTGTTTCACCCAAGATGAGATTATTGCCCAGGCTCTTTGTATAGGACTAGGGCCAGCATCACAGTCCTGTGCTGACTTCCCTTAAGAATGGTGATCTACTTCCAAAGTGGTTTGCAAAACCACTTCATGCCTTAAGTACAGTTGTGGAAGTTTCCTGTGATCTCTGACTAAATATAGAGTGCTCCTGTATTCATGGAAATTGCTGGAACATATTTACATTAGACCATTTAAACAGTTGAGGAATGTAAAATTCTGGACGTAGTACTGCTGCTGTCCTCTGTTCCCTGAATTGTATCCCATTTTACATTTATTTAGGAGATGTCTGTGTTTTGCAGCCATTTCTGCTTCATGATGTTTGTAATTCTGACAGAATTTCACTATCAATGCAATATGTTAATATCTGTATCTTGCCTAAACATGGCCAAAATCCAAACCTGTCTACAGGACTAGTTACACATATTCAGACCAATACTAAAACTTGTTCAGTTTTTCTTGGCAGCACCTGGATGTTCTCTGATTTTTTTTAATTTTTTTTGCTAGCTGTACAAGCGTAATTGCAGTCACTGCAGTTGGGTCTCACAGACTGAGTAAGAATAGAAACTTGTGTTATAAGTAGAAGAGGTAAAAATTGACAAAAAAATAACTCACAAAAAAGAAAGTGGACTTGATTTGCCCTAAGAATGGCATGCAAATTATTGAGGAGAAAAAATTAGTTTGAAATAAGTAATTTGTAAAATATTTGCTATGAGTAGTTATTACTTTGGCTCTCCTGCGTGTCTGTTATGAATAAACCACTTTTTCAATACACTGGTATAAGTGATCAGACCTTAATAGGTATTTATAAATTGCAATCATTCCAGGTGAGTATCTTTTGAAGTAGTCATTGAAGGCAACAGTCTCGGTGTTACTGCTTTTGTTTACATGATTCCAACATATCCTAAGAATTGGACAGTTTACAGTGCATACCTGTTTACTTATCTGTTTTAATTTCTGGTTTGTAGTGTACATGTCAAGGATCAACCCAAAGGGAAAGGGGAAAGCATTAGTTGTTTAATCCTATGGTGAGTTTCTAGACAGCTGTATAAGAAGTACTTAGATTTTTTTCATAGCTCTGTGAGAATTTTTGTGGAATCTCATGTACACTCAGAATGCCAGTGAAAAACATTACCGATGCTTTTGAAAAGCATCGGTAATCTTCATATAGTTGTAGTTTTGTTTTGGGTTTGATGTTGTTTTTTTTTTTTTTAAAAAAAAAAAAAAATCCACCAAAAAAACCCTCACCAAAACTGAATTATACAAATCACACATCTGTTTGGAGAATACATGAATTACCAAAGAGGTAGGGGTAATGGAAACATAATGACATTTTTCATTTTAGTGTTGATTTGTGGTAACATTATGCCTCTTAATAAAGGCATTTAGAGAAAAGAAATGTGTGATATGTATGAATACTGTCAGTGCAGGATTCTTGGGGTGTGTCTGGGCTGTCATAGCTGAAGGATACATTCTATTTGCAGAACTGTTTGCAAATGATACGCTATCAGTTATCAAACTGGCATCCCGTTCTCATCTGAAAAATGCAGGGTCCTTGCTTCCAATCAGATCTTTGAAAGTCTTTCAGAAAAATTCCTGTAGATTAAGCAATTGAGACAGCAAGTAAATACAGCTCAACGCTGTGAAATGCAAAGGATTGTAGTAATCTCAAATCTGGGCTGTGAGTAAGCTCAATCACTGCTGAGCATAATTGATGTATAGGAGGTAGATGAGAGATATGATGCTGATATAAAACACAGAGATTTGTATATATTTAGGTTGAAAAAAGAACAGATCCTCAAAGTTTACTTGAAGTATTTGAGAGTCACTGAATACTGACACAGATCTTGACAGCCTGGTGGCTGGGCAGCAGGATGCATTAGATGCCAATGATGATTTGCTTGAATTACACAAAATAGGGGAAAGCATAAGATTATTTAAATAAAAATCATCTTAGTTCTTCCTCCATGGAAATTTTATGACCAAGTGCCGAATTCAATTTGAGATTAAAACACCTACCCTTAGGTCTCTGTACAGAGGAGCACACAGCCATGTTTGGTGACTGAGCTTACCTTCTAGTGAGTAGTGACTTAGCCAATACAGTCCATGGTGCTTGGAGCACAATGCGGCTCATCCAAGGTGGAACACCTTCATTTGCTAATCAGTATCTAGCACCATTTGAATTCCCTTCAGAAAATAGTTTTTAGCCTCATGCTGCCTCTCCAAACAGGTCTCCATTGGACCTGTGTCGTACCTGCTTGGTCCCAACCATTGTCTCAGATAGCCTAGAAGATCGAAACCAACAGGTAGCTCTGTTCGGACAGCTGAATTAAACTGTTACTGTTGGGCAGTTTGTTCGTTTATTCATGTCTTCTCCAGCATGAGTGTGTTGACTAGTCTGCAGCTCAGTTTTCTGAGTGTGTTAAGAGACATTTGAAGAGTTTGCAGAATGTACTTGGTCGTTAGCAGGGGGCGGAAGGGCACCTTGATGGGTTGGTGTTTACTGGGAGGCATTAGGAAAAGCTGCTGAAGGATGCAGCAGAAGGCCCAAATGAGTCTTCGTTTGAAGAACATATCTGCAAGACACTAGAACCACTAGTGGAAATGTATTTTTGTCATCTCAGCAGCAGGTCAACCCTCATCAAATTATTTGTTGAAGCAAAATCATACCCGTTGTTTCCTGCAAGTGTCTTACTATATATTTAACACACTGTCTTCAGAGGAATATGTTGTCTTATGTTACAGTTAATAAATAGAATTTCTGGGTTTCATCTTTTTTTACTAACATGTTGTTTTGAGCAGTAAATACTTATCATTTGAGTGTGAAAATGCTAGATTGGTACTTATTTACAGAAAGATGTCTGTAATGAGTAAAACCAATCCATTGGACCTAAAATCTGTTCTTTGAGAGTGACTGAAAGTACAGTTATCAAACAATTAGACACTGTAGAGCAGCATATAATGGTTCATCCCTATAATATAATATATAATTGAAATTGCAGCTTAGGGATTTTCTAAGCTAAAGATTATTTCCATGTTGTAAGTAAATCTTGATGGCTTTCTCTTCCACAAATTGTTTAACCTCTTTTTTTCAACTAATTTAGCTGTTACTGTAAACTCATAACTTTTGCTGATCAGGAGTGCTACTCAAAATGTGTGGTGTAAATTGCTCCTTCCCCACTCTGTTGTGTTTTGAGGTGATGGAATTCTAACTTGCCCCAGTGTTTGCAGGGACAGATCTGGTATGTGGGCTAACTGGGTATTATAAAGCAATCTTATTTTCTGTTCCTTTCCTAATAATTCCCAACATATTTTCTTCTCTTGAGCTGCTGTTTTCATGCAATTGTCAAGGGTGGCTTAAGATCACGTCCATTAGTTATCAGTTCTAGGTCCACTATTTTATTTGTAAAGTTTGGTTTTCTTCATATACGTTATTTTGTATTCATATGCGTTAGGTCTGCATTTTAATAGCTATTCATGGTCTGTTGATTGTTCCTTCTGTTGTTCTTCCTAGTCAGACTTCTTAAAAATAGATGAATGTCATAAGCAAAGCTTTGTTCCCAGTGTTCATCCCATTTCCACTAATGAATAAATTGAACAATGCAGAACACAGTACAGCTCTCTGGAACTGTACTGGAGATCTTCCTTCGCTGTAAAAGCGCCCCATTTACTACCAACATCTCTTTGTATGCTCATCTGGACTGTGTAGGATGTCTAGCTGTTTCAAAAGATTGTCTTCTAATTCCCAAAGCTTTGGGAGTTTGGACTGTGGTCAGCACAAGATTTTTTCATTTGTTCTACCGAAACTTTTAGAAAGCCATGAAGATTATGTAGATCAGTGGATCGTTTTCTGTTGTCGTCCAGCTCCTTAGTTGAAAATCAGAGTTTTAAATATTTTTCTTTCTTCCTGATTCTGCTAACAGATAGCTTCAGTGACTCTGGTGTTTCTCAGTTTTCTCAAACACCACCAAAGTTAGAAGTGATGACTTATATCAACTTTTATGATTACTTTGGGGAATTAGGGGCATAAGGGACATTGAATAAGACATTTTCGAGTTGCAGAGACAAACATGGGAAAGAGTAAAAAAAAAATTACTCATTGGAAAGAGTTAAAAATGGGTGCTTGGACATGAGTAAATACATTCTTCCTCTCCTAACCACAAATAAGGCTGAAGGAAAAATAACAGGGAGATGCCTATCCCTTGCATCATCAGGAGGGTCTGGATCTGAGACACGAGGAGTGGAGTGTCTCATCTAACATTGTGGTAAACACATTACTAAGAGAAAAATATGGCTATAAATATTCCAACCTCCTTTTTTCTGAGTATCTCTTACTGACTTGGTCATTTAGATATTAAATATGTTAGGCTACCCATCTGTGCATATGGATTGGCTTGTTAGCAAATTAAGATTAAATTAAAAGGTTGAAAGTCTAGCAGAAAAGAAAAATAGAAAGTATGGCCAGTAAAGAAGAGGGCAGAGCTTGGGTTAATGATAGGAGGCAGCTATGGAAAGAAAACAACATAATATAATAGTAGAAATTGCTATTGTGACAAAAAATAGCAGACAACTATTCAGAAAATAAAAGAAGAGGATAAATGGTATGTGATGTGTACAATTGCATAATATTTTATTTTTTGTATTAAAAAAGTCCTTTTACAGGGATATTTTACTGTGCATAATGGATAAAATGTTTTCAGGCTCCAATTCTGTTTTGAACAATTGAAAAACAAATTGTAAATTTTCACCCATCTTGCTTCGTCTCCCAAAATGGTATTTTTTTCTTTTTTTCTTTTTGTTTCAGACTTCTGAGACTTTCAAAGTTTATTGCAGTTTGTTTACAGTATTTTTCCCCACTTATATTATTTTATAATAAAATATTTTGTGTGCTCTAGATCTCATCTCACAAATGTGAATTTATGCTTAGCTTTGATTACATGAGTGATCCCCAGGCTTCCGATTCTTTATGGGCTTGAACATTTGCTGAATTCCTTTCCAGCCCAAACTGTTTACAGCCTTATAGGCTAAGACTTCGCTTACATAAAAGGTCCTTTTATAAAGGTGATATTTAAAATCTATATCGCACAAGCTAAATAATTAGTTGCTTGTCTTTCTGCAGAAGTTTATGTATAAAAATAAGTTAATATTTTAAATATTTGTGTGTCTGTGTTTATATACATAACATACACATGCTATACATATTGTGTGTGTATATATATACAGTAAAATGGAAACAACTGAGCTAAATTGTCTTTATCATTTGTTCCATTTGAATTTGATGGAAAAAAAAAACCCCAAAATAAAACAAAAATAGCTTTACAGGCTTTATTATTGCAAACATGGCCAGAGTTTCAAGACAATCCAAAGAGATGGTGCAATGCGAGCTGGCTGAGCTGGAATGGAATGACTCAAATATTTCCTTTTCCTTCCTTTGCTTACCAGGCTGCCAAATTTGATTTCTTTTTGGTATGGAATTATTACTGTTGCTAATGAAAGTCAAGTGAGGTCTTTAAAAAAAAAAAAAAAAAACAAATGGATAAATGTTTAATTTATTGCAGATAGTAAAGATTCTCAAATTTCTTGAGAAGGACATGAAGGAGAGACTGATCTGGGTTCTCAGCTTCATGTCTTTTTGTTTTATCTGTATTTACAAAGATTAGCAAAGATTAGGACATTGAAGAGTTTGTGTAGTGTCTGGCATCGCTTCTTGAACCTGATGAAAGTATGTAGAATTTGGTGCAACATGGTGTTCTCTCTTGTTTTTGTTTTTTGTTTTTTTTTTTTTCCTGGAGCTGGTTTTGAAGTTTTACTAAGCAAAACAATGAGCATACGTATTTAACTGTGAAATTAGTTTTAATGACTGTGACATTGCTCCCTTTTTCTTTGGTGATCTGTTGTTGTTTGGACTTTCAGATCTTTTATTCTCTTTCCAATTGCCACTCCCTGGATCTTTCAGAAACACTTTTTTTCAGCATTCTTTCCCCTTAAATCACTTATTACACAGTTTGCTCATTGCCTGGCTGGTCTAAAAAAGGAAAAGAGTATTATTTTGTACACAGGGTTACCTTAATTAATGACTGGTTTTGGTAACCAGGATGATGACTGCCAAGTGTCAAGTTATTTTCATTGTGTTAGCCAGACTAACAGATTTAATTGCCTTTTATTAGCCATATGGCTGCTGGTTTCCTTCACAGGAGAAAAAATATAGAATAAGCAAGTCAATACTTCCTTTGACTTATCTCCAGGCATTGTGAGCATCATAGCTGAGGCAGCATGAAATTAAATGCAGACTTCTCAAAACAATTAAATTCAGAGGCTTATAGCATCAGTTCAAGGTCCACTGTGCCACCACAGAAGGCAAATATTTTGTTTTTACATTGTTTTGGGTGGTGACTTACACATAAAATCTCACTTTGATAGCTCATGGTGGCTTCTATTTAATGACTGATTATCATGATAAGTAGATAAATTTTATGATAATCAGATGAAATCTGTAATCAGTATTCATATCTTTAAAGATTGTCTGAATCAAAGTCTCACAATGCTTTAACGGTGAATGAGGAAACTTTTTTTGTCCATTTTTTCAAAAGTATTTTGGAAAATATGTGGGGCAGTTTTTGGCCTGGTGCACAGATAACTCTAGTGAGCAATTCAGAACTCAAAATAAATACAGATAAATGCTGCATTACATTGTCTGCTAAGATAATGCAAAAAGCTGGAGCAGCAGTGTGATGGTGTGGTATATGTATATTAAAAATACACAGCAATCTATTTCCTGCTGGGATGCTGCCTGTCAAATCAGGATGCCTTTTAAGGGATATTTTGCCACTCTTTGGGATAATAACTGATTTAAGTTCAATAAAAAAGTTTTGATGCCATTTTGATAAACTCTGAGAAAATTGAGTGGTGGGAGTATTTTTCTGAAGACAAACTGAATCATAAAGTTCAGATATTTGAGTTTGGTAACATTCTCAATCTCCAATAAAAAGCCAGAAAAAGGACAGACTTCCATCGGGTGAGAACAACTGCGAAGCTGCAACTGCCAGTGAGAGCAATTTGATTACGTGAGTAGGTGGTTTGCTCTGGCCAGTTTGAAGTCACGAACTTTCTGATTTAATTTTACTGGCCTGGGCAAAGCTTAAGGAAGTGTGATAGTACCCGTGTAGGGGTTAGAATCAGCTAAAATAAATCAATTGAAGTGTTTGCTAGTCAGAATTTTATGTATAGATAAAGTGTATTTTATGTGTGGATTGAAGACACAGCTGTTAGGATTGTAAATAATTGCTACCAGACAATGATTAAAAGTCTATAAATAACTTTCTTAGTATAGAAAAATCTTCTACACTCTATGTAAAGCACTTCATAAAACTCAGGATATTCTTTTTCCTGAATGCCCTGTCAATAAGCTAAATCACTTGAAACTTCTAAAATTCTGATACATGCAAAACATCTTTCTTGATTCAATAAATGACAGTTTTGAAGTCTTGGCCAGAAAATCCTCTAATCCTCCAATTATGAGTGTTTTCTTAGATGTTTTATAAAAACTGTATCAACTTCATTTTCTTTCTGGACTAGATGTTTTCTTTTTGAAGTCTGCTTTTTTTCCTTAAACATTTTGGAAACATCTTGCAAGTAAAGAATTGCATGAAAGAAGTGGAAATAGAAAAAATATTGTCTAAAATGTAAAAATAGTCTGAGATGGTATTCATTGGAGGTTTCCAGTTGAAAAGGTTGACAAAGTAATTAAGTGACAGAAAGCAAGGTTTATAATAAAAAAAATATTAACCAGCATTCAGTGCCAATATTTATACTGGGCATATCTGTATAAAAGATCTATCCATTAATAGATGTAAGACAGAACTATCCTTTGAAGAAATTTGTGTATGCCAAATACTTTAGATAGTACAGGGGAAGTTTTCCATTTTGAATTAACTTGTAATGTGAACAACACCTAGAGAACAGAAGAGTAGGCAAATAACTTACATACAGCCCACACGCTCAGATGCTCCGGTCTTATGTAGGTCAGTTTTGTAACTCCACGTGATGTGTTTATAATCCCGTATTCATCAAAGAAATATATAAGAGCTAGTTGTGGTTTGGCACTAATCATTCAACAATATCAAATTGAATTCAAATTAATTTGTCTTTTCAATATTGGTAAAATCTTGAATTCCCACAGTATATACAAAGCCAGTAATTTCTGTGCAACCCAGATTCTTCGGGTAAGTTTTCTATTACCCTTCATTCACTTTTTTTCTGTGGATATCCAGGAGGAATTTTTTTTTAATAGCATTAGAACAGAGCAAGTACCTGTCTTGCTTGTCAGACATTGTTTATGGCAGAATTTGTATCCTGGTTGTTTTTTGATTGTTGTTAGGGTTTTTAATTATTTTTCCATAATTACCTTCCCAAACTCTTTTCCTGAAGAGAAATATATCAGAATTATATATATAATCAGAATAATATATAATATAAAAATATAATCAGAAGAAATATATGTATCATCATTAGTCTATAATAATAAAGGTATCTTAGTCTGTTATCTGAAGTAGAATTTGCATTTGTAGGATCCTTAAATATTAAAATATTATTTAGTTATTGGCTTTTGTAGGTTGACTTTGCTTTGAAAATATCATTATTTCTCTGAAGGGATATTTAATTTTCCAGGAGCTAATCTTCTGGACAGTATATATTAAAAACATTGCTTTTAAAAGAAGTTGATGTTTGAGGTAGAATTAATTTATTTTTTAACTTTTAACTTTGGAGATAATTGGTAATAATGGTAGATCCCATAAAATAAATTCTTTGTAAGATCTGGACCCACATACTAGAGATTTCAAGTAGCAGCAAGATTTGAAAAGCTTCTTGAATACCTTTGTGGATTTAAAATTTGATAGTTTGGTGGGGTTTTTTGTCTCTGTTTCATCGTGGCTGGTGTCTCTTTGGTTCCTAAAAATCTGTTGCTTATCACTGCATAGTGACAAAGCTTCAGTGGGTGGGAAATAAGGCTGAGCTTAATGGACATTTTAACTTTAGCAGTGTGGTTTGGATATGGGAAGGATTTGTCCCTTCAGAGACCAGAGCAAGTGTATAATCTCTCAGGAGAGATTTCAGCCATGACAATACTGTACTAGCACAACATCTGATGCTCGAGTAAACTTTACCAGTAGAAGTTTATGCGTTTAAGAGGTTACATGCTGTGTGGCTTGCACTCTTCAGCCTCTTAAATTCTACTTAAGGTGTCTTAAGTATTTGTGGAAATCCTAGCCATAAGTTGGCATTTGTATGCCTCTGGATCAGAGGGTTTATTTGTGCTTCTGACCAGTTTTGAGCATCAATAGTTTAGCTGTGGATCCAGAGGATTCCTTCTCAGGTGAAGTTAAAATTTGGTGTATTAATATTTGTGGAAGGAATTTTTTCACGGCTTTTAAGCCGCGTATATGGCAGTGTTCTTAGTCAAGCACAGTATTAGTAGTTTATACATTTCCTAGACTTGTAAATATGTATTTCTGGGTAGTAGAAACATTGGAAGAATCTGTTGTTCAAAGCTGTAAAAATTAGTAGCTATATCTTCTTATTAAAAGGAAGATTGTTTTTAAATTTTTGGCTGCACATAGTACTCAAGCTCATTTTTTTTGTGATGACTATACTGTCTATTAAGAGAAAATAGTATATCTAATGTATTTAAGTAGCTGGTCTATTTAGTATATTAATGCTAGTCTGTACCTATTTGTTTTGTTTCAATTTTCTGTTTTAGTTTACATAACAGCAATTGTACCCCTTTGCAGTTGTTTGTTTTTTTTTGTTTTTTTTTTAAAAAAAGATAAAACAACCCAGAAACACCCTGTGGGTGGTACTTGGCACCCAGCAGCCAAAAGAAACCCAACAGTAGTTTGCTCATTCCTGCCCTTGGTCTTCTCAGTCAATTCTCAGAGTTAGCTGAAAAATAAACAAGGGGAAAACATTTGTTTTCACTCTGAATCATTTCCCTGATTTTGTGGGCTGCAATGTCAGTGGCAGCTCATGTTAAGCCCCAGGGAAAAGGTGGCATGGCAGGGGCAGGAGGGGAGGAATTGCTTCCTGAGGGAAGCTGTTAACCTGCCCAAGGGGCCTCACCGAAATAGGCCTGCCCTCAGGGAAAACCGTAAAAATAGCAGTTTGAGATAGGATTTGAAGGGGCAGGTTTGGCATGCACAGAGTCCTGTAAGTCTTCCTGCTGAGATCTTATTGCAGAAAAGGTCCCATTCCATTTTCCCCCCTTGCCTGGGAAGCCAGAGCTGCTGGCCCCCAGCTCTGCACCCCTCCGGGCCTGCCACTGCCACCTGGCCGCCGAAGCATGTGCCTTTGGAAATGTTTACAATTTTAACTTACACAAATTAATTTTTAATTGATCTTCCATCTATTGAGTTGTCATGCTACTTCATTTATTATATGGATATTTTGAACGATCTGATTTTTGTAAGACAGGTTTTTATTTAATCTTTTAGAGATGTTTCTAGTATTTTTTTTTCATTCTACTTTGGCAAGACTAATCAAATGTTTTAATTTTTCCCCTTTTTTTGCATACACGGGTGGTTGAAAGCATTTTTCTTTCCATTTGAACACTAGGAAGGACCCCTTGAGAATCCGTGTTAGCTATGATGTGTTACTGGGAGGCATGTGGAGTTGCTTTCCACATGGCCCAAATGGTATTTATATGGCCTGAGTGATAGCTAGTTTGTAACTGATATGGGGTAATGAAAACAAGGATGTAAGCTGGAACATGTTCAAAATGGAAAAATCAGATTGAATTATAACTTTAAAATTAGCATTAAACTGTGAAGACTGAAAGAGTACAGAATTGTCTTCGCTTATACTCAGAAATTAATTTTTTGGCCTTAGGGACAACATGTAAGTGTGTAAAACCGCTTCCTGTCAAACTGTTTCATCAATATGAAGAAATAATTACAGAGATATAAAAAAGTGCTTTTACATTAATTAGACATCATAATGAACATCAGCTTCTGGCTTTGCAGTTGGTCCCATTGTGAGGGGTTTGGCTTCTATGACAATGGGACATTCTTTGATTACAGCCTGTTAGGGAGGGAGGGGGTCCATCAGTCTAGAAGAGGCAAAGGCATCCTTGGCAGTAGCCTGGCCGGCTTGGTGAGGTATACTTTAAGCTGAAGGTCTTGAGGGGAAGGGGGTCCAATGTGGCAATGCTCACAACATCACATCCAACTGGGGAGTAAGCAGTGATATATGTTCCTTAGCTGCCTCCCACGATGCGTACCAGAAGGCCAGCCACCTCAAGGGTGTGTGTGGCTATGGCAGTTCCTCTTGCACCCCTCCTGGGAAACCTGCATGCTCAGTTACCTGTCTGAAATGCCTGTCTGCCAATGCACGCAGCATGGGGAATAAACAGGGAGAATTGGAGTGCTCACAGGGACATGATTTCATTGCAGTTATAGACACATGGTGGGATAGCTCATGAAATGCTGTCACGGGTGGCTATGTACTTTTTAGGAAAGGCAGGCCAGCAAGGAGAGATGGTGGAGTTGCTCTTTATGTGATGGAGTAACTGGAATGTATCAAGCTCTACCTAGCAGTGGAACAAATCAAGAGCTTATGCATAAAGATTAAGGGACAGGCCAACATGGGTGACACTGTTGTGGGTATTTACTACAGGCCACCTGATGAGGAAAAGGAAGTTGATGAGGCCTTCTACAGACAGTTGGAGATAGGCTTACAATGATAGGCCCTGGTTATCATAGGGGAGTTCAAGTACCCTGATACCAGCTGGAAAGGCATTACAGCTGGGCATATACAGTCCAGGAGGTTCCTGCAGACTATTGATAACTTCTTAACACAGGTAGTGGAGAAGCCAACAAGACAAGGAGGCTGCTGGACCTTGTACTCACAAACAAAGAAGAAGAAGGACTGGTTGGGGGTGTGAAGCTTGGGGGCAGCCTTAGCTGCAGTGGTCATGAAATGGTGGAATTTAGGAGGCTGTGTGGAAGAAGCAGGGCAACAAGTAGGACTGCAGTCCTGGACTTTGGGAGAGCTAACTTTGGCATCTTCAAGGACCTGCTTGGAGGAATCCTATGGGTTAGGGCTCTAGAAGTTAGAGGGATCTAAGCGAGCTGGCTAATATTCAAGCATCGCTTCCTCCAAGCTCTATATCGGTATATCCCTATGAGTAAGAAATCAAGCAAAGGGGGCAGGAGGTCTGCATGGATGAGCAAGTAGCTTCTGACAAAACTCAGAAGGAGGAAGTTCATGGGATGTGGGAAAAGGGACAGGCCACTTGGGAGCAATATAGGAACATTGTCCGAGCATGCAGGGACGTGAGGAGGAAGGGTAAGGTCCATTTGGAATTAAATCTGGTGAGGGATTTCAAGAACATCAAGAAGGGCTTCTTCAAGTACCTCAGTAGCAAAAGGAAGACGAGGGAAAATGTGTCTGCTGCTAAATGAGATGAGTGCCCTGGTGACAAAGGACACAGAAGGCAGAGTTACTGAATGCCTTCTTTGATTCAATCTTTACTGTCAAGGCTGGCCCTCAGTATTCCATACCCTAGAGGCAAGAGAGGAAGTCTGTAGAAAGGAAGACTTTCCCTTGGTTGAGGAGAATTGGGTTAGAGATCATTTAAGCAAATTTGACACCCACAAATCCGTGGGTCCTGATGGGCTGCACCCCTGAGTGCTGAGGGAACTGGCAGATGTTATTGCTGAGCCACTCTCCATCATCTTTGAAAGGTCATGGAAGACAGGAGAGGTGCCTGATGACTGGAGGAAAGGCAGTGTCACTCCAGCCTTCAAAAAGGGCAAGAAGGAGGACCCACAAAACTACAGGCTGGTCAGCTTCACCTCCATTTCTGGAAAGGTGATGGAACAGCTCATCCTGGAATGATGAAGCGTGTGGAGGAAAAGAAGGTTAGTGGGAGTAGTCAACATGGATTTACTAAAGGGAAATCATGCCTGACCAATCTAATAGTTTTCTCTGATTGGCTGAGTAGATGAGGAGAGAGCAGTGGATGTTGTCTACCTTGACCTCAGCAAGGTTGTTGGCACTTGTCTCCCATAACGCCTTCATAGGTAAG
>JAVJGJ010000059.1:24415765-24454686 GCA_035590215.1 Microhierax caerulescens | reverse complement strand
AGTAAGCATACTTACTACAAGTAGTGCTATAGCTGAAAGTGAGGTTTGGTTTTATTTTTTTAAAGTGGTGGCCATCTCTTTGTTTGTTCAACAAAGTGACACATTTTTTTACAGGGCAGTAGTTAAAGCAGCATTAAAGTGCCATTGACATCATCCAGTTACTGCACTGACTTGATTATATAACCTCTTTTGTGCAATTTTCATGCTCTGCTCTGTTTGAATGTTTTTACTATGCTGATGGCTGTTTTTCATTTCCTGCTGGGATGACCTTGAATAAAAAAAAGAATAAGAATAAAGTAGACATAAGCAATGTAGTCTTGCTGGCATTTGCAGATCTTTTGTTCTGTGTTGAGAAACATAGTAGTTTGGCATTTATGGTATAGGTTATTTCTGCTGGGTAGAAATTAATCTTGAACTGTTAGAAAAAAATGTTTTTCTCTTATTTTGTTCTTTTGAATATGCCAATGGCAACATGATCCAGTTAAGACATTTCCTACCTTATTAAAACATCTGAAGAGAGCTAAACAAATGATAAATGCAGTGGCCATTCTTTAACTTAACTTATTCATTTAACCTATTAGATGTTAGATTTTTAGATCTATTAGATTTATTAAGTTATTCCCTCCTTCTTTCTAAAGCAGAAGGAGATGAAATAGTTTGCACTTTTTTTCCAGACTCAGTATATATTATGCAGCTGGAGAAATTGTTATTTTTCTGTTTTGTCAGTTGCTGCCAATCAACATTTCATAACTAGCCTTACAGATGTATAAGATGAGTAAGAATGCATTGTCTTTCACATATACATCTTCTTCAGACTTCTTATTTCAATACCAGAAACTTGTAGGAATGAGAAATATATCCTTTTAAAGTAGTTTACATTATTCCTGCTAGTTCTTACCAAACCAAAGCAACTGCCTCCTTTTAATTTGTCAGATTAAGGTAATAAATATTATATTACCATACAGATTGGAGTCACATACAGAGGAAAAGGTTTAGCTTTAAATAGTTTTCACTGGACCTTTTAAAAGTGTCTGCCTTTGAGGCAGGGGGTCGGTCACGGGGTTTGTTCTTTCATGGTCCACACTTAGCATTTGAGTACCTTTCAATTTTTAAGATACGTAAGACAGTAGTATCCTTTCAGATATTTCCATTTTGGTGCTGTGACGATTTTTCTTCTGTGAGGGAATACCTCTGATTTGAAGTTTACTTGTGTCCTAAATCAGTGCTGAAGTACTGGTTAGCATTTGAAACAAGGTCACAAGATACTTATCTTCACTGTGAATAAAAATCAAGAATTGATTTAATTGGTAAATGCTTCAGTACTTTTCTTTTTAGTGAAGATTAATAATAAAGTCATTAATGTGTCAGCATTATGTTTCAAATGTCAGTGTATTTATTATACAACTACGTTGATTTCATTCACATTGCCTCTTTCTCGTCCAAAACTAAAAGATAAGTAATATTTTCAATTTAAAGTATGAAGTTGGATACTTTCAATATGATAGGCTAATACAAATGCAGATCTTCTAAATTTGAGTTTAAATGCATTGTTCTAGTTTGCCAATAGTAGATCTGATGGCTTTGGCTTTATTCTATCTTGATAGATACTGGGTTTTTTTGATAAAACTGGAATCCCTACGTTTTTTTGGCATTCTTATTGTTTGTTGGTTTCATTTATTCTGATTTTTCATGTAGGGTTTCTTAGCATGAACATATGAATGTGATTTATAATCTATTATATCGGAGAGCAGTACGCTTAAAAATAGTCCACCAGAGCAAGTTTAGTAAGTCTAAGTGTAACATGGTGTTTAGTTTGTTCTGTTGATTGCATCTAACATTATTAAGCAAAGTAATACAATATTTCCATTTTGGACAAGAAAAAGTTATGACAAATGGAAATTATTAAGGGATCTTCTGAAGTTCAGAAATACAGGTGCTGTGGAACGGTAGGTCTACCCGAAAAGTACTAAGTAAGACATAATCTCACATCACAGAATTATTTGGGGTTAGTACAAGCAATGAATGCTTGGTTAGACTACCTATTATCCTCCTTAACTTCAACAGTGAAACCGGTAACAAATAGATGTATTATTTAAAATTTATTCCTTAATCTGAGAGGGAAATGGTATTGATAGCCTGTTTTTGCATTGATCTTTATCAAAATCAGGAGGGATATAAACAGAAAATGAAATTGCACATTGTGCCTAAGATTTTCCATTTGCATATAGAGTTTTCCTCTTGGGCATTTTTAAATAATAGAGCAAAAATGTCCAAAGCAAACTAAGTAATCACCCTTACTTTAGTGTAAGATTTTGCACATATTATTTGGGAGATATGTTGGTGATTCTAGCTGTTAAACTTGGAAACCATTTCCTCATGTTACATTTTGTAAATCTTATTCTTATATCCTAGCAAAAGAGCTTTCAGTTTTATTTTGCTTTCATTTCCATCCTGCAGCCAGGAAGATGTATAACCAGAATTCTGAATATTTTCAACTGTCTCTTATGAAATATTTAAAGTTAAATGTTCTGAAAGATTTTGCATTTGGATTTAAGTGTACTGGAACTAATCACAGAGGACTGTGTATAATAAAAAAAACTTGCACAACCTTTAAAAATGATAAGAATATTTGTTGCAGTACAAGATCTGAAATCTCTAATTTCAGCATTTCTGTCAGATGTGTGTGACATGTAGAGTATTTTGCTAATGCCCTGATGGCATGCATTGCATATGTACGTTATTTCACAAGATAAATGTTTTTAATTAAATCATCACATTATACAGTGTTTCAATATCCATGTTAGAACTGGGTAATTATCTGAGAGAGACATGGCTATGAATGAAGCAGTAGTTAACATGTTATTTTTTATTTTGCCCTTTTTTAAATTGAAGATCTTAATATTAAGTTTTTGTCATAGTTTTTTCAGACACACATCACAATTGAAAAAATGGAAAGCCATTTCCTGTATACCCTGTCTGTAGCAATGAAGGGATCTCGGGGAAATCCTCCAAGCCCTAATAGCTGGTAGGGTACCCAGTCTGCAGGCAGAGATGGGAAGGACGTGGCTGGTGTGGAGCAAGCAGAGAAGCCCCGATGTCCTCCTTCCTGCTGCTGCTCCAGCAGTTCCTCATGAAGAATTTGCCCATAGGACAACACCTTTTGTATTAGGTGCTGGTTAGTGAGTGCTTATTACTTGGCATCATAGATTGTCATCAGTGAGGTGATGACTGTGAGTGGCTTTGTTTTGATGCCGAGTATCTACAACTTGAGCCAGGGGTAGGTGACATTGTCTTGGCAG
Organism: Microhierax caerulescens; assembly: GCA_035590215.1. NCBI lineage: Eukaryota > Metazoa > Chordata > Aves > Falconiformes > Falconidae > Microhierax > Microhierax caerulescens. Next base: position 24,451,387 of record JAVJGJ010000059.1, on the reverse strand, counting down.
CCCTATTTTAAATGTTTGATCTAGAATAGTTCATGATTTTTCTTAGTTTTATGAATTAACAGAATCTTTGAAAGTCAAACATATGCAGAAAGGAATCTGAATTAAGATTATTAATGTACACCAAGTTTAATCTTTTATGAAAATAATGAAATGTAAAGCATTAACTGTCCTCCATGTGTGTTGTTTTGCAATATTTAGAAAACAAAAGAATAAAGGAAAAATGCACTTAATGTATTTTTTATAAAAAAGTTGCCGGTTTAATTTCTGTGCATGGTTTGCTTTGAATAAAACTAGTCCCTTCTCTAAAAGGGATTCCTGTATTTCAAACAGTGATATGAAACATCTGTAATTAACTTTTCTTGTAAGATGCTTGATGTTTAAGGTCAGTACATTTGAAAGCTGTATTGCTTGCTGTGTATCCTGTGTGATTTTTGTATTCCAACTATTTATTAATGCCTTTTAGTATTTATTACTTATTTTCTAAACTATTATTTTTTTTAACTTGCAATGAATTTTTATGCCCAAATGTTGCCTTGCCCCATCAGGATGTATTAACAGAAAACTTTTGTTACTGTGCACTGTCAGTGCAAACTTTAAATAGGGCATTATGGAGTGCCAGGGCCACAGGAAGATTGGATTGTATGGTTCAGTAAAAGATGTGTAAAGTTTTTTGATAATATGGTTAGAAGTTTTCACTATGATTAATTAGATGAAAGTATTCTTAAAAGTTAATTTTAAATCCTAAATTGGAAATAGTTTACTGTTGTTAGGAATGGGCAGTCTAAGCTGAGGAGACAAATGGAGACAGTTCAAATAAAGAATTTATTAGGAACAGAATTTATTTTCATCCTGACAAAAAAGTGTCTGCAGCACAGGTCTTGATCAGTTTGTCACAGAAAACATACAAATACTGTATTTATTTATATGCAATACATCTGGGTCGTACAGGTTTTCATAAAGCCTTGTTCATATAACAGTGCATAAGGAGCCTAGTAAGCAACTGTGTGTGCACCCCATTTGCTGCATACTGCTTGGCACGCTTCCTGACCCACGGCTGTTCGTGGTGCTGTGGGACCCAGATCATTCCCAGGCACTGGAATGCAACTCTGAGGTGTCCAGTTGCTAAATTGTCAGCGTGCTCCCTGACACGTTCTTGGCCTACGCAGCCTTGCGCTCCATGAATTAGCGCAGAGCAGATGATGTGGGGGCAGGAAAGCAATCCTGAGAGTATTCTGTTTACTAGGCACCGTTGACATGTCTTGTTGTGTCATTCAGGGAAGACATAATGCTTCAAAGTGATGTGCTCAGCTTCTAGGGAAGTCTATATGGCTGAAGTGTGTTTTTATAATTTAAATTGTTAAGCTGTGGAGGGTTGCAAGAAGGATGAAAATGGTAACTATTGGTATTTAGGATATTTTTGTGAATTGACAGAAGGACAAGTTTTAGGGTTTTACACAGGAGGGAAAGTGCATTTTCGTTGTAATGACTCTTATTTTCTTTATGTGTGTATATACATGTGGCTGTGTTTGAGGACCAGAGCTAAGAGGTAATGCTGTTAACAAAGTGTTTTAGGACATAAGGCAGACTTTGCCTGAAGAAAGATGCTTAGGTACCAGACCACAAGCTAAGAGAATGCAGTAAAAGAAAGCAGCAGCAGCATACACTTCCCTAAAAGTATTGTTACCTTGTCTAAGTACAATATTAAAGGAGTAAGTATTTTCACCGTGAAACACACAGTAAAGGAGTCAGTCCCAGTTAGGAGTTTGGTATACAGAGTTTTTGTTTGAAAAACTGAATGTGCGACATTTAGGCTTGGATTATTATGCAAAAGTTATTATAGTACCCTAAAATCACATGCCATCATCATAGGTGTTTGCATAATTTTTATTAGTTGTTTCATTTGTTATTTAGAGATTAGGAAGGGGAAAAATGACAGCAACTGGGGGGACTCCCCTCAGTCTGCTGTTTTAACTTGCTGGTCATTGGAAGTCAGGCTTACGAAGCACTGAAGCACAGCATACAGCTAGGGTGCAGCCAGTTTCTAGGAGCAAAAGGAGGGACAATGCAAAAGCTGGAAGAGAAATGAATGGGCAGGGAACAGGTTTTTGTGACTAAAAAGTCATGTGGCAGAATGGTTGGGCAGGATCTAGTCTGGAAGAAAAAAAGGGACAAGAAACCTCATCACGCTGATTAACCACACGTTATTTCAGCAACACAAAACATCTTTGAAGAGCTGGACGATAATGGCCCACTTGAGCTCACTTTACTCATTTTTTCAGTCTTAACACAGTCCTCATTCCTGCCTTTCACTCTCCAAAGGGATGTTTCCCTGTGCTCTGGTTGCTGTTAAGCTTTTGCTCTAAGCTGAAATGTGGTCAGTTCTCATAAGCTGGACATGGGATCTGTATGTACCGTGGGAGGATGACATTTCAAGCCTGAAATGTTGCTCCTGTCTAGTATGGAATATTTTTTTTTCTACAGTGGTATGGTAGTAGTGACTAAGGGTTTTTTTTTTGTTTTTTTGTTTGTTTTTTTTTAATCACCTATTGAAACAGATTTCAATTGGCTTTGAAAGAATCTGTGGCTGGCTGATTTCTCCCCTGTCACATTGCTGTGGAGTTAATTATTTCCACTTCTTGGGGGTTTATAACTTCACGCTTGTTTTTAATATTAAACATCTAGAATAGTTGCAGTCACTCCAAATTTGCTAACATCTGCAAACTTTGTAAGCTTATTTTTTCTTCTACCAAGTTGTCTCAAAATATTTAATACCTTATGGTACACTTCTGCTGGGTTCTACTTGATAGAATGTTTCAGTTCAGTAACAAGCCTTTGCTTAGGCTCTTTTTCCCAACCAGTTGAACACCTAGTTTACAGAGATTTTGTGTAAACTGTATTTCTCTGGTTTATGTGAATGGCCTGTATCAAACCCCTTAAACTAATGTATGCAATATATAGTCTTATTTCCTTTGGCTGCTAGGCTTATTATCCTGTTATATAAAGAGATTAAGACAGTTTGAATTTCTTCTTGAGAATTCTACAGTGGTTATGACTTAAATTCTATTTTCTGTGTCGAAGAAATACCTTATGAAGTATAATTATCTTAATTTAGGGAATGAAAGAGGTCGTGTGCTCTTTATTTTGAGCAGCATGTGTGATCTGCCTCACTCTGTTTTGGGGAATTTTATGTGGAAAAAATTATGAAAAAACTTTGAGTTAACACTTAGTGTTACTTCCTTTGAAGAAAGAGCTTCCCTTGGAAGGAATGTGCCAAAATCATAATCCTACACTTTAGTAAGATTAACATTTTTTTTCTCCAATTTTAATGTAGCTAGAGTACTAGCTTTAAACAAAATATGTAATTAGTTTTTATAGAAATGTATTGTTTTCATCTTGGCTTTCTAGGAAAAGTTTTACTTAGAGGTACCAAATGTACTGGGCTTTAGGGAAGATTTGGGTGCTGTGTTTTGTAATGGCTTTTTTAGTACCTATATGCAGAATGAAAGTGAATGGGTAGGGTTTCAAATATGATGTGTTATTTAGTCTTAACAACTTCATATGAGAAGGGCAATAGTGTTAAGAGCTGGAGTAAAATTTCACTTTATGCAGTGATTGTAAAATAGTATGAATTATTTTGATTGGCATTGCTGAACCCTAGTTATCTTTGTGAGTTACTGCAGAATGGATTTGACACATCAGAAAGGTGCTCATTTTGATGCTGACTCAGAGGACCGTCCCTGTTCCATTCATGAAAGTTACATACTTATTTGCTTCACTGCAGGAAATAAGCTTTTTCATATGGACAAATATATATTCTTTATATATAAAAAGACATTCCACGTTCTGTCTATTCCTACTTTGCATAAAGATTTATTTTTAATTGTGGAACTTTAAAAAAAAAAAAAAAATCAACTTGAAAAGTCCCTTGTTGCACAGGAGCTAACTATTACTAGTTGTAATAGTATTTTGAGGTTTTTGAAAAATACCCACTTATCAATATTCCATTCATGAATATTGGATTTTTGCACTTTTGATTATTTTAATCAAAATTAAAATGCTTCTTTGAAACACAATAAAATTTCAGATAATTTAGAAAAAGGTCTCAAAGTGGAATATAATGCACAATGATGGGATCTTCTCTATATTCTCTCAGTGAAGGCTATGACATGCAATGTTTTTTTAGAAAATCTCAGCACATGAGATTCAGTGACTCATAGGCAGCATGTCTTTCTTGTCAGGGATGTGTTTTGTGTGTGATGAGTGTTTCTTGTGTGAGTGATGAAAAAGTTTTTCTGTAATGAAGAAGGTGCTTTTGTAATGAACAAATTCAAACCATGACAGTTTGTGCTTCTCGCTCTGGAAATCCTCCGTTCAGCGGGCAGTTGAGTAAGGGGGCTGTCCTGCGTGTCTACAGGCAGTTTCACTATGCATCTAAATAAGAGAGTAGCAGTTTGCATCCCTCATTTATTCCAGTCACTGATCAAATGTTTTGGTGGCGTGTAATGCAAACAGAACCACATGTCTAATCCTTTCCTTACAATGAACAGTAGGCCGCATCCTAAACCACTTATGTAGAAAAAGTCCTTCTGAGGCCATTATTCCAGAGCTGAATAAGCCCTGATGGGCTGATTGATGAGGGCTGATGCTTAAGCATGCTCTTTGCAAAAGACTTCAGGCAACTCTACCCCCCAAGATTTACAGCCTCAGCCAGCAGAGTTATATGGGATTGGTATGCAGCTGGCTTTTTCTTTGCTTTTCTAGATTTCATTTGACTAAATACCAAATTCTAGAGACACTTCTTGATAACGTGCTACCTGTTAAAATGCAGTGTATATTTGTGTTTTAATGAGGACGGGTTTTGGCATAAAGATTGACATTATGACAAGTTTATACCCTACTTTTTGAAAGCAACCGATAACTGTGTGTTCTAGGAAAGACAATGCAATAACTGTGGTCTTCCAGATTTTACATTCTGTTTGTTTCCCTTCTTGCTTGTCAGAGACTATATGGTCCTGGTGTCCTTGGTGTGCTGCTAGGGAGGGAACAGGGCAGATGTGCTGCCCTCCTTCCTTTCTCCTTGTTTTGATCTTTCCTCACAGTCCCTGTCACACCTGTATGATCTCCCAAGAAATCTGTTCAGATTGCTAATCGAGCAGAAAATTATTTCCTGGTGGGTTTTGTGTTGTGGGGTTGTTTCTTGGTTGTTTTTTATTTTATTTTATTTTTTTATTCTTATTATTTTATTTTATGTGTTTATTGCTGGTCCCAACGCTTGGTTTCTGAGCCACTGGGAATACAACAGCCAGTGCAAACAAGCAGCAAGACTATGAGACTCAGACCCAGTGGAGGACAGGAGGTGGGCAGGGGTGGAAAATGCTGCTGCTACCTTTCTGCAGGAGAGAAGTTTGAGACTGGCACAGCCCTGGAGATTCCCCACATCCCTGCACTGCTGCCCTCTTGCTTTCTGTCCCTGCTCACTCTACAGCATCTTGCCTGAGAAACTTGTTTCCTTCTGATTTAAGAAGTTCTCATTAAGGTATAGATTTAACAGGAAACTGAAGAAGGTAAAAACACAGTAAAAACTAAGAAAAAGTAAATTGAATATCAAAATAGACAGCTTCATACAGCTGGATTTACAGGTTTTAAAAGCAGGACAATAGAAGGTACTTAAACCTCCTTACCCAAAAAAAAAAAAAAAAAAAAGTCTTTAAAAGTTTTGAAAGCTATTTCTCTTTTCCTGAGTCTTTCTGATCCAAATTTTTCAATATCTGTTTATTTACTGTATTATTTACAAGTAGCTTTTAAAATACACAGACAATTCAATTCAGTGAAATGTCCCATTGCAAGTTGCTTCACTGTGGAAGAGAACATCCTTCATGACCACAGGTTCGACTTGGATGGAGCCTTCAAGCACTGACCGCTGAGGCTGGATTTGGTCAGTCCTCTGCTTAGACTTGTCAAACAGTGAATTTGTTTTGCCTTTTCCTGTCATCAAAGGCTATGCTTTATGGATAGAGGCTGGTCACAGCGGTCACAAAAGACTTGTGCTTAGTTCAGTCTGCCATATGAAAAAATACATAGTTTTTTTATAATGTGATTCTTCTTTCTTTATTCTACAGAAACCTAAGATTTAATAGGATTAAAGAAATCCAACCTGGAGAGTTTAGACGGCTTAAAAACCTGAATACACTGTAAGTTCTTTTTCAACCCTAAGGCCCTTTCCCCTTTTGATTTAATGTGATTAATTTGATAATGTGCCAAATTTGCTCACTTATAACAGGTAAGTAGTCTCAAAAATTTCATCTGTAGTATTTACACAGGTGAGGGAAGTGGGTTTTAGGCTCAAAGTATTTGAAAACAAAATCAGGTATATGTATATTAAAATAAAAAAAAGGGAAATTATTTCCATCCTAATGTGTTATTAACATACTTTAATTAGAGGTATGAAAAATACAGACATTCACTGTATAATTTTTTCTAAATTATGCTAAGTGACTTTAGTGGAATATTACATGATAAATCATGGAGTTAAAACAAAGCTATTTAAAGGCACAGAGTTCCAAATGTGGTGCAGTTACAAAATGTTTGACAAGCTCTAGTGTTTTGAAATTTCCTATTCTCATGTGCTCACCAAAACTGGGAGAAGTTGGGAGGAAGGTTTTGTTCCTACTGAGCTGCCTTTTATGGAGGTCTTTGCTAGTGATATCAGCGAGCTTTCAATCACCGTTACCTGTTTATCCTGCAAACACATAACACGTGCATTGAGAAATCTTGTACTGTGTGTTCACACCAGAAGACTGTTGTGTTGCAGTATGGTGTAAAGGGCCCAGTACACCAGAATATTACTAAGATCCATCTAGGAAAAGTCACTTTAATGTACCTGCTAATGACAAATAATTGTTACTATTGATTTTATCAATTTCAAACTGATGTGTAGATTTGAGACCAAAATTTTTTCCCTTCATCCTCATTTCAGATACCTACAAAAAACCCACATTTTTTCAGTTTGTAGATATTTTGTTTTTACTTTTTTCTTATTTCTATCTGTTTGTTTTCAGAATTTTCTGCAAGGTAGTGACTTTGAGCATCTGTAAGCACATTACTTCTAACAGTTACTGTTAGGGGAAATGCTTTTTTAAGTTTTCCTTTTAAAGCTATGTTAAATCTGCTATTTCTCTTCCCTGTGCCCCCCCCCCCCCCATATTCCTGTATGTTAAAATAAATGACTGTTTATTTCTTTGTATAGGCTTCTAAACAACAATCAAATCAAAAGAATACCTAGTGGGGCATTTGAAGACCTTGAAAATCTGAAATATCTGTAAGTTAAATGAATGTCACTTTTTGCATCAATGTCTAACTGAACTTCTTCATTGGAAAAGTGTCTTAATCTGATCTACTGTATCAGGAAATAAACTGCTTTGAAAAGTCTGTGAAATTCATTTATGGGGTGGGGGCAACTTTGAATCTCTTGCTCTATATGAAGGTGCACTGAGATTTGCTAATATAAGGCTGATATCTGTAGGCAGTAGTTTTTAAAGAACTTACTAGTTGCTGTTTATTACATGCATCTTAAAACATAATTTAGATATGTTGAAAGGTTTAGGAAGTCACCTCTTTAAAGGTTCACTGAAACAATCATACAGGTACTTTTAAAGTTTATGTTTTAAAAAGTGGCTTAAAAGCAGCTAGTCCAGGATTTGTGTCTGCAGAAGCTTGTAACTTATATAACTTTTATCTTATAAATTTATACTGCATTCAGTGAACAATTTAGCAATAGTTAAAAAGCTTAAGTCAAACCTAAAATAGAAAAGTACCTATATGATTTGCCATAAGTTCTATGTCTTCAGGCACCCTCTATTATTTAAGACTAACTCCTCCCATTTTTAGCAAACTTAACAAGTGATTAATTATCTGAATAAGCAAAAGGTATCAACAATGCTATTTTTATCTGTATAAAAGTCTGAAGCTGAATAGTAAGTTGTCATGGATTCTCAGTTCTAGTCTCTGGAGTCCACCTTATGTAGCATCATGTAGAAAAGTTTCACTCTGTCTTGGAGTATTGATTGTTGCCTGAATGCTGTATAGAAAATAATGGTCACTTTGAGATTCCATTGTTTGCATTCAATTAGGAAGCTTAGCTTCATCTAATTTTCAAGAATGAAGCCTGAATAGCCCTAAGGAGGTGGGAGAAGGGAGGAAAATAAAAATCACGTAAATTTGTGCAGACATGTTCCCTGGTTTTCCAGGCTGTGTTTCATTACATTTCCTGATCTCATTTTTATGTGTATTGTTTCTCAGTAATAAAATTGTTTAGATACAATAGGAGGAAAAAGAATATTGAACAGACTATCCCCAACTAGTGTCCATGATGATTGTATTTGAACAATATGTGTTTGTATGGTGGATCTGGTAGTGGAGTATGTAAAGTCTACTAATTCAGGATGGCTAAGCTTCTTTCCATAGTCAACAACTGTGCAGAAATATTACTTGTTTCTTAGTTCTTTATTTCCATGTTTGCCTTTGCTTAGCTGTAGTAAACCTGAGATAAAACTCAACTATGCACTCTGCTCAGCTCAAAGAGTCAAAAAAGAGGTAACTGAACTATGATTTGTTTTCATATACATGTGATAATGTTTAGATTCGTATTGGTAAGAAAATTTGAATATAAAATTAAATGTGGTAGAAAACAGACAATTTTTTCCCAATAGGATCAACTGAAGTATAAATTAGGGTGGAGAGATTGTACAGAAGTTAGAAATATTGTTCAGAATTTAATATTATAAAACCAAACCATCTGGAATATTTGAGGTTTCATATGGCCTGATCCTATGGATATTTGCAAACCTAACTTGTATTGTTGTTTTTCATTAAGTGAGATCATTGGTCCATGGTGTTTCTTCTGTTCATATGAGAACTCAAGTACTGTCTGAAAACGTATAATTCAGAGTGATTTTAGAAACCCTGTCATTTCTCAATGGCTTTGATTTAGCAAAATGTAAGTGTATATAAAATGTGTAATGTTAGTAAATATGAATATATAACTTACAAAAATACTTGTAACTATATAGTTATATATAAAATATGTAAGTATAAAACATAATACACTATAGTTTTAAAAAAATAAAACCCAATGTCTGAGACATGTATGTCAAGGCCCATTCCTGTACCTCTGCTGATCAGTTTTTGTGCTTTTGGACAAAATATTTTTCCAGCAAGTATCAAACCCTAGAATTTTCAAATGCTTCTTGTACTATTTATTTCTAAAGTTGAGCATAGTTTTATGAGGTACATATGTTTTCAGAATTGCCTGTCTGAAGAATAGATTTTGACAGACTAATGATAGCTTCTAAATTTTCTGTGCATTGAAATTACTCATCATTGATCTTTACATTATAACAAGAAAATTATGCATGTATGATTTTTGAAGCTTATTTTTTAGGAATCTTTGTAATCTTGTTCCATATGCAGTTGAAATTTTGACAGTTCTGTAAACAGTTTTGTGTGCTCTTGCTATGCTGTTTGTGGTAATGATTTGTCTTTGACTTTATATTTTAAAAGTTGGAAAGAAAGAAATGTAAGTATTGTTCTGCTATGAAACCAAGAGGATACCTCCCCCCAACCTTTCTCCCTTTCTGTCTGTCTGTCTTTGTTTTGTATACCTTGGTGTTGGCAATATGATCTCTTAGTAAGGATCAAAAAGGCATTAGTAGCTTGGAGCCCATCTGTAATATATATTATTTTTTTTCTGTGTTTCAGTCATTCTGTATAATTTTGTAGATCTTCTGTTACCCCTTCTACAAAGGATACTGTAAACACTCCTGTTTGAAATAAACTTTAGAAGTTGATATGAGCAAGATAATTGGTAACATTTGTAATTTGTTGCTCCTGATGCAAGATTTATATGTATATGTGTACATGATGTATATGGTACACTGAATATATTTGACTTCCTGTGAGTTACTCAGTTTACTGACTACAGGTGGTAGTACAGAAAGATAAGAAAGAAAAGCTTCCCAACCTTATAATATAGATGCAGGCAGATCTGTGGAAGCTTGGTAAGATAATCCTTCCTGATCCTGAAAGCCAACAGTTTAGTATTCAAGAGAGAAGATAATTGGGAACTGAAGGTAGACAGGTACTACTGTTTAGCATGTAGGATACTAGAGTATTTGGAGTTGGCAGTGGGAAAAATGAGGTTAAGTTAAAAAGAAAGACTTTAGGGAGGAGATAAGGAAAAATATAGAATATAGATTAGCAATTAAAAAAAACAAACAACAACAAAAAACAAATGTTCCAGGGAAGGTGCTTGGTATTTACAGAACAGTAAACTGAAAGCTAGTGTGAAGTAAGTGAAGGACATAAAAATGGAGAATGAGAAGAACTTTGGCAACATCATTAATGAATGTTCACTCTAGCTAGAAATGGAGAGGTGAGGAATCAGACATAACAACATTGTGATAAACTTGATAAATGGAAAATAAGACTATGAAATATGTCAGTTCTGGAAATACTAAAAGGGAACATGCAAGTTTGTTTTGCCTTTGGTGAATGAAGTAATAGTGGTAGATGATATGTTATAGGCTTGCCAAAGTGCTGAGTTGCTGACCTCACCCTTCCAGAAATGGGATTAGGTCATGTTTTTTCCTGTGCCTTTTGCCACTGTTGCTGTTCTGGATCTCATTTCTTTGCAATTCATGTTGCTAATTCCACCATCTCCTTTATGTTTCTATATAGATCTTTTTGCTATACTTATTTACTTCTCAGGTTTAACTCTACAATACCTGATACTGCTATTACTTTTTACCTTTTTTACCCTCTAGTTCCAAACAAATATACCTGGATCTTATTTTCCTTAAATCATATGACTTTTAATACAGTCCATTAAAAAAAAAAAAGCACTCCTTCCCCCAAAAAAATATTGTCATAAGGGGATCTGACAAATGTCTTAATTAGAACTACTTTTTTTCAAACTTCCTGATAACTGGTTAAGTATTTGTTTGTTCATTTCCCAAGTATATGGCCGGTACCTCTGGCCTTTATCAGCCTTGCCTGCTTTTCTGGAAAAATGCTATTTCTTTAAAGTCTTCTGAAAACAGTTAGTAGTAATTGGCAGAAGATAATTAAATGTCTTAATAGAATATATCCCTTTGTCATCTTAAGCCAATGTTTGTTCATTCTTTGTAAAATTTACTGGCTCAGTTCTGTAAAGAGCTTTTAGGTAAATAAATTGTTACTTTTTCCCTAATTATGCCCTAAATCTATTTTCTGCTAATGTAACTGGGATAAATTTTGAGAATGTTTTTGTTAAAGATCAGTGCGGTGTTTATGTTTTACTTGTTAGGCACAGTAGCATTTTAAAAAGACATAAATGTTTTTTGCAAGTGCTACTTATTTGTATTTTGTATTCTACATCTCTCTCTTCATTAGGTAAATATTTATATATTTTTCTTTCTGTTAATATCCTGAGGGAAACATCTACACAATTAAATGTAAGTCTGGTTAGCACATCTGTCATGGGAAACATGTTTTTGTAGTTTTGGGGTTGTTGGAGTTTCTCAGCGGCGGGCAGACATGATGGACTGAGGTCAGTTGAATGTCCTGCAGCTGAGGGTTTTCTGATCAGAATGGAAAAAGTAGTTTAAAACTGAATCCCAAATAAAGTCTCACTACAGTGGCTTGGTAAGAGCTCCAACAGGGGACATGAAAGTCTGCTCCCTTCCCTGCAATATGGTGGTAAAAGTCTGCAAAACTACAGAGTTGTTATCCTACTCTTCCTCTGTCACCTTTGTTTTTCATTCTGCCTTATTTTGTCCGCCAAAAGTAGATAAAAGTTACATGAGTGATTATGGTAAAATGTTTTGGTTTTTTTCAAAATTGGATTAAGTCAGATTTCTTGAATAGAATTCTTCAAATGCCCACAAGAGATGCTTAACTGAAGTTGGTTATTAAACCATTTTAGCCCACTCTGGTTCAGTAGTCTGATCAGAAGTTTAGTTAATTTGGAGGAATAGGAGGAATTTCCACATTGCCAAGTGGAATGCATTAAGAATGGCAAATAACACTTCGGCTGTTCAGTCCTTGAAATTTTCTAAGGATTGGGAAGAAATGGTACAGTTAAAATTCTTGCTGGAAATGATAGGAATTTAACATCATACAGAAAAGAAAATTAAGGAGAGATAAAATTGTGATGTTTATGATCCTCAAGTGAATTGGTATAGCTGAGTCAAAACAAATATTTGAACACTCATGAAATATTTTTTCAAATAAAATAAAAACCAATTCCACATCCAAAATGTTTAATACATCTGTCCTCTCTCTTTTCAGGTTATTTTAAAAGTTTTTACAGTAATTGCACGTGACTTTTTTCCCCAGTTTAATTTGTTCATAATTTTGAGCACCTTAAACGCCTCAAATTTTTGCTTCCTTGTTATTCTGTTATTGGAGGAACTCTGATTTTTGTTCAGATATGTATCTATGTTCATTAAGCACACCTGAGTCTGTATATTTGTGTTGGAACCTCAGCAAGCAATGCATTGGAAAACTGTGTTTAGACACAAGGGAAGGGTACTACTCCATATTGAGAAATGTAATAATAGAAAAGCCAAAACCACTACTACTAATAAAATGCCTGCTAATAAAGCCATTTGTGGTCCGGAGTCTCTTCACCCTTTTTTTTTTTTGTTTTTTTTTTTTTTTTTTGTAGAAATCAATGCCTGATTAACTGAGTTTCAAATCATTTGTCAAATAATTGTGAGAAAATTCTAAACTGCAAACCTGTTCCTAACCTAACACAGAAAGTGACTGACATGAACGCCATAAGTATTTTCATTGGCTGCCTTCATGGAGAAACTGCAGTCATTAGCTAAGCTGCATGATTTTTCTCCAACACCCTCTCACTAAACCATTCTTGCTGTTAAAAGCATGATGAATGTGAGCACATACACCGATACATCCTGATTTATTTTGATTCTGTAGGAAAGGTATAAACACATGTGAATATACTGGTACTCTGCATATGTTTATTCTGTTTATATTATAGAGTATCAATGGGGACCTAATGTCCATATTCTACAGTGCTAAACCAAATACATGATGCTGTCTTATGGATGTGATACCAATATTCTAATTTGTATTTTTTTGTGAATACTCAAAAGGTGATGCAGGTGGAGTTACAGAAATTCTCACTGTTTGTTCTCCAAGTCCAGTGAAGAGACATGTTCCATCATAATTTGAGTATTTATACCAGTATTCAGATGAGATTTTAAAGAAAATCAGAGGCCAATGGCATCCCCAGTGTGCTCTGGCAAAGGCATTTCTGATGCAATTCTGTCCCATTGAGTTGAAATGATTTTGACTTTTGGCAAGCCCATCAAGAAACTGAGGGGCAAAGAAACAGTAAGTAATGTAACAGTGAGCACTGGGAAGCCCAAGACCATCCAGGTGACAGCCTCAGGGCCTATAAGGCTCCACACTTTTGTCTTTCCTGGCAAATATTTGGGACAAAATTTCAAGGACAAAGTATTTTTATGTGTATGTGTTTAGGTTGTTTTGTATTTTTTTTTTCCTAATATGTAGTTGAAAAACTGTCTTCATGTGTCAACTTAATTCTTCTTCTCCACTTCCATGTAGCTCTTGTTCATGTACTAATATTACTGATTGTTTCTTGTTTCAGCTATTTGTACAAGAATGAAATCCAGTCAATTGACAGGCAAGCATTTAAAGGACTTGCCTCTCTAGAACAACTGTAAGTGCCTTTTCTCTTCTGTGCTGTCATCTCCATGGTTCCCCTGCAGAGGAAAAGTGCACGCCTTGATCCATACATCCTGCCTGCATGCTCTGCATGTCTGCACTCCCTGGGTTGTTAGGCAGAGAGCCCCATAATCATTTGCATGTGAAGAAACACAATTGATCTCTGTGTCAAATTCCTCATTTCTATGTTTGTCTTTTATTTGTGATTTGCATTTCTGGTGTCCCTATACATTGTTACACAGCTTTGACGAAGACGTGTTATTGTGGAAAATGTTGAAAACTAATGTGTATGGCTTAGAGATATTTTAATTTCATTTCTGTAGGTTTTATAACATTGCAATTCCTTTGACTGCAGCAGTTTGTTTTATGCAGTATAACTAAAGCACAATTAGTCTCTTGAAGTTTAACCTGGTTTTGTTATATTTTAAAATGGGATTTCAAAATTAAAATCTTGCCATTGTTCATGTGTGTTAATCATTGCCATATACAGATGTTTAAAAAGTAAGGAAGTTAATAATTTGTAAGGTAGATGTTTCAGTAGTGTTTTCTAGAAAGATTGATTAAAAGCATACTTTCCTGTGTAATGACTGAAGAATAATTTCTGTTGAAAAACAAATGAAAAATGCAGTCCTTAACGTGACAAGAACTGTTTGTATTGATTCAGTTAACTATACTTTTTTTTTTCATAATCAGAAAGCATTGCTATACATTCATTGTGGTAATGTTTAGAGAAACAGAAAGAGCTATAACTGCATAGCTATTTCATAGTCTGACTGCCAAATAACAGTACTAGACCAATGAGTTTTGTAGCATATGAATTTTTGGGGCTGAACATCTTCCTTCTAGGACCAACATAAATTTTGAAACTCGTGACAGTTATCAGTGTAAACCAAATTTCCTATACATACCAGTTTCCTTGTTACTATAAACCTGTAGTGAACATTAGTGGACACAATGTTATCTGAAATAAAATGATACTTCAGATGGGTAGAAAATCATACAAGCTCGTTTTACAGGGCAATAGATGCCTTTTGAGGGAAGAGCTTCTATATAAAACAAAAGTGGTAATTATAAAACATATATAAATATGTCATTTTTTTCCTTAATGCCTTTCTCTTCCTCCTACTCTAGAAATGATTACTGCAGCATATTGACAGCAACTGGTAGGGCTTACTTGCATTCTAAAAGCATTTCTTACTTTCTGTGTAGAATTTTAAATATTGAGGCCCATTTAGTGAATTACTAATGCTTCCAAAATAATAATCTTCCCCATGCCACAAGCCTGATGTGCTGCAAGTGGCAATATTTACCCTTTTTGCTTTTGCTTTATTTCCTGTTGACTTATGACTGAAAATCATAAATCACTTTGGAATATTAACACCTTCTGAATGTACTTTTCTGCTAGGTTGCAGTTAAGCCTCTCTGCCTGCAGTGATATCACGCTTTCAGCTTAAGCCCAGACTTGAGACATCAACATTACTCTGTATGAAATTAAGTTTTAAACAGGATTTGAGTCTCATCGCTAGATGGGAAGTACGGAAATGGAGCTTGGCACGGTCACTGCTTAGGGACTGCCCTTATGTCACGGCATCAGTTGTCACAAGCAGCGCCTATGGCTGGTCTGGTGAGCTGCCAGAGGAGTTACTGCCCTGCTGGGTGCACATCAGAAAGCACACTTCTAGAGCCCTTCTCCTCTTGCCAGGGGGGAAAACAGGAGCACAGGAAGCCAGTGGCAGGGCTGGAGATAAATTTAATGGAGGGTATTCCATTGAGATTTGTAGTTAGAGAGATTTATCATTTAAGCACCATTAGCATAAAAATAGGCTCTGTCTCTACAGGTTCTGTTTTATCATATTATCTTTGGAGAAAGATTGTGTTCTCAAGGCTAAAGTTAGTCTTTGTGAACAAGTTCCCAAGTCCCCTAACTTCAGTTTAGGACGGTATCAACTACTCGATCATTATTTCTGCATTTGAGGTTTCTATGGCCTCAAGTTATCAAACACATTTTGCTACTTATGTGTTGACTCAGCCAATTCTCTGCTTAGTGCTCAGCAGAGTTCTCAGAAGTAGATGCTGTAGCCCACATCTCAGGGAAAGTTTTTATTCATAGTAATTATACTCCAGTGAAGCTTAATGAAAATTTTAATTTCTTTTTTTAAAAAAAAAAAAAAAAAAACAACAAAAAAAACCCACCAAAAAACAAAAAAAAACCCCAAAACAAAACAGGAAAGCAAGCATTTTTCTGATTTTTTGTTGTTGTTGTGTTGGGTTTTGTTTTGTTATTGTTCTTTGAGAGAAACTGTAAACATAGTTTGATTTAGGAGGGAAGAATAAACGGTATTTACTGCAGCTGGCAGGATCCTTCTTAAACCTCTGCGGCAGAATTCTTAGCTGCTGATGTAGTAGAAACATCTTTTTCTTCATAAACTTCTGCCAAGGGAATAAGATCTTTGAGTCAGATCTTGAAATTCACTTGTGCTAGAGTAAATTCTTAAACTTGGCAGTCTTAGGCACTCGAACACATTGAGCCATACATATTTCATCACCTAACTCTTCACTCATGGCCGCTTAGTGAAAAGTAGCCGCTTAGTACCAATTTAGACCCTGTTAAATCTGCAAGATGTGTTTGGATCTGGCAAATGTGACACAAAGCTGCAGGCAACTTGTGTTTATTCAGAGCAGCAGCCGGAAGGCAGCCAGAGCACCTGAAAGGCAATGAAAGCTGCCTCTGTATGCTTGCACTTAGACAACTGCTGTATGCCTCTATATGTCTGTGCTTGGAGAATTGAATCCCACCTGAAATGTGGATTTCAAATACCTGGCTTGTGAGGTCACGAGTCTGCTGTGCCTGGATCCAAAGACAGAGCTCTAACTGCAGGCCTATTTCCTGATATGTGTATATTACTTTTCTACCAAATATCTACTATATTTTTTGAGAGCTTGGCTTAAAAGCTATATGTATTAGGGACAAAAAGTGTTCTCTGTAGTCCTTAACTAGTGGGATCCCCAAATGCTAATGGAATAATTTAAATCTGTTTACCTGATCTTAGTGGAAAACTAATCATGCATTTTCTTCTAACTTTCATATTAACATACTAATTTTACTCTTTCTAACCTGTTAATAGAGCTATGCTGTAGTTTGTGTCCACATGTACATATTTTGGGGGAAATTAATAGATAAAAATGTTATCTTACTTATAGCGATGCAGTTTGTTACATTCATTTTATTTCCCTCAATTCAATTTTTGGTAGCTTTGAAATGTTGCTGTGAATTTAAAACAGTTTTTTGGATAACTGTATGTGAGTAGTTAAGCACGCAGTGGAGCCTGATTAAAGTCTCGCTGCTAAAAATACCTATGGGAAGGAATAATGAAAGAAAAGTAATTAATAAACAAAGAAATGCAAAAGGTATGAAAGGGGCCTTGAGAAGTACATCTTTATTATTCTAAAATAAGATCAGCTAGGGACAACAAACCTACATGACTGGAAGCAGATATTTATTTAGCTTTATTTTAAAAAGTCTTTAAAGAGAGGATTCCATAATCTCCTGAAGTATCTTGTTCCATTATTTTATATCATTACTGTAATATCTTATTTAAATCTCTTTCCTTGTGGTTTAAGCCTGTTAATTCTTGTCATACCCCTGGGCAGAGAAAGCTCTTTGATAAATGCGGGAAAAATTCTTTCTAACAATCAAAATTACAAACATGCTATTTAAATATTCAGAACATAAGTTATACTCAACTAATGGATTGTAAGTACTTCCTCAAAGATGTGAAGGTACTATTAGAAATGAGCAATTGGCATATATGTTAAAAGTAATCTTCAACAAAGATACTACGCTACAGAACACACAATGCTAAGTTTAGTGCTGTGATAAATGCCCTGGGACTGACTTTTACTGTAAATATTCATCTTCCAAGATTAATAATAGCAAAGGGGAAATCTGTACCGTGCTTATTTGATCAAGTCTTTGTCTTCCTCTAGGTGCATTTGGTTTGGACACTTTTTTTTCCCCTTTAAGTATTTCCTTCTCTTCTGTTTCATCCTTGATAATGAATTCAGAATTAAAAAAGGAAGACACGGGGGTATTTAAAAATCACTCTTGCATGCTTTTTCTTTAAATTTGCATTATGAAAGTCTTGTTAATATCCATTTCATTACAACACACTACTGTTTTTAAGAACATTTTATACTCTGAACATAAAAGATGTCTATAAAGACATGTTAGTGTGAGATTATTTCCTGAAAATGATTACCTTTAAAGTGAATTTCTAGTCCAAGAAATTTTCATATTAATTAAAATATTAAAAATCCTTTAAAAAACATTTAATGTGGTACATAGATAAAAAGAATGTGATAAGTGATAAAATGTGATTAAATATAGGTCGTAAAGCCAAGGATTTTTTTATTCTTTTTATTGTAGACTTACAGTACAATCTGGTTTCTGCATCTGTTTGGAATTACACTTGTTGCTGATTACTTTGCCTACATATTTAATACTTTGTTCTGTTGATAAATTGCCTGACAAGTTGCTTGGGACTTTTTTTGAGGTCGTAATTTAAAGACCTGCAAAACCCAACTAACCTGTCATATGAAGCAGTTCAGCGCATTTTACGTTATTTGATTTTTTTGAGCTACTTCAGACAGCATGATTTCTGATGAGGTAAAGTTAACTGTTAAAATATGCATCAGTGCCTGAATCATTGTAGTTGTACCTGTGATGATTTGAAGGCAGGGTTTATAACAGAAATAGTGTTTTAATTACACAGATTACTTTGGTTGGCAAAACAGGATGAGTTTTCCGGCACATAAAGTATTCTTTACATCTGTAACTATAGTAGTCTTGAATACTGAACAGCAGTTATGAACTGTTGCTTTGAGTTTAATGATGTACGTATACATCACTTAAACCATCTGAGAGAGGTGCCCTTTCTTTTCCTGTCTTTGCTAATCTCACCTCTGATCCATGGACCTGAAGAAGGGGTTCTGTGCCTCTGTGTGCCTACTTTTTACCAGTTCTATTTCTTGTTCTAGTAAGAGGTATTATTTGTACCTACACATCTTGCCTTGTCAATGACAAAGAGGTAGAAGAGATTAATTTATTGGGAAGATAAGGAGATGTGCTTGCAAGGTGCTCATGAATCATAAAAATGCAAGTACAATTAACAGCGTTTAAAAGGAAAAGATCCCTGTTGCCTGCGTGAGAAGTAGTGTATGTATTTTTTTTTTCAAAAATCAAAGCTGCTTCAGAAGAAGTAAAAAACCCTATAGTTGGGCCTGTGTTTTTCCTGGTATCCTCTTTCACTGCTATGATCCCCATCTTGCCTTGCTCCCTCCCAAATGCTGCTGATGCTGGACAGGTGGATGAGCAGAGCCCTGGCTCCGGGTGAGCTGTGCCTCATGGCTGAGCCCTGCCCACGGGGCAGATACCAGCCCCATCCTGCTGGTCCTTCCTCAGGGCTGGGCCTGATGGAGATGTCTTATCTCTGCTAGTGATTCAAATGAACCTTGCAGGAAGTATCTGCCTTTTTAAGGCAGGAGATGTCTGCCTTTTTAATTTAGCTGAAATTGGCTTGTATTTTCAAAAGGGAGATGAAGACTGGCAGGCATAGCATGATCACATGCTCCTTGTTTCCTCATGCAAACAATCATAGTCTACGCTTGCTACAGTATGTGGCCATGCATTGCACCAGCATAAAGCACACTTGATGCTCTGATGTGCCTGATCACATCCGTGCTGATTTATTGGCTTTTTCTGTGTTCCCTGCTCATTGCTCGCTGGCATCGCTTGCTGGCTCGCGCTCGGGCCGTGCTGCTGCTGGCGGGGGATCTGGGAGACTGCCAGGCACGTGCCTGGCTTCCCCGCTGCACGCGCCTTCCAGGGCTCGCTGCAATCACTCTGCCATAATCGCGGCTTGCTCCCACTTTCCTCACTCTGTGATGACCATTCGGCTCGGCTCAGGGGTTGGAGCATGTGCGGTGTTTCAGCACGCACAGGTTCCTGGGTCCTATTGCTTTTCATGCTGAGTGATTAATTTTTCAGGAGATTGTGGGGTCCGAGATGGTCTCTTTGCCTTTAAATGATGTTCCTTTACATTCTTCAGCCAATGGTGATTTCTATAGATGCACATTCTTCAGATGTCCTTGACTTTGTCAATAGGAAATTTTAGGAGGTTTGGATACGTTTAGAAATAATAAGGATTCAAAAATCTATAAATAATTTTCACATTTCCTTGTGCAAGTCTTACCAATTACTACTTGTTTTCTCATCTGCAAGGCTATAGAGTACCTCCACAACATAGTCAAGACTAGAATGGTCCTGCCTTTGCAGTCCATTTTCACTGTGGTTACAGATTAACAATCTAGTTATTTATATTATGTTAGACTTTTTCAGTTTTACAGGATTAACAGCTCTGTATTATTTGTTGCTGTGTAATATTAATAGCTTACATAAGCATCAACAGAGCATCAACCAGCACAGCTGTGGTGGTTAATTGTACACCAGCTGCTGGAAAGCCCTTTCTCTAAAAGCAGTTCAAACAAACTTGGGTTTATATTATGAATTTGTTTGGGTTTTGAGCTTTTGAGACCATTCATGGCTTTAAATGCCAGTATTCATGGACTAGAACAGGTTACTTCTCAGCATAGTTTTAAATGTTCACACAGTGTGATAGCAATGAGAACAATTCCCTGCTAAAAATGTTATTCATTTAGAAACTAGAAAAGTTTTCTAAGCAACTGGCAACATTTTCCTGTAAAAAAATCATCATTTTCTTTTTTCCATATATATTTATTCAGGTATGCACACTGATGAAAGTTAGACTTGGCAAAAGAGTGTTCCAAGTAGTATCTCCAAAGTAATGGTTTTCAGACTTTTTTTTTTGCATGTATGTACAGTCACAGAGATGCTATATAGTGGTCTGCAACCTCTCTTTTTTGTCATGTCTTGTATTTCTCAGATTCAAGTAAAGGATTCAGATAATAACAGAAGAAAGTTAAGCCACTACATCATCGTCACCCTTTATATGTATAAACAGTGTGTAAACAATAACTGCTTTATTATATTTCAGCTTCATTAAGAAAACTGTTTCAGTATTTTCTTTTTTGTTTAACATATTTTCAGGTATCTGCACTTTAATCAAATAGAAACATTGGAACCAGAATCCTTTACCCATCTTCCAAAACTTGAAAGGCTGTAAGTTTGTTTTTCTTGGGGTAAGATTCAGAAGTCAGCTTGCTTCTTTGTTTGAATTAAATATTTGAAACTGAAAAATATTATTTTTATCATTCCCATAAATTGTTTTTAATCTAAATTTTTATTGTAGCTACTACATAGTCTTTGCCAAGAACACTTTGGTTAGGCTGACCATAGAGGCATGCAGAAGTGAGCATTGCCTGTGGTGTATTTTTCTACTGCAAAACTATTTCCCAGAGAGCTGTGATCAATGTTTGACATAAAATAAATTTATGAATGAAGAAGTAGATTTATATTATGACTTTTTTTTTAGTTTCTCATTTAAATACTTATGAACTGCCTTGCTTTTTGGTCACTGCTTCTTTTTATGGCTTCTTTTGCCCCATATGGACACTAAATACACCTTGGAGGCCACTTAAAAATAGTAGCCAATGAATTGCTGAAAAAGGTTAAATTTATTTTTATTTTGTAAAATTATTTTCTTTTAAATGGCTTCTAGAAGAATGTAAATTAAATGACTTTCAAAATCTGAATTATTACATGCATATTTCTGTGCTTTTTAACAGATTTTTGCATAACAACAGAATAGCTCATTTGATTCCTGGAACATTTAGTCACTTAGAATCTATGAAGAGACTGTAAGTAAATTGAATTATTTTTGAACTAAAGAAAGTTTAAATAATCTAATTACACTGTGCCTCATCTTGCAATGTTTATCTTCCTTGCAAATGCTTTTCATTGTGAAATTGTTTTAAATATTAAATAATTTTTCCTAAACTGTGTTCCAGTTGTTTACGTACGTAGGTTGAGACCATTGCTTCATATCTTACCGTCTTTAGTAACTGACTAAATCCTTTTGTTTGTTTCCTGTCTTGGACTTATTTGTAATCATATGGTCTTGTTTTGTAGACTAAATAATACATACAGAACCTGCTTTGGTTTGGTTTTTTTTTTAGTGTTATTATTTTATTTTATTTGTTATTTTATTTTTGGGATATTTCCCCCCTCTTGTCTATGTCTTACTGGGTGATCCTTCTATGATGTCTTTCAATATTTGGTTATTTCAGTATTTTCTTTTTACTTGTCCTTATCTGATGATAAAAACATGATTATAAAAAGGTGCTTGATGGTTTAAGAATATGTCTAACTTTAAAAGCAACTCCAGAAGCCAGTTCTTCTTGCAATGCCATTAACTTGGAAAATTAGAGGCTTCTTAGTCCCCCAGTAACATTTGAAAACTTAAACTCAGTATGAGTGCCATAATAAGGTGACTTTCAGAGGGTTTTCGATCTCTCACTTTGGATCTTCACTGATCTAGGATAAACACTCTTTAAATTATCCAAGACTGCCATTTTGAGAAAGGCAGTCATGCTTTCATACCCTCCTTTCTGGGTGGGCTGATGAGGGTGTGCTGTGCAGTAAGTCATAGCACTAGGTCTACTGGCAAAAGAGATCACAAGGGACATAACAGGAAGGGGGTTCTGCTGGTTTAAGACATACCATACCTTTAACTACGGGCAAAGGGCAGGATAAAGTAAATTTTGATGATATGTGTGCCTTCCAGTGGTAGCTGCTTCACTCATACCTCCCTTAAATTTTTGTGGAGTTCAAGCAAACAGAAAGGGATGCTTCTTCGTGTAATTCATAGGTAAAGGGGTATTTAAACAGTGGCTATTAGTGGAAGAGAACACTGAGCTAGACTGACCTGGTGTCCTCTGACCTGGAACAACTTATCCCTAAAGGTCATATCATGACTTTCACGTTCCGGATTTAAATTCTGCCAGTAACTTCAGATATACTGGGAGACATTTGTACAGAAACTTTAAAAATAGTTTTTGCTTGTTCTTACCTGGTTTTCATAAGACAACAGGGAAGAAATAATACCTGGGCATTTGTAGAAGAAGTTAAAAAGTGCTAAAGGACAAAATGATCAAAAAGATCATTACCCTAAAGATATGCCACTCTGCGGTTGCTTTGCCATACAGTTTTATTTTCAATCTGTGTATACTGATATATTTAATGGTACAGGTTTCTGTACTTAATGTTTTTTATCCTGTACAGGGCCCTTCACTAATGGAAAGAAAGTCAACAGAATTGATGGGTTCTTGTTATCTGCAATAGGCAGGTATTTTACAAAGTTACTGACCCACTGAACTCAATGAGAACTTAATGTTTAAATAAAACTGTGGGTCTTTGTCTCAGTTACCTGATCTGCAAAATGGGAAGTTGTAAAAATGCCAAGTTAGCTGTGAAGTTACTACAGTAATAAGTATTAAACAGAAAAAACAAAACAAAACCAAAAAACTGTGAGGAGAATGGTTTAAGTTCCTTATTTAAGAGTAGTTTGTATAACATCTAAATAAAACCTGATTTATTCACTGAATGCTGGGGTTAAAAAAGGAAGGTTTAGATGCTTGCTAGCTATATTGAACACAGTCCTACCCATGCGGAAATATAATATGCATTGTCATAAAGATACCAGAATGCATATAAGCAAGAAATCATCACCTGTGTTCTGTACTGTCCATTGTCTGTATTCACAGATCGAGGTATTGCTGGTATTGCAGAACCATTTTGATTCTGGCAAAACAATCAAAGCTTGCTAACAGGTGTTGTGGCTGTTTGTTTTGTGCAGGCGCTTGGATTCAAATGCTCTTCACTGTGACTGTGAGATTCTGTGGCTGGCAGAGCTGCTGAAGACATACGCAGAGTCAGGTAATGCTCAAGCAGCAGCTACCTGTGAGTATCCACGAAGGATCCAAGGAAGATCAGTGGCCACGATAACACCAGAAGAACTTAACTGTGGTGAGTCCTGATGGCTTTTTTGGTGTGTTAGATGTGCCTGAACTGTAGTTTTGTTTGTTTGTTAGGATTTGTTGTTCTGGTCTCTTCAATAACACTGACCATCTCTGGTCAATATTTGTTATTTCCAGAAATCTCTTTGTGTTCCTTCTCTGTTTTTTGTCTCCTGGCAGAACTGATCGCTTTTACCCCTCAGCCTATCTTTAATGAAACAAATACAGCCACGTTTGAAATTTCTCCTTGAGGAATTCAATGTGATTATTCAGAAAAAAAAGATTATTTTTCTTTTTATGTTTCAGTTTTGGTCATAAAAGGATTTTAAACTAGGGTCACTGGTGTTATGTTAATACTGTTTGGTATCCTTTATTCCCTTCTATACAAGGGAAAGATAAGAAGGAAGTTGTACAGAATTGCCTCTGACTTCACAGATCTTCATGTTAAAACTCTTGTTGATACTACTGGAATCAAGGTCGGGCCACTGGATTATTTTTTATTTTTTTTTTACTCAGATATACTTACAAGGAGTGCCCTGTACGGGTGCTGAAATCCTCTGTCACTGAATGATTACTGGATAAGCACTTCTATTATAATCCTCTTGTTTGTCTGTATTCCTTCAACCTAGGGGTGTGAAGGCTTGGCCCTGCACCTCTCTGTTCCAAAATCGAAATGCATATTTCTCATCAAGCTGTGGGCATTTGCCTGGCCACATAATGAGGCCAAGATATAAAATAAGGAAATTGTCCTTTTGGTTGTGTTGGATATAGTTCTAATTAGTAGAATTATAACCACGTGTCTATGAGGTTCTTGAAAAAGATAGAAAAAAGGGGATTTGGTGCAGGAATAATTCACATGGTATCCTACCAGCTCTCTGCATATCTAAGGAGCCTGAATATGGAAACTGCAGGAAGCAAGCTGGACAAAGTATTCTGTAGGAGGCAGGTTAGGACTGATGCTTATCTAGAGGAAGTTACTTTGAATGGCACTTGTGCTTGCTGCTTTAAAGTTTTTCCTTCATAAGCAAATTGAGCCTCTGTTCAAATAAATAAAACAGCTACTTTAGAACCTTATACAAATTAGGATAATCCATTTCCAGTCTGCTAAAAGCTATTGCGGAACAATGGAGGCTGTCAGAAAGCCCACAGCCATTTCTGCATAGGGAAAACTGCATTTAATCCTGATTAAGCATATAAATATTTTAAGTTAAAACATTTGTGAAAAGTATTTTTCTACAAGGTGTATGGAAAATCTTTTATTTACCATTCTTTAGTAGTTTTAAAACAAGCAAGAGTTCCTTATACATTTTATTGTTGATACAGAGAGGCCAAGAATTACATCAGAGCCTCAGGATGTGGATGTTACCTCAGGGAATACAGTGTACTTCACTTGTAGAGCTGAAGGCAATCCTAAACCAGAAATTATCTGGCTTCGAAACAAGTAAGTTTAAAAAAGGAAGAGAGAAACTTGGTGTAAGCTTGTTTGTCTGTGTGTGTGTACAGTTCTGGATGCATGTCCGTATGTATTATGTGCTAATATATAGAATAGTTACAGCAGAAACATATTAATTATAGAAGTAGTATATGAAGTAATAATGTCCCAGATTGTTTTTCTTTAGTTATTCTAAACACTTAAAAGCTGATACCTTTAGAAAATATTAAATTGTAACTATAACACTATTGGAAAGATTTTCAACTATAGTTATGCATACAGAGTTGCTCACAGCTGTAAAACTAAATCATTTATGTGTGAGTACCAGGCAATCCAATATGGGTGTGTTGCACGTGCAGTTTGTGGGTTACTTTGTTTACTTACTTTTTGAGGTAGAGCAAAACCTAAATTTTTAAAGGACTGGCTGGGTAAGAGTTAGATTTCTTGGAAGGTCTTCCTTAAGCCTTAGCTCCTCAGAGGCAGCTTTCTTCTGAGGTGTAGCTCCTTCCAGGAGAGGAGAGAGATATCAATTTCCAGGCTTCCCATACTGGTACATGGAGGGCAGACAAATGCTTATATCATAGGATTGCAGATGAAATCAGATTGGAGGAGGTCTCAGGAGATCTCCAGTGCAGCTTTCTGCTCAAAGCAGGTCATACCAGGTTGCTTTATCCAGTTGGGTCTTAAAAGCCTCCGAGGATAGAGGTAGCACAGACACTCTAGTCAACCTCCTCCATTGCTTCTCCTGTTTAGGGTATGTGGAGGGAACGGTCTATAAAGGATGTGTGTCTTTCAGCAGCCCAAGGGGCAGCCTGCTGCAAGGTGACTGCTCAAGCTCTGCCCAGAGCCTGGCTCCCTCCAGCAGTGCTGGGCACAGCACAGCTGAGCCAGCCACATAGCAGTACATCACCCCCCTTTAAGGTAATGTGAATTTATGACAGACACATGAATTATGAGTTTATCACTAGCTTAATGAGGCTTTGGCTTAATAATGCTCTTATATAAATGGAGAACCTGACCTGGAAAATAAATTCTCTCTACATTTTCTATCAGTGAGATATTTTAGTTTGTTAACTGCTGATAAAATGGAACAGCATGGAGTCCTAGTTATTTCCACTGATATCAGTGAGAACCCCACATGCAGCAAGAGCACAGCATTTTATGAAGTATGTCAAGAACAGAGCCTTGAACTTGGATGGTATAATTATTTCATTAAAATTTTCTTTGGCTCGTGTACTTTTTGTAATAAACAAAGAAAACATGTATTCAGAATACACATATGAAAGAGTTTTAAGAAGAAATTTGAGCTTGGGGTGTAAGATTATTGACTCTGGCATGTTTCCAGGCTGCATGAATGAGAGAAAAGCTCTTTGCAAGGTAGTTGAATATGGCAACATTTCAGTCAAAAGCCATTGACCTGTTGAGCAGTATGCTGAATAGATCAGCAGGCTGGGTTTTGTACCTAGGGGCTAAGATCTCATCCTTCCTCTGTGCTTTCTTCATCATGTAGTGAGGGATGGAGTGAGAAAGAGTTCCTTTAATAAAAACCTGTAATCGTTCTTAGTTAATGTCACAGACCATGCATCCATGACGTAGCTGAAGAACTGATCCTAACTTATCTTTCAGGCCAGAACAAATTATAATCAGGTTCATTAGTGCTCTTTGAGCAATCCAGACAAAGGTTGGCACAAAGGTTCGTTTTATAGCAAATAACCTCTCTCCTAGTAGAAAGTATCTTGAGTATTGAACTTGAATGATACACCTCCAGTGGAAACATTTTGAATTGATCTGCCAGTTAGAACAGCCTTGAAGGAAAATGAGATCAGGTATGTGTATTTTGCTCACTTATTTTCCCCATAAGCTTTTACTTATAAAAGTATTTTGGCTTTTCATTTTGAAGACGTAATACTTGCATAAGCAAAATTGGTTCATTTTTGGTTTTTTCTCTTCTTCTCTTTAGAACTTCTGGTTTTCTCTTATTATTTTACTTAATACAGGAAAACACACACACACACACCACCACCACCCCAAGTTATTTTTGGTAATATAATTTTGGGCCTTGTTATTTGGCAGTTTTCTGTGCTTGTGATTTAAAGGTTTAACTCCAGCAGATTCTTTTCTTCACAGTAATGAGCTCAGTATGAAAGAAGATTCCCGTCTAAACTTGCTAGATGATGGCACATTAATGATTCAGAATACTCAAGAAACAGACCAAGGCATTTACCAGTGCATGGCAAAAAATGTGGCTGGCGAAGTGAAAACTCAGGAAGTTACTCTTAGATACTTTGAGTCACCAGGTAAAGAACATAAAGTCTGATTTTTGCATTCAGATAGAAAATTGTTTTAATATAAGATTGCTAAAAAGATACTTTGGATGTTTTATGTTCTTGACATGTAGATATCTTGTGCTTGGGCATCTTAAGAACTAGAACATGAAGTTATAATATCCTTAGAACAAAAATATACATCAGCCACTTAATATGGTTATTGTAGTATGCAATTGTAGTCTTGTAGGCTGCTTGTAGAAGGCTTAGGAGAAGAGGCTGTTGCATTGTGACATTGCTCAGTGCAATAATGTTCTCTCTGGATACCTGAAAACCACAAGCTTCCAAACAGGCCATTCATGAAAGCTTTGGCACACCCTATGCAGCCATCCTTGCTCAGGAGCTTTTTAGCCTGAATGTCTGTCTGGCCAGGGCTTTGTGTTTGCAAGCGCTAAGTTCCTGTCTGGGACTGTAGTGTTTCTGAATTCCAAACTTTGCTGTGTGAAAATTTTGACACTCAGGCAAACTTCAAATATCACTGCAAGGCACACATGTAGTTGGGAAAACTTACTAAAATGTATAAAATATTTTTTTTCTTTTTTGTGCACTTATGGCAATTTTTAGCCAGTTTGTTTTCTGGTTCTCAGTGTCTGTGCCTCTAAAGAGACCTTTATAAGGATCACCAAATGAGAAGGCAGTGTTTAAAAATTGTTTTAATGGGAGTTAAGAAAAAAAAAACAAAACAGTGTAATTGCATGAGCTTTTATTTTTTATCTGTTGATATTTATAAATGTCTGCAGCTAGATTAGGCCTAAAGCAAGGCAGATTTTGCACCAAGATTTGAAGTATGTTGGAACAGAGACATTAAACCCCTATATTCCCCAAGCTGTTGCAATATTCAGCTAAATTAGTGCTTTGTGGGCTAGGAGTCATATTTAGGCATCGTTTTTTTCTCACAGCCCGGCCAAGTTTTGTGATTCATCCACAAAATACGGAAGTGCTAGTTGGAGAGAGTGTTACCTTGGAGTGCAGTGCAACCGGGCACCCCCAGCCACGCATTACGTGGACCAAAGGGGACAGAACCCCTTTACCAAGTGACCCTCGCATCACAATAACTCCATCAGGAGGACTTTACATACAAAATGTGAAGCAAGAAGACAGTGGTGAATATACCTGTTTTGCAACTAACAGCATAGATAATATCCATGCAACTGCATACATCATAGTCCAAGGTGAGTGATGTTGAACTAGGAATGACATGCTGTAAAACATATTAGGAAGAGTATATTACTTTAAATTGTGTGGTTTCATCTTTTCTGAATTGTTAGAGCTGAACTAAAGCCATAAGAGCTTTTTCTTTCAATGATACTATTCTAGTGTAGTCCTTAGGAATCTTGCTGTACATTTCACTCGGAGTAAGATAATATATACTAATTCTCTGGAAGTTGATTTTAATTGATTATTCTTAGAAGTTAATCATTGGTGTTTTCATAGAATCATAGATTTGGTTTGGGTTGAAAGGAACCATAACAGTCTTCTAGTTCCAACCCCCCTGCCATGGGCAGAGACACCTTCCACTAGACCAGGTTGCTCAAAGCCCCATCCAGCCTGGCCTGGAACACTGCCAGGGATGGGAATAAGAAATGTTTATTTCTTACTATGTTTTGTTTGCCCATAGGAATAAACACGTAGTGCCAAATTTATGGGGGATTAGGTTTCTTCTGTAGAAGGCAACAGTCCTAGAGATTAGAAATTGAACCTGGAGTAACAGAAATGGAGTTTTACGTACAGATCTTTGCCTTTCTTTTGTAGACACTTCAGTGAATATGGGAACATTTCCTCCTGAGTTTCATGGAAGCTATCACTCCGCCAGCTGAGGCATTAGCATAGCTTTTCTGCAAACCAGAAGTCACAGTACTCTAACTTACTGTGATCACAATATTGTGATATTGTATGTCAATAGTATGAATATGAAGTATTTGAGAACAATATATCTGAAGCCTCCTATATATGGAGAATATTTTTTGCAAATGTTTTAGCGCTGGAACTTTTATTTCTAAAACATTTTGAGTAACCTTTAAATTTAAGTTTGTTTCTGTTCTTATGTTAAGATCTCTTAAACAGTTGACAGGCAAACAGTTTAGGTTGCAAATGCTTTGTTAATGAGTTCAATTTTTAAAAGCTGTACAAAGCAACTTGTCAGTATGGTTTGTTCATTTATTATTCACCAATGGATGACTGTTTTGAGAGCTGAACAAACTATTTCTCTCACTGATAATGCCATGATGTTACTGCAGAAATTGGCCCACACTCCACTGCTTTCCTTTTGTGTAAAGAAGAAAACAAGCAGCTCAGGATAGTTTTGCCTACATTGCATTTTCTTCACAGTTTAGATGAGAATTTTTTGAGAGAACAAGAAGAAGGAATTTTTAATCCAGGGAATACTGTGTTTGATTCTACAAGTTTTACTGTATGACCTTATTTCTGATCTATGACATTAGAACCCAGAGGCCTTCACTGACACCAGAGTCAGGTTGTGAGGGAGATATGCCTGCTGCACAAGTGGCTGCCCTAACTCTCTGCCCTATAGTGGTCATGATATAAGAGTCCCATTAACATCTTTTTTCCCACCAACATGAGCTGTTCAAGTCACACAGGAAATGGTAATTAATTTCAGACAGCTGTGCATTTTTCACTTGTTTTTTTTTAACCAGTTAATTTTCTCTTCTGCAGCTCTACCTCAGTTTACTGTCACTCCTCAAGATAAAACAGTGATTGAGGGACAAACTGTTGACTTCCCTTGTGAAGCACAAGGCTATCCCCAGCCTGTTATTGCCTGGACTAAAGGAGGTAAGTGTGTTCTGGTTTGACTTTTAACATACTAGAATAGTTTAGCTGTCACTTTGGAATCACTCATGCATTGAAAGGAATTGTGTGTATTTGTGTAGATGCTTCAGTCTTCGAAGGAAACAGGGCTCATCTCTTTCTGCTTTAACTAGAAAAGGCAAGGTGCCCCACAGAAGCTAGTTGCCCAAGCATTTTTCCATTATTCATTAAAAAAGAGAGTTGCTAAAATATGTCTCCAAATTAGATTCCTAGGAATAAACATTTAAGAAAATATGAGGCAAATCACATGTGTCCATACCTATCGCTGCTAGTTTACTGCAGAAGAAATGGAGATGACTGTCATTAACTGGATCTGAAATTAGGTGGGATGTGCTCTCTTTGGAACAGTCCAAGCTGTAACTGGCATCAGTATAACTTCATTTCTGTCACTTAATGCACATTGACACAAAGGTTGGGGTGCACTTTGCTGACTGTTTTATCAGATTGTGACTGTAAAGGCATTAAGAGACAAGTCCAGCAGGAAGAAATACTGTAGTGGATGTTTTATCGATGAGTAAATATTCCAGTTGAATTAAATTAAATAGCTCTAATAGGCAAAACAGCTCAGGAAATTTTAAATTATGGTGGCTAAAGCAGATTGTTAAACTCTTGATCATTTTGGTGCTGATAATGTCCCCGTTTCTTCCTGTACCAAGATTGTCCCAATCAGATTAAATGTCCATAAAGGAAGAACGGGATACAGACACTGATGTGCCTTTTATTTATTTTTTATTATATTAAACCTTTTTCAGGGCCGTAAGTATTTTTCTGTGTATTCTTTAGATAGCCTAGGCACATAAGATAAATTATGTCTTACATGGCAGTAAGACAAAATGAACAGTAATACCTATTGGTGTACTTATGATACCTTCTCGTTTGGATGCTTAATCATGATTCTTAAATACTTATTTCTACCACAAATAGAGAAGTGATTAGGATTATGATTGTGTGCATATGTATGTTTTGTTTGCTTTTTGTGTTTGTCTTCTGAGAAATAAAGGTTTAAACCTTTTTTTAAAATGCTTCAATTTTTCCCAATGTTTAATCAAATTTTAAATCTTCCAGATTTCCCTTTTTCTGACACAAAAGGACTTCATTCTGCACTGCTGTAAATAGCAAATGCTGTTGCTCTGTTTCAGGAGGCCAGCTGTCTGTTGACAGAAGACATTTAGTTCTATCCTCTGGAACTCTAAGGATTTCCAGGGTTGCTCTGCATGACCAGGGACAGTATGAATGCCAAGCAGTCAACATTATTGGATCTCAACGAATTGTCGTATACCTGACTGTACAGCCTAGAGGTGGGTTCTCCATGTATGGCTGCTGGCGGGGGGAGAAGGGAGAAGATTTAAACTTACACTAAAACACACAGTACTATTTTCAATGTTTCCTCCCCCTAAAACATAAGATCAATTATCTTTGATAGTACAAAATATTGTGAAGTAGTTTACCTTCGTTCAGAATTAAAAAAAACTTTGAAACAGAGCTTGAATAGTGCTTGGGTTTTTCTTCAGGACTTTCCCTGCATTTTACAGTGATTCTAAGTAGTGGTTTTGAATTATAAGTTGGTTTATTAGTTTTTATAAATTGAGCATGTGGGACAGTATGCACTGATAGACTTCGTTCAAAGTCACATGGAGACTACATAAGCTTACAACTACGCATAGCCTTTTTTGATAAAAGCTTGTTAAAATGAGGCTATGCCTCTTGTTGTTTAAAAATCCTGCTGTTCAGCATATTGCTAACACTTCACATTTCTGATCTTTTTTTTTTGAGCATATTTATAGATTCCAGGTGTTTTTTAATAAATAACATGTATGAATACTTATCAGTATTTGTACAGAGTATTTTTCTTTGAAAGAGGTTTACCTCTCTGAAAGAATGGAGGTTTGCTTTGAAGATGACAGTATTCCTATGCTTGGAAAAATACCCTGTTCTGTGAAAAGACTAGTTCTTTATAAGACTGTGTTGTTAACTAAATAGTGTTATTAACATAGTATTTTGTGTTGGATATCAATCTGGATTTGAAAGAAATTAGGATTAAAAAATGCTTTAATTTCTTCACACTGGACTTAAGTAACTGTACCCTGTGTCCTTAAAATTGAAGGTGATGTTTTCATGTTTTAAGAATAAGGGCTCCTTGGTGTTAGTGGAATAGGAACTCTGTGAAGGTAGCACCTCAGCAAGTCAGGCTGGGGGCATCACAGTTGAATGACTTGTGGAAGTTTTGCTTTTATCATCTAAGAAATCTCTGTTATTGCTAATTAAAAACCTAAAGCTTAAAAAAAATGTCAGAAGTTAATGAGATATTAATTCTGGTGATAGCTATTTACAGATATCTTTTTTTTAATTTACTGAACTTAAGAGTTTTTGGTACCTACCAGCCTGTTTTGTTGGAAGTTAAGAGTACTTAAAAATCACCCTGAAGCAGACTTCAGGGACAAGGGCTTTTATCTCAAACACAAACTTGTAAGCAACTAAAAACTTGCAGACAGAATAGGATTATAGATTAATAAATGTTGGTTAACTTAAAAAATTAAGCAGTGTTGACCTATCTTTAGATCGTCTCTTGCACAAGTGGTATTTCATAACTTGTTAATGTATCATTTGTTTTTGTAGTGACTCCTGTATTTGCCAGTGTTCCCAGTGACATGACAGTGGAGGTGGGCACAAATGTGCAGATCCCATGCAGTGCTCAAGGAGAGCCAGAGCCAGTAATTACATGGAATAAGGTACTAGATATATGTTCAGTTGTTGAGGAAAGGCAACATCCTTTCCATCTCTTCAGAACTAGCTATTTAAAGTGCATATTGTTAAATTATTACATGCTCTGGTGTCTGAAATCGTTACCTGAAGGTCAATCAGATGTATATGGGTATGAAACCTGAATTTTATATATATGTTTATAAAAAAAATATATGGTTATACAAATTATTATACAGATCAGCTAAAATTCATAATGTATGCCTTAAAAGGCCTATGTATTTTAGTGACAGTTCTGTGTGAATATGGTTTTAATTTTCACACTTTCAGTGATACTATAGATATAAAGCAATAAAAAATACTGTATTGCTGAGCCCTTTGGCACTGTTGACGCTTCAACCAGCACATGTTTTGGTAACCCTTTGGTAACCTCTCATATTTTGATTTCCATTGGTGCAATAGTTATATCAAACTATTAGTCAGATTTATTAGCAGAGTTCCCAGTTAATTAATGAGTTGCTAATACGGATCTTCAATTTTCCTTATGATCATCTTCAGTTAGTGAGCATTAGAAAATATGTACTTTAATGTACCTTAAACAGCTTCTAAATGCATAGTGCAAAAGAATTGATGCATAAAAGCTCTTTGAGATTTTAATTGGTTAATTTTGAGTAAACCCAAATATACATGTTCTCGAGAGGTGCTATCTTGTTTTAGGGTCTTAAATTTTATCTGGTGAGGACCTATGACTATTAAAATACTTTAATTTATATTAATGAGTACTTTGAAAAGTAAATAAATGGACTGTACAATTTAGAAGCATACGCAGGTCTTCTGGTCAATGTAAGTGTGTGAGTTTTTGATGCAAGTTTATCTAAATCTATTTGACTAGTATCTTGGCCTACAACATATAAATAAAAAATAAAGTGTAAAAATAAAAGAGAAAAAAGATGACAAAAAATCAGCTTTGAAAACAAAGAGTGTTTAGAATAATGAAATGTTGTGCTTTGCTGCAGGATGGAGTACAGGTAACTGAGAGTGGAAAGTTTCATGTTAGTCCAGAGGGATTTCTTACCATTCGCGATGTTGGAACAGCTGATGAAGGTCGATATGAATGTGTTGCCCGGAATACCATAGGATACTCCTCTGTTAGTATGGTGCTTAGTGTTAATGGTAAGGTGTATGAATCAGAGGTATGAGTTAGATTATAAGTTTTATTTCAATTGCTTAATTTATAAGATACAAAGAAGTTAATCAAATGTGAAATTCTTTCTTTTACTCATATTTTTCTATTCTCCCATAATCATATTTTTTCTTTTTTTCTTTTTTTTTTTTTTATATTAATTCAGGCAATTATCTGCACAGACATGAGTAAGATGGGAATATGTCAGCCAAAATGTCTCTAGGAGTTAAGCCTCAAAACAAACAATGATTTGGGCTCCAGTTAGTCATACTGCTTGCCTGTTGAGATTTTATTTGGACCTATTAGAATTTGCTAGTTGAATACACAGTCTAATCTTTAGGGATAAATTGACAAAAACTCTTGTGTCTTTAAAGGGGCATTTACAGCACTTGGTTGAAAATTAAGCTGCAGCTGTTGTGAAAGAATTCAGGAAAGTCATAATGATCTTAAGAAGCTAAAGGAGAAAACCAAGAAAGAAAAGGAGTATATTTGAGATTATTCTAATTATTTAAAAGTACATTTTGTATATTTTATATACAAAAAAAATAATGGCAAATAGTAATCAATTACTAATACTTAATGATTGGTAATAAAGCAGCCAAAGAGGCTAAAGAAATAACTATATTATACAGATTGACCCTAATGCTTTTCAGACTTATTGAATAAAAATGTTGATTTTTCAGACTAATTATGATGGAAAATGTTAGGAAGATTGGGGGGGTGGAGGGTGTTCAGTAGAAACTAAGACAGTATTTTTGTGTCATTGAAAATGAGTACTGAGCAGTGATTTCTTTAGCATATTGGATATTATTTGTCAGTGTTATGTCATCTGTTTGCTATTTTGTTTACTAAATTTATAAATATGTATCAGTGATTTTTCTAAAGTATTGATTACCGTGATATCACAGAATGATGAGGGTTGGAAGGCACCTCTGGAGATCATCTAGTCCAACCCCCTGCTAAAGCAGGTTCACCCACAGCAGGTTGCACAGAATCATGTCCAGGCAGGTTTTGAATGTGTCCAGAGAAGGAGACCCCACAGCCTCTCCGGGCAGCCTGTGCCAGGGCTCTGGCACCCTCAAAGGAAAGACATTTTTCCTCATATTCAGATGGAACTTTCTTGTGTTGCAGTTTGTGCCCATTTCCCCTTGTCCTGTTACTTGTCACCACTGAAAAGAGCCCGGCCCCATCCTCTTGGCACCTGCCCTTAAGGTACCTGCAGGCATTGGTAAGGTCCCCTCTCTGTCTTGTCTTCTCCAGGCTAAACAGGCCCAGCTCTCTCAGCCTTCCCTCACAAGGGAGATGCTCCAGCCCCCTCATCATCCTCGTAGCCCTCTGTGGGCCCTCTCCAGTAGTTCCCAGTCTCTCTTGAACTGGGGAGCCCAGCACTGGACACAGCACCCCAGATGTGGCCT
>JAVJGJ010000059.1:24375647-24415456 GCA_035590215.1 Microhierax caerulescens | reverse complement strand
CAGCCCTCTGGGGTCTCAGCCACTGCTCCCAGTTCTGTATCACCAGCAAACGTGCCGAGGGGACACTCTGTCCCTTCATCCCGGGCATTGGTGAGCAAGCTGAACAGGACTGGACCCAGTACTGACCCCTGGGGTATCAGTAAAACTGTGATGCTCCCTGGCCTAAGTTGCTTTTAGTAGAGTATCAGTTTAGCCCCTCCTCTATCAAAAATAGTATTTCTTCAGTCTGTAAGGATGATTTCTGAGAGGAAAAATAGTGTCTGTGCGTGGTTTTGTTTGGTTTAGTTTGTTGGGGTTTTCGGGGTTTTTTTTGTTATTGGGTTTTTGTTTGGTCGTCGTTGTTTTTTATTTTAATAAAAAATATTAGCCAGATCTCAAATCAGTAAAAGCTCTAAGAAATTAAACCATTAATTGAACTATAACCCCAGTGGAAACCAGTTGCATTCACTTAGTGCAGATGTCAACTGCTCATTCTCATCTGCTGAAATTAGCAAACTAGAAAATTTGGTGCTAGCTGATCTGGTGTAATTGTAATGTGTTTGGTTTTTTTAAACTGTATCATCATTAAACCTAAAATTAGCAAAATTATCCTTGATTAATCTGCATTGCGTCTGAAACTCTACATGATGTTCCTCCTTAAAACTAGTGCGATGTCAGATACAATTTATCTATGGTTGCTATAAAAATGAAGCTGTCAGAAAAGCAAGGAGGGCAAGCAGACAGATTATAAGTACTGGATACTTGCTATCTGGATAGCATTAATGATGGTATAGCTAGAAATGCCTAAAAACTTGCATGTCAGCATTTCTGTTGAAGTTAATGTTTTATGAATGCATAAAAATCTTAACATTAAGACAGAAGAAAGGTAAGTGTATAGAAGCTGTATAGAAGGCAGGTTTTGCTGGCCATGTTTGATATTATTTTAAAGATATTTTCTTTTGCCATTTTCTTCTGTCCTTTTCTGTTGTTTTGTAAAAGTCTCTGGATTAAATGTAAAGTGGGATGTGTGTGGATTAAGTTGTTGTTGCTTAACAATATTGCCATTTTTTCTGCCCCTCCCTGGCCCCAGAAAAAAGGTATTGTGTGAAAGGCTTGCAGGGACTTTAACTTTTCGTATTTACCAGCCTAAAAAGAGAACTGCTGGCAGCAAATAGTCTAAACAAAAATGAAGTACAGTATGATTAATATCCAAAAGTTTTATGATTCAGGTCATGTGCACCATTAATTAGGATAGCTCTGCAAAACACTTACCTAAAGTGAACACCAATATTGCATCTATTGTAGACAGCACTAGAGAAGGTAACCAGCCTCTGAATTTTTACGATCCGCAATGTTGCGCTGTTAAGATGGTTCATGGCACACGAGCACTCCCTGAAACAACTAGGATGAGGGTAGCAAGCCTGTGAATGTTTCTCCTTTGAAATAATTAGCTTATCTGATAATGTTTTTATATGGTTGTTATGAAAGTGAATCTGTAGAGCAAGGAGGACAGTAGGTAATTAGGACAGATCAAGTCCTATTGCCATTAGGCACTGTGGGAAAGGGTCAACTTCTTTTGGATGCTGGGAATATGCTGTCAGCAGCCCAAGGCATGTGGCCTCAGGGCAGAGAAAGGGGCTTCAGCCACAGCTATAGAGTGCTGGGGACTGTTTTATTTGATGGTGTAGATGGATAAGTTTGATAACCCAGGTCTAGACTCTGAAACCCATATAGACACAGCTTAAGCTGCCAGTTATGAAGGAATAATGAAATATTGCTTAGAAAAGAAAAAAAGTCATGAAAAGCTTGCAAACAACGGGGTTTATGTCAGCTGATTTTGTACATCTGCTGATTTTATACCAGTGTATTTGCTTTGGACTTTTTCCCTGCTTTACCCTTCTTCCTGCATGACTTTTCCAATCTAAACACACTCTGGAAATTGTTAGCTGTTGCCCCTGGATCTGGTAGGTCTTGGTTTAGACTGAAAGGAAGGTTATTAGCCCTAGATACTTTGTACAAACATCCAGCTGCAACTGAGTACTGTATAAAAAGGCAGATGAATGGGCCTATGCATTACTGAGTTTCCAGTATTATGCAGAGTCGTTAAAGAGCTTTTAAGCATTTTTAATGTACTAATAAAATGCTGAATAATTTTAAAGTAGAAAACAAAGGAGTGATCAAAATATATAAAATATTTATAGCTCTTTAAAATTAATGTGTGTTGCTTACTATACTGAGCTTAGGAGAGGAACGTTGTTAGTTTACTGTAGCCATTTGGGAATATATAAGGTTCTGTGGATTACTTTTTTTTTTTTTTTTTTAGTATGTTTGGTGTGTTTTTTTTCTTTTTTTCTTTTCCCCAAAAATCTTCTGGAACTTATGTGATGCATGTGTTCTAAAAGGCAAACTAAGTCTGTCACTATTTTCCACTTGTAACACATTCCCGTAAACCGTTAAAATTCTTACATTTAATTCAGTACTAACTGAAATCAGAGGGGATACTTGCATTGATTTCAGTGGCTATAGGTCAAGTTCTTGATATTGACACCTAGAAGCTGACAATACAGCACACCGGGAAAAAAAACCAACACCCTGAATAATATTTTTTTCTTTGGTCATTTACTTGAAATTGTAGGACTAATTAATGGACATTTAAATTCTGTATGCATTTGCCCTTTTTTTATTTTAGATATATGAGCAAGCTGACTTTTAAACTTACGTTAACTTCTGTTTTAAATGAATTTTACTCTACTGTGTATGCTTTGATACAGTTCCAGAATGGTTAAGAAGTCTATATTTGGATGAACTAATGCTTAAAGAACAGGGGTTTACTTTACACAACTAAAATGTCGTGTCTAGACTCTGTTTTATAGTAGTATCTTTTTGTGTGTGGCCATTTTTGCAATAACATGGGAATTCCTCTTTCTATAGTGCCTAATGTCAGCCGAAATGGAGATCCTTTTGTACAAACATCGATTGTGGAAGCAATTGCAACTGTTGACAGAGCAATAAATTCAACACGTACACATCTGTTTGACAGGTATCCCCTTCTTTTTTTTTTTTATTGTGAGAAGTCAAAATTAATTTTGTATATACTAGAAACAATGGAAGATTTTTCAATCAGGAAGCCATTTTATTATTTAAATGACACTGTAAACATCTGGTTAGTTCTGGGAATACTAACAGTTTAACATGTAAGGATTCCTATTGTTTAAACACTCCTGTTGATATGTCTATTTACTGCAGCAGTTTTTCTACTGAAATAATATGTATTAAAAGGCTACTAAATGTTTAATTGCTACTAAATGTTTAATCTTTTATTATTTTATTAAACTTTTTTGTTTGTTTGCCTTCCATTTTGAGATGAGTAACCAAGGTATGTACTAATCACCTTGCTGAACACTTACGTGATTTATGTAGTATTGTTATTTTGTAATTCCTGTGTACACTCACTATTTTTTTTCAAATTATCTCAGTCGTCCTCGTTCTCCAAATGATTTGCTAGCCTTATTTCGGTACCCAAGGGATCCATACACTGTTGAGCAAGCAAGAGCTGGGGAAATATTTGAAAGGACATTACAGCTTATTCAAGATCATGTACAAGATGGTCTAATGGTTGACCTGAATGGAACAAGTCAGTAATCTTTCCTTGTTTTTCTGTGTTGAAGTGCATTTGCCTTCTTAAGTCATTATACTTCAAGAGACATTTACTTTCCAAGTCTGGGTCCCAACTGCAGAATCATTACATTGAAATCAGTGGAGTATATGACTTTGTAAAACTTTACCAAATATATGTGTTTGCCCAATTCAATCCTTGGTTTGCATATTGCTGCATTATGGTGTAATTCTGAGCTGTCCAAGTAGAGTGGTTTTATTTTTCCTCATGTTGACTTATTAGGGAAAAAATAGTGTTCAGATTCTTCTGCTGGTCAAATTTAGTCTAATGGAAATGCATAATGCATCCTGCTTGTTAATTCATTAGGACCATTGTTTCATAGCAGAACAGACTGTTGTGTATTAAAAATGATAAGTGTTTTATTCATGTTTCTTTAAGTAAAGCTATTTAGTGTTGCCGTGCCTTGGCAAAAAGAAAAGATGATATAACAAGAAGCATTTGTATCCTTTACAAACCAAAGCTTCTTCACGTACCACAATATTATTCAAATAATTATTTGCTACTTATTCTTGAAGTGTTTGTCAAACTAAGCTAATTGTTTACTTTAACACTGATCTGATGTAATGAGAAATACAGTTTTTGCTGCTTTTTATAAATAGCAGAAAAATCTGAGGTTTAATATTTCTACCTTTTAGTTATTGAAGTCCAAGTACAAATTCGTAAAATCCAGCTGGATCATATACCACTAATGTGTATAGATATGTATGTGGATAGGCTTGAGACATAGGACTGAAGCATTTGGAAATAATGATACTTTTAGGAGAGCTCTTGAGACATAGCCAAGAGCTACTCTGAAAATCTAGAGGAAATATTTGTACTTATTATGTTCTTTTTGATGTTTATAATTGAGTATTTATTATAACTTCTGAAAACTTTAACTCTGACTGTGAACTAGGCAAGTGTTTGTTCTGCAAGCTTTGTGGAGTGCTGCAACATTTTTTAATGAAAAGAGCTTGCTACTCAGTATTAGAGCTGAGTAAATAATTTGTGATTACTAGTTTACCACAAAAACTTCTTCAAAATTCTTTGAAGGCTTGTGTTTTGTAAGAGAAACCTAATTTAATTTGTTTTTTTGATTAGATGCATATGCAAGAGTATTGAATATAATACTAGGAATATATGAAATCTGATGTGTGAGAATTACTTGACTGCATTTTGCTAGGATTTGTAACAGTGAAATTCAATCCCCTAAAGTTTACCAAGAATTGGCATTAAAGCATACAAATTAATGAACACAAAATCAGGCAACTTTCTCTGATGCTGGAATTTCTGTTCACAACCAGAACTTGCTTCTCAGCCCTACAAAATCCACAGGAACCTGGCTTCTAGAGAAACTTGTATAGTAAAAGAAATCTGCTTTCATTTAAATAGCCTAATGCTCATATTTTAATACTCATATTTGTCCTTATTTGGTTTTATTGCAAAATGGAGAGCCCAATGAAAGGCATTATTTAGCACTTTTGCATAGGGAACACTTGAGAAACTTGACCATTTCCCATTCAGAGACTTTTTAAAATGTAAGATCTTGGAATATCACAAGGAAGGACTATGGAGACAAATTCTCCTTTGTAGTGCCAGACTGTATAGTAAGGGGAATGGCCACAAATTGCTGCTTGGGAGGTTCAGGCTGGATGTTAGGTAATAGTTTCTCACTATGAGGCCAATGCAGCACTGGAACAACTTATCCAGAAAGGCTGAGGAGTCTCAGCCTTTGGAGGTTTTCAAGCCTGCTAGACAGGGATACACCTGAACTTGATCCAGTGCTGGAAGCAGCTTTGCTTTAAGCAGGAGCTTGGTCTGGGTAAGAGGTCCCTTCTAATCAATATTTCTATGACTATGAAACATCTTGCAGCTTGAAAAAAATAATACAGTTAATATTACTGTGAACTGAGCTAGCCAAATTCTAAGAACTGGAAATGTTCAGCACTTCACATTTTTATATAGCAGAGCCAGAGTTAGTGCCTACAATGGGAGAGGTGACTAAGGTCTGAGACTGACATTTATGGCAGCCTCCAGTCTGCTCAGAATACCATCAGATCTAATCCATGCATGAGACATTGCATCCCACATGAACTTCTAAACAGAGAAGCTGAACCTTTATTTTAAATTAGTAATGAAACTCATTCCACCCAAAACATTCATAGTCGAGCTTTGCTCACAACTTGATTGCAGAAATGTGGATGGCAACCAGGATAACCACAACAGACAAATGTTTATGTAAAGACTGCATGAAGAATAAATCACAAGGAAAGAACGCAGTGATGAATGAAGATAATTTAAAAAGGAGTGTTATTATAAAGTAGATATGTTTTCTGAGTGTAGTTTTAGAATTAAACTGCCCCAAACTAGCCCACGTATTAAAAGAGCATTTTTTGCTGCATTACCCAGTGGTACTGGTTTAGCTCTGTGTTTTTTCTTTCTCCTAGTCTGGAGTATTTAATACAATTTATTTATGTCCATAAAAACAGGTTAGTTTTGCCTAATGCAAGCACTAGGTCTCTGATATCTTTGCTTTGACTTGTAAACCATGTAGGGTGCATGTAGCCTGAGGCTAAGAAACATAGATCCCTTAGCACAGGTCCTGTCCCAGCTGAGCAGCTATGAGCAATCTGGTCCCTTTAAAGGCAAAGATAAAGAGGGGGTTTAGGTGGTTTGTTTGGAATTGCTCTGCATTGTAGAAATTGGCAAAGTGCCAACGTGTCTAGCCCACATTTAATGTGTTGAATGTAGATGAAGGTTAGTGTCTTTGAAGGCACACTGGAACTGAGTTCAGGAAATGTTCCTTTTAGCCCTGACTATGCAGTTAGCCTGCACTGACCTCTTGCAAAACTGCATTCAATTCATATTCCTGAGTGATTATCATCATGGCGGGAACCCTGCGAGCCTGTGGGAACAGAGTAGCACTGTACACTCACTCATTTTGTTTTCTTCTTGTGCCTTTTTTCTGCTTTTTTGGTTTTATTCATAACTGCAAGCTTTCCAGATCAAGAATCATGGTGGTGTATACTGGTTCCTAGTTAGCTAACAGTATATCTGCACTGCC
Source organism: Microhierax caerulescens (assembly GCA_035590215.1). NCBI lineage: Eukaryota > Metazoa > Chordata > Aves > Falconiformes > Falconidae > Microhierax > Microhierax caerulescens. The sequence goes on along the minus strand of JAVJGJ010000059.1, from coordinate 24,408,758 downwards.
AAGTACTCAACCTCTTGGCTGACTCTTGGGCTGTCTCCTGGATCATGGAACCTTGCTCATCCTTGTTGTATATCCATTAATTACTCAAGGTGTGCTTTGTATCAGCAGGGCCCATTTGAAATTAATCTCCCAGTTGTCCTCACTTACTGTGCTTTGATTTAGGTTGTGTATGGTCTTGAACATTGTGAGTTCTTTTTAGATTAAGTGAAAAATGTGGCCCAAGGTCACATGCAGTCCAGGACAACAAAGTAAAGCTTTTCTGAAGGAAACCTGTTCCTATTGCATAACAGATACAGTAGGAATGTCTTTCTCAGGATCAAAACTTTCACTTTACACTCTTCTGTTGGTCTACACAAGTTGATAATGTAGGTACAGCCTAAACTAATGACTTTTTTCCTTGAAAAGAAGCCCAAATGTGTCTTACAAAAAATAATTTTCAGAATGACTCTTAGTAGGCAGAATGGACAAGGCACAGCCTGACTGTTCTGCGATTTGCAGTCACTCAGCGCTGTACTAGGAGGCCTTATGGTCTTCAGTCCTTCCACATGCTGTCATACCACAGCAGAGATCATGCAACACATGGCCTTTGGTTCCAAGTTATAAAAACATAATTCTAATGCATTACAGTATATATTTTGTGTATACTATTTTTCTATGAACTGAGAAAAAAATCGGGAAGTATGTTGTAGTCTCAGAGGTGAATGGATTGGATTGCACAGGAAATCTGTGCCAAGTTTTACACAAACACCAGTTTTCTGTAGACACTAGTCCTGGGTAATGTGAGTTACTCCACACCACTTGTCCTAGAGATCACTCCTCTGTTTAGCTATATTGCTTATGGTTACTTTCCTTTGTGGGTTTTGGTTTTTTTTCTTGAAATTCTGCAACTTGTGCTGTAATAAAACAAAACAAAATGGTAATGTTCAGTGAATTAGCAAATCTCAAAAGATAAAGTCTTCAAGTCCAGGTAAATTTACTGACAGTTTTTAAAATACTTTTACTAACATGGGGACAATTTCCCATTTGTCTCAATGTCAGGCTTTTATTTCTGAAAATATCTGCTTTCTTAAGTGACCTTTTGTGAACATTTTGTAGAAGTTGTACTTGATTTGGTGTTTTACAAGGTTCCCTCCTGACCTAATAGTTGTTGCTCAAATGACCCAATGCTCTAATATACATACGTGGTTATTATTGGATTGTTGTTTTTAAACAATAGGGATATTTAATCTGGCAAGAAATGTGATAAAATAACATTTCAAATAAATTTGTGATCTGTGGCGACTATGATTCTATGAAGTCTTTGATTTTTCTCTCTGTCTCTCTTCTGGTTTCAGGTTATCACTATAATGACCTTGTATCCCCACAGTACTTGAATCTGATAGCTAACCTCTCAGGCTGTACAGCCCATCGACGCGTGAACAACTGCTCAGATATGTGCTTCCACCAGAAGTACAGGACACATGATGGAACATGTAACAACCTTCAGCATCCCATGTGGGGCGCTTCTCTGACAGCCTTTGAACGTCTGTTAAAGTCAGTCTACGAAAATGGATTTAATTTGCCTCGGGGAATTGAACCCAGGAGGCTTTCTAACGGCTATGCGCTCCCAATGCCTCGCTTGGTTTCAACTACTCTGATCGGAACAGAAACAATAACTCCTGATGACCAGTACACTCACATGCTCATGCAGTGGGGTCAGTTTCTTGACCATGACCTCGACCTCACTGTAGCTGCCCTAAGCGAGGCCAGGTTTTCAGATGGTCAGCATTGCAGTTCGGTTTGTACAAATGATCCTCCGTGCTTTTCGATCATGATACCACCAAATGATCCCAGAGTTCGAAACGGTGCACGCTGCATGTTTTTTGTACGCTCCAGTCCAGTTTGTGGAAGTGGCATGACATCTCTTCTTATGAATTCCGTGTACCCACGAGAACAGATCAACCAGCTGACTTCATACATTGACGCGTCCAATGTGTATGGCAGTTCAGACCATGAAGCACTAGAAATCCGAGACTTGGCAAGTCAAAGGGGTCTTCTGAGACAGGGCATCGTACAGAGGTCTGGCAAGCCCCTTCTTCCCTTTGCTACTGGCCCACCAACAGAATGTATGAGAGATGAAAATGAGAGCCCAATTCCCTGCTTTTTAGCTGGTGATCAGCGTTCTAACGAACAGCTGGGTCTTACCAGCATCCACACGTTGTGGTTTAGAGAACACAACCGAATTGCCACAGAGCTACTGAAACTCAATCCACACTGGGATGGTGACACAATATACCACGAAACACGCAAAATTGTTGGTGCAGAAATGCAACACATAACATTTAGCCACTGGCTGCCTAAGATCTTTGGAGAGGTAGGCATGAAGATGCTTGGCGAATATAAGGGTTATGATCCCAGTATTAATTCTGGCATAACTAATGAGTTTGCAACTGCCGCTTTTAGGTTTGGTCACACACTCATTAATCCTTTTCTGTATCGACTGGATGAAAACTTTGAACCTATTCCACAAGGCCATCTACCTCTTCATAAGGCATTCTTCTCTCCATTTCGGATTGTAAATGAAGGAGGCATTGATCCACTTCTAAGGGGATTGTTTGGTGTTGCTGGTAAGATGCGTGTCCCATCACAATTACTCAATACAGAATTAACAGAAAGACTCTTCTCCATGGCACGTACTGTGGCTTTAGATCTGGCAGCTATGAATATTCAGAGAGGCAGAGATCATGGAATTCCTCCCTACCATGATTTTAGAGTTTACTGTAATCTTTCTTCAGCTCAGACTTTTGAAGATCTGAAAAATGAAATTAAGAATCCTGAAATCAGGGAGAAACTTAGCAGGTGAGCCTGAGGTGAAGAAAAATATTCAATTATCTAAATGTGCATGCAAAATTAGTAGCTAAATGTCTCATCTGGAAGACAATATTTGTTAAGAAAGGGGTAAAGGGATTTTTAAAGACACTTCCATCCATACCAGGGAATAGATGACAATCTCCACTTCTACATCTCTGAGAACAATACAGAGTTAATATATACTGTATGTGTTCATGAGATTATTAGAAATGTCTAGTTTTATAAATGCTGTTAAATATGAATATTATTTCAATGTAAAGTCATCTTTAATACCAGTCTCATGCAAGTATTTGTGTTCAGTTCTATCCATTCTGTACACTAAAACAAATGGGAATATTATTCACTGTATTTGCATGTGGACATCCTTCACTGCCAGTAATCTGTTCGTTAGAGCTTCAGTGTTTGAAAATAAGTCTTCAGCTACCTACCACTGCTAGCTTATCTACACAAAATCAAAGACAGGATTAGTCTCGGCTATGGTAAAAGAAAAAGAGTACAGAGGGGCAGGAAACAGAAGCTATTGAAAAATAAAATTAAAAAAAAAACCAAAAAACAGAAGGAAGCTCCTATGAGAAAGGAAATTGTGGGGTAAACTTGCAGACCCTTGTGATGTTACTCACATATACAACCTACGTTGCAGGTTTTCTTGCATATACACCCACAGCTTGTTCACAAAAGTTGTAGCACTATCACTGTTGTTTTTACTACAAGTGGTTCATGTAGCTGGCCCTTAAGTTTTACCACATACTGGTTATTTTGTAAATGTAAAATATTTGATATTAAATATTTTTTATTTTCTATTTATAGGTTGTATGGTTCCCCACTGAACATAGACTTATTTCCTGCTTTAATGGTGGAAGACTTAGTTCCAGGGAGCCGACTGGGGCCAACTTTGATGTGTCTATTAAGCACACAATTTAGACGCATTCGGGATGGAGACAGGTAAATTGAAATACCATGGGAACCAAAATTAATTTTGAACTGAAGATGCTTAATAACAGTTGTGATATCTTGTTTCCAAATCAAAATACATTTTATTTTCATTATGATATTAACATATAATAGAAAAAAGAAGAATGCAGGTTGAAAACATTGTTAAAAGCAATGACAAATTTATTTTTAAAGTTTGTTGCTTTTTATGGTGAATATGTCACACTGACCTCCTAAAAGCACCACGGCCAACACATGCTTCCTTTTACCAGTTAAGTCATTCACCTTTCTGAAAAGTGGATGTTACTCATCTCCTTTCATTGTTATTTAATTATTTTATTGGCAAAGGAATTGTAGTATTTAAGACGCTTTCACCGTCTCCATTACTTTAAGCATATGTTGGAAAAGTATCACTGTGTATATAATCTGTGTACATATTTCATTACAAGCAGGTTGTGCACTAAGTAGACAGGTTATCACAAAGAAAACAATTTGATAATTGTTCTTAAATTACTTTACATGCACATCACGAGCAATTTCTCATTTTCAGTTTCTATGGTACCTGAAATAAGGAAATAGTCATCGCTGTTGTCACAGAAGCTAGATCTCCTTTCGTACTTTCAAGTCACTCATTTGGAATCTGAAAATCAAAATTTCTCTCATTTTAACATGATTTGTGATCTAGCATGGCATGAGGGTAAAAAGACTTAGGCTGACTAGTCCCATCCTAGTGAAAGGGAAACAGGGGAAGGATTAGGAAATGAGATTTGATTTGCTTTAGCTAATGTTATTTGCATTAAGAAACTTATAAAGTTGCTACTCAAGATAGTGTAAAGGCTTTTTTTTCTTTCTGTAGTCAATAGCACAAGCCTTTCTGTATGCTTTTTTAAACAATAACTTTCTTACATGAAATCTGTTTAAAAATTAAGCTGTCATAAAGCTCATGCCTGGAGTCAGAGGGAGTAAACTGAGAAATATATGCAGTATGAGCTCCAGGTTACTGGTGAAAAGTACCTTTTTGTGTCACAAGAGAATAATGGTACTGCTTTTGTGTGTGTGTGCATCTGCATTTTTCCAGCAAAAGCTTTTGGGGTTTTTTGTTTGTTTGTTTTGTTGTTGTTTTTTGGTTGGTTGTTTGGGTTTTGGTTGGTTGTTTTTTGGTTGGTTTTTTTTCCTTTTTTTTTTTATGTTTAGAATGTTTAGAAACTATAGGAAAACATTGAATATTTAGAAGATGGATTCTGCTGTCCAAAGAATACCAATGCTTTGAAGCAACATGCCAGCAAATAGTAAAATATTGTTAGACATAATGAAAGCAACTCTCACTTCTTTGAAAAGCCTGTACAGCAGGCAAAGGATCAAAACTGCCAGCAGCATGGAAAACAAATGTGCCCGCAGAGGAAAGGAGTGATGTTTGAAGGGAACCTAGCTTCATGTCAATAGGGAAATTTCAGAATCTGTTTTTCTGATCCCAGTACTTCAAAATTCATTGGCCACTGTCCAATGGCTTATGTAAATGATACAATAAGTAGGTAAAATGAAAATTTTGTTGACCAATCCCCTAAGTTTAGTATAAAATTGTTACTGATTTTTCATAAAGTTTAAAGAGCCTTCTACTATTTTTTGTTTGAAATAGGTAGAAAAAAGTATCAATACAGAATTATAGCTTTACAGTTTTGAGACATGTGAATATCACAGAATAGTGTAAAATGTTTTCAAATCCTGGCCAGTAACTTAAAACATTTTCTTTTCCAAGGACTGGCTTGGTTTTCATAATAATGTATTATTTATATTTTCTATTGATAACAGGCTTTTAGTTCTTTATGTATGAAAAATGTATTATTCAAAACCACAGCGTTTCCTGCTTGAATATAACGCGTTAACTGAGCATATGTTAATAAGTCCCTGAATTAGAATAAAAAGTTTTACAGAAAAGAATTTTTCTAGTAAATTAAACAATCTCGCTTATCTTGATAATAAACTAGGTATAGATCAACCATTCGTCTAATCTCAGCAATTCTATCACAGTTTTTCTAAACCTATAGGAAAGTTGCCTGGAGAAAGAAATCTGTGGTAATTGAAGCCTCTACTTTAAAAGAACTGTAAACTTCTTGTTCTTGTGTCATTTTAAATGTCCAAAGATACCCAAAACATCAAAATGGGACTAGAAAAGAAATTAAAGGATTTGATCAAGACTTTGGCCCTTTCAGACTGTCAGCGTGACACCAAGTGCTTAAATTTTGGTATCTGGATCGCTTCCTCAGATACAATGTGAAGTTGAGAACAGGATTTATGGAACAATTAATTTCATTCTGAGTATCTCTGGAAAACCATGTTTTGTTTTTTTCACTAGCAAACTTGTCTTTTCTGTGAGATTACAGGTTATGGTATGAGAACCCAGGTGTGTTCATGCCTGCTCAGCTCACTCAGATCAAGCAGACATCTCTTGCCAGAGTTTTGTGTGACAATGGTGACAACATAACCAGGGTACAACATGATGTCTTTAAGGTGGCTGAATTCCCACATGGATATAGCAGCTGTGAAGATATTCCTAAACTGGACCTCAGGATGTGGCAAGATTGCTGTGAAGGTCTGTATATAGGTGGATTTGGGTGTATTGATTTGTGCTTTGTTTAGTGTCTGTTCATTGTATTTTAAGAAGATATTTGAGTGTGGTTGAGTTTTTAAGATGTTACAAACTCAAATCTGGAGCACAACCCTTATTAAGGGTTAACCCTTCCATATTTTTTATTAAATACACGCATTCTAAACGTGGCATAGATTTGTGCATTGCACAGTGTAGATAAGTGCCTGTTTTCTTCCTTTTGTGGATAAATATTCTTGTTCATTACCACCTCCTTCAAAAGTCAGGACAGTGGGGTGGTAAGTTTACTTAGCTGCATAAAGAACAGGACACTGAGAATCCCATGTTGCTTGGTAGCCTGTCTGTTGGCTTCTCTCTCACACACAGATTTTCTGCATGACCTTTCTTTAGTCTTCATCACATCAGACTTGACTGCATCTGTAATGTAGTTAGAATATGCCTTCCCAAAAGAATCTTCGGATCATGCAGGTTTGCAGAATCAGTTACAGTAGCATCATCAACAGAATACTTCAGGGAACAAAGACTTCTCTTTACTGAGGTCTTGACAGTGTTATTATCTTGTTCTTTTGACAAAACTCAGATGACATGCCCTGGCTGAAAAAGTATGTTCAGGAACTTTGGGAACTTCTCTGTGGAACAGCGATTATCTAGAAGTTACTGTCAAAGTAACTGGAAAAAAACCTTGCTTTCATTGGAGAGAGTAGTGGAACTATCTGTTGATGATTATTAGAATCTTATAATTTACCTAGTAAGAACTTAGCTTTCAGTACCAGTATCTTGTAGATTTGCTGATGGAAGGTATCCAGATCTGAGTTCTTAATCTTTTCTATAAATAAATTCTCTTGAATTTACTACTGCTGAGTAGGCTATCCAGTGTTCAATGGCAAAAGATATACATGAGTAAGGAACCAGCGGATTGTGTTTTTGAGAGAGGTCGCACTCTTCCAGTAGCATCCCTTTAACTCTTTTGGTCAAATATAATTGTCCCCAATGACAGAGTCCTTTGGTGATATAGCTCAGAATATAAGGCAGTAGATATAGGCTAAATGGATAAAGCATGTCCCTTCAACCTGAACAGATACAGTAAATACTGAGGAAGGGTTATAACTAGTGCGACTTTACCACGAGAACAAACTCAGCTATCATTAAAAATGAAAAAAAGTAGATAGTTTTACTATTCAAAGATACTGCAAAACGTAGCTTTTACACTGACTGCTGAGTTGTCTTGTCCAGTAAACAATGCCTTAAATAATAAATCACTGTCTAAGAAAATTCTTCCTTGAAAGATTTGGTTTAAAGTGTCAGTTATCTTTGTGAGACTAGGAGAAATAAATACTTCAAGTTTCGATGAAAACTTATACAATTTCCCCCAGATATCATTTCGTTTGAGTCTTACTCTAATTTTTACCAGGGGTTTTTTGTTAGTCTATTCAGATTTTTTTAAACAGTATGTACCAGGTTTGTAATTCCTAAATTAATAATAGCTTATAAAACTCTAGATATGGTTAATACGTTGTGATTTTAATGCAGAGTCTTCCAAAATCTCTTCAAAAGAACCCTGACATTTGCCAGAAACGTTGTGAGAAAATCAATTATCACTCTTCAAATGCTTTACCATAAACAAATAAATCATATTCTGCCGGTTCAGGATAAGTTCACTTTGCCATGGTTCATGAAGCTTGACAGTTTCACAAATACATTAATAATATTGAGTTGGAAAAATTGTAAAGCTGTTCTGAGAAATAATGTGTTGATTCTCTAAATGTTATGTTATCACTAAGCCTTCTAGAGCAGATGTTATCTTTGGAAAGTCTTTAGAGTATTCAGCCATTCAACAGCCTAGCTTGTATTTTCATTCAATTATGTTACTACCAGAGAGTACTACTGGATGCAGTACAGTTAGGCAACTGCCAAGGAAAAGAAAGGGTAAATAACTAATGTTCTTTTAAAAAGTGCTTATCTGTATCTCCTTCTTCTGAACTCTTTTGAAGTCTGTGCAGAGGTTTAACGAAGAAAAAATAAAGTGTGCAAGGCTTGAACTGCTTTCTCACATGGATGAATGGGTGTGACGTTTTCTGTGGGAATCCAGGTTTAAGCAATTAATTTTAAAAAATTCTTTCATTTTGTCGCACTAGGGAACCAGATTACTCTGAGGTGGGGGCATATGCAGCATACATTCTGGAATAGCATTTACTTTAAATACATTCTGGGCTTTTGTTTCTTTGAATTTATTATTGGTTATTATTTAAAAGAAAAATACAAACCATTCTCCATATTTAAAATATTTCTGATTATTTTATAATTAGAATTATCCTAAATTAAATTTATGCAAAAAGCCTCTCTTCCAATTCGAGCAGACTGCTGTTGGCTTTTAGACCAACATACTACCTTTTTTGTTGCTATTTGTTTTATCATTTCTTAGAAAGTCTTATTCAACAGAAGAAACGAAGAGGTGCAGTGTAATGTGAAGGGATGTTGCCTATTTAGCAATAACAAGACCAGTTACTTTGAGTTAAGGTTTCCTTTAGAGTGAAAGATCTTTTTCTTATGTTGTGTAATTTTAAAGTAGCTGCTTTGTGAAAACATCTACTAAAAAAAAAAAATAATCTTACGACTTTTCACACAGCTTCAGTGTTTTTCCTCCCACTTACTGATTTTGCCGGCATGAATAGGTGTTTTTAGATACATAAAATTGCTTATAATAACTTAATTACTACAATAAATCTCAGAAAACTGAAGTAGTATCAAATAGAAGCAATAATTGCATTATATGTGCTTTTCTTCATATTCTGTTAGTCTTGTAAATTTTGGGTTAATCTGCTGTTAGATTAATTCTCTTTGAGCCAGATTTCGAGAGGTGATTCACTGGGAATTAAGAGTGCTCAGTACTTCAAAATGTCAGGGGTTTTTCTATCCAATTTATATTACAGGGGCATTTTTAAAACATTGTGGGAAATGGTATTTTCTGAAGATGTGCACGTGGCTTACATATGCAAACATACTCTCTTGACACATGCAGCGTAATACCTAGCTTCTGGAAGAACCATTGTGCGTAGAGGAAAAGAATTCTTAAGTTGCTTTTAAACATTCAGTTTTTGTGCAGAAAATTAATTGGACTGGGTATAGCTATTTTGGTAGGTAGGCTGAAAATAACAGAATTTTAGGCTTATTATTCTCATTTACTATTACTGCTAAGGTATTCTTTGCTTAAAAAAAATAAAACCAATAATCTTCTTGATTTAGTCTTTCGGAAAGCTAGAGCATTCTGTCCTGTACCTTTCAGCAGTCCTCTTGCTTTTACCTGAAACAGAAAACAAGAAAAAGAGTTGTTCATTTGGCAAGTTGACATATTTGAGTTTTTAAAAACTATGGGAATGTCAGGTCTGTGTACTTGGAGCTGCCACTGCACATATGGTTCTCATATTTACCAGTCTAAGGTGATAAAACCTTCCCAGGATTTGAGACCTTTGTTCCTAAAAAACAACCTAAGAATAAAAAAACAATAGGCCATTGTGTTACTGTACCCCCAAAAAAATTTTATTATGTGAGATGACGTTAGTAGTTACTAAACAAAGGAGGACAGCAGAAACCTTTCACAATTTGCTCCAAGAGAAACTAAAATCTCTACAACAGTCAAGAAAACTTTAAGCAACAGATTGATTTAAGAAAAAAATTCCTCTGATGAAAACTAGCTCTTTCTCCAGTGGCCCTTCAGTGTGTGACCTCTTTTCTCACCATACTATAAATATAGAAGTGTCTAAGAGTAATCAAAAATGTCTTCATGCCAAGCGTCTTACAGACACAGCAGTCTGTTCCCATCTGAAAGAGGTTAGTTTCTGAGCAGGCAGCAAGAAGACTGTGTGAGAAAAAGCAGAACACACAAGAAGAATGAACAATATGTTGGCAGTAAATATAATCTAGTTCTTTGGCGGTGCTGTTATTATAGGAGGAAGGTAGTAAATTTCCTCAGGAGTGGGACAAGCTGCAAAGAGAGAAAAGGGAAGGAGAACTGTGGATAAATGAATGATAAAAAGAATGATGTATAGGTATTATTTTTGAACTGAAAAATCAATCATTACTTTTTTTGATCAGTCATTTTTTTTTTGTATCTTAATTGATATTAAGCCATAGACAAACAGTATTTCCTAACAGGAAAATTGTAATAGTCTAATTTTAGTAAAAGTCCAGTACAATTAAAAGTAGTCAAGACACTTATTTTTGTATAATCACAGAGCTACCTTACATTTGTTTTTAGAGTTGCTCGGTTCAAGAGTATTTTGAGCCTCTTTTATTGACTTGTAACTTGTGCAATATTTTGTGTTCATACTTAAGGTATTTGTTCTAGCTACTGCTAAATTTCAGAGCAATAATTTATAAAATGTTACTAACTTTGTGAATAAATTTGAAACATTAGAGAAAATAACTTCTTCCCCTGTTTAGCTGCTTTCATGGCTCATTGTGCTAATACCAGACTTAGCTGGGATATGTCCATGGGATTCTGTATTTCAGCTTTCCCTTCTATTTTCTTAGCAGACTCTTTCCGTCTAATAGTTGAACATGCTGTTGGTTCCTGCTGCAGCTTGGCCCATTATAACTTTTTGTTTTAAAGCTTCTGTGAACAGAAATGAGAAAACTTCTATTTTCTCATTGTCTCCTCTCCAAAGTGCTGTTCCAGTTTTGTTTTCCTTTTCTTTTTCAAATGGGACTCCTTCCAAATGCTCACTGTGTTTGGAAGGCAAAATAAAGTGAACTGAAGGAAAGACATACTTCATCCTGTGAAGACGTCCTCTTAAGATCTTGAAAGATTTCTCTCATGATTATTTTCAGGCTTGAGATTTTCACTCTGTGGTAGAAAGTGTCTGAGTAACTGCTGATACCTTCCAATCCCTCAAATTTGGTAATAGGGCTGGTCAACCAGTAAAGTGTGTCTGCAATGTTCTCCAGGATTTAATTAAAGATTCTCTTTCAGATGCCAAAAATAACAGGTAATAATGCCTGGAATAGATAAGGAAGCAACAGGCTGGTTTTTCTGTCATTGTTTTTCTCCATATGTAACTACCCCATTCCAAAAGCGTAAAATAATTAAAACCCAAGACAGCCTGAATTTCAGAAGTGAAAACAATAGCTAAAGTACCATTGATAGGTTTGTGAAAAAAGCTGGTCTGTGAATAATCTGATTCTCTGCACCCATCTGGCTTAAATGCGGTATCACTGAGATATATTCAATGGCCATCAAACTGATTCCAAATCAGACAATATATGATCCATTTGGCCTTTGCCAATTCAGAAGACACTGTAAAATCATATTAATATTGTAACCGCTGAATTAAGCTGTAGTTTATAATGTGTAATTTCTTGTCTAATTTCAGACTGTAGAACTAGAGGACAATTTAATGCATTTTCATATCACTTTCGGGGAAGACGTTCTCTTGATTACAGCTTTCAGGAGGACAAGCCCTTGAAGAAAATGAAAATGTCCAAGACAGTAAGGTGAGATTATTTTTTTTTTCCAAAGAATCATGAAGAAGCATTTGTTTTAAAAATGGAAAGAAACTGAATGATTTCTTTGTAAGTGCACACCATTTTTTTCTACTGTCTGCTTTCTCATTTGATTGATGTATTTCATTCTGACACTTCAACTGTACACTACAACTAGAAAACTGCAGTTTGCATATTTTTTTTTAAACACAATCTGTGCTAGAGTCCTGTATGCGTTTGCTATTTTCTTTTAAGATGTGTTTTGTAAAATTCTGATGCTTATCTGCTAACAGTAAATGCTTTTTTTTTCCTCCAAACTTAAATTTAAGACCTTTTGTGAGTGACACAGTATAGTGTTTTTGTTTTTTCCAGTGGTTTTCATGAAAAAAATCAGTAATGAAGCATAATTTGGGGGATTTGGAGTCTCACATTCCTACTGTGCCCTGCAGTAACCAAACTGAATTATTTCTTTTTCTTCCTTGGAGCTGCTAGGTCCTCCTATAGAAATAGGAGGAAACCAAGTGTTGATAACACTAGCATAAAAAATTGTAATAATTTATATGGATTGCTTCTAGTACCAAAATACTTAGAGCTGGAACGGAGAACAGTAGTGATACAGTATTGTTCATAACTCCATAAACCCTAAAATGCTCTAGCAAGGATGTCATGTCACAATCATGATGTCAGTCACAAATGATCAACTGCACAGGGTCCCTGTAATTTCTAGGGAATCAAAATTTATCTATGAATTGGTGAAATAATGAGTTTTGTTCAGACCAAATATCTCTTACGAAGTTCCTTCATGATGAGCAAATTCAAGACACTTTTGAATGATAGTTCTTTCCAAAATTATCGCCTTGACTGAGATGACCAGACAGGGTCTACCCATGCTGTCAAGGAAAGTGGCTAGACAGATACATAGGTAAATTTATTTCAGCAGTTTCAAATACTCTTGTGGATGTTATAGCATGGAAAAAACACCACCATTATATTTCACTTAATTGATAGGAAGCTGTCCAGAAGTAATAGAGCCTTTAGACGTTTAAGATTTTAGACAAGAGAAGACAGAAGTATAAGTATAAACTTATAGACGATAAAAGAGATTCCTTTGAAGTAATCCTTAAAAAAGGATGTTTAGTCTGTGTTTAGTTTGCAAGTGAACTGTTAGAAGTTTTTAAATTTACAAGACAGCAATTCACTTCTTAAAGATGGTAGTACCATAATGAATAGTCCCGTAATGAGGATTAAATGAAAAAATAGAAGCAAAAAACCCCCACCCGCTTATATCTGAGAAACAGCTTGTTTTCTTTAACTTGCTGTTTGATTGTTTCAGAAATGAAACTCAATGATCTACAACAGTCCAGTTACTAATTATGACTACAAAATAGTAGATTTACAATACTTTTTAGCATAAATAAAGCTAAAACACCCTCAGTCCTTTAACATTCTCATAAGTTCTCATGCTCATTGTTGTATTATATTGCATTTGGGGTGAGAAGATTTTTTTTCCTCCTTTTTTTCCTTTTCATTTTCAATAACTTGAGCAGGTGGGGAAGATTAAACTTTTTGTTATACAATAGCAGCTGGTTTATTTAAATTTTGACATGTTATGTTGCTTAGAGTTCTTTTTCTTTAATTTAGATGAAAAACTATGGGAAACAAAGTAGCTTGAACACCTGCCAATAAGTGCTCTTTTAATTTATGCAGAAGGATTACAGATCATGAGCCCTATTATGTGAGAGAGGATTTCTTTGCCAGTTCATTCTTTGGGTATCCCTTAGCTCTGGAGAAGATATGGTAACACAATAGGAATGCTTGTTATAGATTCAAGGATCTTAATGTGATGTGACTTAATAATTAGTGTTATCCTTGGTTTTGAATACATGTTTTCTAAAGTGGTGCCAAATAATATATTATTAATTATAGACAGTTCCATTTGATAACTGTTTCCCATGAACAGATTAAATTAATTAACATAATTTAGCGTTGTACTTCTCTTATCAGATATCAGCTGGAAAGTGCTATAAACAAAAGACTTTAGATACTGTGTTCAGTAATCAGTATTGATTTCAAGTGGTAGTTAAAATGGGACACAGGAATATGTTAATACCTAAAAGTACTTCTCATTTATTCATTAAACCCAACTTTTTCAAAGTCATACTTCTTTAAAGACATGTTTGACTAATGAATATCTAGAGGGAGAAACTGGATCTGAAAGTGAAACTTGAATTTTGTATTTGGAAGTAACACATTTTTTTTTCTTTTATGTCAGAGGCTTAAGAGATTTACTAGTGGATTTAAGGTGATGCTTTACAGTGCCACTGATGACAACTTTGTTGTTCCTCCTGCGTGAAATGCATACGTTATTTTTTTAAGTAGAAGAAATTCCCTGTTGCTAGTGATATTAACAATAACCCACAGCTCACTTGACCTGAGACTGCCTTCAGCACCAGTGGGTCTTGTGTGCTGTTGTGGTTTCTACCTTTGTTGGTTACTCTTCTTTTACATTTTTGCTAAGTGTTTTAAAATATCTGGCAAAATAAAAAGGAGTTAGGTGAATATCCTGACTTGGTGTTCATTTGTTGCAGTTCTGTGAAACAGAGTAAATATTTCCGTAATGCCACAGCTAATGAAAATACTAACATGCCTGCAGTGAATGACTTCAAAGAATTTGTTTTGGAAATGCAAAAAACTATTTCAAGCCTCAGAAACCAGGTAAAGTGCTATAATGGGTAGTTTCTAATTGTAGATTTAATTAGTAATTTTTCCTAACACCATTCCTCTTATGTTTTTAATATTGAGACATCTACTTCAGCCAAAATCCACCACATACTATCTCAAACAAAACACAACACAGAACATGGTGTGGCTTTATTTCTGTGTTCTTTTGAAACCATACTGAAATATTCTACAATTAGTTCCACTTGACTTTTGAACCTGAAGCCTTGTGTAACCATTGATCCAACCCAGGGGATTGGAACAAGATGATCTTTAAGCTCACTTCCAACCCAAACCATTTTATGATTCTGTACTAAACACAGAATGAGTCTTTCTTTAAAAATTTGTTCATAGAGTTAATAAAGTCTTCTTTTTCTGTCTGAAATTTATAGAATCTCTGTAAAACTATGGTTAAAATGTAGACTTCATAAAATAGGCCAGACTACAGTTGTAATCATAGTTAAGATCTAGATCACTTTGAGAAGACTTTTACAACATGGCATACACAAACTCTTTATTCAGAATAACTGCCATAGTGGAATTCAGTTTTAAAAATTTATGCCTTAGAGGACAGACAAATCCAAGGTGGGCTAAAATGTTTGCCTAGAATAATTAAGTTACTTCAAAGCAGCTTTTCCAGGTAATTTATAGATACAAGTCATGTATTTATTTGCATAGTAACCCAATTCCATCTTTGATGGTATTACTTAGCGGTTGTACTCATCAATGCTCCCATTTTGACAGTGGAAATGCTATGTTAAGACTTACTACATTTCAGTCAGTTCTTCTGGCTTTTCTGAATGTAAAAAAGACAGAGGGATTGTTAAAAATGATGCCTTTCTAATTACTGTTTCCAAGAAGCACATAATCAGCAAAATAACTAGTCATATAACCCTTTTTTCATCATTAATGAAAAAATAGTCAAAAATCCAAGCAAACATTTTTAATTTTTACTAAGTTTTTTCCATTTCATTTTTGAAAGTTTAGATTTGTCTTTCCATGGGTCACACGTAGTTTACTTCTCTTTGTATGCTCTAATTGTATATTCCAAAGATAAGAAAGATATCTCTTCTGTTAGTTTTCTGTTGAAAGGCTGTTTCCATACATATTACCTGTTTCCCATATTTTAGCATTATGAAAACTGTATAGTGAGAAGAAAAAGACAAGTATTTGTCATGGATTATGCAGCATAAAAGACTGAATACCTTGCACAAATAAAACCCTTTGAGTTATTAACTTTTTTAATGCTTTCAGATAAAAAACCTTGAATCTCGCCTCAGTAAAACTGATTGCACTGATGAAAAGGGTAAATCATATTCCAGCAATGAAACCTGGAAAAGGGACCCTTGTACTGTATGTGAATGCAAAGTAAGTATGCGGAAATCCACTTTGAGATAGAGATTATATTAGATTCTGCTTCTAAAACAGCAGTTCCAGTTTTGTGTATGTTAATCTCTGGGTAATCATTACTAATTTTTCTTTTAATGGATGTTCAGTTATTTGGTGCAAAAAATTATAATGTTCAGATATCCCTGCACTTGACACTGGTTTTCAATCCAGTCTTTATATACTTTTATTAACTTTCCATTTTCATTGATCTATAATTGTGCTGGCAAACTTAACTGTAAAGTGAGAGAATTCTTGAAAAAGTAAACTAAAATACATAAAAAGATCAATAAAAGCTCATCTTGGTGCTAGATTTTAATTTTCTTTTATCATGGTGAAATTTAAAAAAAAGATAAAAATGTCAGTAATTGGTATCCTAGAGTTTCATGCCTGAACATTAGAGGAATGATATACTGCTCCATAAAAGATGGTATAATACAGAGAGCTTTCTCAGTATAAGTTTATGATGAAATAAACTATGTGGAGTTAATCATAGTAGCCAGGATCTTAGAGACGACGAATAACAACGTGTTCTTCACTGATAGGAAAAATATGTTTCTTGTTTGGAACATGTAAAGTCTGTTATGGTTTTGTTACTTTTTTTTTCCTGACACAGGTTGGTCAGATAACTTGTTTTGTAGAGTCATGCCCACCAGCTGACTGCGAAGCGCCTGTGAAGGTTAAAGGAGATTGCTGTCCAGTCTGCTTAAAACAAAATATTAATAAAAAGAAGCCATAAGTCTGCTTTTTAGGAATTTAGGGTCCATACTCCTCAAATAATTTCGATGCCTGCTGATGGCAAAAACAGGTAACTACAGTCTTAACAGCAAGAAACCAAGATTTACAATATTCTAATGGTGCTGTAACAGTATAACGTAATGTATTTTCTGCCCATGAAGGTAATCACAATGCAAAAATTAATGAAAGGGAAATTAGCAAACAGGTCAAAGTTAATTGTGTATTAAACTTCTCAGGTTAGACAAACTCAAACTGGTGCTACTTTTAAAAGAACACTGTCAGGTAGTTTTAGGTACCCAAAATGACTGGGTTTAAGACTTACTTTAAAATGGACACTTCATTTCCTGTCTTTAATTACCAACACTGAAAGTTTACTATCCCTTTTCAGTACCAGCCTGACTTGATATTTAGCTCTTTGTTATTACATAGTAAATGCAAGGAAAAGGAAAACACAAGGTCACTGTGCCCAGAGCAATGCTGTGGAGGGCCAGTTTCTGCGAACACCTATGCATGGCAATTCTGGTGAATCACACTATCATTTCTGCGTCTGAACCAGCAAGGAAATAAAGAAAACTACATGACACCTTTCAACACCCATTCAAGGAGCAAAATTTATTAAGATTTTCAAAGGAAAAACCCTAGAATTAGTAAGGAAATAAAAAGAAATGTAATTGGAAGTTACACAAAGCAACTGAATGTACATTACAGATATAATTGACAGTGTTCCTCATTTTAGAAAATCGTAGATGACAAAGTAGCATTTGATCTTAAAGTGAGCATAATCCCTTTTGTCAAAACATATGTAATTGGTTGGCAACTTTTTTTTCCTCATTTATTTTCAATCATTGTAACGTGATCATCCAGTTCTGTTTTAAAGCATGCTTCTTTTGATCTCGGATCAGCTCACGTGTTTGTGTGGCCCTGTTTTGAAAATGTGAAAAGATGTCACATGCCATTTTGTATACAAAGATTCCTACTGATTCATTGTGCGTATTGTCAATAGAAATAGGTTCCTGGTTATTTTGTGGCACTGTTTGTTGAAAAAAAGAACAATCAAAATCAAGCATCATGAATAATTGTGGATTGACTACTTTTTCTGACAAGGTATTTGAATATTTTTTTTTCGGTTTCATCTAATGCATATATATTTTTACCTCAATATTTTTATCATTCGTGTTAAAAGTTGTCTGCCAATGGACTTTATTTCCCATTTAATAAATGTTTAACGTTACAGAGTATATGTCTACACTAGCGTTTCAAAGTTTTGTACTTTTTAGAATACAAACTGCATATTTTTGACCAGGAAGTATATATTATATTCAGTGAAGGACAACTATTATACCTCATTTTACAGCTTTTTTGTTTTTATTCAGAATTGATTCTCTCCTTGAATACTTAATATGTTAAAATCTATGGCTCTGTCCTTAAGTCCTAACTGAGGACTAACTAGAACCAGAGCTGCTCTTTAGTGGTGTAGTTCACAGAGTTCCGAGTTTGTTTAAATTTAGGGAACGGAGATTTGGGTATCAAATAAATCTGCACAAAATTAAACATGCTCATCTTAAAAACTTTGCATTATGAAAACAGAATACTTAATTATTGCATGGTAGATCAAATACCTGTCTAATAAGTAACCTAGCACAGCAATATGAGTTCCACTATATTATTTTGGCACATAACTTCTCTGATTACTAACATCAATAATTTCTAATTTGGTAAACTGATACCATGAAACATTCAAACTTTGGTGTATCTTTAAAGCTTACTACAGAAATTTATTTCATACTATGGTAGGAGCAATATGTACATGTGAGTGGTGTGTTAAAGGTGTGTGGTAGAGGTACACATGGAACTACAATTTATATTTTAAAGAATATTTTAATTGATTTTATATACAATGTTTTGAATTATGTAATTTTCTATGTTAATACTTTTAGAAATTGTGTGTGGCGAGCATGTTTGAGTATCATACAGTTCCTAGAGATTGTCATTCCTGTATTTCTTTGATACGCTGGTATTTTGTTGACTTTTGTTGAGAGTCCAAACCACATGTCTCGTCCTGTAATTCCAACTCAGATGGAACTCCCATTGACCTATAGCAGGAATTCCTCAAAGAGGGAGGATTGCATAGCTAAACCAAATATAATTTAACTGTCCAAACAGTTAAATAAGGCAGTAACACATCCAGCTGGTTATTACTTGCATTCTTTTATTCCAATTGTATATTAAATAAACTTTCTCAAGATTTCCACTTATAGGAGAAGAGAGTTTCCATTTATACATTATAAAATAGTACCTTATATCTGATTGTTCCTTTTCTGCAGCCTCCAGAGTAAAGTGGGAGGTTTTCTTTGCTGTTCACTGTTTATTCATATGGTATATAAAATGGGCTTATGAGTCCGGATATGCTTAAGTAAGTGTAATACTGAGTTATTTTCCACCATCCATCTGATTATAAACCATTCAGGAAAAACAGGTCTTTATCCACAGTTTAACATGTAGTCAGTCATGGGTTGTACTAATTCGCTTTCTTGCAGTGTCTACAGAATCAACATTGATTTTTAACATTTCTGAAACAGTGGCCAATGGCTAAATAACTATTTCCTCGGCATCCACTGTAAGAATATTGCTGTAATATGTTGCAAATTTTACATATTTATTTTCCTTTTTAATGTTACCTAAACCAAAGTCTTTGTTTTTTTTATTTTAATCAGTAAATTTACCAAAGAACTGTTTGCACTGTATAATGAATGCTTTTCAGTTAAAATAAAGTGGGCCACATTTCCAAGTAAATTCCAAGTGTATTCTTCTCAGTACATGTATTGTTTAGATTATTTGCAGAAGATTTCAGTGTGTAGGCTTTTATCAAAGATCCATATTGCTTATTTTATGCAGGATTTTCATGATCGAGACTCCATTGCTGAGAACTAATTTGTGAGCTAATAATGAAACATACAGATTCAGTAGGTTCTTTAATAGTATTTATGGCACATAGAATTAAAGCATCTATTCACTGTTTTCTTCTAGGTGATGCAAAAAAAAATACAGGCAAACTTGGATATTTAAACATACACTTATTTTCCTTTCATGAATGTGTATTTGAACACTCTTAGTGCTGAGCATTTTTTCCCCACTTTTAATGGGAATGTCGGAATACTTGCATACAGCCTGTTCTTACACAGCATCTTCAAATAGATCCAGTTTTGACTTGCCTTCCAATCTACATTCATGCTTTACATCATGTCACAAATGAATATTAAGGTTCACACAATCTCAGCTCAAAATGAGTCTTCTGTGCAAAAGAGGTAATCTTGTTTACCTTATCTTGCTTCTTCATCGTAAAATATGAATTACTGCTGAACACATGATGAGTTACTCTCATTCCTTGGTGAGGTGTTAGGTTCTCTGGGACCCTGGGTCAGTTGTTTTAGTAGATCCACCTGAGATTCATCTGTTTCTTCATGACTTCATAAAGTAAAGCATTTTGTGGTACAGTATCGTTGCAATTAATATAATTCTAAGTTCCCTTACAGTGAAATGGGAGAAATTAAAGATCAACTCAAAGAAACAGACTTAAGAATCGTTTTCAGCTTGCAGTTAGTTGTGCTTCATTATACTTTGACTTTGAGTATTGCATAAGGCAAATCTAGAAAAGCAGAACTGCAATTAGGTTTACTTATGTGTTTTCCAGCAGGCTGCTGAAATACCCTGTTGCTTTTCCAAAATGTTGATGAGTAGTATTCAGTCACTATCCTATGAAAATTTTAGGGTAATCAGAATATTTTTTTTCTCCAAAGTCAGATAAAAATAGTTTGGCAAAGTACTGGTATACATTTTTCTAGTAACTTGGATGGATACTGCATGCTTTTTAACAGACATAGTCAATTCCTAAATTCTTAAGCCTAATCTAGTTGCTCAAATATTTACATTTCAACAACTTTTTTGTTTTGTTTTATTGTTGGGGTTTTTTTTGTTACCACGAGACTAAATCAGGCAGAAACTTGAAGAGAAGTTTTGTTTCAGTAAATAACTGTTAGGCCAGACAAGACAAACAGCCAGGTTTCAACACAGTTAATTGCCAAGAAGTTTGGTAATAGTTATTAAAAAAAAAACCAAAAACCCTACAAAGTCTAGACACCAAGAATAAAACTCTTAGTTTTTAGGACTGATACTGATATATTTTGAGAGAGGTTCAGTTATATTTGAAACAAACCAACTAATTTGATTTTGTTCCCTTTGGCTTATTACAGCTAAGAATCATTTAGCCACAGGATGATTGAAGTTGTCTTTGTAGCAAATGGCCTCCCATGCTCAGTAACTTTGTTTTGTAAAATGATATTTTACTGCCATAATGTATGTCTATTATATGATCTAAAATATTTTTCCTTATATTTTCTGTTTAGTCCCCTACTAGTTCCATGTTTTTTTCCTATAGTATTTACCAAATCAGTAATGTTTGCAGTGGTATTTTTGGACATGTTGGGAATGTTCCACAGCTTTAAGTTTAGAAACTAGAATGAGGTATCAAAAGCTGTTGTATTTGACTAATTTTCTCAGAACTTCTGCATTATTCTGTTGTCATATTGGTGAAATAGATGTTTTGCATATACAGGGTAATACAATTATAAAATTACTAGTAGAAAGAAAGACTGTTTACTCTCCTCTCATAGGCTCTTTTATCTACAATAGGAGGGGTCAGTGAAGTATATTTCAGAATTCATTACACTATTTTTTCATAACGTACAATAAAAAAAATGTGATCAATATGTGACAAAAACCTCGCTCTAGAGTATGTCAACTAAAAATACCAGTATGAGAATTTGTACGTTTTTCATT
This sequence comes from Microhierax caerulescens, assembly GCA_035590215.1. Taxonomy (NCBI): domain Eukaryota; kingdom Metazoa; phylum Chordata; class Aves; order Falconiformes; family Falconidae; genus Microhierax; species Microhierax caerulescens. The sequence continues at coordinate 24,387,217 of JAVJGJ010000059.1, read as the reverse complement.
CCTGCTAAAAGTTGGGTCAGGCTCCCAGTGGAATGAAACATTATCCTTATTAAAACTAATGGGAACCAATGAACTGCTAAATATGTAATAAATTACTAGATACTTGCAATACGATGTACCTAATCAGGAGATTGTACTGAGTCATGAAAAAGCAGCATTGTCTGCTAATAGCATATTTCAGAGCAGACATCCTAGGATAATTGCAAAATAACAGTCTGATATTGCTGACTGCTTAGTTTCATGCACTAGTTCCTTTTCTTTTCTTTTTTCGCACTTAGCCTGCTGTGACATGGCAAGAAAATGGCTGCACCTCCAACATGCTTTTCCTTTTCTTCTCTGCCCAGTATATTTGCTGTCCACCCAGCGCTGTTATGAATGGTCCTTTCACTGCGCTTTAGCATTCCAGCCTTGTAACAGAGGGAGCAGAGCACAGATCAGATATGTCTAAGTTACAGGAAGATCTGGCCACCTGTCTTTAACTGAGAAGTTATGAATTGAATTATCTCTGTTTAGAGAGAAAGAGAACAGAACAGCAATTCCTGTGATAAAGGAATAAACTTAATTGTTGCATTCAGTAAAGATGCTTGTGTCTGTCTGATGCCTCCCTCAGTGATATAACTTTACGTTCCCACAAGTCACATGCTTTAAAAATGTTGCTGTGTTGCCAAAATAAATCCCATTACCTACTTACATCTTTATGAGATGTTGTCTGTTGTTAACTTGGCTTGCAGCCATTCCAAGGATCAGTGCATTAAAGTGCTTCGTGTCTCTTTTCATAGAGATTAACATGAAAAAAATACCCAGAGGGGAAAAAGGTAATCGGGGATTTGTCCTGAGAAAGGAAAAGAAACTATTGCTTTGTTTTGGTGGGGAGAGAAAAGGAAAGATTTCATCAAGTATTCAATTCTTTTTCAGGGAGAATGCAATAGTTTATCAGGAATATAGGAACTGACTAAATTTATGAAATTAACACATATATATGACTGCAATAGAGTTCCCAGGCACTGGGAATCAATTTCATCATTTTTTTGGACTAGCTACCAGAGTGGTAGGTAGTAAGGTTGACTTTTAGTCCCTACCTCCGCTCTGAGGCTTGCTTTCACTGAAGACCACCTATCCTTCTGTCATCCTCCGTGCTTTCACAGCGACGACTTCAGTACGAACTCAAGACTACACGCCAAATGTTTATTGGGGCAAGTCATCAACCTGACTCCTCAAGATGGCAGGCCCTAGCTGATGAACAAGGACCTAGCAGCCTGAATGGGATGCTTTGCAGGAGGGTTCAGAGTCAGCCAGTTAGAAACATTAGCCAAAGGGCAATACTGGGGTTCCTGTCCTTTTCCAGTGCTTAGGTGCAGGTTTGGCTCTTACTTGGTTCTGCTTACTGCAGAATCCCTCCACCTTGCTACATGTGAGAGGCAAGGGTGACAGTTTTTGTGTAGAGAGAACAATCCCAATTGCTGAAGGAATACTCAAGCTGTTTTAATCAAGGGGTTTCTTTCCCTCTGCATGAAACTGAGTTATTTTGCAACCTACGTTTTTATTTAAAATCTGAAAATCTGTCACAGAAAAGGAAGTGGTGGTGGTTGGTTTTTTTTTTTTCAATAGGCTTTCCAGAAAGGGCCTTCTTGAATGTGGTGCAGCAGACTGGAGACCTAGGAACTGAATAAATGTTTTCTTTTAGCTGAACTAGCTTGGCATGGTTGCATGCAGCCTTATTTGTTGCCAGGTTATTCTCTTATATTGAGAGTATTTAAAGATTGCCATGAAATTATTAGGATTTTCTTTTATATCAACAATCAATTCAGGCAATAGCAAACCATAGGTACCTTGAGGTCAGAAAGTGACAGCTTGTTTCTGGTGCAGGCAAATGCTAATGTGGACTTTAAAACCTTCATCTTATCTTCTTTCTTTTCTGTAGTGGACTGCTGTTGTTACCCCAAATCTTACATCACAAGCAGCTAACATTTTCCATGTGAACTGCAGATGTTTTCAGAAAACATGTCACCTTATTTTTTTTTAAGATCAAGGGGTTTGCATGTTAGGAATGATAAAAAGAGGCATAGCTCCTACCTGTTGCTTTAGATTAATAGACTTTTAAAGCCTAGAGAAGTCGCTGCTGTCTTGTCTAGCATGTGCACAGCATGTTAAACTCAATTCATCCAGTGTTTCTTACATTAAGATACTGTCTTGTGTTTTAATAGTGTCGTAAAAAGACATGCAGTCTTGATGGAAAATTGTAAAATGTTACTTCTGCATCACCATAATGTAAATTGTAATAGTGGATTACTTCTCTCATAAAGAATTTCAGCCTACGATAGTTTCTATGTGTTATGTGCAGGTATTCCCCTAATGTACTGCTCATCTTGACCCTTAGGTTCACTTTTATTTGCAAAATAGATCATGCTTCTTACTTTTTTTTTTTAACTACAAGATTTTATGGGTGTATGTTCACAGTTTAAGATGACTGTAATTCACTAAATCACACCAAGAATTCAAATTCAGCCAGATCCTAAAGCTGCTTTTAGGTATGTAATAGTCCCTAATTTTGTTACTAGGAGTCACTTTCTTTATTCTCCCATGCATGATTTTGCATTTTACTGTGTTACATTAATTGAATAAACTCAGTCTAGAAAGTAATCCAGATTTATATGTCGTTATTTTAGATTTAATTAGAGAAAGTAATTTACTTAAGGTTTAAAATTATTTAGTATGATATAGACGTTCCGATGCAGCTACAGGTGACAGCTACTCTTACACTCCTTGCAGCAAAAATCAGCCAAGCATGACAGACCACACTGAGAAAGCGAGCAAGTATAGGAAAAACAAAGGCTGAGCGGCTGCTTCCTTTCTGTGGTCAGAAGTTCACAAAAGGAGAGGGGCTGGTGGCAGTCACTGTTAGTTTTTCCCTACCTGCTGCTGTATTCTTCACTCTTGATGCATTGTTCAGAAGTCTGAATGCTTCGAGGGAGAGGCTTTGATAAAGAAAGTCAGGATTTACACTGTAGTAACATGCTGTATAGATTGTATGTTTTTAGTGCTGATCTTGCCTCTCTCTTTCAGGCCGCAAGACAGTCTGTATTGCAGCCTGTAGTGTTCTGTCTTTAATTTAAATTAAATTAAACCAAGAATAGCCCACACTTATGAAAGAGCAGAAAAATATGGTTAGGGAAAATGTTTATATTAGAAGTTTAAAGAGTTTGGGCTACAGTAGGCTATAGCTGTGGTCAGGAATTTTGCATATTTTAGTGCTGGATTTGCACCACTGGAAAATAAAATGCCTTGTTGGCCTACTGAACAGCCATGGTTTGCAGATGTGAGAACTTCCCAGTGCCAGTGAACTTCACCACAGCTCTGGAAAAGTATTCAGACACAGATGAAGACCTAGGTTCATTCAAGCCTTGGTGTCTCTGTTGAGACCTACACTGCAAGTAAGTACTGGTCTTGGTGGGTTTTGTGATAATTACTGGTTTTCAGGTGGGTAGAAAGGAGAATCATCGTTTTGTGCAGAATTACTGATAATAGTTTTGCTTTTCTACTAGAAACACTGCAAACCATCTTATCTGTCTTCTGGAAGCATTCAGATTAGCACTAGTATATAGCTATGGCCACCTTGAGCCCCAAAATATATATTATTTAAAATATTAGGATATTTATACACAGAAAAGATGTTTGGGTTTTTTTTTTTAATTGATTATTACTTCTAAATGGTAAAAATAAAGGGGATATTTAAAACACAAACAGAAAATGCAAATACCACAACAATCACTCATTTTGTAAACCAAACATTGAGTGGTTGACTACTTATTACTAGAGTACAAACTAAAGTGTTCATCCCAGACTTTGCAGAAGATTGTATAGTTCCACAGATTCTTGCAAAGCAAACAAGATAGTAGTACTCTGGTCTGAAGAAAGCTGATGGCAACAACTGTACCAGCTGTTTTAAGATCATGTTTAATTTTTCTACGGGGTTATGGAAAAATTAAGCACTTAGCATTTAAGACTTTAATAAGGTATGATCTTGGAAAATGTGATAGAAACTGCTTCCCTAAATGGGCTGTTATTTTTCTGTTTTGCATTCCTATCTTTAGCCAGCCAGGTGACTTTTTTTTTCATTCTGAACAGGGCTGGAATCTTGTCTTTGTTAAACCAACTTGTTAATGTCATTGACGCTACGTGGTCAGTCCTGGGAACGACCTTTGTTGGGCCAGGATTTCACCACAAATAATCTAATAATATTTCTGCAGTTCTGGATTTTGTGTGTTAAGAGGGAGAAAGAATACGGTGTCTAAGATGCAACATCAGATCAGTTTCAATAATATCAGTCTACTACAGGTCAGTACAGCCTGGACAACAGATTAGGATGAAATCCTGTCCTCTGTAAGGTCCCAGACCCCTGCTCTGACTCTTGCTTGTTTACATGGGCCCAGTGGAGCAGAACTGAATAAACAGAGAAGTTACAGTTGCAGTTCCTGAAAACAAAAGTATCCCAAGGCACATTTATAACCAATTTACAAATCTTTCCTAATTGCATTGCTAGGGATAGTATGTAACTATAGTTTGAGGACAGGATTTCACTAAAGGAATTCCTTTTACAGGAAACCATCAAGTTTATGATTTTATGATGAAAGCCTCGGTGACATTATCCTAGAAAATGTTTTCAAATTTTTTTCTAGATAATTTTTATTATCTAAGGTCCACCCCTGTAAGTACCTAGCTACAAATGAAATTGAAATCTGTGTAAAAATTAACTTATGTGGATTTGGCTGGATTTCAGGAAACCATTGACTCTTTAGAGAATATCCATAATTCTCCCAGCAGATAGAGAGAATTCTCCTAGGCAGTTTGCCAGACTGTCAGGATGATGGCTGCTATCTCAAATCTCAGTTAGCACATTTTGGTCTTCAGTGAAGATTCCTAAAGCTTGTTACATCGGTCTTGGCACACAAGGACACCAAGGAAGCATGCACAGGATCATGACTTATATGAACATATTTCTCTCTTGGGCCCTGAATAAAATCTCTGGCAACAGGCAGAGATTTTTGGCTTGTAAACTTGAGAGCCAATTAGTTAAAATACCTCTATGGAATACATGAATTTCCAGCTGTAGGCAGCAAGGAAACTTCCACTGAATATGGTATTCCTTTATTACACATACTTTCTTTTAATTATGAAATATGTTATATTATTATGAGTTAAAGTCTTCTGTGACTGTAGTGATTAGTTACTTATTTCCACAATCATATGATATTTCTTATTCCTATCTAGTGATATCCATAGTCAGCATGCCTCTCTCTTGCATGACACTGATGACCCTGCACTTAAAAAAAGGATCCAAAATTCTGTCCAAAATATTCTGTCAAAGGGGATGGATCTAAGAGAAAAACCACTTATAGTACCACAGGGACTAGTTTCATAAGGGAGGTTTAAAAGGGCTTGTAAAAGAGCTAAACAACTATCGTGAAGTGACCACATAAGACAACAATTCACAGCTATTTTGAAGGAAATATTTAAAAAATGGAAGGAAGGGATTGTTTGAGGTGGTTTAAATAGAATGCAGTTTGGGAAGAGAAAAAAGGTTACTGGGCAAATCTATTCAATTCCTCAAAGCATGGAATAATCTCCCAAGTAAACTGAAGAGATTCATCTGTGCAGTTAATGTAAAATTTCTGCAAAATTAAGTGCAGGATGCACAAAACCCAATAAATAATAAATTTCTTATTTGCAAGAGTTGCAGCATATCTGAACACATTATACCTGCTTTTATTTTTATGCTGATATAATCATCAGTATCTAGAGATTTCTGTTCTTTGTGAAAGGAGTACCATGGTGTAAGAACCATCTGCAGTATTTGAAATGGGTTTCTTTTAGGTGATAAGTTTCTATTACTGTGTTACTAAATTGTATACTCCTTTGCTAATTATATTAATATGACAGTATTATCCTGATTAGGAGTCTTGTTCTCAGTACCTGATATGAACTTTAGTATTTTTTACATATTGATTCATATTTTCGTTACTTTTCAGTAACTGACTTTTCTGTTCTCTATCACAATTGTGTTTCCCTGAAGACAGCAATGACCTGTGTACTGAGAAGTGTGGAAATACGCTGTTTGGGAGTACTCTACAATCTGTACACAATATCCTGTATTTAATGTGTTTTATATAAATTATGTAACTAATTTATTTTTAAGATAGTGAATGTCAGCTGTAGAATTAATTGTCCAATCTAGAATAAGAGAGAAAATGGTTTTCAACTCTTCCAGTCAAGCTGTGAGTTAGCCCAAGCGGTTAAATGGAATTTAAAAGGAGCTTTTGCTGTTAAATACATCAAAGTGGATTGTGTTTTGAATGACTAATTTAAAAAAGGTTTGGCTGCAACATGTTTGTAGAGCTTGTTTATCAGAAGTGCTCTAAAGAAACCATCTGGACTGCTAGATGGTTAGAAAGGAGAGCTGCTGGCCCTCCTGTCTCCAGAGTTGCTGGATTCTACATTGATGCTATTTGACATCTTGATCCTAAAAAATATTCTGGACCAAGCCAGAATGAGGGGAAAAAACATTTCTTAACTATTGTCTGCTAAATCTTTAACGGTTAATCGACAGCAGGATGGCCTTGAAGATAAGAAACAGCATGGTTTTATTCTTAGATTAGCTTTTGGTGTGTTTGGACAATTAATTTAATCTCTCAATGTTTAAGTCTCCTGTCTGTAAGAAAGACATAATAATGCAGGCCTCTGTAAAGTTAAAATCTTCTGAAGCTCACTACTGGTTTGTTGTGTCTCAGGTCAAGCTTTCTGTTGTTCCTTCTTCTGTGTTACTTCCTTTTCCTGTTTGTTTTTCAGTTTTACTATCTTTGCCTTTATTTTGAAAAGGAATTTGGTTGACCAAGGGAAGACAAATCTACCATTTACAACACATCCATGAACTTTTAACCGGAAAGGGAAGTTGAGCCTTAAATGATCCGATTATCACAGAAATGTTCCAGGTCTGAGAGTAGCTGATAATGGCATTGCAGTGCCCATCATTTCCTACACCTGCTCTGCAGGGGAGATGAAGGGTTAGAAGTGACTGTCTGTGGTTTTTTTCTTCCTTCCTTTCATGTATGTGGAATTAAGTGTGTGAACAATCAGTAAGAGTGAGAGCATACTTGTTTCTAATTCCTGACAGCTAGCCTATACCCTTAAAAATAAGTCCTCATATCACTTGAACCTCAGATTGCCCACCTGAACTTAACTGAATGAAAAATGTTGGTTTATATAGTTTGAAAACAATCGTATAACATTCCAGAATTTCACTGAACCCCAGTGAACTTAGAATCATCAGAAAAGACATACACAAGCATGTTGGCACTGTTAGCAGATAATAAAGTTTTTATCAGCTTAACTTTCTGAGATGTTGGAAGAGTCTTCAAAGCCCATCTTTCATCAGAACTTCTATTTTCTCAGACAATCTTAGGCCTGAATTCACCTGGAAAACATTAAGTTTACAGCTTGTTGTCACCTCTTCCTTCCTTACGTTTTCCCAGGTAGACATGGGATCAGGTGAGACATACTTCCATTTTTTCAGTGCACTACAGCTTCCACAGCCATGCAGTGTCCAGTCTTCCTCAGTAGGGAGTTTATTTATTCCAAGTTGTGCGTTGGAGGCATCTTGATAAAACTGTAGAGAAACCCCCTTTCACAAATGCACCCGATGGAGGGTGAGGGACAGGCTTACTAATTCACTCTGCTGCTGAATTCAAGTTCTTCTGACTGAAGATTCCTATATCTTCATGGGCATGAATTACATTTTCATTCCCTTCTTCTAAAAGGAGTTAACTCTAATTCCATTTAAGAGCTTCAGTTAAAGATCTCCCTATAAAAAGTTGCGCAGAGTTAAAACTAAGCAAAGCATTTCCTAGCTATGCTGTTACTCTCTGCCAGTCTTCAAATTCCTTACCTCATTTGCTTGGGTGTTCTTATGAAAAGATTCATACGATGATCACCAGTGATCTTGTTACACTAATGGCAAATTTTCTGAACAATGATTAACTGCTTGATGTAAAATCAAAAGTAAATTTATATTAATATATATTCCTAGCAGGAAGAACAACCTTCTAGTCATCTAGGTGCTGTTGCTAGAAATTACTGTGTATAATAATAGACACAGAATCAATATAGTATTTTTCAAGTAAGTGAAAATCTGTCTGAAGATGGCTGCTTTATGAGAAATATCACTAAAATCATGGTCAGAGAAAGACATGAGATAAAACCCTCTTGGTATGAAAAGTGAAATACCATGTAGGTTTTCCTTTATTTACAACTTTAGACCTCCACAGTTTGCTTTTTCCCTATTTCCATAAAATAATCCAAGTTTTTTTTCTATTTTTCATGGATGTTTACATGGTCCACAAGAAAGAGTTGTGTTAGTACTGGGTAAGAGCAATTCTGTAAGAAGGACAACTATTCATGACTAACAGCTCTTGTGTCTGTACTTTTACTATTTATTTTTTAAAACTGCCAGCATAACTATTTTATTACAGTTCAGTAAAAATACTAATGTTGGTTTTACTATGATATAAAAAATAGCATAATCTAAAATCTTAGTGACATCACTTTCGGCATCTCAGAAGTTTGTTGTTAGATAGGAGTTAGGCACTGCCCTCTTGTTCTTTTAGAATTTGCTTCAGATTTGGATTTTGATCACAAAGATCATGATTCCAGTAGCCTCATGCCAGAACTGAAGTGTCGTTCTATTAACACTACAGATTGGTGTTAGGTCAGGCTGTTCTCAGAGGCCAAGAAAGAAAAGTCTACAGTCGCAGGACACCAGGTTAAGGTGTGGGGGGGTGGGGGTTGTTTTTTTTTTTGTTTATGTTGGGGTTTGGTTGTTGGGGGTTTTTTCTTCTTAGGTGATGTCTAACAATATTCAAGAGTCCAGGAGTGACATTCCAGTCTTAGTGGGCGTTTCACCTTCAAGTAGCCTATGGTGGAATAAGCATGGTGGTGTTAAATACATGAGAGAAGCAGTCCAAATTTTAATCTTTTTTGAAGACTCCTTGAATTGTCACTGTGCTGGTCTACATTTCTAATGAAGAAACACATCGTATGACTGGCTTTCCACAGTTCTCATTTCTGTGTTACAGAACAGCACTTTATAAGACATGCCCAAATGAAAACCAGCGTTAGCGTCCTAATTTGCATTAGCTGTGCAATATTTCCCACTGGCCTTCCCAAAGTGCAGCATCAGCAGTTCTTTTTTACAATACTGCTGTGGTTTTCCAAAAATATAAAGCCCTTACAGAAATAATAGTTTACTTTATTATTGACACAGGATAATAATTTCTGTAGATAAGTATTGAAAACATCAGTGGGACCATTCAAAAGAGATGTGTGTCCCTAACTCTCACTGAGGACAGGATGCCTTTGAAAACTTACAGACCTCTGCGTGTAGATAGATGGTCTAAATCTGTGATATAAGAAGAGGAACATGAGGAAGAGGGTTATCAGAAAAATGGATGTATTCTTTTGAGCATCTAATTTGGATATTTGCATGCAAGTTGCACTGCTATCACGAGATTTTCCTGCTTTTTCAAATGTAGAAACTTTTCAGGTTTTGATTACTCCATTAGCTGCTAAATGTAAAAATCATGCTGTTACTTGATGTTATGTGGTAATATGAACATCCAGTATCCAGTATTCTTCTTTGCAGAACGCTCTAACATCACTTGACGTTGAACTCTGAGTAGTGCTTGCAAACACTAGATGCTGCAATACAAGCAGTATCTTTACAGATTAAAGGAAACAGTGATGTTTCCTTTCCTGTGAGCTCTCAGGCAAGTGGGAGTAAACAAATGTCAGACTGATGCACTTGTAACTGTAGAAATCTTGAACCTAGGTTGGCTTTGTAATCTGTCAAAGAAAAGCTGAATGCTGCTGATGCTAGTGTATCGACCATACATAACAGGTGTATAACATACATACCATACAGGGTACGCTCTGCCCAGTCATCCAGATCATTAATGGCATTAAAAAGGATCCATCTGTGTTCCATCTATGTTCATTTGTGCCCAAAGTGATTGGTTAGGGGGTACTGCGACTTTTTGGCCTGTAGGTAAATAAGAGGTCTAACTTGCAAGTGTGAAAGTTCTAGGTACCTACAGAAGTCAGGACACCAGCTGGCTAATAATTTGAAAACATTCAAAAGTAATCTTAAAATGGAAGAACTTCCTTAAATAATTTTTTATCTTTAATAAATAACATAATAAATAGTATAAACAAAACCACCATACCTTTAAGGTACTCAGGTCCTGCAAAAACATCTGAAATCTAGGTGTTGGATATTATGCTTAATATAATGCATAATGAAAGAAACTGAAAATGGGATGTATGAAAAAAATACGCGGAACGGTGAGCAGCCTACACTAACCCAATGGGACACCCTGAGAATAAGGTTATGTACTGAATATCACCCCTGGCTGGACTTTAAATTCCATTGGTCATGGAGTCCAAAGTACCATACCTTGTCCCAAGGAACAACTTTGAGCATACACTTTAACCACCCTTTTCAAACCATCACCTCTGTGAATTCACATTTTCCTTCTTTGTACATAACTGAGAAAAAAGGGATGCTACTGCTAATTTTCAGCTACTTGCTAACACTTAATTTAAAACTCTACTGAGACTATTTTTTTTTACTGCTTTTACAGTAATTTGATGACTTGTGAAATGGCAGAGGAGTACTTGAGATGCTGAGAACTAGGTGTTCTCTAATATTAAATGTTCACGGAGTGAAAGCAGAAAAAATTCATAGCAGTAGTAGTACTGTCACTGTAGTGACTTGAGAACAAATTTATCCCAAGGCCAGGTTACTCTAAATAGAAGGACAGTTGATCGTAAGTCAGGGCAGTGATGCTGACATGCAGCTGACTACAGTGGATCAGGATGATGAAGCTCTGTATGACAGTAAATAAAACAATGCCAGGCTCCATACCTACAAACTTGAGTGTTTTGCTGGGAAGAACCTGCGTGCTTTCAGCTCATTCCAGCAAGCAGTGTCCAAAAAGTTAGCACAATCAGGCCAACCAGTTCTAAAGTGTGGCATTTTTTAGACATGTAAAAGACAATGGACTAGATGATGCTTGGGATAACTGGCAATTACATGAGCTGCTTGAAGACTACAATTCTATGCAATTCCTACATTAGGAGATAATTCCTATTTGGATCTAGCCCTGCTGTCACTTCTCTGATGCATGCTTCAGCTATCCTTCCCTACTCCCCTGCCACCTTGGTTGCTTGTTCTTTTTCCCCTTCTTGCATCTTTAACTCCTCATGTTAATCCTCCTATTCCCATTAGCTTTTTATCCAAGTCTCCTCGTCTCACTCCCACTTTGGCTCCAAGTTGGGCTTAGCTGGAAGAATCAAGCATGTCAACAAGCCCAAACAGAGCAGTTTTCATAGAATCATAGAATCCTTTAGGCTGGAAAAGACTTTGGAGTTCATAAAGTCAGACTTTGTTGCCCATCTCTGGACACGCTTCAGCACCTCCAAGTCCCTCTTGCAGTGAGGGGCCCAAAGCTGAACACAGGATT
>JAVJGJ010000059.1:24319637-24371798 GCA_035590215.1 Microhierax caerulescens | reverse complement strand
AAAAAAGTTCTCCTTAAAGATACCAGGCTGTTTTATCATGGCAACCTCGTTTTCATATGTTACTTTTCCTTACTTGTTCATCTTTACAGATGGCAATGTTTAAGCATTTTTATCTCTTCAGAAGTGTCCATACTTTTAACAGACTTGTTATTATTTTGAGCCATAATGCAGTAAAAATGTTTGTGTCAAATGATTATGTTGTATTAATTATTATTTAAGAATTTCACCCCTTGTCAAAGATCCAGAACAATACCATTGCTTATCAGTATAATTAAAAACTTGGGTTTAAGTACTCTAAATAATACCTTTCTGAACATGATGAAAAGGATCTGTGAGGGATAGGACCTGAGGGAAATTACAAAATGCATGAGAAAACAGACAAAACAGGGGAAAGGAAGAAAGAGAAACAGAGGTTTTACTGTACAAAATGGTTTAAGTTATTGATACAGCCAAGACATTTTTATTACTACTTTTTAAAGGTGACCGTCTGAATTCTTTTAGTTTCTATAGCTTGAACTGATGCCAGCCTCTCTCTAGACAGTTTCTTGTTTTTAACTTACGCCTGTTGCCAATTTCTGCTTTCTTGTAACATCTTATCAGTCTTTTTGTATTTGTTTTCCCTTATTTATGTTCTTCATTAGTTCCACTCTTATTTTTGGCCAGGAAGTATGTGGCAGGAGAGAGCAATGATCTTCAATCTGCATTTGTACAGTTTCTTTAAGGCTCTCCCTCAACAAATGCAGGAGTGAAAAACAGCTCTTCCCTTGGATATCTGAATTGAGTGCCCAGCCCAGGATGTTATCAATATCTGCAGTCCTCATGTTGATTAACATGAAAAAAAAAAAGTAAATAAAGTGAGCTTTCATAATCCAAAAATCTTGCTCTTTCTCCTTTTGTCACGCTCTCCTGACAGTTTGTTGGAAGTGATAAAGACCAGTGCAACTGAAGAAAGGTACAACTTTGTGAGCCCAGCACTTTTCTACTGTCTGATTAATTCTGTGCTCATGTGGTTGAAGGGACACTATTCATTCCCCCACGACCCTGCAGACCTAGGGATTTTCACCGGTTTTGTATGGTACACTGACAGACCTCACGATGTTTGGGGTGCCTGGAACATCCTGCTAAAAAGTAGCAAGAGATGTTTTAGTTTTGATAAAGGGGAAATGAGATAAAAGTGTAACAAGAGTGCGTATGTCCTGGCTTTGAAGCTTTGTCAAAACTAGATCTTCCATGTGTTTTCCTCCTGCTGCTGCTGCATTTTTTCATGGCCATGACTTTGCTGAGACTTGTGTTCTCCAATGAGAGAGGAGGGTTGCTGGCAAGTAAATAAATGCAGCAAAATTAAGCATGGGGGATTTGGGTTCCCTGCATCAAGATGAGAGTGACAGTAGCAAAAATGACTAAAAATTTCTGCCTCATGAGATATGAAAAATATAATTTTTAGATATGGAGGGCAAGTTGGTATACACTGTTAGTATTCCCTAGAAGTAGAGTTCTTTACCAGATGAACATGGACATTTCCTGGATATGTCTCTTTTTCACCTGATAATTTTATCTTAATGGAATTTTAGGATTATGTGTGTTGGGACTGCTGTATTAATATCTGCTATTATTGTTAATACATAATGCTGTATTATTGTGCATATGGTTCACTGACAGCTCATGTTTTGGATGGACCAGTCCCATTGCAAAAGTACACTTCTTCTCAGAGAGGTCAATCTGTGCATCGCATACGCAGTGGGCTCCATGTGTCCTGGATCTGTGGCCAGCTCATTCCATTTGTGTTGTGGAGCACATGTGAGTATATTTCTGCCTAGGAGATATCAGTCAAAAACTGCCTAGACAGCAGTTTACCTTACCTAGGGCAGGAGGAAGGGAATTTGCAACCCTTGTGGTCTCAGAAGCTTTGGTAGTTCAGTTACATCTGTTGCTGAAAGGAAGAATATCTTTTCTCTGTTTAATAAACTAAATGTGCTGGGTTTTTTTGTTCTCCTTTTAAAGTAATGGGAGAGAGATATTTCAAGAGGCAATGGCTGCTGAGAATGATGAGGTGAAGAATTTCTAAATTTGTATTTAGTTTAAGTGTTTCCTAGATCAGAGGCGTAACATGAAGGGTCCCTTTCAGTGGCAGTTATTGCTCTGGTGAGCTGCAGGAAAAAACTCTTCAACCTTTAGAGTGAAATGCAAGAAAATACTTTTAAGCAATCATGTATTTGGTAGAAGAGTGTATTTTGCTAGTTTGAGCATTGTGGGATGCTCAATTTATTTAGACAATGATTAAAATCAGGTATAATATTTATCTGGCTCTGAAATGTTCATTATTACAGTTATTAATATATTGCATGCTAATGACATTTTTATGTTTTGGAGTTTAGACATAATGTTTTTAGAAACCATATTTAACATACACAGTTATCAATGTTTGGTACAGATATGGTGTTCAAAAGTAAAATGTTATGAACTTCAATTACTATGCCAGGTGTTCATCTTCCCCAGCTAGTTCCTTCAATTCTCTGCTGAAAATTCATGCTCCAGATCCTCTTCCTTTTCCCCGTGTTCCTCTGGGACATTTCCTTCCTGCTCTCTGAGATCTCTACAGCAGAAACAACACGATTCCCTATCCTCAGCATACCAAGTTGATATTTTATAAATTCAATTATGAGCAATTACTATTTTTATTTTGTGAAAATTCACATAAGATAATGGTGACGAGAAATCCATGTTGGTGAGCTCTGATAGGGATGCTGCAGATATATTATGCTGATGGTAATAGGTATTTCTGCCCTGGAGTAAGGAAATCCCAGTCATGCCGGGCAGTGGCATGGATGTATTGCTGAAGATGATTGATGCTGGGTGCTGAGCAAAATGAAGAGATGTCATGGGAGAACGTGAGAATTTAGGAAATGAAGGAACAGCAGCAGAGCCACCTACAGTGTTCAGGAAGTATTAGGAGAACTGCTACTATGTGATAATTTTATTGTGATCGTTGCATTACTTAGAATTACTTAGAGCTATGGGACTTTGTTCAGAGGATATCCAATTAGGAACCCTGAAAGAGGAGAGATTAGTCTGTGGAAGCCTCGGCAGTAGCAGGGAAATATTAATTACAGGCTGAAAATTACTTCTGTACCTCACGCCCCATCATAAAAACACAGACACTTGGGCCAGCTCTTTATTTTTCATCCCCTTTGTGACACTTGGATCTCTGTATATTTAAAATTATAATCACAATGTATGTTATTGCTAGGAGGCTGCAAAGATCATACCTTTTCCTTGCTGTAGTTGGGAAGGGTCTGTTTTTCTCATAGCATTTTTTTCCACTTGTCCTCAGAACAACTTATTCCTCCAGTGGTTACCATAGGGACTAGAAAGACATTCGGCATATTCTTCCACAGTGTTTTTGCAGGCTGCTCTACGAACTTGCATAATTCCAGTAGTGTGACACCATGTCATCTTTATTTAAGACTTTATTTCCTCTCTTAAAGAAAAATGTTTACAAGAAGCAACAAGCAGGACTAGCCATCTCATTAGTCCATTGTTGTTCCATTTCTTCGTTCTCTCTTTCTTTCAAAGGAAACTTTTTTTTTTAAAAAAAAGAGTCAGCTCTTTAAAATCTCTGGATCCAAAAGCAGAGATTGCCTTTAAGCTAACAAAATTATAATCACTTTTGTCTTAGCCTTTTAGACCTACAAGACATACAGATGTAATCAAGATTAGAGAAAATTAACACAAAGTCCATTTAATTTGTATTCTGGGAGTAATAGAACAAGAATCCTTCCTTGTTATAAGTCATTAGATCAAAGCTACGTTATGCAGGAATGTTGTATTTATGTTCTAAACTTGGATTTCATTCAGCAAATGGCCTTATGTCCAAGCTTTGGTGATTAAATTAGGTACTTAAAGTCTGATTAAGCACTCTAATGAAAAAAGTTTTAAAAATACTTGACCCATGGTTCACATTTATTTCTGCCCTATTTTAGTGCTAAAAAATATTTTTTTCAAAAGTACCCTGGTGGAATATGGTCCTGTTTATTTTAGAGCACACCTAACAACGTACGTGTCAAGTGGTTTGGGATGTTTCAGTGCTAGGGCAAAGATGCAAAGCACTTTAAACTGTCCTCTGCTTAGCTTACAAAATTTCGGGGATCTAAAATCACTCAGCAGTTTGGAGACACTTACCCTGTCTTTAAAACAGTGCCCTCTTTAAGTGGGAGCTTGTAAGATTGTTCTGCGGTTCAAGCAGTAAAACCTCTGTCCCTAACATTGGGATATTTTCTTAGTGTTTTCCTCACACTCACTAGCCTTTGGCTTTGTAATAAATAGTATTCTTATCCTCTTGGAAATAAAGGGCAATTGAAAAAGGTCCAGAAAGGTTTCAGTCCAAACTTGTCCCTTTCCTTGAAGTTCACGTTCTTATGTGAATAACTGTATGTCTCAGACCAGACACCCTCTGAAGCTGACCTTCCCTGGGCGTTCCTTGCAAAGCTGACCCTGTTTTGCTGCTGCTGTGAAGGCACTTCAAGGGTGTCTGTCAGGTGGTCAGGCCAAGAGAGAAGAAATAAGGCTTCATGTCTGGGCATGGGCTGGGAAACTACAGTGCACCCAGGAGAAATCTATTTACAGAAAACTTCACTTTAGAAAGGAACTCCTTCTTAGATACCCTGACAGAAGTTGTGGCTGTCTAGAGTGCACTGAAACATCCAGCTTTCCCCATGCAGTCTCCAGGCTAATGAATTTTAGCTCTGCACTGCGGAGCTGTGCCATACCCTGGCTACCATAGCCTTTCCTGCTTCTCTTCTCCATTTGAGTCTTACAGCATATTATGCCCCTGGACTGAAACAGCCAGCACGTGTTTTTGTGGAGAACTTCACATCTTCAGTATTTGCTGGATGTTCAACAGGAACGAAGCTGTGTGCTTAATCTGATAAGCCCTCACATCCCTGACTCCGCGGGCTGTTCGCACTATGAGGTTACGTGAGAATTCATGCATACTTGGATGTGATGGGCTTCTAAAAATACCGTACTCCAATGTACATGCACACTGACAGCAGAAATGCCAGACATTCCTCCCTGCTCCAGGCTTTTCTATCGAATGTGTGTGCAAATGAAAAAGAAACCAGTTGAGGAATGAAACCACCTCCCAGTAAGGCAGTACTCTATGAATACATTTAGCAGTTTCTTCAATAATTATTCATAGATTCTTTGTTTCAAATTAATCAGCAGCTGGAGCCCAAAGTACTGTAGACCTTCTCCTGCCCTTGGCTATTCAGTCAAATTGACTAACTGTGAAAAAAATCAAAGGAATGACTGAGGGAGAGCTGCAGTCAGAGGAAATTTGTTATTGAAACAGAAGTGAATCTGCTTGCCTGCCAGACTTTCCATGGACAAAAGGGTATTTGTTTCCCCTTTGGTACCCACGGTGGCATGGCTTTCATTAGAAAGTCTGTGGGCCAAGGTTACAGCTGTACAGGATTGCCAGCCAGCATTTGCAGCCAAATGGTCTAAAGCAATCCATGAGAGCACAGCTGTCTCGTAGCACAATGAGGTGAGGGACACATGATGAAGAGCGAAGTCTGTGCCTGTGGGTGAAGTAGTGAAGGAGAAGAGATCACCGAGGCTACTGCAGAATGTGAGTAATACGAATTATTCTGAGAATTTGCTGTCAGTTAAATGAGCTACGTATCTGATAGTGCCTGAAAGAACAGATGGATTGAAATTCGGGTGTCACATCCAACTCATTTTATTTATGGCCAAGAAGGGCAGGGAAACATTTGAATTCCCAGCTTCAACATCACTCTATGTTTATGATTTCCAGTAAAATCCCAAAACTGGAAGAGTCTGTTTCCCATTTGAGATGCAGCCAGGTTCTCAAAAAAATCCAGTTCTCAGGGGATTAAATGAGATTTTTGCCAAACCCACATAATTGGCACAGTTGGTTCTGCCACCAACCCAAACTAATTCTGGTAAGCTTAAACATTCGAGCTCAAGCCAAGACCAAAAATCTTTCCTTTAGCCCATATTTACTAGCATATATATATGATGTTTTGTTATTGGTAGAATTGTCTATATTTGAATTCAGTAGCAGTGAACAAATCATTGCATTTATTGAATTTTATCTGTCATCTTTAGGACTTGAAAGTGCTATATGAAATCAATTATTTTGAAATACGGATATCCTTAAAATCAGTCAGGTTTGTGTTAAATTAAAAGTATGTTACTTTTTGTTCCTTTGAAACTTTCCAGGGCCCTGAGAGCATCAACAGACCTTACTGACCCTGCCCAGCCTCCAATGGGCCACCCCCATCCCTGCTGGTAGGCACAGGACAGCATTGCAGCTCAGCCCAGTACTCTCCATCTCTGCCCAAATTATTTTGCAACTGTGTCTGTTTGCAGCCATTTCCACACCCCCATCTCTTTTTGCTCCTGGTGGGATCCCAGGCATCAATTGTGGACCTGGATCTGGGGCTGTTGACGGACCCTGCTACCAGCCTGTGGCTCTGCCCGCCATGCCCAGCCCCAGTACGCCTGCACCATGTTGGTGAAAGCACAGCTTGCACTGGATCGCCTTCGACTCCCATGCCCTTAGGCAGCAGCTAGCCCTTGCTACTCTCTGACATGAGATTTTAATCAATGGAATTTTTTTTTTTTCCTTTTAAACAGAAGTACATTGTGTACAACTCTGCAGCACCTTTTAAACCTCAGCTAATAGTTACGCTCTGATTCTGCTTTCAAAGAAACAGAGAGATGGTCAAGCTTCTTCATGCAATGATTTGTGTAGCTTGCCTCTGTTTCTGACTCAGTCAGCTCTTTATGTGGTGTAAACACTCTTCGTGCAAATGCAAGCTGATACCCAGTACAGAGGAAAAAAAGTTACAAGATTGGACTATCCTCAGTATCTGGCAGTAGCTCCACATTTCCAGAGAGCCTGCTTCTGCCAAAAGTCTCATTCATGAGGGTGAGCTAAGCCATAGCGATGGACAAACTGGCTGCATGGATCCTGCTCCTGATGCACACACATGAGAGGAATAAATCAAAGCGGCCAAAAATCTTTAGTAAGGATCAGCACCAGAAATGGCCTTGTGCCTTTCTCTTCTCCTCGTTCTCTTTGTTACTCTTAAAGACAGAAAAGATTAAGTCATGCCAAGTTTTCTCCCCTCGGCCCTATCTAAATCACCCAATCTTAATTCCTTCAACGTTTCTGTGTGGGCCATGTTTAAGCCCTTCAGTCATTCTTGTTGCTTGTCTGGACTGACCCACATTCCTCTTGAACTGCACTGCCCAAAAATGGACCTGGTACTCCGCCTGAGGTCGTACTACTGACAAGGAGAACAAAAGAGTTACTTCATGTGTTTTGCAGGCAAAACTTGTTTATCTATCCGTCGCAGTATGGCATGTTCTTTTTTTGTGTAACAGCCTAACACTGAGTAATTTTCAACTTGTTTCTCACTGTAGCTCAGAGACCCTTTTCTGTAGCACCAGAGATCATAATTATTCATCTTATCATTATACAGCTGATCGCACTCACTCACGTGCAGAGCTTGACATTCATTCTTGCTGAATTGCATTGTGTTCTTCCCTAGACGATTCCTCTAAAATGGCTCAGTGATTCTGTTGTAAGCCTATTTTTAGAACCACTTGTTAGCGGAACATGGCTGAAGCCACTGTCACTGATGCCTCATTACCACAGGTTAGGTTTGTGGTTGGACTCAATGATCTTAAAGGTCTTTTCCAACCTAAATGATTCTATGATTCTATGTAAAGTTTGTAGTGCCACTTCTGTCACTTTGCATTAGGGTAGCTCAGACACTGATGGCACTAAAGACATCTCCATTTAGATGCTTGGGAATAGATGTCTAAAGGCATTTTAAGTGCTTAAACTTTCACTTCAGGCAATGAAAATATGGTTCAGTGTGATTTCTGAGTATTTGAGCACTATTTAGTTAACCAGCACATCAGCACAGTGGTTTCTGAGTGCCCCAGGCTGACCCAGACATCCACAGCAGATTGACATAGGGCATACAGGAACCTGTGGATGCCTGTGCCCTACTGGATGGCAGCAAGGTGTCAAACAGGACATCTTAGGACATTTCAAATGGCATTGTATCTCTTTGATAAACTGAATAGACCCTTATGCATTTAATAGAGGGGGAACAGAGGTGTTCTCCAGGCTCTATTGACAGCACACTTTAGAACTCCACGCACGGTGATTGGAACTTCGCCTGTCGTGCTGATAGATACATGTTTTAACTGCAACTTTAAGACCCTAATATATCCTAGCACGAGGGGAACTCCTTTGCTGAGAGGGGAGTGCTTGTCTTCATCCACATATAAGTGCAATGTAAAGGATTTTCTCACAGTTCCTCCCTTCATTGAAAAAGAAAAAATGGAATACTGAGATTACAAAGAAAAAGGTAGGGATTTCACCAAAATCCTAGGTCATGCTGTCTTAGGTGATGGACTTTCTCCTTGTTATGGAGAAAGATTAAAATCTATAATGAATGGTAACTTGAATTTCCTTGTAAGCAGCATTTAAAGATGCAAGAAGATTGCACACATTTGGTCAGGGATATGCAACCTCAGCTTTGCTCAACTGAGTTACTCACCAAAGTATAAATAATGACTGGGAATTTTCCTTCAAGTGCAATGATCTTTTATAATCTAAGATTAATGAGGTCAATAGAGAACTTGATAGAGGACTCCAGGAATGTTCAGTGTTCCCTATTTTAACATTTTAACAAGTTCTGAACTAAATTTGTTGAACTCTTTTAACATCTCTTTCATGCTTTTTTTTCAGATAAATATTTTATGATATGCAAAGGAAACAAAAAAATCAGTTTTTTTGTCGACATATGGAAGTAGGATGTTGTATTCTTAGACTTTAGTCCTCGGGGTTATTTTCATTATAAATGAGAAAAACATTTGTAATTCATTTCTAGATCATTAATATCTCAAACAAAAATCTTACAGTATTTCAGTTTCATGGAAAATGGCTATAGGCTCCATACTTCCCTGGGTATTGCTTTCAGGATGCCTCTTTCATGTAACTATTTGCTCACACAGTTCTTCAGACTCATTATCAAAAAAACTTAATCCTGATCATTAACTTCAGCATGTCCCCAGAATGGATAGTGATATCTAGGTGTCTGGCATGTGCAAAGCTCTTATAAAGAAATTAATTTTAAGCTTAGCTAATCACTCCCTATTTTCTTTTGTATCACACTGTCCAAAAATAAATTAATTTCACCTGTCCTCAGCCCTTTTTGCCACACTTCTTAAACTGAAGGAAAAATATTTTTTCCAAGGCAAAGCACAGAGTTCATAGAAACAAAGATTTGTTCCAGATCAGTAAGAATTAATCTTCCATAAGAAACATTCCAGGATACCTGAGGGAGGTGTCGTAGCTTGCCATGGCTGGTCTGAGGGTGGTACCTGTGTCGCAAAGAGCAAGCAGTGGTCAGAGACTGCCTTCGCTGTGGAAAGGCAGCACCTACCTGCTGACCAGACCTGCTGTCTTGGGAATTTCACTGCTTGCCAGAGGCCTGGATCCAGAATGTTGCAGAAAAAGTGCTGAGGTTCGTCTGGCTCTAACATGGCTTTTCTTTGCTACAGCATATGTTGCTTGCTTTGATTTTAGCAAGACTTTAAATGAAATCTCATATATCATTCCTATAGAATTGTTGTATAGACCGAATGGGCAGATCTCTCTGGTTTCAAAGGACAGTGGTCAGTGGTTTACAGTCTAACTTGTGGCTGATTACAAATTGTGTTCCTGTGGGGCTGATGTTGAGGTCAGTGCTGTTTACTGTCTTCATCAACAGTATGGGGAGTAGGACAGACATACTGAGCAAATTCATAAAATTGAGGCAAGCAGTCAGTATGTGATATATTGGTGCTGCCATCAACAGTGACCTTGAAAAACTGGAGCAATGGGCCAACACATTCCTCATGAGGTTTAGTAAAGACAAATGCAAAGTCCTGTTCCTGGGCCAGAACACCCCCAAGCAATGGTGTAGACCAGGGATTGACCAGCAAAAGCAGCCTTCCTAGAAAGGGCTTGGGTGTCCTGGGGGTTAGCAAGTTGTAAATGTCATCTGTGCATGCTTGCAGTGCAGGGCCACCACATGCTGGGCTGCATTAGCCAGAGTGTCTTCAGCAAGTTAAAGGAAGTGAATATTTCCCTCTGCCTTTCATTAATCAAAATTACACGTGGAGTATTTGGTCCAGTTTGTGGCCTTTCAGTGCAAAAAAAACCCCAAAACTAAAAACCTGGAGCAAGTACAGCAGACATCTGCTAAGACAGATAGTGGTCAGGTGCACAAAGTATAAGATGAGCATAAGAAGGATGGGCTTATTCATCTCGGTGAAGAGAAGGAAAAGGGGAGATACCTAACTGTCATCTTCAGCCACCTCTGTGGGGGAAGACAGATTTAGACTCTTCTTAGATATGGTCAGTGAGAGAAGGCAACGGCCCCAAGCTACAACAAGGGAAATGAGTGTAGAATTTTGATTGTGACAGTGATTAAACACTGGAGGAGGTTGCCTGGAAAGACTGTGGGATCTTCACCCTTGAGCCAGTCAAAACAGCCTGGTAAGGCCCTGAAAAGCCTGGCCTTGCTTGGTCACTGGCCCTGGTTTGAGGAGGGCGTTGAAGTAGGTGGCCTCCAGAGATACCTACCAATCAAAATTCGTTTTAATTCTAAATTATATGGAGACCAAGCAACTCTAGATTTTAATTTCTTTAATATTGCTTTCACATCGCTTTTAGTTAGGGGATAGAGGGATAGAAGAAAAAAAACCCCAACAATAGGGGGTTTTCAGGTTCAACAACTGAAACTATTTGCTTTTTTTAATTGAGAAAAACCCCAAGAGTCCATAGCAACAACTGACATTTACTTAATTCAGACACTCCTAATTAAATTAATAACTTTTTTTGATCAAGCCTCTTTATCAAGCTCATGGTATGTTTATTTCTTATATGACACTTTATTACTGTCAACCATGACCTCAGAAACTTGACAGATGGAGAAAGAACAGCAGTTCACTGGCAGAACTGGGAACAAAATGCGTTCCTTCCAGAGCAGCGTTCAAAGTTGTAGATGATTTCGCCTGTTTCCTGTCAGGAGAGCTCTTTTTTTAACTGCTGTCAGTCTTAATGGGTGTTCAAAACCAGGTGAACGCTGTGCATGTTCACACTTGGACAAAACATGGCCAGCTTGCTAGGTCATGTTATAAAGCACTTCACTGGCAAGCATCTCTGCTGGTGTAACTTCTGATTTATTTGTCTCAAATGACATGAATGTCATTTGAGTCCCCATATTCAAGTGAATTTCTGAACAAAGGAAAGGGAAGGCATATATGAAGTCTGTTTTTTCTCCCAAGATCCCAGCATAAAATAGAAATGTGAAGAAATAGCCATCATAAGAAAAGGCTCTTCTGTTCCAGCTGTTCTATTATGACAGCTTGAGCCCTTGAACGTTCTGTCTCCCGTTGAGCTACTCCTTTTCCTGTCTTGTTTTCTCCAGCCTGACAGCTAATTTGCTGGCTCCTTCTTCATTTCTGCCTTCCTTCAGACTTTTTTCACGGCCTGTTTTGTAGCTTTACTGTCCTTTCTGCTCTCATTTTTGGATCATGGTGGTGTGGATACTCCTGGCAGGTCATTGTAATTAATCACGTGCATGTGTCTAATCTGCTCTGGTGTAACACCTCTCTGAGGAAAAATACAGTGGGATTCCACTTTTCCTGGAAATTTTTACTGATTGAACTTCAGTGGATTCTCAGTAAGTTTTGGCCGGACTGGGTATCTTACTATTTTACTCACTACTTTTTCATTTGGCAGTCAGAGAAACTGAAAAGTCAGCCACTGTTTCTTGACTTGCAAAGTTTGCACAGCTTACCTGGATTTACTTTTTTCCCCTGTTGGCTGAGTAATTTCTTATAATTGACTTTCTGACCTGGTTGCGTACATCACTTTGCCTCCCACCTTTTTTCATATGCATTCATTTCTATGGATGTACGTGATGAAAGATGATAATAAACAGATGGCATGACACTGGCAAATTCACTGTGTTGAAACTGTCAATAACTGTGAGAAATGTTTGTGAAGAATGTTAGCAGTGGTGAAAGCAACAAAAGATGTTAATTATTGTCAGACAACTACATGTGTATTTAAGTCCAGCCATGGCTGGAAGCAGATGTTTCAGCTTGGTATAACAGACTGCTGTGGCAGATACTACCTATGGGGAAGTTCTTACTCCTTCAACAGCTGGAAGCTGATTCATACCTTAAAACCTGAGGATTTATATATCAAAGAAAAGTTTGCTGAATCTTTTCTATCCTCTGGATAATTTTACTATTCATACAAAGTTCCAATACTTTCTTGGAAAACAGCTAAGCTATTTGGCCTCAGTAATGTCATGTCTGAATCTTGTCAAAAGGTATTCACTCTTCACAGCCCATAAAACATATGGGAATATCTCATGACACAGAGTAAATTCAAGTTAACAAAATTCATGCAGTGGAAACAGAATAAAATTTAGTGTTTAGAGCAGAGAGAAATTCTGCTAAAATTGTGAGCTGGAATAGAAGGAAGATCTGGATTTTTCAGTTTAGCACACAGAAAGTGAACAGCATTGGAGCAAATGTGATGACTCAGTGTTGTTAAACAGAAGTATTAACATCAGTCCCCAAAGGAAATAGCTTGTTTTTAATCCCCATATCCAACTCCCACTTATAGCAATAACAGCTGCAAATGAAGAACTGGGGTAATAGAAGGCTGTAGATGTGTTAAGATGACTGTCTCTTAGAAAATCGGAAAAAATATGCAGTGTGGATAATGTAAATCATCTTTTTTTCTAACAATATTGATCATATAACCAAAGAATCAGTTAAAGGAGCATGGGGTCCACTAAATAATCACAGAAGAAATGTATGCATTTGTAGAAGAAAACAGAGAGGAAAAACAGCTGGTAAAATACAGTACTTTGCTGAAGATTGTTTCAGGTATGAGACTGTGATAATTTTGGATGAGATCCATTCCACCTAAAACATCTATAGCAGTAAATTAAACAGTGCTGTAATAATTCCAGATTGCATTTTGGATGAAGCCACCCTGCTTTGGAGGGGTAAAAACATTCATTATTAATGACACAGGCTGTTTCATGCCAGGTTGCCTCAGTGCCAAAAGTGGTTCCTGGACACTGTTAACTTAGTAACATAGATGCAGTCCTAAGGTCCCTCTTTCTTCCCAAGTGAGAATTTGAATCCCTAAAACTCATCTAGGTTAAAGACTTTTTTGTTGGATAAATCACTGAAAAAATAGATAGATACTGATAATCTCATTTGGTTTCAAAATTCTCACACAAAGACTATGTTTTTAGAATTATCAGTCTGATGGTATTCTGCCTGTCCATTCTGAAGCATTACTGCAATTCCTTCCACATTCAAATGATACTGACCATATTTTTTTGCATTTTCTGTATAATTTTATGTCCGGATAATTTCTATAGAGTAATAGACCTGTGCAACTTTAACTCTTACATAATGAAGTGTTCTCTTACTGTCCTGATTCTTATTGGGGATTAATTTTTTGTATTCTTTTCCTTCTCATTTTGCAACTACTAATTTATATTTGCTAGTATCAGTTTTCCCAATTTTCTAGACATTGCTCTAGCTTTATAGCTGTCTTCTCATTTTGTTTATTGCGGGTTTTTAAGCCAGAGTTCTTTCTTGCTTATAGGATTATGGCTTTCTGGGCATGGAGCAAAATGTCCATAACTGATTCCCAATTGCCGTATATTTTTCTGCTTAAATTCTTTCTGCTAGCTGACTTGGCTCATAATTCTTTTCAGCTTTGGGAAATGCCTCCTTTCAAAACACTAATTAGATATATTACTACTCTGGACTTTATTGTGCTTGATGTAGAAAATGTAATCAAAAATTTTTTGTACTTACACTACCACTATTTTTTACTTATACAACCAATTTCTCTTTATCTTTCTCAATGGGATTTCACTTTCTTGGGTGTACACTCCTGTTGAACGAACAAACTACTGTGTAATACATGCTGAAATTTTAAGGATGTTTAGGTACAGTCAGCATCACATTTTTGCATTTAATTCCTGTTGATTTCTCCATAAAATAGATTTATTTTCCTGATTCATTAGGCTGATGTTCACAGAGCTGCTCATCCTATTCTACAGAATATGTCAGAGATTTTCAAAACATAGCAAGTAATATTCCATCTTGTACTCTATCTTCTAAAGCACTGATCCCTAAATGTTTAAGATTATTTTTGGTGAAAAGAGTTACTTTGCTAGATGATTCCCATATATTATATACAACTGATTTTAAGATTCTAATCATTGATCAGATTATTTTCATTAAATGACTGATTTAATTTCATATCCAGGACATTTCTGCTGGTCTCAGCTAGGGAAGAAAAGAGAATCTAGATCACAGCTGATGTTCCACTGATATTTACCATGAAAATGAGTTTAGAAAGGAAAACAGGAATTTCTCCTGTTTCCAGTTTGCATATTTAGGAAAGATGAGTAAATATGTCTAATTATTTGGTCTCCCCTATTACATGGTTTAGAGCTCAGCTGTTTTCCCATTAAATCAATTCTCTTAACTTCATGGCAGTTGTATTTGACCTGTAATTTTTCATTTGGCTTGTCAATTTTATTTTTCTTACTGTCCTATTTTTTTATTTGTGAACACTGTTGTTATGTGCTATTGATATGAAAATATTCACATCTATTTTTTTCTCTGTTGTGTCATCTATATTCTGAAAAATGTGTGAAAACACAGATAAAGGGAGCTATTTTTGCACCCATAAGTGATGGCTGAGAACACAGAGAGGAATCTGAATGAAACCTCTTGCACAATCTGGTATTTACTTTTTTTTGGCAGCCTGTTGCAATAGTGATAGGAAGATGAGTGTGAACACATGCACTGTTCATCTCCATAGTTATTACCTAAGGTCAGATAACATGGAATGTTCTGTAATCTAGCGTAGCAAGTACAGGCTATATGAAATTTGCAGTTTCTAGGGAAGAAAGTAAAGCCTCCTCTGGGGAATTTTTCTGCCAAATGAGGGCAGGTAGAAGAACTTCTCTGAAAGCTCCATCACTTGAGGTCTAAGAGAATAGGAAACTCAATCTCATTCCTTGGGTGGAGAAACAATGGTTGTGTAGAGAAAAAAATCAATAGATTCTATTGCTTCTTTTAGCTCTGTGAAGCAATCTTCGAGACTTTGTCCATTTCAATTGCATTCTTATCTTGATTAAAAATGGTACTGCCCACAGTTTTGCTTATATCTTTTCATTCTTTTCCTATAGGATCAGCAGAATTACTGCTTTTACAGTGTAAATGTCAGATCCTGCCCTATAAATACCAAGATGCTGAAAGAATGCAAAAATCGCAGGTGTTTCTGACTGATTTTAGCTTGCAGTAAGAAAATATCATAAGCAATCCAATTTGGAAGTGCTCCATATATGAGAATAGGAGTGGTGTTGGCCAGAAAACGCCACTGAAGGTATTTTATTTAGAGATTTAAAAAAATCAGAACAACCACCCAAAAGAAACTATAAACTAATTGTGAGCTGTATTCGTAGCCAGACCAGGAAAAATTAAGCTAGTAGATTCAGTCTTTTAGTGTATAAAACTGGCTGTGCCTGGCAAAGTCTCAGACTGTGATCTGTAATTTGCTCCATAATGGCTGCTGAATTGCTAGCTCCCATTCACATATTAATTCTTTGCAAATGTTTTTTGGTGCAAAGATGTTCAGTCTTGAAAAAGGCTCAGGCTTCAAAGCACAGTTTGTCTTTCCCTCTCACACATATTCCAGTGAGGTTGGTTGTTTTGGTCTGGTTTTTTTGTTTTTTTTTTTAATCTAAACAATGGGAAATACCTTTCTCGCTCTCAGATTTACGGCTCCTTACAAATATCTGACAGTTAACCTTGGCAGTCTTTTATTGCAGGAGGATGCAAGAAAAATTCATGAAAGTTCTGGAACTCTGCTCATCTGGCAGCTAAAAGATTCCAGCAAAGCCTTGCTTGGCCTCAGGCTCAGAGTATGGAAGTTCAATTGTCCATGTGAATACCCAAAGCCAAAGAGGAGCCTGAAGGTTGAGGAGCATTTGCCAGTATATCTGCCTGAAAGAATATACGTGAGAGTTTAGCTGCTTTTATGAATGTTTCACACTGTTTTGTAGAAAATGTATTTTACTCATTTGGATTTATCGAATAATTACACTATATGATTAGTAACACAAACCAGGCAGTCTTCCCCATTCATTATTTTTCCCAAAATTCTAAGTCATATAATATAATAGTATGATTTCCTATTGATTCCTGATATAATTTCTAATGATTCTGTTACTGGAAATATTCACCATTCACCAGGCTGTGAATCAGGCACATACTTGTAAATATCACACTCTCAAGAAAAATTTTTGAAAATTTTTCAAAACATACAAACCAATCTCAAAACTGGGAAATTATTTGTGCCAATATGCTTTTCAGTAGTGTAATGATGCAGTAGGAGTCACACAGTGGTAATTCCACGGAAGTCAATGGCCAATGACTTTTAAAGTTCTTTTTTAATAGGAATATTAACATTCTGTTTTAACGTTCCCCACCCCGCCCCAGGCACCTTCTTTTCCATCATTTGCTCAGGAACAATTACCATAATGCTGCCCAGCTATGAATGCCCTTATACCTACAAACATTTGTGGCCTAGCAAATATTTCTCCAGAAGACAGTCTCTTGATCTCCCGTCAAAAAGTCTCTGCACCTTGCATAGGTAAAATGCTGATCTTTGAAGAGTAGCAGCCATGTGCGTAGTAGCAACATAAGTAGGTATAATACTTGGAGAATCATCAGGCAAAGCTACATTATTACATCTAATGTGAACCTTAGCATCACCCTCATGGGCACCACGTAGGTTGGTTTGTGCAAACAGCTGCACTCAGGAATGTCCCGCTCGTGTGTGAAGTGATGGCTTTCCCATCTCTGTGATGCATCCCATCCAGCGAGAGGAGAATAAATGGAAAAATCCAGTTCTGTGTACAGACACAAGAAGTGTAGAATCAAGAAACATTGCAAATGGGTTTTTATGTCAGCATTTGCAGGGAGGTAAAGTTGTACCAGCTGGAGATCTGGACAATATATTTTAAAAAATTGCATTTCTGCCTCTTTTTGTGACTTTGGGCTTTGAAATACATTCTCTGTATGCAGGTCTAGCAAAGCATGGCATTAAGGAAAGCTGAAGGATAAGGGGCTACATTAACTGTAAGAATTACTTGTCATGGCAGACTTTTAATCTTGGCAGGGAATCACAGGTTTGGTTTAGGAGTAAAGCAGAAATCAGCCTGAAAGTGGGCCAATATTAACTGGCCAGTTTTGACTACTCCTACCCTCAGGATTTTTGCATAGTGGCACTTATTTTATATTAGCTATAAATCAACATCTGAACACAGTAAACAGTTAATTAGAAAAAAAACCCAACGACTTGTGATCTGTGATAAGAGTTGGTTCAGGGTTTTTTTTCCCCACATACTGAAGAAGCAGTATTTAAGAACAGTTGTCCTGTAAAACCAGGGAGAAGAATCTGTATTAAAAATCATTTATGGGGGTATTGTATGAATCCAAATCAAAAATTAGTGAAACTGAACCGGCAGCAGAGATTTCTTGATAATACAACAACTTAAAGAACTATGGAACAAGGATATCTGCATTTTCAGATTCTGTACCATCTATTTTTCTTCTTACCTGTTCAGTTTCAGATTTGAAGCTTTTAGTTGAATAGCTGTGATTGGGTTTTTAATAGTACCGTATTTTAGAGCTGCAGGGGACACAAATGGGAAGATGGCAAGTGTATCAGAAACTTTCTGATAGCAGAAGAGTAACTCTGTGAAGCAAATAGTTTCTCCGTCATTATACAATATTTTTGTGATAGATGAAAAGCTAAAATGTTTTGGGATCAGCTTTAGATATGTTAAATTCACATCAAAAATAATCTAACTGAACTTATACATAGATGCAATCAGTAGCAATCCCTTGAATTTACTATAATGCTAGTCTGAAAGTTCTTTTTATTTTATTTTATATATTTTATTTTATATAGTTTAATTGCTAAAAGAGAGTTTACATCTAATGAAAGGGCTTGCATTTCTGCTGGTCTACAGAGTAAAATTTTTGTGCACACTTTTTGCCATGATATCTCTGTTTTTTTTCAAGAGAAGATTGCCATGGATAATATCTTTCAAATCTATTCCAAATATTTGCTGCCAGAATGGCTTGACTCCAAAAGTTTAGCAAGTAGACGTTTTTGAATGTTGCCGGAATTAGTTCTGAAGTCTTCTGTTAGTAATATAGATTCAGTGCAGAGAAAGTCATCAAAAGTTTTAGCACATTGCCTCTTGTATTTCTCACTTTATTAGAGGACGATGTATTGCTAGATCTTCAGTCAGCATAAATCTGTCTAGTATAACCATGAGGATTTTTGCCAGCTCTGATCTAGTGTCTAGTCAATCCTTGGCCTGTCCACTAAAACAACAGGTAAGTTTGCCAAGTTGGACCAGCTAGCTTTGTTTGAATGCTTCTGCTTTGATATGAGAAACGTGGGCCTATAGTTCCTATCCAAAATGCATTGTTGGTGCCCCAGGTAAAGAATCTTCCCTACCCTTACATTCATTTCATTGTCCCTTTCTCTTAGCCTTATGCATGGTTTTCTCATCCAATTCATACAACTCAGAATAGCAATCTCTGTCACTGTTTATTCTGGATCTTGACCCAGCTTCTGTAGAAGTCAAAGGCAAACTCCCACTGGCTGCTGAGAGAGAAGATCAATCATCAAAAGCAAAAAAAAATCCCTGGAGTACTAGTTTTTCACAAGGACATGCAGGAAAAGATGATCACACAGCAGCAGTAGTCATGTAGAAGGGAATTTTTCTGGGGATGAAGCAGTCAGGATGTTTAGCAGTGCTTTTGTCATGTTCTGTTCTGGAGTTAGGATGCTTTTCCATTGCAAAAGAACTTCTATTATCTGGCTTCTTGCCAAGTAGGATTTTT
This sequence comes from Microhierax caerulescens, assembly GCA_035590215.1. NCBI lineage: Eukaryota > Metazoa > Chordata > Aves > Falconiformes > Falconidae > Microhierax > Microhierax caerulescens. The sequence goes on along the minus strand of JAVJGJ010000059.1, from coordinate 24,352,724 downwards.
GCTTCCATACTACCTTGCAAATTTCCCTGGAAACATTTGTTAATCCAAAATGTGTGTCAATATTCATCTGTTTTTCCAGTACATGTTAAAAACTTGTATTTACTAACATGTAAAAAAGTCCAACTAACAGAAATAACACAAAGAAACAATAAGGAATTTGAGTCTGGTCTTTCAAGCTTTCTCCCACCAACTTTGATAGTATTCCTCAGTAGAATTAAGTATACTTGCTTAAGTAGGAATCAGCACTGGCCTCCTCAGTTGAAACAAAGTCTGGGTCCTGATAGAGAGACTTTTTGGGTAAGGCCCAGAATTTAGATCTCGGAAGGTGGGTGCCACACAAAGAAGCTAGGTGTGACTTCAAGTACAGAACTATTCTGCCATTATCAAAAGAGTTTGCCTGTTGGATAGAGACTTTGCCAAGAAATGAAGGAATTCCTAGAAGTGGCCCAAACACCTTTTCAAAGGCTGAAGACTGGGAGAGGGAAAGTTTAAGGGAAAAAGAAGGGATGTTTCCACATTTCCTATTTAAGCAGATGTACTCAGTTCCTTACATTTTCCAGTCTGTCTTTCACATCTCCTGTTTGTGCCTCTTCACCCAGCACATCTTTTATTTCCTCTGTGAGACTGCTGTGGACAGCATCACAGTTCTTGACAGTGTGCTGGCACAGGATTTTATTTGTATTATCAGTATTGCTAAAGGATTTGGAAAGATTTGTCCTGTAATACCAGTACAGGGTACCCAGTCGTCCAGACAGTGTAAACTGGTGCTCAGTCTCACCAGATTAGACTAAGCACTTAATGTATTGTAACTGGTGAGTGGGGGCTGACTGCCTTGTTATAGGTTGAAGCTGTGACATACAAGATGCTTTACTATTATTCTAGGGTACACAAGACATTAAAATATGACTAAGGTGCTATGAAACAAAAAGATACTAGACTTCCTATGGTTAAGAATACACACAAGAGGGTTGGTTTTGCACGTTTATTATCGTAGCTAGCAACATTTGGATTTCTGTTTTTCTTATTTGTATGAGTTCTTCAGCTTTGTGGAATGTATTCTCCACATATTCTTACAGCCATGTGTTTCTAGTTGGTGGGACCTCACAGGTTTATCATTTAATGTTTATTCACTATTCTTTCTGGACAAATGCTTGTTTCTAGCAGAGAATTTGCCACCTTCTCCAGTAATATTTATTTTTCTTCTTTTGCTCTGGATATCAAATAGAGGTAACTCTTGCATTTTGTGCTGTGGGCCTATTCCTTATTAGAGAGCTCTTCTCTAAAAAAGTGTTTTTTCACGTTCTCTTGTTACCTTTCTCTCTGTAATTGATGTGCCTCCATTTACTTTGACAGATTCAGTTGACTAAAAGGTGTTGTAGTAAGGTTTTTCTTGAAACTGTATCTAGTCTTTGAACAGCCAGTCAGAAATCCATAAAAGATACACTACAAATCCTCATTTGGACTGCTGTTTTGGGATTAGACAATTAAGATTTATTTTTCTCTTGTTTCAGCTTAATCTCAGCAGTTATTACTTTTTTCAATTTATGTCCTTTTTGCTTTTGCCCTCCATAAAGACACACATGTATATACAGACATGAACATGTACAAATCTGTTTCTTTAGTATAGTCTATTGTACTAAATTCAGAATTTTGTTATTTCCTTTTTTCTCAGATGAGGATAAGTTTTTATTATTCATAGAATTTGGAGTGGAAAAGAGCCTGGTAGGCAATTCTTATGGGAAGCGAATTTGAAGTGTTTTGGAAGAATGATCTTAAGGTGATTTTGTAGCAGTTCTTTATCACTCACTGCTCAACGGTGCAACATACATCTCCTCTAATACTATCTATAAATGAACTGAATCTTAAATTAACATTTTTGATTGTTTTATTAGCATTTCTTCATATGGTAGGAGATGCTGTAACATTTTCATTAATAAGTAAGAATTCTATGATTCAGTCCTGGGTTTGCCAGTTTTTATTTGCACATTTATCCTTACAGTAATTTTGTTTGCATCAAAGTGGTTTCATTTTTTTCAAAATGTTTCCTGGGAAGATTATATGATATTGCATCCCGTAGGAAGAAGTTGATATCTGTCTGAGACATAAAGGATTTTGCTTATAATTACTACTTTGCAACCATTCCTAACCATAGGCTTAAAAAGGTAACATATCCATTATTTCTATTAGGAGTGATACAGACAAAATAGAATGGGAAGCTATGTTTAGGTAGGGTTTTTTTCTGACCAGTAGTTCTCATGAACGTGGGAGAGACATTCTGTGGCTTGATTCGCGTATATTTTGTCAGAAACAGTCTCGTGGTTTGAGGGATAATCTCATTTCACACAGTGCAGCGGGAAGGGCAATTTTTAAGTGCAGTCAGTAAAAAGACATTAACTACAGTGAATACACATATGCAAACAAACACAAAGTCCTGTGTGAACTGATCCTCAGCTTCCTGTGGGAATGACATCTTCAACGGATTATGTTTGACCCCACTGAGGATCAGTCGGGATGACAGCTGAGCTGGAAGCTATGCAAGAATACTGGCTACGTCTGGTTTTGTGTATGTTAGTGATACCTATACTTAGCCTGCTCTCTGGGGTACAGACAGTAAAATTGTTATGAAGGATGGCTGTAAAAGGAGCCTGGTGTGTGATTCTTCCAGGCAGTTTTAACATTATTGTCAAGATGCTTCCTGAAATGTGTTTTCTATTTATGACCTGTTCTATGGCTCAAGGATTTTTTTACTCAGTTATTAGTACTGGTCTTTTTCATGCCTTATGTTTGGTGTATTTCTTGACAGCAAGGTAACTTCTTAAAAGTAGAAAATCTTAGAATGTAGGAATTATATGCACAGGGTGGAATTAAGAATTTATGGATATGGGCAATGTAATATTTATTTATTTAGAATTTATTTATGTGTTACTGTGCTTTGTCAAAAATGGCTTTATATGTAGGGGTGGTATGTGAACAGATTAAAATACTCATTTGGGTGATGTGGCTCACATGAGGGTGATGTGTAGATTAGTTTCCCTTAGTTCCTTCAAAACTCCTTCTACTGAATAAAGCTATTAGGAATTATTTAATATAGGAACTATTTAGAAGTGATTTATTTCTGTGAAAATTAAAGCAGTGATTTAACTTACATTTCAAGAAGCAAGAAAATGTTTCTTTTGTATATATTGGTAAGGTTCTCCTGAGCCTTCTGTCCTCTAGGCTGAACAGTGCCAGCTCCCTCAGCCTTTCCTCATATGTGAGGTGCTTATCATCTTCGTGACCCTTTGCTGGATTCACTCCATTATGTCCATGTCTCTCTCGTCCTGAGGGACTCAGAGCTGTACCACACACTCCAGATGGGTCTCACCAGTGTTGAGCAGAGGGGAAGGGTCACCTTCCTCGTCCTTCTGGCAAATCCTCTGCCTAATGCAGCCCAGGATGACATTGGTCTTCGCTGTGACAACCCTTTGCTAGCTCATGGTCATCTTCATACCACCAGTACCCACAGGACTGTCTCTGCTTTCCAGCTGGTTGTCCCCAGCTTGCGCTGTTCCAGCCAAAGAGCACGTTGAGTAGTCTTGGTCTCAATGTCCCTCAAAGGAGCTGGTTTCACACACAGATAAAGACATAACAGCTTTTCAACGTAGTCAGCCAAGCTGGGTGTACAAAACTGACTGTTATGGATATACTTCCCTTCAGCCTGTGGAGCATTTTTAACTATCTTGTCATACCCTTATAAAATAAGCAAGAAGCTATGGGCAGCAACCTCTGTCTGAATAGGTAGAAATTAATGTGGAAAGAGATCTAAAGAGCAGAAACGTGATAGAAGTGCTAAAGTGGAGCATCTTTATAGGAGCTCTAATATGCATCCTCACTCCCTTCCTTTCATGGAAATTGCAGTTTTAGAATTATTACTACTGCTTTTAGCTTGCCAAAGTGACATTTAATACATAATTAAAAATAAATGACAATAAATGCCTGTTTTCAAAGATAATTCATAGGAATTACCTTCTTTCAACTTAACTGTATGTAGCTAAGGCTTTATGTTGAGTCAAACCTTTGCAGACTAAAGGTATCATCTATCCTCGTTTGAATGTGGATATCCCCTTTCCAGGCTGCTACCCTGTCAATGCTAAACAACTCCTTCAGTCGTGATCTGGAAGGAGTATTTTTTCTTGTCTTTGTGCAACTGCCACAGCATCTTATTTCACGTTATCTAAAGTAATTCCATGATTCCTCTGCAATCCTAAGGCTGTTTGACCCTGGCATATAATATGTAGATATAGAAAAGAGTATGTTCAGTGCCTCCTGTTTTTATGAAGACTCATCAGAAGTCACTGCAACTAGATAGCTTGCTAACTGGGGGATGATTTCATATAATTAAATCCTAAATGAAGTTCATTAGAGTGGACTGAACAGAATGAATTCTAACAGCTGTCAATTGTAAAACCATAATTTATGCTAGAACCTACAGGATGTAAAAGAAAATACAGTAGTATGGCAGTATAAAATGTTGTATGTGAGGTAGGAGGATTTCCAGCTACTTATTTTTGGCTTTTTATGCTTTGTACATTGAATTTGTGGACTCCATTCAATATGTATTTTCCTTGAATAACCTGGGAAAGTGAGGGCCAAATTAAAGACCTTTTTAAAGGCCTTGTTGATTTAGTTTAGGAATAAGTTCTGTGTTATACTTCATATGCTACTCGAAATCAAGTTTGTCATAATTTAGCAATATATTACAATGTGTTTTTAATTCAATAGCCTCTTCTCATCTTGACTGAGCCTGCATTTTATATATAGTACATATACAGTATACAAATTCTGTACATATTATACTATCTCAGGGTGTCCCAAATGTAAAAAAAAAAAGGTTATCTAAGCCCTTTTTCTCACTAAATACCTGCTATTGGTCTTTTTGAATGCCTGAAGAGATGAGGCCAGACCTGTATCTACCTTTAAAATATAAAAAATAGAAAAACTCTGCTATAAACAGAGCTCTCCTCAATGCAGCAACATAGTCTGTCTTTAGCTGGAGCAATAACTTGGATTAGACTCAAGAGCAGCCCCTTTTCTTACCGTGAAAGGAAGAAGCTTCAAGACAAGCAGCACTGTAAAACTTCTGTGTGACACATTTGAAAAAAATGATTAAGGACGTTATGTAAACACTGTGTCTTCAGTGCTCTGTAGAGGAAGGAGCTCTCTGCTCCCATCTTTTGGCGGTCAGCAGGAAATCTGCTGGTTTTATCCACACAGAATATTTTATCCAGGGCTACATCTGGACAGAGGCTCCAGGTCTGCTGAGTGGACAGATCATGCACATGAAGTGACTCCTCTAACCATGAGCTCTTCTGTTCACTGATAGATGAAGACCTGAATGCTGCCTCCAAAATCTTTGCAGTGCGTAGTTTTGACAGTCACTGGTAAGTGGTACTGCAACAATGTAAAGGGAAATTAGGGTTCCTTCTTCATGTACAGATTCTTCTTAAGGTGAAGAAATGCTACAGCCTCCACTGTAGAAACATGGCTGAGAGTGAGCACAGGTGACCTTTTGCAGGCTTTTTGGGCTGTGTGATCCCAGTGGTTACCTGCTCCCATGGGAATGATGGTATTTGAAACAAGAGGTATTCCTTTAAACACTGGCAATTAGCTACCCTGGCCCATTACACCCGTGCACTTAGAAACGGGGTTTTGTACTGACACCAAAATGTTAGCAAGGCTTGCCAGGTAAACTGAAGTAATGTAACAAAGTGGCACTTACCACTTGGGTTATTATACCAAACAGAGAAATTATTTGGAAAATATTTATTAAAATCACTAAGTATATCATGGTTGCATTTTCTCAGGTAGATAATTGCATGTGCTTCTTTCCTTGGCAATGTGTTCCTTGATTTGTGTGCACACTCAGTGCTTGTGAGAGAGGGAGAACTGTCTTAAGGGTCCCTTGGGAAAGTGGAAAATGTTTTTCAGTGCACATTTGAGATAACGATGGCTATTTTTTCTAAGGAGATTGCAAGTTGTTTGGATCTAGACCTTGCTGTCAGTGATCTCTGGGTGGAAGGTCACACTGAAAAATGAAAGTGCTTTCAGGTCTCAGACAGTTACTGGCTTAACAAAAGAAAAAAAACAACATATGGCAGCCTGAGAATACAATGTGTGGCATCTATGTGATACATAAAATGACTCTTCCAGACAACTCAAGATTTGAGGATGTTACATGTGTAGTTTCTCTGCCGGCTTCCTACCTTACTTCTCAAATGCTGCCAAGAGCTTCCCAATGAAGTCAATTGCTGTCTGTGCAAGGCCATGGAGCAGGAGCTGCTGATCCTCCACAGCTCTTGCTGAGCTCCTGTCACCTTGCCTGCTCACTGGCACAGAATAACGGAGAGACACAAAAGTCCAGTTCAGCTTGGTCTGGGTTCTGCATTTATTTATGGATTACAGGTAAAATTATAAAAGCCTGGCAATCTTGGCCTCTTTTCACACTCAACTGAATAATGAGGTTTTAGAGGTTTTTTGGTCATCTCTTGTGCAAGATGCCATAAATTCTGAATCAACTTCAAGAAAAAAGCTGACATTTTCACATTATGTTTTTTCTCACTTAGGTAACATAGTTGAAATTATTGAAGATGACTGTCTTTTTCATATACTCTCTTTTAATATAAAGTAGTTATGATCGTTCTGGACTGCTTACCAGTCCTTTCACCCAGATAAGCCAGAAACTGGTAGGTAGGGTCAAAAATAGAAAATGGAAACTTACACCTCAAGAATTCTTGTAACACATACATTAATAGTTAATAGTTAGTATTGCCACATTTTTAAAGTTCCTTTAATCTTCTTCACAGCAGGTGACTCAGTTTTTGGGGGGCCAGATCTCATACACATGAAATGTGTTAGTTTTGTTTCCATTACATGTGTGTAGGTTGTGATTCATTATTAGAAATGCTAGAGCTGTAGACTTGTGTTGGGTGCCATAGATCTAATTGTGTTCCAAACACTAATCCCCTCTGCTTCTTATAGATGATTTAGGGCATTATTCACTCAAAATAGAAAGGAATTTTTTTTTTTTTATAAATGCTACAGGATACCATAGATACAATATTAATTTTTGGGTTGAAATTACTGTAATTCACTTTATTGTTTCCTGCAACACTCACCAGTGTAATACCTGAGTAACATATCTGGACAAAAATTCTCCCAAATTAGTAAACACTATTTTCTACATGATGTCTCATCCATAGCTACTGAACAACAGGAAAAAAACTTCTCTATGCAGATACTTTGGTCTTCAAACAAGGAAATGATCAAATATTTCTCCATAGTTTAGTGACTTGGTGTGTATGAATAATTAGTCTTTGTTCTACTTTTTCTCTCACAGCATTGTCCTTGTTTCAGCTGGGATAGAGTTAATTGTCTTCTTAGTAGCTGGTGCAGCACTGTTTTTGGTTTGGTGTGAGAACAATGTTGATAGCAGACGGATGTTTTTTGTTGTTGCTGGGTGATGCTCATACTAAGTCAAGGACTTTCCAGTTTCTCAGGCCCTGCCAGCAAAAGGGCTGGAGGGGCACGGGGAATGAGGAGGGGACATGGCCAGGACAGGTGACCTGAACTAGCCAAAGGGGTATGCCATACTATGGGATGTCATGCTGAGTATGTGAGCTGGGGGAAGAAGGAAGGGGAAGACTTTTGGAGTTATGTCGTTTGTCTTCCCAAATAACCGTTACATGTGATACAGCCTGGCTTCCCTGGGGATGGCTGAACACCTGCCTGCCCAGGGGAAGTGGTGACTGAATTCCTTGCTTTGCTTTGCTTGCTTTTGCTTTACTTATTAAACTGTCTCATCTCAGCCCACAAGTTTTCTCACTTTCAATCTTCTGATTCTCTCAGTGTGGGGGAGTGTGTGAGCAGCTGTGTGGGGCTTGGGTACTGGACAGGACCACAACAGCATTGTATCCAAACCCTATGTTAGTCTCTCAAATTCTGCCTTCCTGTCCCTGGATTACTACTACCTGAAGTAAAGAAACAAAACAAGCTCTAACTTCAGTGGACTGCACTGAAACTGGGACAAAGGAAAGCGAAATCAGGCCTAGAGTATTTAAAGTGCAGCTGTGGTGGAAATGAGGAAGGAAAGAGAAATGTGGGAGGATGAGTAACAAAACCAGAGGAGCATAGGAAACTCCTGAATTTTCTCAGGGGCATTCTCTGTCCTACAACACAGCATGCTGGTTAACTTCTAAAATCTCCAACATGATTATAGAAAACCTTTCTCTGTCTCTCCCATTGTACCCAGTATGGGTTTCACCTATGTGCCACCGACCTCTTTGCAAGAATCTCAGTACATCATTTAAGCTCATAAGTGTAGATATCTGCAGTTCAAGGTAAAGCACCTTTAACCCATAGTTAAGATGTCTGGCAGGAGATTTGATTCTTCTAGTTAGTTAAGTCTGGGGCAAACTGCTGTTTTCCTGGGCTAAACTTTCTTTCTGGAAAAGACTGCAGTTGGCCTAATCTTTTGAGCTCTTTGTTCTCACAGGATGTTTCTCAGCAAACAAGTGTATTTATAGTAAATATGGGAAGACTCAAAATTAGATTTAATTCTTCTTGTTGGTAAGTGGGACAAAATATATAAGCACTAAAATTAATGTCTTCAAAAGCTGCCCATTTTTAATCAACTTTATTTTTTAAAATGGATAGCTTCTACCTTCTGAAAAGCAGACTCTAAACTTCAAGCCAATCCCAAATAATAAGGGAAAAAAACCTATTAGTGTTTAGATCTGAAATATGCATGTAAGAATTTAAAAACAGCTAGCTGTAGCATACAACAAACTCACAAACAAACCTCCTCAATTTTAACCATATTCAACTTGCTTACATATTTGTAGTCACACCTCAAAGGAATTTTAATGGAAATTCTAGTTTAGGACATGTGGTGACTGGTGAATAAAAAAGACAGTGTAAGTGAAATAAACAAACCCAGAAGTTTCCCTGGACACTAATCCGTTTTATAAAGAAATATCAGTTTATATTTAGTCACAAAACTCTTTTTCACAGGCTAGCAGCCTGAAAGCAAGTGTAGGCTGTGGGTCTCGAAAATTAGTTTGGGCAATATTGTGTCCAGATGTTTTATTCCACATAAATGGAGTCCAGAAATTGAGATTTTGAATTAGGAACCCATTTAAGAAGACATGTAAAGGCTCAAGGCTTACTGCTTCGACCTTAGTCCACAGGAGGCAAAAAGCTAAATGAAGATTTGCTGAAGGCTAATATTCAAGTTTCAAACCTTCCCACCACCAGTGTGAAATAACGTGTGGAAGTGCAATGCGAACATGAATGAGCAGCACAGGGAAAGTAAAGCAATACAGCAACATTAATAGGAGTGTTGCTGTGTGGTTACCAGGCTCCTACCTACCGGGATAAGCAGAAAGAGAAGATCCTTCAGCAACATGCAGTAGATACTGTTAGGATGCAGTGAGAGTCTGGAGCCCACGTAGGAGGCAACCTCAGTCACATGCTACTGGCAAGACCTTCTTTTATATCTGGCTTTAACGGGGCACAAAACCTCATGGTCCACTGGTAATCCACAACTGCACAGACATTTGTTTTGTGAATGGATGTGAACTGTGTTTGAACACAGTTTGTACAGCACGTAGCACAGCCAGTTCTTATGTTTTCCCCTTAACTATTTGAAAGTAAACACTTGTGAACCTCTCCTCTTTTGCACCACCAAACAGGATTTTTTAAAAAATAAATGTTTATGTTTATAAAAATAAACATATTGCTTAGACTTTCAAAATGGCAAAATGAATGTGTCAGGCAGAAATACAGTCTCCAGGCAGACTCAACACCAGCAAATGTTATATTCTGATTTTTAATTGAAAATTATATCCCTTTCAGAGAAAGGGCTGGCTTATTTAGTTACCTGTGCTGGTTTTCCTTTAAGATCCTGTCTGAAGTCAGGAGATCCTTAAAAGCCGCAGTAATCTTAGCGTGAATAGAGTGATAACATAGGCACAGGGAAGCTTTCAATTATTTATCAGACACAGGAGCCAACAGCTGCTCTCCCACTTTGTCTCCTTATACTGTTGCTGGAGAAACCGTGAGTGGTAACTAATCACCCTGCATGGAAGCTACTGCATTGCAGTCCTTTAGCCCCATGCAATCCTTGAGGAGTGAGCTCTGAATTACTGGAAGATATTCCTGTACAGGCTAAAGCAATTGTCAGCTTCTGTGTCTCAGCGCGACTTGAGTTTTTCAGCAGAAAAAAATCACTAAGAAATGTCAAATAACTTAACTGGTGGACTAATTACCTGGTGAATGGTGCAATTCTCTTGCACTACATATTTTGCAGTCTGGCTGATTATGACAGATGTAGCATCACTGCAAACCTGGCACTGACACAGCCTTTATTAAAGTAAGCTTGTAGAAGATATAACCAAATTTACTCAGACATTGGCTCTGGTTTTGTGATAGAAATCTGTGATTTAGACCATGTGATGGTGCCAGCACAGAAATACATCATGCTTTAATCAATTTGAGTGTCTAACTTAAATTCACTTAGTGTGATATATGTGGAAAATACAAAGTACTCTTGATATTGTTACATATCAGTGTTATTTTGGAAAGCTGCTACACCTAAAAAGAATTAGTATGCAGAAAAAAGAGGATTCAAAGTTTCAGTTATAACAGAAAGAAAGGTCTATAAAACCAAGGCTCTGCACGAGGCAGGTTACATGATGAAATGTGTAGATTACCTTACCCTGGGTGCTAGTTCATCAGTGCTCAGAAAGGCCCCTGGAAAATCTTGCCTTTATTAATAAGAGTGAATCTAAGGAACAGAATAATAATTAGCAGTTAGCAAACTAGACATTGCTAGGACACTAGTGAGACACCTCTTGGGCCAATTTGTTCTGGGAACAGGGTTCATTGCTCAGAGCTGTGCGTACACACTAGTGTCTATGGGAAGAAGAAGAAGAACTTTGTTAAACACTGCAGAAATGTTCTTGAGCAGCCTCCTTATGAGGAATACACTGTCATATTTCCCTGGACAATGTAAAGTGTCAGAAAGAAATTTAAAAGTCCAAAATATCTGGAAAGGACAGGAAAGAATGTCATCAGTTTCTGATACTGTGAATAAAAAAATCAAAGAAAAGTAGATTCTAAGGGAAAAAAAGAAAAATAACCAACAACAACCAAACAAAACCACTAAAACCCCAAAACAAAACAAACAATAATACTCAAAGAACCCAGGATGAATGAAAAAGAATTATTACTTTCACATATGTTTTGGAGTGTGAAATCTTTATTGTTCCTGTCTGGGAATAAACACTGAAATTTCACCACTGTGCAATTCTGGTATAGATAGTAAACTACTGTTGGAAAGGAAATGCTGAAATTTTTTGTTTAACATGAATTTTCTATGTATCTGATTTGCAAAATCAATGGGACAGGGAAGGAAATGTAAAAAACAGTAGCCTGTAAGATAGATACATCTGCCTCAGGCAACCACAGGAAATTTTAAGCCCCTAAAGAGTTTCTGAGTAAAAACAGGGACACAAATAACATTACATTTTGTGAGGTGGAGCTTTACACCTGTCCCTGCGGAGCACTCACTGCCAGCAGTCAAAAGGCAGAAGGGAGGCAGCATTCTGCTCTGCTATAGTCACGGAGAGGATGATAGATGTACACAGAAGAGTGCAGCAAAACCTCCAGGGTGTTATTTGGGTATATGTTATTAGAGTGTGAACCAGAGGTGCAATATGTCACCCAGTCTGTAATTTACATAGTTTGTAACTTCTGTGTCTTTCATTGTTCCTTTCCTTTCCTGTTGTGTGTTAAAGATATTCCATCTTTCTGTGTATTTCCTGGGAGCCTGCTGACTTTCTGAAAAGCTATGCTATGGTCTGAATTTAAACACTAAAATCATTGCAAAACAAAATGGCAGGTGATAGACATTTCGGATTAGACATTTCAGATAGACATTTCAGATTCAGAACAGCCAGGGCCTGCCTGGATTCCTTCTACTTCACTTTAGAGACCTATAAAGTGAGAATCTGTGCTCAGACTAGTCAGGCTTATTTCATCATCATCAATGAAGAAAAAAAAAAAACTTCTAAAATTTGATAGGATTAGCCTTGTGGATGTCTATACTGAGATGAAGCCTGTGCTAGACGTGACTTATTCTCTTCGTTCCTTGCTGAAGAAACCAAGGGTGATGAGCTTGGACGTAAATGTATACCTTGCAGGTGTCTGAAGTTAAATGAAATTACTCTTCCTGAGGTTGTACTTTGTAAGCAGACAACTAATACATGGGTTTTTGCCATTTGTTTTGCACTGTTCCAGAAGGGTTAGCAGTTAAAAGGTGTTTAAAAATGTCTGCTTCAAAATACTTTCCATAATAGCAAAGAAGGAGGATGTGTGAGAGAAGCCATAGTACTTACACTGGGTGCCAACTCTTCCTTTCCCATGAATGGTTAGTTAAGTCAGCACAACATTTCTTCAAACTAATAAGAACCTTATGAATATCCCTACAAATAACACAAGCTCAATTTTTAGCAGGAATGACATTGTTAATTGCCTGCAGATGGTTTAGGTTGCTGGTCAGCTAAATAATCAGATAAGTAAGAGGGACCCGATGCAAAGGAAATTACAACATCAGAATACAGAAAATTGGTTTTGTTCCTATGTAAATTAATTAACTGTAATTCACTCTGTTATGTATGTGTGTTTAGTCACAGCTGGGTAAAAGATATAGTAATTCAAGACCATTCAGCTCAGGTACTGTTTCTAACTGCTGTTTTTCTGGCAATGCTAGATCTGGAAAACACAGTTTCTGTTCTACAGAAGTTTCTTTCTTTCACTGCATAGAATGTCATCTGCAAGCTACTTTATCTACCATTTCTCAAATTTATTGAATATACCTCTAATGTATAGTTTGAATATTCATAATTTATACAATTTATAATAAATACTAAATAGTAAGCAGATATTAGTATGTCACTTCAGATGCAAGACAAGGAAACTCAGAGGAAAAATTTAGTACTACACTGACAGTAGTGTACTGTCAGTAGGTCCCACAAGAATTAATTACAATACTTCACTCATGCTCAGGTCCCTAAGCCCGACAGCTAAACTGAAATACTTTATTAGAGATAAAATATAAAAAGCTTAAAAGAGTAAAATCCAGATGTGATTTGAATGATTCCAACTTCATTTTTACTGATGTTGCTGGTCTGAACACTGAGGTGTCCTGGAATCATCCTACCAATTACAAGACAAAAAACAAGCTTAAAGGCAGGCTAGCCAACCCTCTTAGATTTCTCCAAGCTCACGTGCCAGCCAGCAGACTTCTCCACTAAAATGGGATTAATTTCTTCAGTCTGGTACAATGCTTGGGGCCTTGTTTTTAGGGCCACCCAACTAGCCTTCCATAGGAGTATGACAAAAACAGAAGAAATAATTTCTCATCTCATTTTACCCTTTAGTTTTCCTTTGACTTTTGCTCACCATACCACATCAGGCAAAAAGACCGATCAGGTTTATTCCTTGACAGCTGGTTGCATAGCTAGCCTGTATGAGCAAATGTCTGCTGCTTTGGCTGAGTCTCCAAACATGTCCAGATCTAAGCTGATCAATGAACCTCAGATTCCCTTTTCTCAGTTCCACTTTATGAGAAAATATAACTCCATGTGTGTCTACAAGGTAAATGTTCATACGAGTCATTGAGGTGCCTTTCATCCTTGGGTGCAATTCATCTCATCCTGAAAGAGATATTCCTAACAAGTCCAGAAAGTGTCTTCATATGCTTCTTTCTCTCCACTGACAATCTGCTTAGCCCTAAGGGGGAGGCTGGGGTGTATCTGTCCCTATGTAAACACTTTAACACACTTTGTATCTTCCCTGACAGAATCAAGAAGAAAGGCTGTCAAGGCTCCTCTATGTGCCCAGCAGGAAGCTTCAGAGGTCTATTGTACCATGAAAGTTTTTTACTTAGCATCTTTACTACTAGATGACAGAACTTTGGTTGTTGCCAAAAATACCTTAACTGCTTAAAAATGTCCTCTCCTGTAGCAAGGGGCAACATATTCTAAAGAGTTTACTTGTCGGGAGTGACTGACATAAAGTAAAAAAAAAAAAAAAAGTAGGAAAATGAGTGTTAGGCACAGCCTAATAACATGAATGCATGGGTTGTTATTTATTTCCCTGCTTCATATACAGCAGTATTTCCATGTTTTCCTAGTACATGAATGGTATGTTCCAAGATTTTTATCTATTTTTTATCTTGAAGGCAGTTGAAATTGCCTCTCCAGATGTTATTAAATAACCAAAGCATGCTGTAATCAAGCAGCCTAATTCCCTGGAAAGGAAAATAATTTCCTGTACCTTATTTACATATCTCTAATTTCTTATAAAGCTTGCAGAAGAGACTTGTGACAGTGGTAGCTGATGCTGTTTTCCCACTTAAAAATAAATAGTTCAAATTCTCTGCTGGTATTAACCCCATTCACTCTCATCAACTAGCCTCCAGGGAATCCTATGAGAACAAATTTGAGTACAAGCAAGTTTGTTACTTTGTAGTATAAGGATTTAGCTATCCCACAGGAAGCGTATAAGAAGCTGGGTGGAAAATTGACATAACCCTTGCTTCTGTGAGCCTGAGAGCACAGGGACAAATAAACTCGCTTCTAAGAGAACTAGTTGTGTGTTTGCTCTCTTAAATGCTAGCAGGATGCACATGCCTTTAATTGGATAATATAACCCTTGCACATTCCACATTACCATTTTAAGGGCAGCTTCATTATACATTCTGAAGCTGTAACTTGTAGCAATAAAAAGCAATTTAACACTTGAAACTAGTGGTCTAGAAACATTTGAAGACTTAGACACTTCCAAATCATGTAGCTCAAAATTAAATTCAGTTTCAAAGAGTTAAAATTTAGAAGAGATATTTAGTTTCTCTAGTTCTCCTCCACCCTGTGTACAGTTTTTGCCCCTATCACAGAAAGTACAAAGTTAAGTAGAATGTAACCCAGACCATAAAATAAAAGCACATGTGAATCACTATCTAGCTGACATAGCAGCTTAGCCTGAAACCTATCATTTGTAGCTGGATACTAACAGGCAAAATGTAGCTTAGAGCACAGCAGGGGCAGCAGCATTAGAAAATTTTTATGCCTTATAGCTGTGAATGCACACATTCAGCTTAAAGATTTCTTTCACTGGTCTGTGTGTGAACATACACTCTCAAATCTTGACCTCTACATTGACCTCTACAGTAACACAGAAGAAAGGAGAGGAAAAAAAAAAAAAAGGAGAAAAAAAAAAAACCCTACAAAAAGTCCTCCTTCTTTATTTCTCAGGGGGACACAGTGCAGTTTCTGTAGCCTAGCATTGGAATATGAAATGTGAGAAGTTCCTCTCTTCTTTTTCCCTATGCATCATTAAAGGCCAAATCTAGTTAGCCTTTTCTCAAAATTTCTTCCTTGAGCCCCTCACAAGTAAGTTCTGTGATATCCTATTTCAAGAATTTCCTATTTGTTCAAACGAGGCCTCATTAATGCTAGATGAAGGCCCGCAATAACTTCATAACTCAGTAGACATGTCCTGGGACTTAGTTTACCCTGTTTTGTTGCTGCAAAATAACATGCAGATGGTTTATTATGCGCAATCACTCCCAGTTCACTTCCCTGACCTATGTCCTATGACGTTAACATTAGACATCATAAACCTCAAGTGCATTAACATTTGAGAGGTTTCATCCTAGCAGTGATATAGTCTCAGTGAAAGACATTCATTAAACCCAGCTCACAGTCACAATGAGTAAACTTTCTCGTTAATGTTCCTTAAAGGTCAGGGAGATGATGAAGGAAAAATTTTGTAGTAATAATTAATAGTAATGGTTTACATTTATAAAGCACTTTTATTCTCAGTATTCTAAAGTATATTGACAACATGGTGAATAAAGCCATTTGTACTTGGTGTGGCTTGTCACAGAAAAACATAAATATCACCAAAACTTGAATAATTTGCTAAGCTATGCAGTATATCATCATTTTAACTAATATTTTTAAAGTTTCCAATCAAATATTTTTATGAGTGGTTCTCCTAAACATGAGAAAAAAGCCCAGACACTATTTCAGGCCTAAATTAATATATAACTACTCAAAACAAGGACTTAGAAATGTGAAAATAGAGTTTTATTTTTTTTACATATACATGGTGCAATTTATTATGAAGCCATTTTCTTTTTCTTACAAGTGTTTCCAGGATTCTGTCATGAAATGTTCTGGTTTGCCCTGAAGAATAACTGAGTCTTCTCATTCACCTTTTAACCTCGACAGATAATAAGCGGGGTTTCTCAATGAAAAGCTGCGTTACACAATTTGCTATGTTCTTAGGAGGAAACTGGATCTTTATAAAGACAGTCTTCCACAAGAGACAGAGCATACCTTTTTCATTCCTCTGCAAAGGCCTGTAGCATAAATGCCACACCAGCAAGAGCAACAACCTCTGATGCGTAACATCCAGCATCATGGTACACAGGCACTCAGATAGTGTGAAACCGGCTTAAAACTGAATTCTGCACAAACTAATCACCACAAGTCTATACAGAAAGGCAATTATCCTGGGAAACCATTTCTTGCTGAATAAATCCACTCTTTGGTCCTACCCCACAACCAGAAAATTGCCATTCACTTCAGCAGCCTCTGAAAAGGCTGCAATTCATATCTAGGCCTAGATGCTTATGCAAGTGACAAAACTGAATTGTTAGTGTATGTTGTTCCTTTTAGTGCTGCAGAGCCAACAAAAGGGTCTGCAGGAGGGAGTTAGATACAAGGCAGGCTTGTGCTTCATCAGCAGATCTGTCTCCTCCCTTCTGATTGCAGTTTCCTTATGGCTGATGATGATTATGAGCCAGGAAAAAATCACAGCTGTTGTTCCAAAAAAAAACCCTTTAAAACAAGGTGAATCAAATCCTGTATCACCGGCAGGTCCATCAATATGAAATGATCTGAAGCTGATTTTTACAGCTTATTTTTCAGTGGCTATCAGACATAAAGTTCAATAATAAGGACCTACCTATAGGCATCCCATTTACACCCTCTGCTTCAGGAATAAAAAGGCAAGACTGCAGCTGTCCTTATACTTGTTTTAATTTGTTCAGGAGCACACATTTTTAGAAATGTTGGCCAGAATACTCCCTGGCGGAAAGCACAGAAACTGATGGATTTTTATATGCACAGATTCCATTCACAAAAGAGACCCCAGATCTGTAAATGTCTTTATTCATTATTTGATTTCATATGAAATTATTTATATTAAATATAATAATTGATATTCAATATAAAATTACATTTTAGGGACATAGAAATGGAGATTTGTGTGCTTGAGAAGAAAAGCAGGACTACCTTGAAAGACAACAAAGATATGGAAGCAAAGGCTATTGCAATGCTGCCACTTACTGCCTGAACAGGAAAGAGTTGCTCTGAGCAATTGTGCACTTTCTGCTTTCCAGTGCATGATATTTGCTCAAAGCAGAAGCATCAAGTTGTACTACAGCTGTGAGAGCCGTAATGTCAGGAAAACAGTATTTTTTTCTCTCACATACCTACTGAGAGCCTAAGGTCTTCAGAGTAGGGATTGACTACTGCTGTGAGGTTTTGTATAATATGACTGACACTTCTGAATCCTAGTCCTAATATTCTAATCGTAATAATAAACTAGTTAAAGACTAGAAAAAGCAGAGTCTTAGTCACAGAATTACTCTTGGCTGTGCAACATCAAGTATCTTATGGTAACTGTAGTTTTAGTAATTGAGGTAGAACTAGACAGTAAAGAAGAGGAGTTGTATGTGCAGGCATTAAATGACGCTTCTGAGGGAGGGTGCCATGTCCTGTAGAATGACAGTGAGCTCTGAATGTCAATATTTTCTGCTTCTTTAAGGTCTTGAGATAATCACAGAGCTGTTCTGCAAATAAAATTATGGCAGTCTGGAATAACTACAGAACATAAACTACTTAGGCCTACGTCTGCCTGTACTCTGCAGACTCCTGGTTTTGTTTGCCCTTTCTGATATGAAAATTTATTGTTGAAAATGACATTTGAACAGCTGGTGATATTTTACAGATCAGAAATGGAAAAACAAGTAGACCAAGTCATACATAGACAAAGCACCCAGCTTTCATTGAAATTGATTTAACTGATCTCAGTGTCTAAGTACTTTTGAAAATAGGAGGTGTAAAGATATCTCACCAAACCTCAGGGAAACTGTATGACAGGAGAATGATCTGAACATTAGCTTATTCAAGGCTATCATCAAAATTGCCTGATGGCTGATTCAAGAACATTTCTATAAATGTTGGTAATCACTTCGTATTACCTGAGAATTGAATTCAGCTGTTTATTGTTGAACATGGCCCATTAAACTCTAATATTTGGAAGCTTTTAAAATTATTTAGTTTAATTAAAGAAATACATTTTTCACATAAGCCACGAAGACCAGACTTTATTTAACAGATAGATTTAAGGAAGAAAACAGACCTAATGATGTGATAGACCTTAGGGTCTATTTTGCCATCAGCAGGTTCATGGAAGCTTAATTGGCACTTATGGTAGTTTTACAGGCACAGAAAAGCAGGAAAAAAACCCTTTCATCTTAACTGTATCAGTAAAAATATCTTTAAAGCTCTTTCACAATGAATATTTCAGTGTCAGAAAAAAAACTTCTCAAACAAGCAACCTGTTAAATGGGCTAAAATAACAATACATATCTGACTACTAGCAGATACATGAAAAAAACTACATTTGTGCTTAATGTATTCTGGACCCAAAGACCCAAACGTGTAGAAGAATGTAGATGGGTTAATTATCATTGATAATATACAGCTGTGGGCTGGCTTCAGGGGCAGCGGCTTGGTCAATGTAGATAAGGTGCAGGTGTGGCTGGTTCTGTTAAGGGGTTGAGAGCCAGTGAAGGGGTGCAGCCGAGGAGAAGCAGAAAAGAGAGAGAAAGAAGGAGACAGCAGAGAGGAAGAAGCAAGAGGAGAGAGAGCATGCCCTGAGTGAGCAGGTGAGATGAGAAGAAGGCAGCAGAGGGACTGGCATGAAGAGTCTGTCAGTATGAGATGGTAAAAGACCTTGTTTGCAGCCTGATAGCTTGGAGAATGCTGTGACACAAATGCACGTGTTTTCAGTTGTTATTTGTTTTATGACTAGTTCTTTCTATTTATTGCTTTCAAATTGTAATCAGGTGAGGAACATCTTGTCTGGCAGTCTCCTGCATAATGTATTTAGTGTAAATGATGCATTTTTTCTGATTATGTGGGTTTAATGATGTTTTTGAAAGCTATCTCTGGTTTCCCTCCAGCTTCTTTGTGCTGTGGATCTGAAGAAATAGGGAGAAGTGAGAAAATGAGAAATATGGAGCACCTTCAGATAGCTCTGCTTGATACCTGTTACAGCTTGTTTCACTCACCACTCAGACTTTTGCTTGTTTTGACTGGATCCAGTCGCCGGGCTTCATACCCTTTTAAGCTCCATTAGTCTCTGGATGATGACTGATTGCTATTCTGAGCATCAGGAATGCCCAGCTATTAATCCCTTGTCTGACAGCCTTTGCAGTAGTGTGACTCCCACAGTCAGTGTAACAACCTTCCCAGGCCTCTGATGCATCGCTTGGACATGTCCCCAGTCAGGTATGACCTGGGTCTGGAGCCTGGGTTTCTAATTGCACTCTGAGAACTGAACAGCATGGTGTTTGCTGTGTTTCGAGACAACAGTGATCTAGTCATCTGGACTCAAAATGCATGACTTCAGCATAAGAAGTAGCTAGAAGCTGTGGCTATGTCTGTGTTAGCAATATGGCATATCGTGCAATGTATTAGGAACAGCTTTGAAGGGAGGGAGTTGGTTCTAGTCACTTAGTGTCCACACTTCACATATTTTGGGCAGATTTTAGACTACACGCCTCTGGTCCCATACGCTAAATGTCTCCTAGTGGTTGAAGCACGCTTTCTTGTTTGGTTTTGTTCAAACCCAGTCCAGTTTATGTGGTCTAAGACCAAAGCATGCTAAATGGGGTTGACTTGGGAGATCCTTTTCAAAAAATAGTTGTGATTTGAAGTGAAATGCTAACATCATTCTTGCCTATAATCCTTACCTGTGACTGATGTGCATCAAGGAGTTTAAATGCAATGCCAAGTTAGGCTCCAGATAACTGCTTTTCTGTAAAACCACTTCCATGAGATCTTGCCTGGGTAACCCAGGTCCAGTGCTGGCTGCTGGGAATTTCATGTGTAGGTCTCTCACTCTCACTGTATTCACGGTATAAGGATGGAGGTACCTGAGCCTGCACTGTGAACTCAGTGCTTCCAACCAGCAACCAAACTTCAGGTGTTGCAGTACTGGGCAGCACAGCATATAAGCACTTTCTTGACTCAGGAACAAAGCCCATAATTTAAACAAACATGTTTCTGTCTAAGCAGGCTGCCATTAGCTTTTAATCAGAAAAACTCTTGAGATCCTAGATTTGCAATGCTCCTTTAGTTAGCATGTTTTCATCATCCTCTCCAGTACTATTTAACCTTTTGTGCTTTTTTACTAAGTTCACTCATTCTTAGTGTCTAATATTCATGCTGAGATATCAATTCATACCCATCCAGAAATAAAATAATTAAGAGCACTTAAGACTATGCCACTGAATATTGTTAGTGAGGCCATTTTCTTCAGACTGCACATTTTACTGTATCTCCTGGAATCAAAACCAAAAAAAGCCTTGTTTGAAAACTGTTGTGGTTTAACCCTGGTAGGCAGCTTGGCCCCACGCAGCCCCTTATTCACTCCCCACCAGCAGGATGGGAGAAAGAATCAGAAGGTAAAAGTGAAAATCCTCATGAGTCCTTATGAGTTTCTCATAAGGAAAGTTTAACAGGTAAAGCAAAAACTGTGCACAAGGAGAGCAAAACAAGGAATTCAGTCACCACTCCCCACCGGCAGGCAGGTGTTTGGCCATCCCCAGGGAAGCTGGGTGGCATCGTGCAGAATGGTTACTTGGGAAGATGAATGACATGAAACTGAATATCCCCCCTTCCTTCTTCTCTCCCAGCTTTTATTGCTGAGCATGATGTCAAATGGTATGGAGTATACCTTTGGTCAGTTGGGGTTAGTTGTCCTGGCTGTGTCCCCTCCCAGCTCCTTGTGAACCCCCAACCTACTCACTGGTGGGGCAATGTAAAGAGCAGAAAATGTCTTGACACTGCAAGCACTGCTTAGCAATAGCTAAAACATCTCTTAACACTGTTTTCAGCACAAACCTAAAACATAGCGCTGTACAAGCTACTAGGAAGAAAATTAACTGCGTCTCAACCAAGACCAGTACAAAACGTTTTCATCTTGGGATTTCTTTTTTCCCTTCTCATTTTAATATTGCCCAAAACCACCTTTCATGTATGTTTTCAGGCTACCAATTCATGCTGCTTCTATGCATCTAAGTGAAGTCTCCAGAATCACTATCTGAATATAACCTTGATATATTTAATTTCACCTCAGGAAGAACACATTTTGAAACCTTAGTCACACTGATATTATTCTTGTTTAGTTGCTGCACAAGTGTGACAGGGCAACAAAGCCACAGGGCCTGCTCTGCCAACAGCTTGACTCCTTTTACTTCAAAGTTCCATCTTCCATGTGGGGTCTGAACTGTGTTTTTTACAGCTGGACCTCTTGCTCCCCCTCTCACACCCCACTAGCAATGTGCTGGCTGCCAGAGCCAGCTGAAGCAGGGAGCAGCATGAGACACTCTCCCAGGCTGAGGATGGTAAGCTGAAGAGTGGTGAAGTTCTAGTTAATGCACTGACAATAGCTGGCCTCTCAAGTTCTTATCCATTCTTATATATGGTCTTCTACCTTCCTTTTTCCACTTGACTTCTTTCAGTAACCTCATTACTGTCACTGTTTTCTTTATCTCTCCACATCTGGGCAGCCACCACTCTTGTTATTGCTTTTAAAGGCTCTAAGCAACAGATTTGTGACTCTGTGTATCCTTTTCTCTGGCTAGAGTAAAAAAGCAGGCGATTGTTTCCTTAACTGGTGAAAAATGTCATATGGAGAGCTATGTTTTATGAACAACAAAATAAAGTATGTTTGAAGCCATAAGAAATTGGAAGAAATTTCTGTACTTTGGATTAAGGTATTACCCCAAAGGTGGAGATATAGTGAGCCATGAGCAGTTGCCTGGATGGTGATTGCCTCCTGTGGCTTGTGCTTTGTAATTTGGTGTCTTCCAAAAAAAAGAGTACACCTATGGGAATAGATGAAGGGCTGAGACCTTTAGGTGAAAGAGTTATGTGTGCATAAATATGTTTTTAAACGCATAAAGAGATTGTTTGCAGAGGAAACTAAGGTGATGAAGATGTCTAGGAAACATCTTTACTCATTAGATTCATTAGGAGTGAGCTTTGAAGTTTTGGAGGAAATGGTGCTGTACTGGGATCTATAGTTTTAAAGTAGAAGGAAACTTTCTAAAACGTGTGGCTCTGTGGGCAATATTCAGTTGCATTTGTGCATGGAAGTCCAATTACAGATATCATGCAGGTATCATGGAAGATGATATATATGATGAATCAAACGGATGGAGTGAATAGAAAAATACACACTAACACATGGAAAATGTCACTGAGCAAATGCATAATGCTTTTTTTGTGGCTCTTTTGTAGGCAAAATGCTATGTGAACAACTATGGGGAGTATATTACAGACCTGAGTTTGCATTGAAATCTCAGCTTGTTTTGAAGATCATCTGGTTTCCAACTACAGACATCAGATTGCATTAGTATGTTTCTGTAATTTTGTTCTATTGAAAACAGCAAAGAAATATCTCTTGGATCTTATGCAAACAGGGAGGAAAAATACAGTTTAGAAACTATCAACGGTTCCAATAGAAAATGCACAATGGATTAATTGAATAATTTTCAGTAGATATTGCTTTGATTGGGATGAACCACAGGTAGCATCTTTTCTTTCTAATAAAGAAGTAGATTAATTTCTTGAAATAAAAATAACACAGTGGATTTAGCTAAGTACAACCAAAAAGACCAAACCTATAAAATACTTAGTACTAATAGAAATGGCATAGTAAATCACAATGAGCACCTGAATTGAATGGAGCTTTATGGCTTTTTCCAAGGGAAATTGAAAACAGTATAACTAGGGACACCACCAGGGCCAGAATTTGAGTGTTGAACCTCATGCCATTTTAAAAATTCAGTAACTAAAAAAAAATTCTGGTTTTGCAAGACATCAATCACAGAGATTGAAACTCTGTGTCTCCTGAAATTTGGGCACATTAAAATACTTTTTTAAACAATTTTTTAATCTCTGTTTAGTATCTTTTAATTGCTTCTTATTTTTTTAGTGGAAAGAAAATTGATTCATGCTTAAGTCTGCTAAAACTTTTTCTAAGATTTTACTACAACAGTTATTTTCAATTTTTGTCTGAAACGGGTTTTCAGAAAATTTCTTTAGAGGCGAGATAAGCAAAATTTCACTCCTTTCAGGTACACACTGTGGCATACATTCTCATACATTTAATCTTTTTCACATTATTTGCGATCATGTAACCTTACGTGATCAATAATTGCATTTGTGCAATATGTCATGAATGGACAGTTGTACTTGATAACTAAAACCAGTATTTGTGATTGATGTTTGTGATTCGGATTAGATACACTGAGAGACTGTACATAGTAAAGTATTGGTAAAAATTAAAGGGGTAACTGGAAAACACAATCAGTAAAGCAAATGCATTTTTTTTATGAGATATATGTCAAAGTTAAGACATGTTTTATGCTACAGATCAACTGTCTAATAAGTCGTGCTCTTTAGAGATGTTAATTACAGTTTCCTCCCACTTATCGAGGTTTGACAAGCTTCAAAGTACCCATTTAACATACAAGGAAACTCCTGCTCTGCTATTAACAGCATGGGAAATGTGTTTATAGGCACTTTGTCAGGCCCTGTTAGAAGGGTCAGCAAAACCTACTCATTCATGTTTCTCATGAGCCTTTCCCTTCTCTTTCCTCCTCCTCTCCAACTGTCTCAAACAAATAGCTGGCTCTGTATTTGCAGTGTACTGTGAACTGTTTCATTCCTGGTGATTAAAAACAAAGCAAGTCAAACCTTTGTGGGAATTTATGGAGTGGCGATAAATCCTGTACATGTTATCCACATACTTTTCAAACCTCTTCATATACTCTGGTTTTTTTTTGGTGTTTTGTTTTTTTTTTTTTTTTTGTTGTGGGGTAAAGAACATGGACTTTGATAAATAAAACTACTTGAAAGAAGGAAAATGTCATGTACTGTGGCCGACTCCTCCCCACCCCCAATCCTAACTTTATAACAGGAGATTAGTGGTGGGAGGGTAGCTCACCAAAGCAACCTAACTCTGTAGAAGCTGGAGACTATAGATGACTAAAAGCTAATCTTTGCTATTGTCAGACATAACAATAAGCTAAGGAAAAGCGTGATTAAAAGGAACCAAGGCAGAGCGTAGTTACACAGAAGCGTACAGAAGTTAGAATTTAATCCATTGTGAATATAGAGTCAAGAGTATACTTACACTATTGTACCATTGAAGTAAAATAGAATTGCATGAAGTCTACATCATTGTAACTGACAGCAACGTTTGGCCAAAGTCTGGCTTAATCAGAGCAGAAGGCAAAGGAGCGATGTTTGTGGTCAATGTTGTGCTCGTGAATAACTGGAAGAAAATGTAAAACTCCCTCTTTGCTTCAGGACTCTCCTTTGGCATTGCAGAGAGAACTAAAATTCACTTTGTGTCACCAGTTGAGGGCTTCCCCATTTAAAGAGTTATAATATGCGCGCTTGGAGGATGACTTGGGTTTGGCAGGGAGGAGCGGGAGGGAGCTGACCCAAGTCTGAGCTGTGCTCTAGCAGCCATCAGCTGGCACCTCCTCATGGACGTCCTGCCAGCTCACACAGGCCAGGCCAAGGGGGCTGAGGGGTCATACGTGCTCTGGAGACTCAACAAGGAAAAAGAAACTCTGGGTTACTAACTACTGATTATGTGTAACACTTGGTAAAACATTCAGTATTTACATATATATATATATTTAGTATCTTTCGTTCTGTTACAGAATTGTGCGTACAATACATATGATAAAGATGCAAGTGTTGTAACTATAAGCAGCAGACAAAGTGCTAGCTAAAAGCATCATCCTTTCTAATTTGAGCATTTTGATAGAAGGCTCAAGTGCTGAAGCTGAACACTTTTCATCAGAGAACATAGCTTTACTGGGAAGGCAAGCAGCAAATAGTCTTTGTTTCAGCCCTCCAAACCAGGCATCAAGGAATGAGAAAGATGGACTTTGTGCTTTGGATGACATGCTTGATTGTCCAGCACAGCAAAGGAACTTGGTAACATCCCATAGGATAAAACTGCATTATTCTAGGAACTGTCCTTTCCCTTCTTCCCTGTTTTATTCATTGTGTGTCTTCTTTGTTCCAAAAGACATAAGGCAGAAGTCCTACTGATAGCAAAGGCATGACTTTTAAAAAAAATCTTGAATTGGTTTTGGTTTGGTGTTTTTATTTTGTTTTGGTGGTTTTTTTGGTGGGTTTTTTTTTTTTTTTGTTGTTGTTGTTTCCCCTCTCCTTTTTTATTTTTTTTACTTTGGAATAAAGAAAAAGATTTTAATCTTTCCAAACAGCCCTTCTGGCCTGTGCACATTCATTCATCAGTTCCACAACATGGCTTTCGCTCTGTTCTCATTTCCTTTTCAAGCCCCACTTGAACTCAGTGATTAATTGATAGCAGTAATAAGTTGCTATCATCTCCGCAATAGCCGTGAGAGGGAATTGAGACGGCTTGCCAACAGGCTCCAGCAGTGCTATTTTGGAAGGAGTGAAGTGCCAGAACACTAACACTGGACAGCACAGATAGCCGCTGGGCGGAACCATTCCCATACTATTTTTGATCATGCCAGCACAAAATCAACTCTGGCTTTCACAGTTACGTGCTGCCACTGGTAATGTCAATGTTCAGAAATGAGGATCTGTGTGTCAGTTTTAAGGGAGACTGTGCTTTGCTGGGTATCAACATGTCAGGCCACCTCTTTTCCTGAGGGGAAGCCTTTTTGCTGATGTCCTCACCACCATGATCGTGTCAGGCCCCTCTGTTCTCCCTGCTCCTGGGTCAGGTGATCCCCTCATGCATCCCATTTCCAGAATTTTGCTCAGTCAGTCTGTTTTTTTTTCTTCCTGAGCCCTTTATCCAATCTAATTTCTTCTTGCTCCAACTCTCAGCTCCAATCTCCCCAGCCCTAGTGTTTCTTGCCGACTCCAACCATGCTCTCCTGTCCAAATCAGCCTTCCTTGATTATTTGTCCTAAAGGAGCTATTCAACCCTCTGCCCCGCTCACTTTCCTTTCCAGACACAGAACTGCCCTGCAAACACTCCCCACTTATGAACCTTACCCCACGCACTCCCTTTTGGCCTTTCCTTCCCCATCCTTCCCCTCAGTCTTTCCCAAAAGTCTTTATGCTTTCTGAGCGGCCTCTTCCCCTTTCCTTTGAAACCGGCTTAGATGATGCCTCTAACTTTCCCGTATGCTTTCCCCCCCCTTATTTCTCCAGCACCAGCTTCTCCTCCCTCGTTTCCTATACGTGGCTCCTCACCATTAGCCCCTACAACACGGCTGCTCCAGGAACTAGAGTTGTCCACGACTAAGCTCCGCTTCTGCAGCTCACACAAAGTACTGTTTAGAAAACTTCCTTGTGTGTATTCCCATGTTTGTTGCCAGTGAGAGCAGAGTCTGGAAGCCGCAGCTGGAGTAGAAACAGAGGGGTGGTGCCGGGGAGCTTAGGAGTTTTGGAATGGCTTCAAACTCCTTTCAATGAAGCATAGGGAGGCAATTAATGGGGAAGCCTGGCACGGTGCCCATCTGCAGAGTCTGCCTGTGCCGTACAGCTGGCCTTACTCATTTGAACATTTTCTTTGGTTCAATTCACCACATGGCTTTACTTCACTAGGATTAGCCCTTCAGTTGTTGTAAACTTATGCAGCCTTATTGAAAGTAAGGTAGAGAAGCTAGTTTACAGCAAATAAGGATACAGTCCCTTTTTTCAGGGACCTGTGAATACAACTAAAAATTGAAACATAATTTCATTTGATGTCATGTCAAAACCCCAAGTTAGACATAATTTCAGTGTAAAACCACAAAATGCTCTGGGTGAGTATGAAAAGGCTCGTGAAGTTTAAGGAATCTTTAAACAGACTTGCTTTCAGCTCTGTAAATGCAATTATCTCATGTGGTTCCCAGTGTTGGGTTTCACTGCAAAAATTTTGCATAAATTTAATTAATCTCCACCTGGAATAAAAGGCATAAAAACATACATGGTGTATTCAGACTGAAGTATCTGTTCAACCTTATTCTGGGTCCTGCATTTTTAGCAATCTGAAATGTTCAGTCTCACAGACTTCTTAGACATTAAAGGACAGATCTTCAGTGGGAAGTTAGGTTAGAGCCAAAAGAGGATTTAGGGATCTTGAAAACAGGCAGTGTAGCATCTGTATTTTAAGTGCTTTTCCCTGAATGCAATCCAGCATTGAGAGTTACAGTCCTCAGAGCACAGGAAGGATTGTATAATTCGAAATGGTAGTACCAAACCTCTGTGCACTGAGAGAAGGCTAGCCAACAGACCTTGCCAAAGATGGATTATGACAAAAATTTTTCTACTGCCTTGAGTTTAAGTGCAGCGTCAAAGCTCCAGGCAAGCATATTGACTAATTAAAATATGGTTTAGGGTTGCCTTAATTGTCTAAAAGTAGTTAAGACATCTTTCTAAGTCATGTTAAGAAATGGATTCCCATGATGCTCAAGCACTGATTGTAGCTGGTTCTGTGCAACCTCCAGGCATTGGTATGTTTAGGAATTTGGGCCAGATTTCAGTGATTACATGTTCTGTGCTTATGCTTGATTGGCAAAAGAAGTATAACACTTTTGAATGAAGACTATGGGAATGGATTATATAGGTAGAGTGAAATGCCCATCTTTTGTGTAACTACCTTGTTCATTAAAACACTTACCTGGGGAAGGGAGTCACTTAGGGTTGCTTTGGTTTATTTACTGCCTCAGCTAAAGGAGAAATATAAGCCTCAAATTCTTTCCTTGTTGAAAAACAGCTCAGATTTGAGATTGAAGTAGAATAGGATGCATTGCCATTGCATCAGTCAGGGTTGCCAGATGAAGGAAACAATGCAAGAAGTAACCAGAATGGGGCAGCCTGGCTTGGTATCTTGGTCATTAGAAATCCTTGTAGAAGAAGAATCCTGAGCTCCTGCAGGTGAATTCCTACACCATTAAATTCAACAGTGCATGTATGGAGTAAAAGATAAGTAATACCGTGTAGTTCTTGGTATGCAAGTCTTCACGCTACTTATGGCCAAAAAGGTATCAGAGAAAATCCTCAGGCAGCTGACAGAAACCGTGAAGCTGAGATTTGCATGTTGTCATCGTCTTAATGTGAAAGTGCACTTGGCATGAGTACGTGGCAGGCAATATGAGTAATGCACTTTCACGTATTATTAAAAAAAAAAAGAAAAGAGAAATCATAAGATTCACAGATTCGGAGGCTAAAGAAAGTGGTACAGACAGCAATCTATGCTCTTCCCAAGACAGAAACAAAGGCCGTAGAAAAAAAAAAGCTGGGTTAGCTATTATTTAGACATATTACTTTCCCTATTTGCTTTTTCCTCTCCTGTAAATATGACCACACATTAATTGTAGTAGAATGGAGCAATATTCAATGATTTATCATTAATTCACTTTTTTTTTCCAATAAGAATTTTCTTGTTCCTTCAATAAAGCATTATTTTCCTCCCTGTGTATAAAATTAAATCTCTTGCTCAGACTGTTTATTCAAAAAATGAAAAAAATATTCTACAGAGAAAATGGTTTAAAAAGTAGTTATGTAGTGATTGCAAAAAGCTTCAGAAAAACATACAATAAGTATGTTAATTATTTTGTCCTCTAACCTTTCCTTAATGTGGTTCAAGGGAAAAGCAAAACCAAACTAGCTGCTAAAGATTTTAATATAAAGCATCCTGTTTACAAAAAAATGTCTCCATTTGCCTTTTCTTAGATTAAGGCAGAATCCTCAGTTTTGATGGGAGTGTCAGCTGCCTGCAGTCAAGTTATTCTTGCATTTTTTGTTGATTTTCTACATTTCTATGCTTTTATCTAAAGCAATGATATTCAGAGCAGGTCATTACTTACACTAGACAATTTTATCTTAGGAATGACTGATATGGTGAGTCCATTTCATAGCTTGGAGTAAAAATGTTTCCTCTGAGATGAGCTTAAATGTATTTCTCTCACATGATTGCAGACACATCAGTAATGTTCCCAGACCACCAAGCTTCCTGAAGAAAGCACTCAGTGCCAAAGTCTGCTTCCATTTTCAATGAATGTTAAATTCTGCCATTATATGTGCCAGTGGCCAAAGAACCAGGCTGTAAAAGAGTAATTAAGAACATCATTTCCCCAGTGTGAATTGCATGTGTGTTTTTGAAGGCAGATTCTGTCTGTTCTACCATTGGCTTTCAAAAGTTTCTTTCCCATGAGTTGCACTCATTCAGTGTATATTAGGGCTGTTTCTGGCTGCCTCAGATTTTAAAAGGAATTTTAGTATACACAGTCTGATGCTGTTTGTTCCCACATTTTCAGTGAAGTGAAAATCTTAATGCCTGATATCTTCTCTCATTTTAGATATTTCTCTGATTAAAGGAGAAATTTGATGCTTCAGAACAATCAAACATTTAAAAGAATTTTTAGCAGGTTTACTGTCCTTATATAGCAAGAAAAAAGCAGTGATCTGAAGCTGTCAATCTTTGCATCTATAAAACACCTTTCTCTTAGTAATGTCTTGATTATAAAAGTAATAATGTTTGGAGTGATGGAACAACCTCCACAGGGATGTGGTAGAGTAGTGTCCATCACTGGAGGTTTTCAAGATGGGATTGGTCAGGCTGCTAAATAATCTCATCAAGTCTTCCTTTCTCATGAAATGTTGGACCAGATGATCTTTCAAGGTCCCTTCCAGCCTGAGCTGTTCTATGATTCTATGAGATTTGTGTCTTCAGACACCACTTCTGACCTAATGGTTATACTGCATAACACCAGCGCACCTATAAAGCACCAGCTGCAACAGTTCGATGAGCACTGAGCAACTACAAAGGTGACCCTTTACCTCTCCAGTGTAAAGCTCTTCCCAATTAATGATGTTTCAGGTGTTTTGATGCAGATAATTTTTGGTGGATAAGGAACACCAGCTGTGATGCTCAGTTATTCAGTTCTCTCTCTTTTCAGATGGGACAAACTTACTGTCTTAGTGACCACAGTGGTATATGGAATTCCCTGTTCCATTTCTTGGCGTGGCTGGGAGAAGCAGTTTCAGCGCATTGCCGGCTTCTGTCCTTGCACTTCAAGAGCACTACAGCAGTTAGTGCTTCTTCGGTAAGGACACATAGCTAGGGGATACAATTCTTAAACTTATTTCATTGTTAATTTATCTAGATATTTAGTGATATTGACACTTCAGTGATGAACATGGGGTTTTAATCTACATAAAAGAAAGATCTGGCATTCCACAGCCCACTTTAACCAGCATCTCTGCCACACATCTAGGCATACAGCTCAACTAAAGCTTCAGTGTGAACTGCTGAATATGCTTAGAAAAATGCTAGTTGTTCATCTAACTGAGAAGATCCTACACCTCTAACCACACAAGCTGATTCCTCTCTGTCTCAGTTCTTGGGTTCTTAAGATAAAATTACTGTCTAGGCAATTCTGAGTAAAAGTATCTACAAAAAGATGTTTTAATCCCAAAAAGTTGAAGAGGGCGCAGTCATTTAACCTTTTAACGAGATGAAAGCAAGCTTAAGTTGTACTGCTCTTTGCATGAAATGGCATGACATTTTAGTCCTTTTGAAAATAAAACTGCTTCAGTTTGTTCTGAAGCAAAAATACTATATGACATAGTAATATCACCACCTTGTGGGGAAGAAATGTGTCCCAGCATGTACAAGAATTGTCATTATGAACAATTCCTGGAGCACCTGTGTTCAACAGGGAGAGCCAAAACCAATATATAGTCAATGTTGCTGAAATTAGAAATTAAATAATTATTCTAATAGAAGTCAATTTGTATTTTTTAAAAAAAGGTATTGCAATGGATGAGTTTATCTCCTGATTTGGGCTTAACACATCAGCTTGTTAAACTCTGTCCAGCTTATGCAGTTAATTACAAACATTGTCATTTAAACCCTTGATTTATAAAGATGTATTTCAATTTGATACATTTTTAATGTGTTTTTAAATGTGTTATAAAATAATGTATATATACATATAAAAATAATAGATAAATATATTTAAGTGCTACTTTGCACAGCATTTTCAGCAATTCTGCTTTCTCCATCTCTCATTTTCACAGAAAACATTGAAATTAGGCTCTTCTGAGAAGCTGGACATCTGGCAGAGGCTGAAATACACCCAGTCTGCACACAACCAACTGATGAACAAGACCATCCTTTCTCCTCCTTAAGTCCTTATTTTTTTTGTTTTCTATATAACTTCCAAACTCTATCAAACGTAAGGCAGTGTTTGTACAGACAACGATTTCATTCACTACAGGCCTAACAGTCTGTCCTGTGCACTGAATGATGCAGTATCCTGTGGAAAAATTAGTATATGCTTATGTTATTAAAGGCTGTAGTATAAAAATAATACTTAAGATTTAGCACGAGAATTGGAAACTTAACTCTAGAATTTCCTAATACTTTTGGATTATTTTCAATGTTAATAACAGCCAAAAGAAAAAGGTTTTGTGTTTATGACCACAGATACTAATTTAAACAGAAAGGTTAAAACATATTATCTATTACTATAACACCACTCATGTACTTTAGGTCTTAGAAAAGTAAAAGAAAGTTTTCTTTTTGGGAAAGTATGAAACACCTTCTGAAGTATATACCAGTGAAGATGTTTTGTACTGTTAACAAGGAAATTCTGTTCTACTACCAGAAGTGATTTCTACCACCACCCCCCACACACTTTGCCCAGTATCTATGTAGCAATGAAGGAGTCCATGCATAGAAGAATACTATCAGGATAAAATACATTCAAAATATATTCTAGCAGAATTAAATTTGAGCTTTTAAAGAAGACATTATGACTAACTTTACATAGGTAAATATTTCTCTTGTCCTGCATTGGAACCATGTAAAAGTCCTACACTCCTCAAAGATAAAAGAAAGCTTATGCTGCCCACTTGACACATTTAACTTGGATGTTTCAGTGCTTAAAAAGTGATCTCTAGGCTTTCATTAACTGATTCAGGCAACCTAACCTGGTCCTAGGTTTCCTACCTGGCCATGGAGGTCTCCAGACTGTGATTTCAGAGCTCCTTGGTTAGGAACCGACCTCTCCAGTACCTAAAAGTCCCCGATGGGTGAATGATTAGGTGACCAATTTAGGATTCACAGCAGGCACTTCTGACAGCTTAATATCCACACACTGGTTACTCTTTTGGGAGCAGGCACTTACTACAGAAGGAGATACGAGAAGGCAGCTTATTTCACAGAGTAGTACAGCAGTTGCCAAGAAATCAGGAAAAGGCTCTAGATTTACACTAGCTTGAGGATGTTTGCACTACAATTTCTACTACTATGTAGCCAAAAAACTGTCAGAAAAGTCAGGGCTAATTCTCTTTTGAGTTTTTTCTGTTGAACCTGGACCTTTTATAGCACAAACTGCAAACAAAGCAAGAAAATAAGCTAAAGCAAGCTTAGCCTCTGTGAGAAGGGGATTTTGCTGAGAAAGGTTTCTAGTTTTCCTGCTCATGGTGTTGATTACTGCCAATGACTCTTACATACACAAGCATCCTCCTCTGGTTGTGGTTCCTACAGATGCATTTTCTCAAGGCAGTTTCCTGTTTAGGCACCCGATTTGGGGGGGGGGGGGGGGGGGGGGGGGGGGGGGGGGGGGGGGGGGGGGGGGGGGGGGGGGGGGGGGGGGGGGGG
>JAVJGJ010000059.1:24269725-24313023 GCA_035590215.1 Microhierax caerulescens | reverse complement strand
CTTTGGGCCCCTCACTGCAAGAGGGACTTGGAGGTGCTGAAGCGTGTCCAGAGATGGGCAACAGGGCTGGGGAAGGGACCAGAGAACAAGTCTGATGAGGATCAGCTGAGGGAACTGGGGTTGTTTAGCCTGGAGGAGACTCAGTAGGGATTTTATCCCCCTCTACAACTCCCTGACAGGGGCTGTAGGCAGGTGGGGGTTGGTCTCTTCTCCCAGGTAACAAGTGACAGGACAAGAGGAAATGGCCTCAAGTTGCACCAGGGGAGGTTTGGATTGGATAGTAGGAAAAACTTCTTCACAGAATGGGTGGTCAAGCATTGGAAGAGGCTGCCCATGAGGTGGTGGAATCGCTATCCGTGGAGGTATTTAAAAAATGTGTAGATGTTCTGCTTAGGGACATGGTTTATGGATGGACTTGGCAGTGCTAGATATATGGTTGGACTTGATGATCTCAAAGGACTTTTCCAACCTAAATGATTCTATGATTCCATTTTGATAGAAAGTTGAATGCTACAATTTCGAATCTACAAAATGTACATTAAAATAATTTTCTTATAGATAATTGAAAGGTAAGTGTTAATAGTTAATCATTATCCAGTAGTGGTTTTCAAGTGAGATTCTTCAAGAATCTCTTATTGGCCTCTTACTATCCTGAAGAAACTTTTGGCAATATAAAACCCTGCTGGCACACCTGTATATAATGTAAAAAAATCCCAGAGTAAAAAAATAATAGTAAAGGAAATGAGTTTTCCAGAAAAAAAAATAATTTGTTTGGGCAGCCAACTGAGCTCATTTGAATGATATGTATTTTAATGCATCAAATCTGAGGCTATATTCTAGAGGTTAAGGATTTTACTTACACATTGGGGAATATGTTTTGGACATCATTGACTCTGAAAGGGAATGAGCCCGATCATGGTGGATAACAAACTGGATGTGAACTTACAATGTACAGCAATATTAAGACAGCTGATATCAATCATTAATCTAAGCCTAGGAAGTAACTGAATCAAAGTCTGTAAGTACCTACACAGAAAAGCGATTTCTGAGAGTATATGGATCATTAATCTTGCAAGCAAAGGCATAAAAATGTCCAGTGACTGCCAGCTAAAATTAAACAATTTTGGAATAAAATAACATATAAACACTGTAGAGGGGATGCAATATATTTACACATTTTGCAAAGTAAAAGTGAGCTCTCCTCTATCTGACCTCAAGTTTAGAAGTCAAACTAATCTTATCAGTCTATCCAACACTGTTTCTCAGCAGAAGTTAGGGTCCGTGCAAGAAACACTGAGCTGTTTTTGTGAAAATCCAGATTTATGAAAGAAAATATTATGCCAGAAATACTGTGATATATCTTCAAATATACCAAAATAATACTTTATTATAAAGGGCAGTTGTTATAAGTTAGGATGAGGCAGTTAATCATAACTGTCTTGAAAGACAATGATGATTTACTGTTTGTTCTGTTTGATTATATAGGTATATATAACTATACCTGAAACTTCCTGAAGGGCATATCTTGATTTCATCATGGACCAATGTGACTAACAGCTTGTGCCACCATCTGGCTATTAACCCCCCCTCCCAGTAACAGAAACTGGGGGAAGCATTGTAGCAGACTTTGAAGTCACTGTGGAAGCAGAGGACCTGAGGTGGACTGGCTGTGTTGGAGCTGTGCTGCTGCCCTGAGCCCACTGGGGCGAGGGCCACATGTCCCTAGCACTGCCTGTGCTGGCTCACTTGACCGGTAATTCTGCGTGTGTCTGCGTGTGTTTGTGTCCAGGCAAAGCTTTGACACGGCTCATGCCTTGCTTGGACTACTTAATAAACTGAGATCAGCCTGGCGTTAGCCTGCTGATGCCTGCTGTTTCCTCCCATGAGAAAGCTCAGGTTTTAGCACAGAAGGTCATTCATAGGGAAATGTACAGGTGGCATCCCATAATAACAGAAGTAACATTACAGTGTTCATCAGCTGGGGTCACAAAACACTTCACACCTTTCCAAGTTCTTTCCACATGGTGTGAAACTGAGGGCATTGGTTATGGGATGGAGTAGCAGCAACACAGCAGAGCCGGGGCAGGTCACAGGCTCCCAACAGAGTCAAGCCTGCCATGTGCCATCAGGGAACAGTAGAAACTCATGACACTAGCCCGAAAATGAGGTAATACCCCCCTACATTTAGGGCACTGTAAGGCTAAAGCCATCTGCACAAGCCATGCTGGAGTATGATATTTACAACAGCCCTTGAAAAAAAGAGCTGCCACCGCATTGCTGTGATTTTCAGTTGTTCTCTGGCCTGTGCTAAAGGAAGTACAGAGCAATCGGTCATCTCTCTTTTCCTGGCTCATCAAAACATTCAGCAAAGTTTATCAGGCTGCGCTTCACTTGCTTTCCTACTTCAGCAAGTCTGTACCTTGAGTGGTAGGACAGCTGAGGTTGGTCTCTGCAGTTGCCCTTTCCACAGTGCTCACAGACCTGTTCCATTTCCCTTGCCTTAATCTCTTATCAGCAGTATCTGCGCTTTTTTTTTTTTTTTTGAAACCTCATATCCACCATGTCAATCTGTCATTTTTGTCAACAATGGAGAAGCGACTGAAGAAAAGGAAAACTTTAGGACACATGTACAGAGAATCAACAAGATTACATAAATATCTGAGAGAAAACAAATCAAATATGCCTTTCTGCCCTGAAATAATCGTTCACTTCTGATTTCAAATTCTTGCAATAGATCATGTAACATCTGAACTAAGACTTCTGAAAAACTCAGGGTGTTTTGCATTATTTTTGTCTCTAAGTGCGTGACTATGACTATAACTCAGTTCCTTTGTACAACCATGAACACATATGTATACACTTAGACCCCTGCCCCAACCCCGAAATGTGCTTGGTTAGGGAAGTCTAAATCCTTTTCTTGGAAGGATATCTTCACATATTAGGTTTCACATGTTGGTCAGTGAAATGAACTTTTGATGATAAAAATAATCATTCATCTTTGAACTAAATTATGAAACCATTGGAAGGAAGAAATAAGGCATAACAGAATCAGGCAGGATGTTGCTAGCATTTCTTACCACACATCATCTCTGTGTTTTGAGAAGTGACCTATGCTATCCATATATTTTTCATCACCAAGGCCACTGGCAGCCTTCAGAGAAACTGATACTGTCCTTCTCCGCAACAGTTGCTTGTTTTTCTTGTTGACAATTTTGGCTTCAGTCTTAAAAAAAAATATTTTTGCATATGTCTTAATTTTTATGTCATTTCCAAAGGCCTGCTGAATCATGAACTGGCTGTGTCCAAAACGGTCATGCTGATCTAACCTATGATATGGATACTAGTGGACACATTCTTCTGGGGAAGGCTGGGAGGAGGTGATGAAATCAGTAATTTCCTCAACTAAATAAAATACTTCTCAACATAGTGAGAAGCACTATAAATGATGCCATAGCAGATAAGGTAGAAGAATATTGAAACAACAGAATGTGTGCATGGACTCTGTGTACTTACTAAACCAAAACAAGAATACTGCTTTGCCATATGCTGGAAGATTGTGTTCAAACTCCAAAACAATTGCCTTTTGGACTTACAAGAACGTGTTAAAGGGGTGCATATATTTATGACTGGTAATATTTAATCATTACAACAATGTATAGCGATGAAAAGGAGTTGCAAGCACCTGCATGATATGGGAAAGTCAATTTATTTTACTTTCTTTTCTATTACAAGTCATGATTCAAAACCCTCAGAAGTCAACGCACAAACTCCAGCTCATCACTCATCAAAGGAACTAGGCTGATTTTGTAGGATGAGTAGGTAGTATAAGTAGAATGAAGACCACAAGCCTATAGAGCAAAAATTGGCACTCAAGTATATTTTCAATGGCATGATAGTATCTGGGCCAGGGCCAGCATCTGGAGGATGTTGGAAGAA
The DNA here is from genome assembly GCA_035590215.1 of Microhierax caerulescens. Taxonomy (NCBI): domain Eukaryota; kingdom Metazoa; phylum Chordata; class Aves; order Falconiformes; family Falconidae; genus Microhierax; species Microhierax caerulescens. The sequence goes on along the minus strand of JAVJGJ010000059.1, from coordinate 24,309,087 downwards.
ATCCCACAGCTATGACTTTTCAGCAAGCAGTTTCCTCTGAGTTCCACATTCAGTAACAGCCACTGGTCTCATGCTTCTCTGGAGGTATGAGCCCAGACTTCTTATAGCTGGTGGAGCAGAAAGAAAGGTGTATCACAATTAAACTCTGTATGATGTTTTTTTCCTTCAAAATTATGACATTATTTTAAAGGTAAAAAGCCCCAATATGCAGTCTGTTCCTAATGAAGAAAGGATTCTCTTCAGGAAAACAGTATCTCAGAAGGGTCTTGAGGAGAAGTAATTCAACAACAGCTTTACGGATACTTCTGTTTCAAAAATAGTTGAAGTGATCCTGAACTAAAATTTAATAGGAGAACAGTGAGTAGCAGAAGTGAAATTACTTGCTATCTATAGTCAGCACATCCAGTGTTTAAAAAAACCTTGAAAAAATTGGAGATGTGCAAAGAGTCACAAGACTCAATTGAGAAGTAAAGAAAATACTTTGTGAAAGTTAAAAAATCCAGTTTATTTAGGTAAAAAAAGTAGTCTGAAACATAAATTTTCTACAGAATCTTAATATCCCCATGAGGAGGAAACGTGCACCAGAGAAAGGCAACAAGAAGCAGCAAGTGAAACCTAAAGCCAGAAAACATGCATTCATAGCAAGGCAGAGTACCATCAACAGCTGGAGCTGACTACCCATGAACTGATGGGTACTTCCCTCCCACAGTTTCCAAATCATGACTAATTCCCAGCCAGGGAGGAACAATCATGTTACAAATGAGGTATTAAATGGAATTAAAGCTAAAGTGACATCTCACCGCCGTTTAGAGGCAGGAGAAGAACCTGAGGCACCATATGTAAGAAAGTAGCAGCAACCCTAAAGTGTAGAAACAGAAAGAGCATCACCATCCCAAGGTTAGTACAGACAAGTGACTTAATCCAGTGGCACACATGGTCCTTGCCGTTTTCTTATTTGATGTTCAGCTATGAAAAGATCAGGAAACCTTGCTCAAACTTGGCTTAATTATGCCATTAATTAAGCATAAATTATGGGATTTATTATAAATCGTAGAATCTAATGCAAGGGTAACTGTACAAAAATGAATGGTGTATAAGGCATGGAAAATCAGATCAGTCTAATGCTTTAGTTGTCTCAAACATTATATCTTAAATTTAATAGGCTGTGTATAATAAAGTCTCACCCTCAGTGTACAAAAGGCCATCATTTCTTTAGATCTGGTAGAGATATAAAGATACAATAACACTCTCGGGAAGACTTTATGATTGAGAAAAATATTGAAACAGACTCAGCAGTTAAAAAAAAAACCCCAAAAACAACAGGAAAAGTGAAATAAATGCCACATCCGCTCACTTAAGTTATAAATTATAGACAATTTGATTTTTTTGCTGTCTCTGTTTACAGGAAGTGTTAGCTGGCTTCTCAACTCACGAACCCTTGAGCTTTCTGTTGTGGTTATTGTGAAAAAGGAGCAAGCTGTGGAGCAGCTGCTTTATCATTTCAGATGTGTGTTACATTACACATACCTTCAGGAATTATTCCGCTCATGAATCCGCATTAGGCCACCGGTAGAGCTCTTAAGCTTCTCATTAGCTCTGCCAATACTTTTCTGACACTCAGGAGGTAAAGTTATTAACTGTGAAGTCTGCTTGTGAGGAGCCATATTCCAACTTACAACAGAGTATTTCCATACATAGAATTTGTCTCTGAAATTAAATTAGATTGTAATTCTAATTCCACCTGTTTCTTAGGGCAAACTCCTGTGCTGTCACAGGAGAAAGTACAAGGTGAATCACCTAAGACTATTCTAAATTGTGAGAAGAAAAATTATTCGCTAAAACTGTTCAGGAGAATTTGGTGCAGGTGTTTTACTGTGGGATGCAAGGGAGAAGTGTACAAACTCCTGCCCTGGGATTTCCCATACCTCCTGCCCCATCTTGTCCTACATTTTGCTTCACCTGCGTCAATTCTTCCTTTGAGCAGTAGGATTAAAGAACTAATAAAAGTACGGAAAAAAACCCACAAACCACTTTATCTCAGGCTGTCCAGTGGCCAGTCTGATTTTTGCAAGTGCTAGCTTTTCTACCACTTAGATAATAAGCAATAAAGTTTTTCAGGTTTAGAATGAATTTATTTTGTTCACCTAATACAATTTTAAAGTTTGGAACATTTGGGAAGGAGAAGTAGATTATTTGGATCCGACAGTGCAAATTGGTATAAGGCAGTGACAAAAAAATTTCCAACATTTAGAGACATTTTTTGTTGTACTTTTTTAGAAAAAGAAAAATTAAAGAAAAGATTATAAGCAAAGGGGAATTAAAAATGTCTTATTAAACTACAGACAATGCCAGCAGTATTTGTGCATTTAGCAGAAATTCTGAATTTAACTGTATAGAACAAGGAATAATGAAGTTGTATAATTACAAGGATGTGAGGGGAGGGACAATAAATACGGTCAACCAGACTGAAGGATATTTTGTATGGTAGTGCCCTCTAGAGATAAGATAGTTCAAAAAACTTGGATGGTATGGAAGAAACTCATGATTTTTTTTTTGTTCTCCTCCTCAGAACAATGAGCAAGCAAAAGCACCAGGGGATTGTGTTCATATGAAGCTCCTCGGTTCCTTCAAATGAGAACTTGGGAGTGAAAAACTTATATGGAGATGACCAGTGGGCCAGGATCCAGGCACAGAGGGGCAGCCGATCTGTCTAGCAACAAATACCTACCTGTTGTGACAAAGCGAGGAAGCGGGGAGACCTGGGCTTGAAAGATAACATGTGACGTAACTCAGGATTTAAACTGCAGATCTATTTGTAACAACTGATATAATCTAAATACTTACTAATTTCTATATAATTAGAAGGATTTACGACAGACTGCAGTAAAATAAAATTTAAAAGTACAAAATTTAACCTATAAAATATAAACAAAGAACAAAAGACAAGAAAGCAAAGGTTATCTTCCATTAATCATAAACAGTTTCAGTACTGCAAACTGGAAATAACATAAGAAATCCACAGACAAATGTAAAATCAAGCCTATTGTGAGATTTAACATCTGATAAAATACAAGCTTTACCACAAGACATTTCAGTCCTTGCTGTAGATGGTGCTGTAGTATAAATTATGCATTGCACCCTGTCTGCTGATTTTAACCTGTCACCCTATGACTGACATGCAAGTTACTGTGTGCACAGGATTAATCCACAAATTACTGTGAGGGGTCATGTAAACAATGTTGCAATTTATGTGTGGTTTATATGTGAGCAAAGGATTGATAAAAACTTTTTTTAAATGTTGAATTAATTTCTGTAATACTAATATGCTGGTGTATTGTAGACTATGCTATGCCATAGCTAGGTTTAGAAAGGTCTCTGGACTATATTTGCTGAGAAGGATAAATGTCTCATTTGTTTTGGTTTGGTTGCTCTGCCTGGGACATAGCAAGGTGAGAAGATTTCAGCCTCCTATTTTTTCCTGAGAGAAAAATCCCAGGTATTTCCAGCCTTCTTTCCTTTATACTGACTTCTTCCTTCATTGGGAATCAATGTGAGTTAATTTTCTCTATGCAGGGTAAATACAGAGCATTGGTAAAAATCAAGTTCAATGCATATGGCACAAGCAATTCTTATTCCAGAGAAGTTTCAAGGGACATCCAGTTGTGACGCCCTGCTTCAATCTGAAAGATAAACAGAATTTGCAGAGGAGAAATGGGCATCTCACTGAGACAGCTGCGTGCCGCAAGCTAGAGCCAGCTGCAGGTACAAGAGGGACCCCAGGCAAGGGGTCGGTGCAGAGGAGGGCAAAGCACTGTCCTGTCCCTGCCCATTCTGTGGCACCAGCCCCCTCCTCTCACAGGTGCTTGGGACTTTCATATTTTTTATTGCAGGCTGTCTGTGCTGCCTGCCTGTTTTGGAGTTAAAACACTGCTTGTCTCTTTTCTGCTAGCAAATGCTGATTCTTATGGTGCGCTGCAGGAAAAACACCAGCCTCCACCTTCCTCCTCCTCTCTTTCGTCTCAGTAGTAACTCCATCCCGGTAAGCACTGTCCTGGAAAGCTGCCTGTTAGCTAGCTGCTGCTCCCTCTCCTGATGGCAGCAGAAGCCATACTATTTATCTACAAAATGTAAGAGGCTCCCTGTGCCACCAGTAACAGCGATCTGGATGACTCCCGCAAGTGGACTGGGCCACAAGTCTATTCATGAACCCCAGAACTGGTTCTGCAGCTGCCACAGGTCACCCCGTCTCCCTGCAGAAGCTGCTCGCCCTCAGCAGCAAGCTTCTCCGGTTACCAGAGGTGATGCCTCATCTTCTACAAATGAAGAATGAGCAGAATGAGATTTCTGTCCATCCACTGCTGAGCATTTCTGCTGAGAGTGCTAGGAAAGTCCCACTTTTCTGCCTTGTACACAAGTACTTATCACATGGACATGAAATGCTTTTTTCTTGAAAATTAGTGGATCTGTGTCAACATACAGCAATATAGGATAAGTCCACCAAACACAATAATTGTAGGGTAAAGGCAGCAATGAAATTTAAGCAAACAAATAAATTAATTTGCCTTGGAAAAAGCAGGTGATATTGCTTAATGCTGCCAAAATTAAATAAAAGTAACTGAACATGGAATAGCCAAAGATCACTCTTTGGATTTTTATTCTGGATTTTGTTCAGCATCAGGACACACTGATATAAACAGATGATAACATGAGTTTCATACGAGTCTTGCATGCTTCTTTGATGCAAAATATAACATGTTTACTTCAGCGCAATACTGGGACTGAGAAAAATTCAGAAAGTTCTGTTCTCATCCAGATGCAGGTGCCTGAATCCAAACACCCTTTCTTTTCTTTCTGACAAGCTAACTGGTATTACAGCAGCGAAGGGAAGCTTCAGCCCCCTGTCACACTCGGAAGGGTTGGGTGGCTTGCTGTCAATGGAGCCTGCAGCTCCACCGCCCAGACCTGGGCTTGGCAGGTGCTTGTCTGATGCCAGACAAGTGCTTAACAGGCTACCTGCGGGGTGCATGGGGCGAGGAGCTCGCTAGCAACAAGTGCACAGAGGGTGGGTCTTCAGCCACACCCCAAAACCAATCTGGCTTTCATGTCATATTGTTTCATACTCAAATTATCTCCAGTGATGCGAGATTTCTGAAGTTATCAGGCCAAGAACTTCTCTAAGTCATTTTCTTGTACACCTTTGACTAATCCTTTTGTTTTTAGAAAGGAGACCCGGTCTTGCTTAACTTCTCTTAGTGTCAGGTTTCCGGGAAAAAAAGGCTTTCACTGCACTGTAGTGTTTATAGCACAGTATCTGCTAATTGTTTTGCTGGAAGCAGCAGTTGTCCCTTGGGCCTCCCAGACTAGCCTGCAGCCCATTTTAGCAAGCTCTTCTGCATTATTGTATGCTCTATTCCATCCCTTCTAGCTGCAGAGACACCACTAGTCCTGCTGTGCAACACAGACTGCATCCTAAGCCAAGGAAGAAATATGCCAAAAGGGGAAATGAGGGAAGAGATGCAGAGAAAGAGAAAACACTGTATAAGCAGCTTCACATTAAAATGGATTCTCTGTTAAAATACCATTTGAGTTTATCATCAGCTTATACCTGTTGTCCAGATATTTTTTGCCCCCTACTTTTCTATGAATTGTCAGTCCCAGCTCTTAGATTATTGTTAGTCACAGCTCAGGGAAAAATCCTACCCTTAATATTCTGGGTGATGCTGGGAGAAGCAGAGCAGGGGCAGTTGCAGAGGAGTGTGTGCAGCTTTGATCCCGACCCGTTTTAGCTTCAAGGACACAGGGAACCAGAAACAGAGTCCAACTGTACTTCTGTGCACTGCTTTGAGAAAGATGCTCAGGCATATGCCTCCTCTAGCTCTAATCTGTCACACATGGACAGAAGAGGTTAAAAGCAGTGATACGATGGCCTAAAACCGGACAGTCTAAGTCGGAGTTTGGTAAAATGACTGATAAGCCGCGAGAGGCTACCTCTGCTACAATGATGCCCTAAGCATAAGCATCAAGTAACAGCGCGACTGCCAGGCTGAGTCACATGGCTGGGCAATGCGAGGGAAGCTGGTCCGCAAAAGCTGCAGGGCTAAGAGAAGATGGGAGTAGCGAGCTGTGCTCAGCCGGTGAGCACTTTCACTGGAGAGGGCAGGACTGGGTCTTGTCTTTGGTGCCTGGACAGCCAGCTGCCCCTGGAGCTCTCTGCCTGCCAGGGGGACAGGCAGGCTGCGTGCCAAGGGGAGGGACAAACCCTGGGGGCACCTGCCAAGCGCTTTAACCAAGCCTCTAATTTAAAAGCTAAGAGGTCAGCTAGGTTCTCTCCCCTCTGCTTTTCGCTTTCTGAGCCTAGCTGCAGTCTCCTGCAGCCCCCTCCTTCCCTGCAGTGTTTTACAGGACAGAGCTGAGCAGCAAATGTAAAATGTGCCACTTCCAGTCAGACACTGGAATAGCAGTGGGCTGCATCATCGTAACCTTCATTAAGATTCAAATTTGATAGCAGAAATTGTCAGTTCTTGTATCTCCTGGAAGTTACTTCACAAAACTGTTTATCACTGATGAAGTGCTTGTGTCAATAAAAAAAAAAAACAAACCACCAACAAACCATAATGGTAAAAATGAGCTAGACGCAACCTATTCCTAATAAATAATTGATGTGTTAATAATTTGCTCCTAAATTTACAGTCAGATTTCTGTTGTCTCAGATCTATGTACAATAGCAAACACATATCAAGGATAATAACATATTTTTAAAAAAACCAACAACCCAAACCCAAAAAAGCAGTACTTTGAGCGACCACTGAAAAGGAAACAAGACTCTCATCCATTTCTAGGGAATTCTTTTTTTCCCCAATTGTGTCACTGATGTGGTACCATTATTTTACCAGTGACTATGTCTGCTTTTCTATATTTTTTTCCCCTGACACATGTTTACAGTAGCTTGACCACTCCAATACTTCTCTAAAGGTTCAATATATTGGTGTAAGCAACTGATTCAATTATACGCAGTTTATCTCAATGACCAAATTTAAATAAGGAAATAGCTCACACTATGGATAAGCACTGAGATGATAGTTTTGAACACTGAATTATTGGTTCTTGATATTTTTAAGATCCCATTGAGTACTGTCTGCATTATTATGTTGCAAATGCTTGTATACATCTGGTTGGTTGTTTAAATTTCTTATTCCCCTTTGCCTTTCTATTCAGCCATTCCTCTTCTAAACGATTTTGTCTTTTAAAAGTGAATTTGAATTCCACTCATAACCTTGAATAAATGGAGGTCCCTGGAGTATTCTATCTTTTGAACCATGGGCCAGATCTGTGGCTAAGGTAGGTCAAAGTAGTTGCACTGTCCTCAATGCCAACACACTGTCTTTGGGGATCTGATATTTTAATGGCCACCTATTTAATGTAACTAATAAATCAAGTATAATGTAATTTCCAGCACAACAAATATAGTCCTGAGAAATGCAGTTATGTCATTTCTCCCATATGTTCAGATAAATTCACAATGTTTTCATTAGCATGCTTTCCTACAACTGCACGAAAAAGCAAAGAATATTTTCTACTACAGGACACTTGAATACAAATTAGCATCATTACCATAAAAGAACTGTGCAGTATTTTTAGCAGATCATTAATTAAGACAAAAATTAATAGATAAAGGATAGTTGATTTAAATAGTTCCTACCTCTGATAACTTATCTACTTCATAATATAACATTGGTCTGTTCTCTATATTTTTAGCTGTAACAGAAGTATGAGTGTTGTAATTAAACTACATGATATGAAGTTAGCTTAAATATATCTGTCCAGAGCAGCGCTACAGTAGAATTTTAATGCAAAAGTGAAGTTCTGCTGAATTTTCACAGTTCAAATTTCCATTCATTAATTTCATTGCTATTTATATCTTATTGTGAGATTTGTCTTCTTAATGTGTATTTATATGATGTCTATTTTTATCTGAATTATATTTAAAACAGTAGTACTTGGTTTAATAGGTCTCCTATGTTCATAGCTTACAATATGGAACAAAATACAAGTCTTTCCAAAAGGTTTGAAGGAAGAAAATGTCTGTGCTGGCTTCAGGGACTTTCTCTCAGTTCCACTTGACAGATGCAGTCATATTTTCGGGCAGAGCTCAGCAACAGAGCATCTCGATTGCATGCAGTAACATTTCCCCTAACAGCCTGTTCAGTTAGAGTGGCTCCCATGACGTGCAATGCCATCCATGTTGTATTCACTTGGTTTTCAAATGTAACAGAACTTGCAATATCATTTGCATTCATTTGCATTTCAGTGTTGACATGAAAAATACTGAAACTAGTTATGAAAGAACAGATATATTTGGTCATTTACCATTTTATGACTAAGAAGCCCCAAGGGGGACTGAAGTGATTGATGGCTTCTGATAGTTACTTAAAAAGATTAAGTTGCTTTGGTTTAGGCCAATTTATGGCTTTCTGCAGGCAATCAAAACTCCCATTAAATGATTAGGACCAGCAAAGAAGTTTACTTTACTCACATTTGCCTCAAAACCTACAACTCCCAGTTGTGTCTTTACACTTGCCACAACCTGTTCTCAGCAAGAGGAGAGCTGCTCCTTGCTCTTCCAGTGCTCTCTGGCAGGTGCATTAAACTGATTCTCATATCTACAACTCAGGCAGTAAAACACGCATCACTGTCTAGAAGGGAGACTACCAGCAGGGTGAGAACCTGTCTGAGTTGTTGAGCCCATGCAGTAGTGGCCAATGTGTTGTGCTCTACTGAAGCGGGTGAAGCACCTCAGGACACTGTCCTGGGACCTGCTCTGTATAAGATCTTTATTACTGAAGAGGAAGAGGAGGTAGAATAAACTCTCATGAAGTTTGCGGGAAGTGAGCTGAGCTTGAGCCAGCAGTGAGCCCTGGCACCAGCACCAGCCAACAGCATCCTAATGGGCTGTGCTAATAGGGAGGGGATCATGCTTTACTCAGCACTTGTCAGCATCTGGTATGCTCTGTCCAGGAGGGACTCCAAGATAAACTAAAGTTCAATGTAGGAGGTAAGTGAAGTAAGTTCAGTGAAGGGAACCAACATGCCTAAGGGGCTGAAGCACTTGTCCTGATAGGAGAATATGGGGGAGCTGGGCCTGTGCAGCCTGGAGCAGAGATGACCTTGGGGGAACCTGACAGCAGTCTTGCAACACATGCATGGAAGTTATGGAGAAGATGGAGCCAGGCTTTCTACTGAGGTGTGTGGTGGGAGGAAGAAAGATCAGTATGCAAAATTGGAATATGTTGCCCAGAGAGATTTCAAAACCCCTGTCCTCGCAGGTTTTGCAGCCCTACCTGGACAAAGTCCCCAGAAACCTGAACTTGGTGTAGACCCTGTTTTAAGAAGGTTGCAGTAGAGGCATTGTGAGTATCCTTCCAGCCTGAATGATTGTATGACACTGTGATGCTACAGAGCTGGATAAATTATTACAGTGGTAGGTAAGATTTGCTTTGAAAATTAAGCAGAAATGCTCTATAGATTAATATGCCTGTGTCAACTTATTTCCAACAATGCTAGCAATCTTTCTTGCATGAATTACTTTGCTTCCTTTCCCACTTGATGTGCCCTTCATTTAAAGTCAAAGAATTTGCTTCTTCTTTTTATTCTAATATTGCTACAACTTGTGACAATATAAATCTCTTTTATAACGTACTCCCTCCCCTCAGTCTCTCCAGGTACTCCTCCTTCTTCTCCCCTCTCTTTTTTATCTTCAGCATTTTCAACTGCTGTGACATGATCAAGCTCATTCATAAAAACATCTGGCCTCTAAATCACTGTCTCTCTCTCATTGTTCAGTGCAGTCTTTACTTGGCATATGTTGGAAATCACTGGGAGCAGTTGAAAGCCTCCTCATTCTTTCCCTTTTTCAGCATGTCTCTAAAGCTTTCACAGTTCCTTACAGACCCTTTCACAACAGCAGTCCTAAATATCAGCTTTGTTTCTGTCTTAAGTGCCTGTATGTTCTTACACTCAGTATTTCTCCTTTGATGAAGGAACCGTTGTCTCTGTACCTTTTCTAAGGAAAATGGTATAAAATGATGGTGATGATTACTTTTCCTGACTAGTATTCATTAATGAAATATAATTATTTATGTAAATATTTACAAATGTCTTCCATGGAGCCACCACAGGATGTTGTCCAAATCGATGGCAATTGATTCCCAAGGTATCAGATTAGAAATTCACACAGCGTAGGCAGGATCAATGTAGACAAATTATAATGGAGCTCCACACACACCAATTAGTCTGCCAGCAGTCACAAACGGATGATTTCTCATTCAAGCTGACTTCAGTCAGAAAGTTTGGTTTCCAGCTCTGGGCCCTACTCCAGTGTTATGTGGTTATAAACCAGGCCAGATTAAATCTGTATGTCTCTGCTGATTAAATGTGTGCAGGGAGGGCCAAGGATGGTTTGTGACAGAAACCTGTTTTATGTGTCATGGCAACGTAGACTTGATTTCTGCCAAGGAAATGCTTTGTAAATATCCATGATAAACTATGTTGGCTTAATAAACAAGTATTAAAATCACCTTTACACAGCCAGCGTAAGACTTTCTTACAGTGTGTGCCCATGTGATACAGAGAATTGAAAATTCTGTGACTACTTAAACGGTCTTTTAGAAAACTATAGTGGGTTGATTATGAAAAGGGTTATTAGATTTAGCATGCCAGCCTGTCTTATTTATTCAGGAGGACATCTCAGTCTCAGTGAGAACAAGAGCAGAATTTCCAGTGAGTACAAAGTTTTTTAACCATTAAATTTACACTTTTGCTTTTCAAGAGACCAGGGATCTAACTGATGCAATGTTGATATTGTCAAAGCTAGAGAGGCTGGTAAGGAGTTAGGGGTAGAAGGTAGTTGTGAATTTCACAAATGTGGATTTCACCATCAACAATGTATGTATGACACCCTGATTCATACACAGACGTGGCAGGAAGGGAAGGTGCTGCTCACGCAGGAAAAAGGAAAAACAAGTGGAACCAACTCAGTCCAGGACAGGACTGCAATGTGAAGGCATGCTCTGGCTCTTCTTGTTTCAGCCTTTAAGAAAACTTCATAATGCTGGATACAGTCTAACTCTTGGAAGTTAATTTCCTGTTTCTGGGGGATTTTCTTTTGCTAATTTCATATCCTTTCATCCCACAGCTCTGCAGCAGGGATGTACAAGGAAACCAGGCCAGAATAAGAAAAAGGAAGAGGTTTGCTACATAAAAAAAAAAAAAACTTAATTAAGACTGCAAATTCAAATAAGGATACCAGTTTAAAAACTGTCTGTGATACTTCAGTCTCTTGTGTTTGTGCTTCACTTCCTTAGCTATATGATTGTATATTATCTTCTTTTCCACAGAAACCAGCACAGCTCATTTGTGAACAGCATAGATATGCTCCTTAATGTTTTCTTGTCTTATTCAGTATGTGGCCCTATGCCATACTTACCGCACACTATTTAAATTCAGCTCTCAGTCAGTATTATCCATGTCTTTGTGGATTTCATGCTAAGATCTTCATCTCAGGAGTCAGGCTTGGAGTAGTCTATCTCACAGCAGGTGTTGGAAATGGTGCTCAAAGCCCCAGCATTACACAGAGAATGTTACCTGATATGGGTGAAAAATCCACATGGATGATTGTGAGAGAAGGATCTACTCCAAGCCTAGGCCTTATTTAATATAAATGTAGCCTGTATACAAAGCTAAAATGGTTCTTTATTCTGACTAGTCTTGTCCATAGCAGTCCTGGAACTGCAGCTGCTTGTTAGCTTTCTACAGGTTTGAGATGGTACTTGTTCTGTTGCAGGTAATAACACCTGAATTTTTAGCTTACCAAACCTCTTCTGTGACTGACTTATGTGTTTGGGAAGAATTAACAATGTGGCTAAGTTTGGGTATATTTCAAAAAAATCCTCTTAAAATATGCATTTTATGTAATTTTTATAACTGTGCCCCAAAACATGGGTAGTTTCAAAAAACTATTGTCAGCATTTCTTTATTTACTCGGGAAAAGGAACAACGTTTACCTTAGTTTCCCCTTTGAAAAAGACAACTTTCTTAGGTGAAAAATGTGAAACCCAAGACAAAACCTACAGTGGCAATGTCTGGTTCATAATGGCAAGATAATTGGGAAGCATGAACCATGGTAATGTGGGGAAATCTCAGTAATGGGTGGTGGTACCAGACCTGCTTACAATTTAAACTAGGTAGCTCCATAACCATGTTAACACAGGAATCATAGATAAGTTAATTGGAAGAGAGGTTTGGTGGCCATCTGGGCAAGCTTCCTACTCAAAGCAAAACTATTGCTGGCAGAATAATAGGTCTGTCAGGGCATTGTTAGAAGAATTTTGAAGACATTCAAGGATGGAGATCCATGACCTACCTGGCTCACCTGTTCAACTGGTGAGCTAGTCATTCCCCTAGGAAAAAAAAAGTTTCCCTAAATCCAATAAAATTGTCCAAAAAAAAAGTCCAATAAAACCTTCCAAGATGCAGCTTGTACCCATCAGTCCTGGTTGTCTGGCAAGAGGCTTTGTAACTTTGTAACTCTCCTTCAAAGAGTTGTGTCTTTGTTAGGAGATCACATCTTTACTTTCTCTTGGTCAAACTAAACAAGTTCTGTTCTCCCAGACCTCTCCTTGTAAGGCAAGGACCCTTGTCCTCTTGGGACACTTCGGATGGATCACCCCTCTTGACGTGGGGGCCCAAAACAAGGCACAGTACTTCAGATGCCGCTTCACCAGTGTCAAATAAAGAGGAATAATAACTTTTCCAATGTAGCCCACTATGCGGCTTACAGTAATTGTGGTGGGGGTGCAGCATTTGTTCATCTCTCACTAGACACCCACTGTACTCCCCAAGCTTATGGTCCTTCAGCAGGGCTGCTGCTCAGATAGCTGTCCCACAGCCTGTGCCTACACAGCAGGTTATTGCACCCTTGGATGTACGACTTCACACTCCTTGTTGAATGTCAGGAATTTTCTGTTGGTTTAGTCCTCAGATTTATCAAGGTCCTTCTGGGCCAAGCTCTGCCTTTTATTTTGCCATTCTTAATTCGATATCTGCACATTTGCTGAAGGTGTACTTTGTGTGATCCCTGTCGCTGATAATGAACAGTATCAGCCCTGGTATTGACTTTTGGCTGTTGTGGGTAATGTGAAGTAAGTAGCTGTCAATTTGTCAGTCTTGTAGCAAACTCACCAAACAAGTAGAAGCTTACGGGCATATCTGTAACGTACTGTACAGCTTTTGGTGGAAAAACCCCACAAAGCTGGTTCCTAGGTGATATATCCAGGAGCACTAGCCACCGTCTCTATGTTGTGCTGTGTAAAAATGCCAACTTATTTGGGATTAAACTGAGAATTTCTTTGTGGTTCTGTGTTAAAAACAGTAGACTATTGAACATGTAATGGATTCTTCTTACTGCTAGAGACAAAAGTTCAAGACCAATTGAGTTTTCGGTTTTGGGTTTGGTTTTTTTTTTTAATATTATAGTAAGAGTTTAATATTTTCTCTCCCTGTGGTGTAGGTGAATTTTTCATTTTGAAGTGATAGATGGATCTCATTAGAAGTTCCCCATTATTTTATAATGCCTTACAGTAAATCTGTATTGCACCACGGTACATTGCTGTTCTGCCTTACAATGCAGAAGCAAGGCATTGTTCAACAATCCCTTTGAAAATGCAGTGTGAATTTGAAGACAGAAATCATGGAAAAACTCTGAAGGCACAGTTTGGAAAATCTCAGTGCTGCTGCTTTAAATAGGCTTTTGATACCCATTGGCAGTGACAACTCAAATAGTTTGTCAATCTCTGTGACTAAATCCTTGCTGAATCTGTAGTCTAGGTAGCATTACAGGCTTTTATTTTTCTTCTCTTTTTTTCCTTTTTTTTTTTTTTTTTCTTCTTCTTTCTGCTTTTTTTCATGTTTTTAACTGAATGTAAGCCTTAGGAAAAATATTTTTTCCTTCCTTATCTTTTTTTCTAATAGGTGCATTCACAAGAGAAAACTATAGATTTTTATGTATGTATTTACAGATTTGTTGACCATCTTCTACAGGTATTAAATACAAAAACAGTTAAAGCTACTTTTTCTTTTTTCTATGTCCTCTTTCACATGATAAATTAATGTGAGAAAAATATGTATTCTATTGGTGCCTGAAAATTCAGGAAGAAGCTCAGAAAAGAGTAGTAGCAAAAGAAGACAAAATTTTATTAGAAGGCAGTAGGACCATGTTTAAAATTAGCTCACCCCACAGCAATAAAAATGAACTCTTTTCTGAAAATGCAGTCAAATTTATCATAAATGTAGAAAACCTCATAGACATTTTTATGGGTAGTTATGCACATGGGAAAGTTAAAAAGTCACCTTCAAACCTGCATAAAAAGATAGCTGGCATCAAGGCACAGTGTGTTAACTATGAGTCATGTGCGGAGATTGTTGCGCATATATATCAGCAAAAATGACAATCTGAAAAATTGCTGTACAGTTGCGTAAATGCAATTGTCTTGTTTTAATCTGCATTTCTTAGTATATGCATCTATCTTGCCTATATATTCCTAATTTGGTTTATGGACAAAGATTGCCAAACCCAAAATCTCTAAGGATTTTAAATGGCTAGCATGTAAAAGCAGTAATTTGGATGAATACAGAGCAAGGAACTATATTTTCAAGTGGGCATGCTAGTGGCTGAGAATGAAGCATTTATGTGAATGAAATGCAAGTAAATGAAATTAAGGGAGCATGTCATCTCATGGCATTTTTTATTTGGTTTGGCATTTTTCTATTTTCTCTTTGCAGAAGATTACTCTGGAGCTAGATAAAGAATAGAACTGTTTACCTTTGTTTACAAAGACAATAAAAGGACATCTTGCACCTTCCAGATTAAATATTGTACTGCTCTTTAATTACTTCAGAACACTGGAAGAGCACATAGATTAAAATGTAATATGCTTTAAATGATTATATTAATGGTGATATAGGAAACTATATCTAAAAAGTGTAAAGTAAGATGATATTAACTATGGAAGCTCTTTGCTAAAAGATGTTCTAACATGGCTGGATACTGAATGCTCTTAAAATAGTGATTATTTTTCTGAATTTTTCCATTGTCTTCTAAGATGTTCTAAGACTTTTACAAGCTGAGTAAATTATGATGGAATTAAAGACAAGGAAAAGAATAAATAAATTTTGCAGCTAAAGCTTTGCCTGAGTTCCATGCACATGTAGAAAATGTTCTGCTGATTTGGATCCCAAGTATCTAATTTTAGAGAGCTGAGGCTGATGAATGGCTGCACCAACAAAATTGTTGTATGACTCACAGCTCAGAGAAGGATTTTCATATTCTACAGCCTCATCAGACAATGGTGATGCTCAGTGCTAAATTGCTGTATGCATGCTGTTACAGAATGTTTTGGATGCCTTAGCCTTTGTGCTGCTGAGACCCTCCTGTTTGCAGGTGTACAGCCTGCCTTCCCCCAGCAGTGGGGGCTGCCCATCACCCCAGATACTTGGGCAGGGTCCCCCAGGGCCCTGGGACAGGATTTTCCCTTCCATGATTTCATGGTCTTGCTTTCAGGCTGTTCCTGTGGCCTTGTGCTGGCAAAGCTGAGAATGTGGCTGTGGTGGATTCCAGAGGAAGCAGCTGTGGCAGACAGGAGAAACAGTCTTTGCCCCCTTTCCCTCGGCTGAGGCTTTGGGGGACATGAGAGATCCGATAATACACTTCCCTGGAGCGTAGCGGTCAGCGAGGATGCAGCCCCAGCCCCAGCCAGCACGTGCCAGTCAGAGGTAAAAGCATGGTAAGCAGGAACTGCCAGCAGGAGTTTGAGCAGGTCCTGATGAAACCTGTGTCCTTTCTGCAGGATAGTGCTATGGGGGAGCCCTGCTGCGCTGGAGGGGAGCCCTGGGGTGGTTGGTCACCTGGGGACCCCCACCACTTCTCTTTCCATTGGCTGCTAAGGAGAGTTTTCCCTTTACTTTTCTCTGTCATGTTGATTTTATTTTTTCCCAAGGTAACTCTCACCGTTAGCTTTGGTATGTGCCATGAACTGTGAGCTCTGCTTGTAAATTTGTGTGCACTGATTTCAGCATCCACTGTGCAACAATGCCTCTTTCTGCAACTTACTAATATGTTTCTGTGCCCACACATCTTTTCTTGCCTTGACTTTTAAAAAAATATTTTTTGTATCCCAAATCCATGTTCCTTGATTTATGTAGAGTATAGTTGCCATCTACCCTTTTGTATATGTGCTAAAACCCACAATGTCATCACTACATCCTATCTAATGCAATGTTACTGTAATTTTTCAGGTTTTCATATCCCTCCAACTAACTGACCTATGTTGCTAAAAGGCACGTGTACACACAGGCAAACACACACGTGCACAGACAAGGACACGCAGATTCTTTAACACTTTGCAGTCACTCTCCTTTTCAAAGTAATTTACTGCAAAACAATAAAAAAAAAATAGAACTGGTAAACATAGCTTTCATTATTATTGACATTTAATTAGTTCATATAGGGTCAAATCAAAATGCCTTCTTCTCAGTAGCTATTTAGGGGAAAGAAAAAAGACAAAAAAGAAAAAAGGAGAGTTTAAATCCTGTTCACATGTCTGTACCTACAGTGGCAAAGCAATTATTAAATATAAAAAAGATGGTGGCAGTTTTATTTATCTTCATGCAGTGTGAATTTAGGGCAGGGATCTAACACAATATTATCAGAGAATGCTGACAGACCATTGTTAATTCATCATCTGTACAGCTCTCCTGCAGCAGGTTGGCTATTAAACCTGCTGCTCATAGAAGTGGGACAAACATGCAAATTAGCTCAGTACAGGTGTTACATTGTTCCTCTCCTCCTGACTCACCTAATGGAGATATAGTCTGTACTCCATACAGGGCCATCTAAACATTTAATTCCATATTATCATCAACTTTTTTTTTTTAATAAAAAAAAAAAAAAAGAGAGAGAGAGGAGAATGCAATAAACCCTATCAGGCATAGTATGCTTATGGGAAAATGATAAAAGGATACTTCCAAAACAGATGCCACATAAGCAATTAATTGATTTTATTAATCAGAATAAAAATCATACAGACAATTAAGGCCTCCTTACATGGTTCACTGAGGTTCACTGGATATCAGTGCTCCATGGCACAACTGTAACAGTATCAAGCCTGGTCCCCTGATTAGTGCAATCACCTGGGATGTGCTGGATGCAGCTGTGAGTCCCTTTAAAACCTTGTTTCCTCCAACCTGTAAGCTATTATGGGGTAAGGGTTTATCTGCAAAGGAAAAAGCACGTCCTGCCCACTTTTTTAAGAAAACTCACATGAGGGATAGAATCTAGCTTTCGGATCTTGGGTGCAAAATGCATTTACCTTCAGCTGGGAACTAAGCGTGGTCAGTATTTCTGAACTGCCTAATTTTAGACAGTTTTCTGTGTGTGTATTTGGTGAGGGGAGCTGAATGTCATTCTGATGCAACTCATTCACTATAGAGGAAGCCTAGCTGCACACTTGCTGTACTTGATCTAGACCTTGGGCTCCTATGTACTTTTATAAATGCTGTCTGAAGAAAATAAACCTAGTGTTTCTGTAAAAACGATCAGTAGTAAATATATCTTCGCTACGGGAATAAGCTCAGGAAATTCCAAAAGTTTGCATAAATTACTGTTTTGTATGAAAAGAAAATTAGGAGATAAATTTTATTCAACAAGTGACTTAATGAATGGATTTTGCTAGAAATCAGTTCTAAAACAAGGGTGGTTTTTTTTCTCTTTTGGACAGTACTTGAAGGATGCTGCAGACAACGTACTTGGGAGAAGGAGGGCAGATGGGTGAGAAAAAGACACTCAATTGGACAGGAAAGTAAAGAAGAAAGGTAAATCCAGGCTGTAGCTAACATTAATTTGCTGTTCCAGTCTTCTTTCTGTTGTGCCTTATTAATACTACTAAATTTCTAGGTATGATTTAAAAAAATGGAGTTGCTGCAGAGACCAGAAAGCTGTTTGATATACAGATACATGTCTGATTTGTTTTGTTCTTTTCTTCATTGATATATCAGAATAGCATCCTCATGAATATTAAGTGATTTTGCAAACAAGAATCGGGATATGTGCAAAAATGTAGGGATACAGTTCAGTCTGTGATGGATATGAGGAATAAAGTGTAGATGTGATATTGCTGGAGGCAGGAGATCAGTTTGGGTGTCAAAAGCAGGGCAACAGAGCCAGATTTCCACATGTTCAACAGTCCCAGGTACATAGGTGAGCTGGATGGTGTTGAAGGATTATATTTCACATGTTTAATAAACCTTCAGCTTCCTCATCACAGATTGTTATTAACAACGTAGGTTTGTCTCAGGAATACTTTTCAAAGTATTAAGCCCATTGCTGCTCCTAAACTTCCAGTTTACTGAAAATCTAATTTCTCCCTACTGTTAAAACTGAAGAAGATGTATTTTTCCCTTTTCTAAAAAAACAAAATACCTTATGCATAGCTCCTCTAGTGAAGAAAGACTACCATAATTACTTATAAACAGAACGATATAAGAGAGCTACTACTAGTTCAGACTGTGCTGGCAGTCTCCAAGTTGTCTCCAGAGCCTGCAAAAGAATACTTTGTGTATATATAATTAATCATTGTTCATTATTCATTTTGTTAAATAAATTTCAGTCTTGCCTATTAGGTTTTTGTAGGGATAGGTTAATTAAATAACCAATTATCTTAAACAGAAATTTCTACCTATTCCAAACGCGGCAGAAATTAACTTCAGCTGCAAACAGTTTTCACAGGAGGTGTCTCAGCTGTTAAATGTCATGCAGTCTGTATTTTAACAGGGAGAAAACTCAGGTGGAAAAGGTAAATAAGATTCCATAAAGTTAACCACAAAGCCCACATTTGTTCTGGAAAAAAGCCCACATTGATAGGGCTCTGGCACTTGCATGTATTTTGAAACTGCTTTTGCTTGAGATCTGCTTTTAAGCTGGGCCTCCTCTGCTTGTCCCCTCCTGAGCTCCGCTGCAGACGCTGCCAGCGATGCCCATGGCAGACCATGTCCTCTGTTGATGTGGAACATGAATCCCACCCGCAGGCCCACTGGCCAGCCCAGCCTTGTCCCATCCCTTCCCCAGGGAGGTGCCCAAAGCCCCAGGCCCTGCCATCTTGCCCTGGGAAGCCTCTATCCACCCCCTGCAAACAGCCTCAAGGAGACTCCAGCCCCCACCATGCCCTGGCATAGTTCATTAAGCTGAATACAGATATTTGTTTTTTCTATGTCTACATTTGCGATGCTGTGAGCTTATGGAGTATTAACTTCACCCTCACGTAGACCATAAAGTAAGTCAGAAGAAGTGTGTTAGAATAGCTGTACCCCAAAAGAGCCCATTTTCCCCAGAAGCCCACAAAGGAAGCCTACCCTCAGCTACAGGCAGAGAACTAAAATCAAGTGGTTTAAATTCCATTCTCCATGTTTATCTGATTTGTGGAATAGCAGCATGTAGCAAAGTATATCACAGCTTGCAAGATCACACTGCCAGAATGCAACCCCTGTGAATCAAGCAAACCGACAGATCAGATTCATGGAAAGGGAACTGTACGACCTGAATATTTTAAATCTTAAAGGTTACATACATATATATGTATATGTGGAAGTTTTGGTTCTAGTATTGTAATTCAAATTTGGAAGAATAGATGTTACACCATTTGTGAAAAACATCACAGTATCTTTTATAAGCATGACTGATGAAAACCTCAACTTCATATGTCTCCTTTTTCGTTATTTGCCTTAATCTGAATATCTTATGATTTTGGGTTTATGTGGTGTGCCTTCAACTGCAAGAAATCAAGGGCCATGTGTGCTGTAGGAAGATTTCTAAAGTTTCTGTGGAGACAGGGACATACCTTGTATGAGTCACTTAAATTTGTTCTTCCTGTTGTTGCCAGGCTTCTTTCGCTGAAGGTATACATAATCATTTGAGTTGGTTTAACGTAAAGAGAATTGACACCAGGGTTTGCAGTAATCCAAGAACAAGTGTAAAAATAACACAAGAGAGAAACACAAGATCACTCTGTATAATATGCTCACTTGAATACTTCCATGGCACTTAACTAAACACACAGGTACTCTTTATTTTAAAAGTGTAATAGATGCCAGATGGAAGCCAGGTATCACCAGCCTCAGAGACAGGTCAAAGAGAACAGTGCTGCTTTAAATGGTAACAGCCCAAAGGCAGAATTTCTGTCCCATGGAAGAAAATGGCAGAATTTTACAGTGTGAGGACTTGTTGTCATTCCATGAGAAATAACTTCATTTAATGAGTTTATTTGAATAACATGTCAGAGGTATATAATGGAAAAATTCATTCAGAAACAGTCAAAAATAGGTCAGAGCTGATTATGAATAACATCATTCTAAACCATAACAATTATTTAAATTCCTTCTGGTAAAATCTTATGTAACTGTCATTGTCACTTTGTCATATTTCTTATATTTTAATTGAAATTAAGATACACATTTTAATTTATAGGATAGAAGTAAGCATCAGCAATTATTCAGAGTTATAGTCATCAGGCAATTTGTAGCCAGCAGCAGCTTGGCTATCTTGCCATCAGCTCTGCCTTAAAAGCTTGCACATTTTTGGGGTGGTCAGCAGTATACACAGCTGGTGGTCAGAGACCATTTGTGGCAGATCAGAATTCCTAATGTAAATTTTGACATGTTAAAAACCCAAGGATATCACTAGAGCTATTCTAGCTGGAAAATTACTTCAGGCCACTGTGAGCTTTCTCTTTTTCCTAAAATTAATAATGGAAGGCAGAAAAATCCTGCAAATTTGCTCACAGTATGGAAAACGGTAAAATAAAAAAAAAAACCCTCATGACTGCTGATACTTTGTTTTTGTCAAAGAAGTTAGTGTTCTTTAAATAATTCCCAGCTGACACTTTGGTTACTTGCCATCTTAGTGAAAAATGTCAGAAATTCCCTGGAGCACCATGGAATACGTAAATTTTGAACCATAGCTCTAAATCTCTCCATTCACACGAAGGATCATGGGGTTTTAATGACCCAAATGGGTCAGTACCTTTGATTTATAGCTCACCTAATGGTTCAGCCCGTGCTTGTTTACGTTTGCTGTTCTTTGGCTATACAGAGAGCAGTAATGTCTGCTATTCTTCATTGTAGGAGCTCAAAAAGGGAAGGAAATACAAGACTCTTATTTTAGTCACACCAACAATTACTGAAGATGTGAAACTGAGCACTTGTAATGTGTAGTGCTCCACCAAACTGAACTGCAGATAAATGCTGGGAAAGAATAACAGGGAAAACTGCAGTTCGTTTTGAGCATTGGCTGAAGTGTCTCTTGCCACCTTTGCTGGGATAGATCCATTATTAACATTCCTTGTGTTCTTCAAAAGATAATGCTCAGCCTTTTCCCTGTGGCCAAATCCCATTCAGCAATCAAAGCAGTGAAGTGATAAGTAACTATAATTAATATAGTAACCCCAAGAAACCATGAGTGGAAATAAAGGATAAGCACTCTAGTTTTATGATAAAAAAAGCAGAGAAAGAGCACGGAGGCTGTGTATATCATAAGAAAGTAGGTGCATGAAACACCCAAAAGGAGGATGGGAAGGACAAGAAAATCCTGTTGGAACGCTGGCTGCCTCCCCCTTTTCAAGCACTGCACAGGCAGCTTGACAGCATTGCTCTGCAAAGACGCGGTGTCTAAAATCATAGCTCTTATTCTGTGCCACGTGATAAATTGCAAACATCATATTGGGAAAAGAGTCAGCACACACACCTTTGGCTTTTCACTGGCCTATCAGCATAAATTAAGCCCTGTGGTTTGGGCTTGTTTCCCTTGAAGTGCTTGCCCCTGAGTTAACCTGGGGCTAACAAGGTCTGCTTGGAGGTTGGCTGGCTGTGCTGTATTCAGAGGCTTGGGATTCACATTTACATAGGCTCCAGCATGTAGGATGACACGTATTCCAGAAGCCCATCGCAACAAATCTGTTCTGCTGTGTCAAGTGCCACGGTATCTTTTTTACCTTTTTCACTCTACCATGCTGTCTTTCTGATGCAAACAGAAGTATGATCAAGTACAAACCAGCACGTGGTGATAAAGCAACAAAGTTTTCCTATAGGATGGAATTTGTGCCCCTGCGGTGATAGGTATGAAATGCATCTTCAGCTGCCATCTGTATCCTAGCAAAGTTGGTTTGCTGTCCTGGGAGTGGGCAGACATCCATCAGCTTGGCAGATGTGTGTGCTTCCAGTGCCACACAGCACCGCACAAAATAAAGGTGACCTTCCAGCCCAGGAAGTCTGATTGTCTGTTCATCTTGAATTTCAGTATTCAAAGGATGTAACCATGTGATTGACAGACTTCTGAGGAGAGGTACACCATGTTCATTTGCAGCTTGTGAGATAGGATGGGAAGAATAACAGTGAGAATATTAATTCCTCATCAGCTTTCCACCAAAAGCCCTACAGAAGACTTAAAAAATTGATGACACTGGCAACTTCGCTTTGTTGTTGTCAATGCTCTTAATTTACTATAAATGTACAAAACTTCTCTTATGTATGTTGAAATGCCAAAAGCAATTGCCATGAATACCCATAGAAATCAGAAAACAGTTTCAATATTTTTCCTTGAAACAGTCTAATAGAAGGGGACATATCAGAAAAGAATACAGTAGCTGCTACACATTGTAAAAAACTTCTCCTATTCTTCTTTTATTCAAGCATTTAATTTTGCTTTTACAAAATCTCAGTGATTAGTGGAATATAACTGTGGTTTGAGTTTCGTACACAGTTAATTTGCAGTGCTGCAGGTTTTTGCTACAATCTACGCTCTTTAACTTCTTCTGAATACAGCTCAGTATTTATCTTAGTTTCTCAGTTAAATATTTATAAGGACATGAATCCATCCACTGGAAAATAAAAAATTCATATTATCAAAAGACTATTTTTTAAAAAATACCTGAATAGTACAGGGTCTAGGGCTCCCATAGCAAAATTTCCTTAAATAAAAGCAGCATTTTCCTTATAGTTTTGACAAGTGTCAAAAGTCGGTTTTTGTCACCTCAAACCAGCTGTTCTCACCCCTGCAGGGTGCAGTGCTGAGTACCGGGTGACTTTGCAGACTAAAGCACCTGCTGTGATGAGTCACTGCTTACAGCATTCTGCGTTTTGCAGCACAGCAAAGAAAGTTTGTCCAATATTATAATTCCAGCAAAGTTTAAAGAAGTGTCATTTTCAGGACTTATGTTCCTTAAAAGTAGCACTAAAAGCACTAAGAAGGTAAGAACATTTATCCAAAGGTTACAATCTGACACTGTCATAAAATTCAGAACAAAAATTAAAGCAAATTAAAATTAGTTGAATGACCGTGAGGAATTCTGAGACTAAATTCTTTTGTGCTGGGGTAAGATGCACTTTAAAAGATAGGTCTTTCTGATAATATTTACAGGGAACTACATACTGAAAACAGGAATTCATGTAGGCTAAGATGTATACTCAGTAGAACTATATTAAATACTAACAATTGCACCAAAATGAAATTCTGACATACTTTTATTTTCCCTCACTATAGAGATTGGCTTTGAAGAGCAGAGCTCACAGTTTCCAAGTTCCCATTAGGAAAATGCACAATAAATTTAAAAGATCTTGTGAGGAGTAGTTAGACAATGTAGTCTGGACTTGTACAGATAACTGCTATTTCATGAGAGATGATGCAGTGTTACAAATATTATTGCCATGGTAATTCCTCCTGAGCTGTGACGAGCATGTCCCTGTTCATGACCCCTCGTAAAGAATGCCACTTTATTGGCAAATGGCTATTCTCTGTGACTGAGCTGGTCATGTATCAGTCCCCTTTCCCTGCCTCATCAGGCCCTGTAGGTCCTGTCCACCAGGCAGATTTCTTCTCCCCCTCCCTATAGACCTCCTGGGTGCCAGGCCAGCTTCTTCCCTCCTTACCAGCCTTTAGGGTCCCAGGCCCCTGGCCAACCAGGCAGTGACGACCCCGTCACAGAACAGGGATGTGTAACAGCACACAGGACACTGTCTATAAAGTCTGGCTAAGCAGGACTTGGGCTGGAACTGCTGCTGGACAGCAAAACCTGTAAACCCCCGGTGTCAGGGATGCCCCTGAGGACTGAGTGACTCATATTCTTGTACCTATTTTTGAATCTAGATTATGATTCTTACACTGATGTAGCAAGCCAAGGATTAAGATTTGATCCGGTATGCTGATTAGGAACCACAAAACCAAGTTGTGCTATAAAATTCTGTGCTATACTATTAATAATTTTGTGCTACGCTGATTCTGCTTATAAAAATCCTGTGGTACCCTGATCATAAAATTATATGCTATGCTAATTATAACGGTCTGTAAAACAATAAGGCTTTCATTGTAACTACAACTTAGTGCCATCACCATTCTGCTAAGGAAGTCCAAACAAATCTGTCTGTCCCTGTAGTGTCAAGTGACATGATCTTATCTACAGACCTCAGTAACTTCATTCTTTTAGATTGAAATGGGTCAGAAAGAAACTGGGAAAACATGGTCTGAGAGGGATACCAGAGGGGAATAATGGATATCTAATCCATTAAATCCCAAATTTATATTCTATTAGCATTTCTTAGGTAGAAGTGTAAAAACAGCAATGAGTGGACAGAATCTAATTTAAAAATACATATCAAAAGAAACTGTTTCTCTTTCTCAACTCAAAAACTTCACTGCATTTTTTCAATGCCATTTCAGTTTAATTCAGTACATTCAACGAAAATGGAAAATATGTTGAATGCTCTCTGCTGCATTCTACCATAAGTAAATGTAAATCTTTAAAAAAGTCTAATCATTGTACTCCAAAAAGAAGAAATACCTTAAAAGGTCAAAAGTTGGGAACTTTACCTCTGCTACTGTGCAGATAAAAGAATCAAGAGTAGAAATTCTAGACAGAAGAAATTAAATGTTCACATATTTAGATAAATAAGATAAAAAGTTGGTTAAATTTACTTATAACTGGTATAGTACTTTCCAACTCAGTATTGTACAAAAAAAACCCAATATCATGATGAGCCCTAAAATGATGGATTCTAAAGAGTCTTTAGGAAGTAGCCCAGCATCTGTAACAGCTAAAAGCATGTCATATATACAGCAACACACAGTAACTACTGCCTACATAATAATTTCAAATTTGAAAATAAAAGTGTATTGTGTTTCCTTAGACAGGTCAAAAAGCCAGAGTACTACGGAAGTAGATCACAATTGTCTCACTATTATTTTGTAATTTTTCCCATCAAATTTTTTATATCCACACCTTTTCCTTTATCTTCTGTCTAAACTGTAAGGCCTCTACCAAATTAATTGATGAGAAATTAGTGCAGATCCTGCTTTAATTGGACAGGGGTCTCTTGTCACCATCCCAGCACAAATCGGTAGTAGATACAGAAATTACCTCCTCTGAATGAATAATTTTATAATAATTGAGATAACAGGTTCTGCCTTGGATTCACATGGGTACTTAGATGGAAGAACAAGAAAAAACTCAAAGCCCATGTAGACACTGATGCTCAGTGGTGCCCTCAGACTGGGCTAGTGACAAAATTTGCTGCCTCTTTAAATTCCTTTTTGGCAAGAGCAGCTATTGGGTTTGCATGCCCCACATCAGAGAGCATTCTTGCTGAAGGATCATGAGGTGTGGCCAGATTTCTGCTGCCTTTGCCCATTCCATCCACGTTTGTAGTAACATCCAACAACAAGGAAAGAAAAGAGACATTCCAGCTTCAAGGCAAAACTTACAGCAAGGTGGTTAAAGTTTATAGGAAGCCTGAACTCATGTTTGCATGGAATATACAGAAATAAAGCACACATTCCCGGTAGCAGGCTTTGGGAGTGTAACTTCAGGTGGGTTACAGTGCAGCCAGCTGTCAGCTTAGAAGAAACTTTCCGCTGTGTCTGGTTTGCTTGGACAAACAAAACCCACAAGAGAGCCTGGACTCAAAGGAGCCTGGACTGCTAGTACGGCAAGGAAGGCAGAGTGTTGTCCCAAGTACCTGAGCCCTTATTCAGGTTTTATTCAGTGCAGAAAGCAAACTTCTTACGGTTTCAGGACTTTATTTCTTACAGTGAGGCTATGTAGTGATGAAATAGCATTTTAAAGCTGTTTGTCTGCTGGTTTTCTTATATACTACTGTCCTAAGACATATATTTAAAGTGAGAAATGAGAGGTGAGTGCATGCACACTGATATACTACCACTTTTTTTCACAATATGATCAGAGATTTCAAATAGACTAGGTAAATAAACATCAGTTGATTGAAAGTATCTGTGAGCATCTTTTCCAGAACAAACAATTTGCAATACATATTCACAAGAAACCGTAAAGTTGATACCCAGAACAACAGACCACAGGGTCTCACCATCACTTTTTTTTCATTTTAACCAAATGAATCAAAATGTCTCGGTTTTGTTCTAATTTACACAGAAATATTTTATGCAAAACAACATTGTTATTTCTTGGCAGCTAGATCTTATTTCAGTAGTAGACATGGAACTACCTCTTAATTTTCAGTTTGTTTGGTCTTTCAGAGACCTATTATTGGAGTATTACAGATAAACTTGAAATGTCACCTCTGGCTCTGCATCTTCTCTCATGTTATTTTGCCTTTGGGATTAACATTTAATGAGCAGCTGTTATCTTCTGATCAATTCAATGGGAGCTAAATTGTTTGCGGTTTTTTCCATTAATCCCATACAAACTGGTTAAACTGGCTATGGAAATGATTTATGATCGGTTCTTAAGTTACAATATTAAAAAGCCATCAATCAAATTTAAACATAATCTGAAGCAAAAATCAAATAGATAGAGTGTAATATCAAAGCTATAAAGTTGAAGGCACAAAAGAAAATGTACAAAATAAATCCAGTAAATACAGCATCACCAGCGGACCAGTTATTAACAACAGCTGAATTAAACTGAATGGGAAGAAACCCAAGTTTTTCCAGAGCAAGGTTTCCAGAATATTGAGATTAATGGGCTTCAGAAAAAAATGGAAAATTTACAAGTGAACTAGCTTTACTTCCTAGTGAATTTGATTTCATATCCTTAAAGAGTGAGAGAGGGACTGGATATGTATGAATATTTATGTTGAAACAGACAGCTAATTGTTAGCACTGTGGGAAACAGCATGGTAAAATGAATGACTTTCTTTCCCAGTTTGAAACTGCATTTGCTGCAGTATGGTGTCGAAGGTAGCATTAACCTGCTCACAAAGAATACAGAAACGACGATGAGACTTCTTCATGCCTACTTGTACTGATCTTTAATTTTAAACCTATTCGCTTGTTCCTGTTAATTTCTTTGGACATTCCTTGTGACAACTTTAATGACAGGATTAACTCTTTACTCCATTTATCAGGTAAGCCCCCAATGTTGTTCATTTTTTGCCCATGACATGGACAGGAGGAAGATGGAGGGCCTTCCCACGGTAGGCTTTTATCCCTTTTAAGGCATAATGTATTCTTGTAGTGGCACTCAAAGGCCCCATTAAAGTTTCAGAAATTTAATGTACTGGATAGATTTTTCATGGATTTATCATGTGATTTAAATTCCGAAGTGTATTACTCATTGAATTAGACAGAAGTTTCCCATCAGCACTTTAGATTACCCTCATCCATCAATCATATAAACACATGCTAGTTTACTGGTTGAAAGTATTTTTAATACAGCTTTTTCAAGTTTTTAAATGTATATTTGTCATATTTTTTTAAAAAAGATACTAAATACATCTAGATTCCTATCTAATTTAAGATCATATCAAAGAAAATAGGATTTATAAAAGTAAGCTTATTTCCATTGTCCTGAGGGTAAGAGCACATAATTATTTAATCATATGACACACTTCAATCTAAAAAGTTTCTGCCCATTGGCTAAGCCTTCATAAATAATTAGTTTTAGCCTACTTAATCTGGGAGGCAAAACATACACATTTTAATGTCTTCACTGTGGGTCAACATGACAGCCTTTTTCTCATTATTAGAGTATGCAAAGCTAGGACTTTTCTGTTCATAATT
Source organism: Microhierax caerulescens (assembly GCA_035590215.1). Lineage (NCBI taxonomy): Eukaryota > Metazoa > Chordata > Aves > Falconiformes > Falconidae > Microhierax > Microhierax caerulescens. Next base: position 24,280,961 of record JAVJGJ010000059.1, on the reverse strand, counting down.
TTTTTTTCAATTATTTTTAACTTCTAACAATTACACAAACAATGGGCCGAAGTGGTAAGGGCCGAGCAACTTTGATTTGAGACGACTCAGTTAATTAACTTCCTGAGTAAAGTTACCCTATACAAGTTACCATGTGAGTCAAAACCATTACCCAACCTTAGAAAAGAGACTTGAACCCACTGATGAATTCCATCAATAAAAGCAGGATTGAAGGTTATATAGATTTGCAGTATTGAATAGTATTACTAGAGCTCTTCAAAATTTTAAGAGCACTTTAGTTTTGAAGATTGAAATGCTCATAATGTTGTGAAGTGCTCTCATAATTCTAAATCACTCTATGCTGCAGATCCCCACATTCTTCTTACTGCTAAATTTCAGCTGCTCTTTTATTATAATCAACATGTTGGTTTAGAAAAGTACTGCACTGCCTTTTTTACCAGGGCTTAAAACCTCATTCTAAATATACGTTGAAATTAGCTGGGCCTTATGAATGGTGTTCTTAAAAATGCAAAAACAACAGACCAGCAAACCAAGACACCCAACAGCCTTGATAAAAACTTACTATATCAGCGGAAGTAAACCCACAGAAAAGTAGTTTTATTTAAATTTCTCAGAACATTTTTTTTGTTTGTTTTAATATGGAAACCAAACCAACTAAACACAGTTGACTGTTGGTAACATTCTCCTTTCACTTCTTAATACAAATATATTTAGGAGCAAATTACCGTCAAGTACCTAACTACTTCTTTCTCAATGGAAACAGTATGAGAAATGATATGAGTGAGACAAGAACACAGGCATGTAAAAACCACAGTTTACAGAGAAACTATATAGAACACTGCTAGATACCTATTCCTTTTCTCCATACCTAATCACAGAATCAAAGAATCGATCATATTGGAAGGGACCTTTTGAGATCAACTAGCCAAACCTCCCTGTTTAATTTAATAATAAAATTATTCTAATTAAATTAATTAAATAATTAAATTAATTAAAATTAATTTAATAATAAAATAATAGTATTGCAAAATCAGCTACAGCAGGTTGCCCAGGGCTATATCCAGCCAGGTTTCTTATATCTCCAAGAATGATGACTCTACAACCTCTCTGGGAAAACTGTTCCCATATTTGACCACCTTCACAGTAAAAAAGTATTTTGTTTTTCATGGGTTTCAGTTTGTGCCTATTGGCTCTTTTCCTGTCAGTGGGTACTTCCGAGAAAAATCTTTCTGTCTCATCTTTAATTTACTTTCAGCAGGCATTTATACACAATGACAAGACCACACTGAGACTTCTTTTCTCCAGGTGGAGCAGTCCCAGTGCTCTGAAGGTCTCCTTCTATGAAAGAAGCTCTAGCTCCTTCATTGTTTTCATCATCCTTCACTGGACTCAGGTTAGTAATTACATATCTTTCTTGTACTAGAGAACCCAGAACTGGACACAGCACTCCTGAGTGCTGAGGGGAGGGGAAAGTTCACCTCGATTGACCTTCTGGCCACACTTTTCCTAATGCAGCCTAAGAGGCTTTTGGCTTTGTTAATCACAAGTGTGCATTCCTGGGTTACGTTCAACTGGGTGTCCACCAGGGCCCACAGGTCTGTTTCTGCCAAGCTGCTTTCCAGCTGGTCAGCCCCCAGCATATACAAGTGCTTGGGTTGTTCCTCTTCAGGTGCAGGACTTTGCACTTCTCCTGGTTGAACTTTGTTAGGTGCCTGTCAGCCCATTTATGCAGCCTGCTGAGGTCCCTTTGGATGGAAACTCGGTGCTCTGGTGACACTCGTTCCAGTTTTGCATCATCTGCAAACTTTCTGAGGGTAAACTCTGCCCCTGTTAACTAAGATGTTAAAAAGGACTGGACCCACTATTGACCCCTGGGGTACACTGCAGCTTCCTGCTGCTCTCTCACCAAAAGTGCAATGTGCTGCCCCGTCACTTTCCAAATATGTCCTTCCTAAAAAGCCTGTATCCATCCATTGCAGCAATCCAGTTGTGTGAGATATCTCACCGTGTTTCTGTGATCCCAGCAAGGTCATAGCCTTGTAACTGTGCACAGACTTCTCATCATTCCTGCTGGTTGTTCCCGAGGAATGCATATCTGGGTTACAGTTCACATAATGATAACACTGAAATGGGCATAGCATTTATTCTTCGGTACGTATGCCTCAGACACCACTTTTTTAGAAGGTTTCATCTTCAAACACTGCCTCTTACTGATGGTACTTGGCTAGGAGCTCCCAGTGAGAAGGTAAAGAGATAAGGAGGTAAAAATAGCTGTGGCTGCATCCTTGAGTCTAAGAAGGGGGATGATGACTTTTAAAGATTTGTCAATATAAATTGTAACTAGTATGTAATGACTGATACTCTGCAGTGGCTTGAAGAGTTGTTGGTTGATTAATGTCACAATTTCAAGTTGACTAGTCAGTTTAAAACACAGTTCTGGCAGAGACACTGTAAAGTAAGTCTCATTATTTCTATAAGAGAATGCTAAGGAGACCCAGGTAATCACTTGCCAAATTTAGCCAGTCATTTGTCAGTGAACATTTTCTTCCATAGTTTTAAGATGTAAGAGAAAGCAACGTATGTCACATAGCAGAAATTCTTATGACTGATTCTAGATATCCAATAAACCAAACCTTTAGCATAGTGTGCAAGGATGGGCCCACAGAGATGACAAACTCCCCTGGGCTCTAAAGGAAGGCACTAACCTTTTTTGCTAGACACTCAGCAGTGGACTGGGTGGCTGTACCTGCACCCATCTTCTTGAGTTGTCAGAAAGCCAATGAAGCTCTGAAGCGCACAATTGACTTGGTCTGGGGTAACGATCACATGGCACAGCAGCACTGACTGTAAGGACTTTCTGTTTCCTCCCTTGAAATATAAAATTTACCTTACACTTGGAGCTGCCTTGCATTCATGCCAGTGCAGTGTCCTCATATAATCTGTCTTTGTTGCACTCAACACCAGTGAACTAATCTCTTTAAGCTAATCTGAAAGCAGGTTTTTGTCTCTGGATTTAGAGTGGTAAATAAATGTAACCATGGTTGAATGGGTAAAGGAATAAACTGTAAATAAAGATAAGAAACACCTACAAAGAAGGCAGGTTTTTTTCCCTATTTTTTATGATATGTTAAAATATGAAACTCTGAATGACTAGCACCATCCTTTTTTATTTTTATCCCAGAAAGAGTTGACCCTGAGGATTTGCATTTACTACAGCAAGAGAGAGCTAGATCCTTCTGGCAACATTCATTGTTGGGAAGATACTTCTGCTGCTGTGTCTGCCCAGAGGGATTCCAAGTGCTGCTGAGTTAGAGCAGTCTTCCACTGTCCTTCACTTCTGGGTGTTTGGTGGTCTCACATGGCCTCTCTTAACGTTTCATTTCAGGGATGAGATCTCACTTGAGGGACGTGCTTAAGTGGTCCTGAACCACAGCTGGAAAACTGACTGGATGCACATCGTAGCATTGAAAACATCTGTTTGTTTGCAAGAAGGTAATTCCTTCCCCCCACCCCACCCCCCACCCCCACCCCGGGGAATTATTATCATTCTGTGCTTTCTTTGTGCGATTAATAATAAGGGACAGTGTAATCCCACATGTCATAACCAAGGTATTTGCTGAAACAGGAAACAAGGAATGTGCCATCAGTGTGATTCAGTCTGCTTATGACTGTGTCACATACAGCACTCAGTATGCACGATTTGAGCACTCTAAACTTTCTGTACTTCCTTTGGGTAGTTTGGTAAAGTAGATATCCATCCACTTGAGTTTTCATTGCAGGTTTTCATGGAGCTTTTGACAGATCTAAGCACTCTTTCCCCAGAGCAGGTATTGCTCAGCAGCAGTGGGCAACTACACTTGTACTCCCCATCTAAACCTTAAGACACTACACAGCTTCCACACATGCTGAAAAGCTGAAAAAAAACAAGAAAATGCATAATTTATGCTAGGTCACATAGGTGGAACTTAGTTAAGATTCAGATGCTGAGTTTAGATGCTAACTAGGTGAAACTCAGGCAGGTTTGATCCCCCCTGCACATGCATTGTCAGGAAATAGTGGCTTATATATGGTAGGAGTGGAAAACGAAAAGCTTACTTCTGTGTCTGCATTATTTATTCAATACCTTCATTTACTTTACAGAATCTGACTGTATCTTTATGCCCATGACTGTGTGGACATTTTTTATGTATGTTAATGGTTCTTTAATAAATGTCAATTTTGTGATTTTTACAGCAGTGTAAAACAGACCAGAGAAAGTTTTAATGGACAGTAGGTTTGTAGGCATTACCAATGCATGTTCTTCCATCTTCTGCCAGCTCCTAAGGGTCAGTATGGAGACATTTATAGCTGCCTTTAGTGTTAATGCATTTAGCAGAAGGAGAGCATGCTGGATTATTTTCATTTTCACATTCATTGATGTCTGCAAAATGAATACACACTGATCAATAATCATGACAAATTACAGACGTATTACTGCCTTCTCATACACACCTTCTACAAGTATTCATAAATGAAAGGTATTGTACACTTTCAGTGACACACAGATACTGCCCAAGACCCTCACTGTTACTGTTTAAAGCAAAAAATTGGATCGGTTTGGTTTTTTCGTTTGGGTTTTTTTTTTTCTTTTCCTTTTTTTTTTCTTTTGATTTTGGGGTTTTTTTTGGTTTTTTTGTAAGCTGGAAATAATGAAAAAAGAAAAATTTGTTTTGGTAATCTACCAAAAGCTACAAACGCAATTAGCTGAATTTTCAAAAATGCAAACTGTAGATCTGAGAGCTCCTCTTGCATGTGCTTATGTCCTAAGACTTTTAATTCCTCTATAAACTTTCTCCATACTGTGCTCTACAGAGACAGTGAAAATAATAATGCTGACAGTTCTATACACTTCTAGGCATGATTTTGAGTCAAGGATTCAGGTTAGCTTTGGTTATAAAATTTATAACAGTAATATGTGATATTACTGCAAAGATGGTTGTTTCTAGATGTTATATAAATTCTGTGAAATGACAACACCCTGACAGAATGGTGAGCAGATGAACAATTATCTATTGAAAAATGTACATAAACACGTTGTTCCTGAGGCCATTCAAGACCTTTCACTCTCATATTCTGATCATGTGAGCAAGTGGGAGACAGTGTGGAGTACAGAAAAGAAAGGTCTCAATGAGGGAAAGAAAAGAGTCTTTTTCATATTTCTGCATCTTTCTTCTTTCTGTGCAATATTTACTTGCAGGTCTGGATTTAGTTGCCTAAAGATAGGTGCCCAGCACTGTTCTAGATAGTTTTCCGTTGGTCCTGTATATTTGCCAGCTTGTTCAATACCTCTGACCCATGGTCCTGCGAAGCACTGCAAGCCTGTATGTGGGCAGGCAGCTGAGCCTTCGGTGCCTTCTTATTTCGGTTATATGCCTTATTTTCGATTTGCTGCTTCAGGCTAAGCAGCTTTTTTGGATCAGTACTAGAAACTGACCGTGTAGGAATAATTTACTGACTTAATTTAGTATTGCCGCTCAGACCACTTAGGGAATACCATCTTTGGAAACAGGATCAAACCTGATCCTCTCTTAAATTTTAATACAAAGCAGTACCTGTGTCCAAAGCTAGCCATCAACTGAGACAATCAAGAATTAATAATGCAAGGAATAATCTTAAAATTCAGAACCTTAAGAAATTCTAACCTTCATAACACCTCTCTGAAGCAGGAAAATAACCTGTTATCCAGGACGAAGGTAAGTATTACTCGCGTCAAGAGTACATTTTGGGTTAACTCCCACTGGCTTCATCATCATCTGGGAAGGAAAACCTGCACAGGCTTTGCCTGCACTGTAATTCAAATGTGCTATTTCAGCTGTTGTAGATACATAGCCGTGCTATCTGTTAACTAGCTAACTTTTCTTTCCATCACTAAATAGTGCACGTCAGATCTTCCCAGCCTACTCTACTATACCAAGAGCAGCGTATTTTATTAAAGCAAAGTAAACAGTTATCTATCAAGAGTAAGATAACACTTAATATAAAAGAAGGTAGAGTAGTCTAGCACCAAATGACTTCCTGAATCAATAAAAATGATTTCTGTCAAAGCCAAAGTTAGTAAGCAGGAATTAACAGCTCTCAGATTCCTATGCTTTTGCCAGCAGGCTGTTCTGTCTTTTCCAGAGCAGCATATAATTTTGAAACCATCTGCAGAAATGCTAAGCTCTATCCTCCTCATTATATTGCTTGACATTCCTAATTTGCTGAACATTTAAAAGAATGGGAACACATTGCACAGACATGCATGGAACAAAGTGCTTTCTACTGTAAAACTCAAGTAGCATCTGTGTAAGTGGGTTTTGATGGTTTTCTTTTAATAAAGGCATTGCTTATTTAATATATGCGGCAGCTTGTTTTCCTATAGCAGATATACAGTCTTTTGTTTACATTACTGAACATATTAAAAGAAACTAGGACAAGGAATGATTCATTCATATAAATTATTTATTCAGTTTGCTGCCAGAACATTAATCTATCGAAAAGATTTTATTATAATTCATTTAACAGCTTTATTTCTTTATATGGTATTTATGTGGGTGGAATTCAATGGATAAATAGGATTTGAATAAAGGAAAGAGCTGCAAATTTCATTTGACTTTTTCCATACCAGGTATACAATTAGAATGAATAGTTTTCTATTCTGCTGTCACAGAAATACTGATAAGCAGACTTTATTGCGGATCAGCTGCAGCACTTGCATTCAAATTAATTTACCACCATCCATAATATAGTCCCAAATAGGGCCTTTTCTGGTTTCATTTTCTCTCATGTTCTTATAAAGCTGAGAAGTTTGAGTATGTGTGTGTATATATGTTTATATAAAAATATGTGCACGCACCATTATAAACACACCCAATTGAAATTTGAACAGAGAATTCATCCTTCATAGCTGCAAAGAGTGAAGGTCTTGTAATGAAATACTTGCCACATTCTCTTTCTTCCTATCTTATTCTATTCAACAGTAAAAATAAGGCAAAAGGAAGAGAGAAGATAAAAGAGCAATTAAAATGACAGAAAAACAGTTCTCTGAAAATGCGCATTAAATATTGAAAGACAGTATCTCTTTGCTGATTTTCACCTGCTCTACTTTTCTACCTGCAGAAGGAATTACTTCTGGCAAATCTTTTCACAGATATTTGGAAGAGGGTGGTTGAAACTGAGGTGATAATTAATTTGATTAATTTCACTTATACACTTCACAATGTTTTTTTCTTTGTCACTTTTCTTAACTTATTAAGATGATACATGAACTACTGGTACTGAGCTCTTTCTGTACCTAAAGGATTCATTGAAACAGTGCTAGAAAAATGAAAACTGTCTGTTTTGTCATGTTGAATGTAGGAGGGAGCAACGTATAGTTCTGATTTGCTGCTTTTTTTTTTTTTTTCCTACTGGCTGTTAATAGACTCAGTTTTTGCTTAATTAAGTAATTTTTAGTGACATTTTCCTATAATCAACTTGATTGCTGAATCAGGATGGGTAGAGATTGAGAGAGCAATTCTGGAGCAATGAGAGTTTCACGTTACCATGTTATTGTACCTGTAAACTCAGAAGGTTGAGTACAAGAGAGCATACAAGGGAGTTCACTTCTGATTACTGTGCTGGACTTTTGCTTCTAGAAATCTCAGAAACAACAACAAAAAAGATACCTATACAAATAGGAGCCTCAAAGTTCCATCCTTTACTCGTGCAGGTTAATTGCTCTTCTCCTTGTAACTGAAATCCATGTTGACACAAGTAAATCACTGTAGATTTTCCAAATTCTGAACAGTAAACAAAATCACCATTTTCCACATTCTTTGGTGTTCCACATATTTCCTCTACAAATAAAAAGACTGTATTACAAGCTTTTAAAAACTTATGAACTTACCTTCACAAATGGATATTATTCTCCATTACTGCCATAAATTAACTTCAGTGAAATTACTGATGTTTTAAGGTGACCAAGAATTTAATTGTTCATTTTGGACAAGATTTTGTATGGAATACCTCCAGGTTGACTTATAATACTTGTAAAATAAGTGTTATCTCCTAACATTATGTTCTGTAGAAGACTTAATATTTTCTAAGAATTCCTGCCCCAATTACCATAAAGTCTGGATATCTCATAAACCTTTTATGTTACCAAAGTGAAGTTAGCAAACACTACCTTTTTTTACAGAAGAAGTTGAGAAAAAAAGAAAGACCGAGATCCCATGGGTAAGTGGTAGAAATACTGAAGATCTGCATCAGACCAGTGACTCAAGACCTGCCAGAACCAAGGTCAATCCTCTAACTGCTGATTACTCTCCCCTCCCATCAGAAAAGACAACTTTTGGTTGTCAATCTGGTAACTACCAGATTACCTTCCTGATAAAATTCTTTCCAAGCTTCTAAGTTCATCCCAGGTATATTGTCACAATGCTTAAAATCCTGTGGAAACTTTCCGAGTCGAAAGGCATCTGCTGGCACTTCAGAAATCCCTGTGTTGTCACAAATTACGCGGGACAATGAGTGTTTTTTTAGTTCATGCTTTTGAGCTTCTGTGAAAACATTGTCATCTTCCCACCAAAATCTGGAAAGATTGATAGAAACATTTGGGAAAGATCAAATTTGAAGAGCTGATTATTCTTACTTTCACAGTACCCTATGTGAAAGACCAAAAATAAGAATTACAGCAAAATGTAGGTGGATACAACAATAATAAAAGTAAACACCATGATCTGCAGGCTTACATACCCAGCTTGAAAGTCCCAAAAAGGCTGTGTGAGTCTGATGTACTGGTCAACTCAGATGATGTGTTTAAAGTCAGCTGGTCAAAACTATTCATTATTCACATTTGCAGAACTGCTTTTCATTGATGATACAGGGCCACAAAAAAAAGCTAACCATCCTGAGGGGAAAACTTGGAACTAATGTTTGAACTAGGTGCTTAATCCTATGCACACCAGTATTCACTGTGCACTCATAGACTGTTTTAAGCATAAATTAGAGTTAAATCTGTAGCCATACCACAGCCATAGCCAGATCAGGAGTAGCCATAATAGATTTCCCCATACCATAGATTTTTAATTCTGCTTGTCATTACTGAATGGTTGCTATGAAAACAGGTATTGTTGAAGGCTGCTCTGTTTAATATGGACATCTTAATTTGCTAAGAAAGCTTTTGATAAGCAGATTAATTATAGCAGGAAATCGTAAGACTAATTATGCTTTTGACCATAAAAAAAAAGGTAAGATAAGAGGACTGGCTGGAACAGACAGGAGCTGCTTCTTCCAGTTTGTCAGATCATGAGTATGGTACCAGAACAGAAGAACTGGCTGGTGCTATAAAGGTGTATCTGTTAAATGAATATGATATATATATATGTGTGTGTGTGTGTATACACACATACATGTATGCTCAAAGAAAAAAAAAAAGGGAAAAAAATGCTGGAAAAAAGAAAGGATGAGGTAAATATATTGTACATAAAGACATGTCATGAATGGCAAAAATATTTTTGGAGAGTTTGATAACACATTTGCATTTGTGCATTAAACAGTGTTAAGCACTGCTAAACTGCTAAGACGGTGCTCTATGGTACTCAGGCCAATGAAGATTTTTCCAAATGCTAGGAGGGATTTGTGGGAACATATCCTAGGACTATTGGCAGTAAAGTATGGATGTGATCACACTGTACAAATTGACCTCAGTTTTAACACTTAGATGTCCATAGTACTGAAGGAACAAGGCTGAGGTTTTGAGAAAAGTCTGGGGAATTTTGTTTAAACTTTTCTGGTTGGAAGGGAACAGCAAAGTTGGCTGCAGACCCTGTGCAAACCTGGCATGTGTGCATCATCTTAGGGTTCTTGTAGAGCTGCCTGCAACAGTACCATGCAAATGAGAAGTCTGATAGTCCAGTGTGCATTCTTGGGACCAGGAGGGCTGCTAGTGTGCCCCAGGGAGGGGGTTTTCTGGGCAAATTAGACCCTGCTGCCAACAGGAGCGTACCAGTTAAGTAAGGTAAGTGCATGTGAAATTTTGGAAAATGGGCTTTATTTGTAAACAGATAGTTACCTACAGCAGGACAATTTGGGGAGAAATCTGTCCTGTTTTGCCTATACTGGAGGAGGAAGCGATCCACAGGACCAGGGATGGAGTGGATGTTTCACACCTCAGCAGCACTGTGACAAGAAATTTAGGAGAGAGAAAAAAAGGAAGATGCCTTCCTCCTACCCCTCACCTGCACACTGCCCCCAAACTTCTCAGAGCATCCTGAATCCTCACTGACATTCCCAGGCCCTTTCCCATAATCAAAACCATCAAAGGTTTTGCTCCACTCATCTCTCCTTCAGCTATAATTTCCCCTTTCACATACATTAAAACCTATTCCACCTTAATCACAAAATTCAGTTTTATCTACACTGCTGAGAAGGCTTGAGCAGAAAATTATTTGTTAATCTATCCAGCAGAGAGGTATTTACTCTAACAAAGGTTGCTCTAATTGATCTGTCTCAGGTGACCAAAATTTTACAGGTGAATTTTACAGTGTTAGAGTAAAAAAAAAAAAAAAAAAACCAAAGAAAGAAAAAAGGAAAAAGAAAAAGGCACAAGTCCCCCTATGTAAAGAATGACTAAGTCAGCTTCAGTATTTTTCCCAACTATTACAAATCCTGATACCACAAAAGGATTCAGAGTAGCAAGAGACAGAATGTCAAGGCTGATGGAACAGAAACAATGTTTCAGGTGATTAGGCTGAGGTTAAGACAGTGCCTCAGTTTTGTACATTGAAAAAAATAAATCCCTTCATGTTTTGTCAGATTACTGACAAAAGATTTTAAGACTATGAGCCTTAAAAGGCACAGGCCCACTTCTCAAGCCTGTCAAGGTCCCTCTGGATGGCATCCCTTCCCTCCAGCGTGTCAACTTCACTGTACAGCTTGGTATTGTCAGCAAACATGCTGAGGGTGTCTTGATGCCAGTGTCCATGTTGCTGACAAAAATGCTAAAGAGCACTGGTCCCAGTACAGACCCATGAAGAATACTACTTGTCAGTGGTCTCCACTTGGACATCAGGCTGTTGACTGCAACTCTGAATGTCACCATCCAGACAATTACTTAACCACTGAGTGGCCTGCCCATCAAATCCATCTCTCCAGTTTAGAGACAAGGACGTTGTGCTGGACAGTGTCTAATGCTTTGCACAAGTCCAGGTAGACGAGGTCTGCTGCTCTTCCTTTA
>JAVJGJ010000059.1:24250556-24269133 GCA_035590215.1 Microhierax caerulescens | reverse complement strand
TAGCCACTTCATCCACCAGTTCCCTCATGGCCCGCAGATGCACCTCCTCAGATCCCATGGACTTGTGCACCTTCAGGCATTCTTCATTCTCCCAGTCCCTGCCTTTGCCTTCTGCAAGTTGGGTGGTGTGGCTGGAGCACTTGTTGGTGAAGACTGAGGTGAAAAAGTCATTGAGCACCTCAGCCTTTTCCATGTCCCAGGTGAACATGTGTCTCCTCTCCTTCTGTAGAGGGCCTGCATTTTCCTTAGTCTTTCTATTATCATCGACATACTTATAGAAGCTTTTCTTGTTGCCCTTGATTTCTCCAGCCAGAATTAATTCTACCAGGGCTTCAGCTTTCCTAACTTGATCCCTGGCTGCTTGGACAATTCCTCTGTATTTCTCCCAGGGTATCTGTCCTTGCTCCCACCCTCTGTAGGATTCTTTTTTGTGTTTGAATTTGTTCAGAAGCTCCTTGTTCATCCATGCAGGCCTCCTGGTGTTTTTGTAGTGTTAGTAGCGCAGATAGAAATTACACCCAATACTTTCTTTGACAAGGCACTGCAATGAGTGTTAAATTTTTCCATTTACTGACTGTGTGACAACTACAACACATTAACATTTCTTTGGATAGTTCCTTTAGTATTAATGACAGAATACTGTTTCACATTTAAGTCAGTTGGCACAAGATTTGTGGCAGAAACTCAGGGAGTTCTTCCATTACTAGATCTCTCTTCTTCTCAATTTAGAGTTAACATATTAAATTACGCTTAAGTTGAATTAATACTAGTTATATTATAAGACACTGAATAATAAGTAGTATTGTGAGGCACTGATGCATGGAAACAAGGCTGGAAGGACCTCAATAGATTTTCCTTCCCCAGAAAGGGTCAAGTATTCCTGTACAATTCAGAGGAGTTTTAACCACATTTTTAACACAGCTGAATGGAATGTTTGTTGTCTATACAGTTTATGCTAATAAGATACCACCTTTATGATTAGCATTGCTTTTTCCTGTGAGCTAATTAATTAACATTTTTGAAAGTTCAGATTTAAATTCTGCCTCAGATGCTTATTTACATAATGGTTTCTTTCCACAATGGTGACTTATGAGAGGAGCTTAAAGGTGAGTGTAAGGACCAGATGTACTTAAAACACCACTGCTAGCATGGTGTGAGCAGTTTAAAATTAGTCTTCTCATGAGATTCAAAGTTACTGCCACAAATACATGATGAAAATAAGAAAACGGTTGGTTTTATAATTTCTTCAGTAGCTGAAGCAAGATATGAACTGCATCTTGTATCCCTTTGTGACCTGAAGCTGCATTTCTGCTACCTTGCTGGTGTGGAAGGTTGTACTGGCACAAGATCTTGGTGATGGTTATGCAGGGTTGGGTGATGGGACACCCTACACTGGGAGTAGTCTGCAGTACCGGTTCATGTAAGACCAGGTACATGTATTTTTTTATTATCCCCTTTAGGAAGCCTGAATTATAGTCCTTTGCCTATCCCCGCTGACCTTGCTGTGGTTGCCATGGAAAATGCTGAGGTTCTTTTAGTTCCTGAGCTCAGTCCAGCCCTCAGGGATGGGATAGCTAAAGCCTGCACAGTACTACGTCTATCTGTACAGAGGTTAGCTGCCCCTGCCACAATTAACTGCTGGTGGCACCTTGCATTTCCACCAGGAGTACAAAGTTGGACATCTCAGTACCATAGAAACAATCCCCATGACATCTGGAATTCAGACTATATACAGACCAAAAAAGAATAAGTAAAAGCTCACCCAACAAAACTAAAAGAGGTAAGATAGAAACATGGAAGTGGCAGGGAAAATTATTCAACTTAAACAAATTATGTGTAAAGCATATTTAAAAGCCATATTCTCTTATGTTCTGGGAAGCATCCTCACATATCTCTAAAATATCCATTGCTTCTGCTTTTTTACTTAAATGTTTTGACAGCATGAATAAACTCACCGGTCACCATCCCTTAGCACTTTCATTTGCTTCCCAATTATACATGCAAACAGGGGACCAGTTCTAGCACCTGGAAGAAAGTCTTCTACCAGACCACCAAGCCAAACATCAATATTGTTAGGATTATGGTACAGTTCCATTATTTTTTCAGTGATGTTATGATTGGTGATTACTGTCTTCAGCTCAGTGTGAGTTTCCAGTTTTGGTAAGCCACAGAATTCTCGCCAGTCATTATAACCTGTATATATTATGTTAAAAGAAAGATTAGTCTTGACTGTTAAGCATGATATATGAAATTAATAGATTTATAAACACTAGATTCTGACAATATTAATCATAGTCATAGATAGTTACGTCTCAGAACAGGCCTATTGTTAAATTGATCAGGGAAATGATGGCAGGATCTGAAAATACAGGCTATGCAATTTCACATGATTTTCATGAAGGAAAACAAAGGTTTGAAGTAATTCTCCCATATTTAAGCAATGAAAACATGATAGTAGATAATAGTAGCATCCACTGTCTTGAGATTTCCAGACTAGGAACACAAGAGTTACACGAAGAGTGGGCAAGAAGTAACCTGAATGAAGTCGGTAACTGAAGCACCTTACTAAGGAAAGTATCCTAGGGCACATGTCCAGCTCTCTGGAAAATAGATTTCTTTTACATCCGTTTACATCATTGGATTTAAACTCTCCCACTCCCAACAAAACTTTAATTTCTGGTCTGGGAGATCAAACCTCCATTTCCACCCTTGGGTAGCTGAGAGCTTTAAAGTCCAGGACAGAGTCAGACTTAATTTCTGCTGTTCAGGGCCAACGACTTGTGCATCCCTAGCTGTGGAGTCGCACAGGAGAAACGGAGAGTTGTCACCCAGAGATGTAACGCTATGTGACAGTCAGTTGGGCCTGCCTCCATGGGTGAGGACACCGGGATCAGAGCGCAGAAGGGCAGCCATGGTTGTTCCTGAGTCATGCAAACAAGTGATCTGCTCAGGCAGGGGGTCAGGGCACAGTTTTAGAAACTAAAAATAAAGAGGCCCTGTCTGCTATGCTGAGGATTGCTTCCCCTGGTCTCAGAAGCTGTGGCATCTTTGCAAGAGGTTTTTACACAGAACTGGGGACATACTGTATTTTTTAACAGCTGATGTGATCAAACTGAACTAAGCTCAAGCAGCCTTCCCCTAAGCTGGTGCACCCATGGCCCCATGGGCTAATGCGCCTTGACTGGTGGTTCTGTCTCACCCTAGGCTGACTGGAGTAAGAGATCTAGTGCAACAAACAGGCACAAACATGTAATATTTCTCAGAATTAGGTGTACACCTAATTAAGCCGTCTACACCACTCCTGGAGGCCTCTCAGCAGCTCCTACAGTCAGTAGAGCTGATGAGGTTGTGTCTAAGTTGACCTGTCCCACAGGCTGGGGGCAGTAGCTGTGCAGGCAGAAACCCCACTCCTCTGGAGCTGGTTCCAGCAAGAATGAGCCTCAGGTACCTACACTGAGCACACCCAGATCCACTCACCACTATGTCCTTATAGATGCCAGACTTCATGGATTATTTCCATTTCAGGTGCTGTGGAACATTTTGTTTCCATCGGAGTTAGAACTATTAACAGCTTACATTTTAAAAGACTTAAGTTACTTTTCTGATCACCAAAGCTATTATTTAACAGTTTACAATTACAGACCAAATATAAACAGTTATTGTTCAGTTACCAGTTGGAAGAAAATTCAAGGAAAATCAATAGACCTGGGAGTCCGTGATCACGGCCACGCTGTAAATTTAATGATGCTAAATCAAGTGAACCGTTATTGGACAACACAAACAGTTTTTCTGTTAACTCCTCATTCAGCAGTTGATCTTGCACCTGCAGTTTTGCTGAATGTGCTAGAAGACCCCTTAGTAAAGGATCCAAGCCTCCTTTAAATACAAAAATAATACGTTACAGCATATATAAACCATTATAATTTCCTTAACAATGTGAATACATGTATGCTTCTATGTTTTTTAAATGTTGACCACATAGGTTTTCTACATGCAAATGCATGCAAAAATCTCCTTCAGGTTGAAATAGAATAGTGCTATGAAAAGGCTCCACCTTCTTCTTTAGGTGTAAGACAATATGCAACCTGATAATACATTCATCCACAAAAACCCCCATATGAAATATGCAACAGTCATCAGTCTACTGTCAATCTACCAGACTGGTTTAATCTAGACAGTAACTTTTGACAGACTCAGACAACTATTTAATTCATAATAATTTTCTAGTTCATGTTAACATTCTGGAACTTGTTCAACAACTTAAATCAGTGATGCAATCAAATAAATGTTCCTATTCCTAATTCAAAATAAGTAACTGCAAAAAAAGTTGCAATATTCCAGAAAAAAGCCAAACAGTTTAAGTAAAACCATACCTTCTTTAATGAGCCTCCAAGGACTAAAGAAAGCTTCATGCAAATGGAGATTCGGGAGTTCTGGATCATATAAATACTGTGCATTCAATCGCCTTACTATTGGTTGGATTGTTGCATGACCAAAACGAAAAGCAGCTGTTGAAAATACATTAGAAACTGTAGGATTGATTGTGGAATCGTAACCTGTATAAAGGCCAATATACAGTTTAAAAGCATCTGGACCAATGATTTTGGGAATGTAATCTCTTAAAGTAATAATCTGAAAGAAAAGAAAAAGAAACATTTATCATTCTGTGTTTTTGTAGGCAAATAGTAATGATTCCCAGGTGCTAAATGCCCTTTTCTTCACTCATCCATGCCCAAGCATTTGGCATGACTAAAAGCCATAATAGCTAGTAAAAAATATTGGACTTATTTTCGCAGTAAGGAGACAAATGGCCACAGAGAATCAGTGGCACATCTCACTGCAGTGCAACAGTCAGGCCCCTGTTAGCTCCTACCTTAAATGCTAGACCAAAGCCTCCTGAGCAGAGATTACCAGTATTGCTCACTTACAATCCATGGATTAATCCAGCTCACCAGGGAGGTGTGCTAAGGTTTAAAGCCTTGATTGTGATGGTGTAAATTACAATGCCCTTAAAAACAGCAATGAAAGCATGAATTACTATAGAAACTTTCAAGAATGGCTGTTGATATGAAAAAATTCTGTTTTCAGACATATATTTGTGACACAAATCCTCTTTACTAAATATTTAACATGACCAGGCTTTAAAATACTGGTGCCCACAATCCCCTGGCAGACGTTTTATGCTAAACTCAAGTCAATTTATAGACTCCTAAAAAACACACTTCAAAAATGAAAATGCTGATAAATAGCTTCTGTCAAATTCTTTCATAATGTAATAGCATTACAGCTGCATGAAAAAAGCGTATGAGTAATCATGACCAAAAAAAAGGGGGAAAAATAAATAAAATGAAAGTGCATTATAGATTAAAGATGCTGAACTCAATAAAGTATAATGGGATGAATACAAAGCATAATGAACTCAGTAAAATACCTTATAGATTCAATATTTTGTGCAATAAAATATACAGACAAATGTACTATGAGCTTGATATAGTGCATATTGAAAAGCCAGTTGGCATAAAATGACCTTATGAAAAACCTGTCTTCATTTTAGGCACAGCACAGAGACAAGGAAACCTCTCCAGAATTTGCTCACTTTTCTCAAAAGGCAGAGGTAACCACCTCTTTATGTTTTCAGGTTAGGTCATGCACTGAATGAAATATTTGAAAGACAATAGGTTAGATTTTTTTACAGCTTTTTAAATTTTTTAGGTTTTTTAATATAGCATATGAGGAAAATGAAATAATTGCTAGAAATTACCACTGACATTGTCATTTGAGAAGTTAACCTTTTGCTACATTCACAAAGGTTTTGCAAGGCAACAGTTCTTTCTAATTTTAGATTCAGACATAGTTTTTACAAGCAAAGACTTTAAGTAGGACTGGGTTAGCCATGGACACAAACATCCTGATATGGCCGCAATTTTTTGGCTCATTGTTAATGAAATCCCAAGCTAAGCTGCTCATAAAGGCCAATTTCCCTGAAGGAGCAGACAATTCAGATTTTTCATTTGCTCCAGAGGCAAGTTCTTAATTTCTTGATTTCTTGGTGGGGAAGAGGAATTGCAGTTTCAAGACAGGAAAATTAAAAAACTAGGGCATAGAGGGGCCTTATGCCTGCCTTGAGCTAGGAGAGGCATCTGTGTGATGGAAACTTCTAATGGCTAAATGAGGTTCCATCACATAGAGGTTTTTTTAAACAATACTGACTAAGGTGATACTGCCAGAAAAAATGTGGAGTCTGACAAAGAATCACATCTAAAGCAGCATCTGCTGTTTGCGTGGTCTCTGAATGTATCTTGCCTGAATTTCTCTGTGTGAAGTCGAGGAGAAGCTTGATACAAGTTCTCATAACTGACACATACATGTGTTCTAAAGAAGGTGAAAACAGTTGAGAAACATCAACATTATTTTTTGTTAAAATTCTTTTGCATGCACTCCTTTTCATATTTGACATAGATAAGCACAATATTTTATTTCAATACAGTGTTCCTTCAACAACTGAGATTCTCCTGTGGGAACAAAGGAACGTGCTTGTCTAAAAATACGTCAGTAAACTCAGAGCCACAAAGGGACTCTATGGAAAGGAATCACAAACAAGTACAATGAACTGCTATACCATTTACTACTTACTTTGAGTCTATTTATGAATAATAAGATAACTTTCAGGTGTTTGCAGCAGCAAAAGGGAATTATGAGGATGTAATGAGCCTGAACCTGGAAGGTACTGGGTGGTCTCAACTACTTGTGACATTTATGAGATCAGTGGTAATTCAAGCTCCTCTTAGGATACGTTCAGCACCTCACAGAATTGACTCCAAGCTCTATAGAAGCCTCATGAAGAAATTAATTTTAATCAATAATGTTGATATTTCATGTCATGGCAGTCATTGTTTCAACAGTATAATTCATTAAAAATGATGACAAATGGGCACTGTCTTTTAAACAGAAGCTCGTATGCTCAATGTTTAAATGACTTTAGGAGTCTCTATCACCAAATAGTAACAGAACAGTTAAGAGTATTTAAATATTATTCATTTAGTCATATCAGAGAAAATAGTATTCTGATTTCCTAGCAATTCAATCAATTGGTCAGTATCTAGACAGAGAATCTGACTAATAACAAGACTGTCAGAAAAGGCTTTGTACAGATTTTACATCATATCAGGAATTACACGTGTTGATTGTAGAAAAGTAACTGAATCCTGACCTGAAAGCGCAATAATACTCCAAAAGTTAAACAGGCTGTTGGCATGAAAGGCAACATCCCTCTTATCCAGAAGGCAGAATTACAAGGGGTTCCCAACTGTCCTTATGAACTTAGAAAGCATCCTAGCAAGGTTTTCCTCCAGGCTGGGCCACCTCCAGCAAATGTCAGCCATATGTGAGGTATTTTGAACAGGTCACATAATTTCAGGTTATTTTTCAGAAATTGTTGTTCATGTTAAAATCTGTTTCAAATTAGGTGCAAAAGATACAGGAATTCATATCGCTTTTCACACGGTTCAGCAGACTTTACTTGCCAAAACCTCTCCAGTATTTTCCAAAGTAGTTGTGAGCACAATGGATGGAAAAGGAAAATTAAGAAAAAGGCTGGAAGAGAGAGTATAAAAATGTGTGAGCTGCAATAAGTAAGGCCAAGAGTGCAACTTGCCTTTAGCATTGGCAAAGGAATAGCATCTCACTGAGTTAGTGAAGAGGCAACTACACGAAGCTTCTGCACTTGGGAGAGATTGCAGAAATAATAGAGAACAACCAAACATCTTTAATTCATGAAAGTGCTATCCACAGTTGGTTTGAAGTTCTCACTGCAAATATTAAAGGATTTACAGCTGATGTCGAAGTCCTAAATTTTTGTGTAAAGGGTGATTGTATGTGAGTTCAATTTTTAATAAAAAATTAACACATCATTATGTTCTGTTAATAGTCTGAACTATGCTCTTTATAAACATGAGTTATGACAGTGTGCAACACATACTTTTTAATAATATCTATTATCTATTTATCCGTTATAATCTCCTAGTTTAAGCTCTGAGAGGAGTTGTCTAATAATCTAATTTCACAAACAAGTTTCATCCAAGTTAGCCATGTTGAACCCAATAACTGTAGTTAATGTATGTCAGCCTCAGAAGAAATAGACTTTCAACCCATGCCTGGATCATGGCAGAGAAGTAGGGATGCAAGACGTTCAGAGAAGAAGATATGAAAGGAAGTGGAAAACCACCTATATACACGCTGAAAACTAAAGGCGGTTGTCAGCTACAATTGGGATCAACTGGTGGTATCACCATGAATTCAGAGATGATTCTCTGATACTTTAATAAAACAAAGAGAATTTGATTCAGATTGATCTGCAAAACTCCTGCTTCACTCTGACTAGTGCCACATCATCCAGCCTTCACAACTTAAATGGCACATCAGCAGAAACAGACTCTGGAAGAAACATCATGTGTGCATGCAATTTCATTCTGCAAACCATGTATGTACAAAACAGTAATATGAAGACTGCAACACTTTCATAATTAAGCATTTTTTCCTGTTTTGTCTACACTATTTGTTTAAAAGAAAACATTTAAACTATTTTCTTTTGAATACCATAAAAGGAGTAATTCTAATTTTCTTTATCCATTTTCTCATGTCAAAACAGTAATAAGCAAAACAAGCAGACAGTTTCATTTCAGTTGATGTCTTTTTGCACAAAATAATAAGTAAATCAGGGTATGTATTTTTATCACTGATTACTGTAGTGTTAATACTTTATAGTTAAGCATGTGACATTCCCATAAAATACAAGGGGAGAGGTAACCACTGTCGTGGCTTATATAAACTACTATTGATCAGTGAAACGTGTCTACAATACAACCAAAAAAATCTGGGTTGTCCAGGATATCAACAGGCAATTGCTATGTTGGATAACTTTGTCAAGTTTCTGTTCCTGAATGCTTGCCACTAGAATTATTTATGGTGCCAAAAAAGCATCCAGGAGGAAAACTGTGCTCTAGAGATATATTTTTTCATTCTCCTTATTCTAGAAAGAAGGGAAGGCTTTTTGTTCAATTCCCTACAATTACACCCACAGGCAAAAATTATGCTTGAAAGTATTAATTCCAAAAAGAGAGAATTTTAGAAATGTGTAGCAACTGAAACAAAATTTTATAGTGGAAATGGCAAAGTAACTTCAACTAGAGCCGTCATTAGTGTGCTGGTTAGTATACCACATTAATAGAGATAGTCCAATTATCTCTGTTGAATTAATGTCTCTAAACCAGCTACATATAACTCAAACGCATTTCTAATGAGCCATAAGCAAATCTCATTAGTCTGTGATACTGGCAGAGATAATGAGTAGCCCAGATTCATGCAGTGTATTGCCTTGCACAAAGTGTTTTCTTTCAGGCCCCAACATTAGTGGATGTAAATCAGAAGCGTATGAATACACAGAGGCCTAATTTTGGACTTGCACTTTTCTTCTAACAAGTATTAACAACCTTTCTGACTTGTCAATGTCATCATTTTAATGCAAACAGCACATTTACAGCAGAGGAGCTGATATTAATGTAAACAAAATATATAAATAAAAAAACAAAAACCAAAAAAGAAGACAGACTTTACAAAAGGGCTTACTGAATACAGTTAAATAAAGTATGTAACTTTTCTGAAGTTATCTGGCTGTAAGTGAAAATAACAACAGGCCAGAGAACACAGGTAGTTTCTTAGAGGACATATTCTGCTGACTAAAAATTGTGGCAGAAGAAAGAAAAAAATGTTCTATCAGGATAGTGAAATTTTCCTCCCTTCTCCCCCAATTTAACTTCAAAATGTGTCTTCTCTTGGCACTAAAAATATCTGTTTCTAAGAATCTGAAAGCATAGGAAGGTCCCCTAGCCTTCAGTTTATTCTGGTCCTGATATTGCCTATCCAGTACTATGGCTTATAATGGACAGACTGAACAGCCGTGTCTCAGGTTGTCTGACTAAAGGTGAGTCTCCACATATGCAAGTGCCTTTGTGAAGCTTCAAAGAGCAACGTCAGCTGGAGCAACATGAGTAACCAAACCACTGAAAAGGGGCTCACAGGATCCTCCATTCCCCAAAGCCATCAGAGAGAGTAGCCAGACCCCAAGCCCAGGCGTGAAGCCTGCCAAGAGCTAATGAAAGAAACTGTCTCCCTGACATCACACAAGCTAAAGGGTTGATTGCATGCAGGGGTAGGAGCCATGGGGTGCAGGGAGGGGGTGATCTGGGGGGACTGTATGGGAACTTCATTCATGAGAATGTGTGAAACACTACAGGGTACTCAGGGAAAGGGCTGACGGTGGGGAAAAGGGGAGCTCAAGGTGGACTGGGGACAAACAAGCATGTGAAAACAGAGGGAAAGGGGATAAAAGGGGTTGTCTGAGTGTGAAGAGTTCTCACTCAGCCCTGTGCTCTCTGAAGTTTAAGCTATATTCTTCTGAAATCCCATTTCCAGTTACCCCTTTATGGATGCACTCTCTATTCTGAGTGTGTGCGTGTCATGACCAGTGAGTTTCCAGCCAGATCAGAGAAGATGAGCAGCATAAGAAACGTGAGGACCTGTAAAGAGAGTGAGTGGGATCCTGAGCCTCGGGCTTGTGGATCCAGGCATCAGGAGTCAGAGCAGCTCTGGTGCCAGCCCCTGCGCAAGGCTGTCAGGAGAGCTCCACGTTGCCTGTGCACGTACTTCACTAATGGGCTGCCATCCTGAGCAGTCACGGAGAACACGGGCCAGGCTATCTGTGCCATTCGTGTTCATGTGAGTGCCAGCAAAGCTGCTGCTTTCGGTGTGTGATGGTTGGTTTGGCCTGCCGTCTGTGTGTCCATCCCCACACTGAATGCCAGAACTGGGAGGAAAAATAGAAGTTAAAGCCTGCATATCTATTATAGGAGGAAAAGGAAAAAGAAAAAGGAAAAAAAAAAAAAGAGAAAGGAAAATGCAGACTAGAAACAAATTTTCATGTTCTCAGTCTAATATAAATATTCTTATGGACTCCTTCCCCCCACGCCACCCTTCCCGTATTTATTTCTCTTGCCATCACCTGTCAAGAATAGCCTTGAATTTTATGCATTAAATCTTCCTTAAGAACTTCACAGGCATTTTTACACAGAGAAGTTACTTTTTCATAGGTATAATATAAATTAAGTATTTTGAACACTATGTAAATATAGAGACTAATTGTTTCCTTTACCAAAAAAAAACCCTACAAAGAAATGCATCTGAAAAGGCCTCTGCAATAGACTAAACAAACACCAGAGAAGCCCATGGAAAGATGTACCAGAGTAGAAACTGCCATGAAAATCAAGAGCACTGAAGGGTCTGGACAAAATACAGACCAGGACATTGCGTTCAGAAAAGTGGAAAATGAAACAAACTTCAAGCATGCCAAATCTAAAGTGCAGAAATAGGTGGCAAAGAAAAGGTAACATGATTTTAAAAGCCACTCAGAGAAGCATAACTGAAGTTTTGTGATCAGTTCTAAGATATTCACTGCAATGTGTAGATAAGCAAATAAGAAGCCAACCTGATGCAGAGCACCAACAATCTTTCGTGCTTCTTGGTAGATTGTCTCAGCGCTCCAGTGGCTGTTGATGCTTTTGAGGGCTCTGGCCAGACGATTGTGCTCTCTCAGCCACAGCGTGTGCATAGCTGCCAGAGACGTGACCTCGCTGGATCGGCTGTCCCCAGCCATAAAGCATTCAATCCTTTCACCTTCACTTGCATTTAATTCTTGTGCACAAGGTGATGGGATCTGGTCTGTAAAAGGCAGGTATTCCCGATGGTTATCATAATATTTAGTATTTACTCTAAGAAGGCCTTCTTTGCTTGTTAAATTCCTCAGTTTGTTTTCAACCGCAGGGGTACTGCCATAGACGGTGGAAGCATCAAGGAAAGAAGTCAAGCCATTGATTTGTTGTCTTGAATTTAGTGCTGTCAGATTTCCAAAAAAAATATCATGATCACCAGTGACGCATGCAGGAGATGAGCGGTAGAAGGGCAGGCAGTCCATCCCTGTAGATAATCTATCATTGGTGGTCACCTGCATTAAAAAAAAAATAAATGGGTATTTTCTGAAGTGAAGATAACAGTTGTGTATGTTGAATTAAGGCTTGTGTAAATATTTCCATCCTCTGTCTCCATTTTCAGTTGTTCATATCTCACCTGCTAGAATGACCTATTCTAAACCTGTAGAGATTGTTTTCCTTCCGATTTAAGCAAAGAGATGATTTAACATTTTTTAAGCAAAAACAGAAATAAACCCTAAAACCTTTACTCTGTCATAAAAGCATGCTACTGACTAACTCTTTTTTCACAGACCTACACCTAAATTAGTCTGGCTTCACAATCAAAATTTATCATGAAACATATCACAGTGAAGGCATGAACATCTGGTCAAATTATGTTCTACTGGAAACCAAATTATATGGCAGGTTACATGTATACATAAAAATGCAATGAAGAGTTTCAATGTCTGCAGCAGTATGCTGTAAAAAATTTGTCTCAATACTTAATTCTAATCCAGTTTCCTAATTAAAAAAAGGCATATTGTAATTATTCACTCTGTTTCTGCCAGCCCCCCCAACACTTCTCCCAGATCACTGTACAGCGACAGGTGTCTTACAAGTATGAAGTTCTGACTATCTTTATAAAAAGCCAAGGCTTCTCACAACCTTTGCCAAATGAAAGACTTCCCAGTCCTTGATTGGTTTCACTCCCACCCAGTTGAGAGACCAAGGTCAAATACTAATCCAGCATGTGTGTGCTAGAGGATATAGGCTGAACCAGCCTGGTGTTCGTTCAGCTATTCCAAACATAGGTAAAGGGCATGAGGGAGATGTGGGAATCATCAAATGAGATCCTGGGATACAGGTAAGAGTATTAGGAGAGAATAGAGCCCAAACCAGACAGGTAGAGCGTTTATCACGGGAGAGCACTGAAAATAATTCCTGAATAACTTTGGATGTGGGGAGGGCAGCAGACTTGTTGAAGGAGAGAAAGGAAGAGGAAGAAAGGTTTTATTTGCCTTTTAGGATATCCAAGAGAAAATCTCAGACCATCAAGTCTATTTCCAAGAACAGAGTTCATCACTAAAACAAGAACTGTCTTCTTTAAAAATTATTATAATCTCTCTGCGCTGTTCAATGCACATTTGGATTTACGAACATTCTTTTTCTGGAAATCACATTATTTCTGAACTCGAACAGCACTGCACTGTGCACCAACAATGAGCTATAACAGCCTGTCAGTTCAAAGAGTTTAAAAAAGATGGACCTCAACTAGAAATGTTATAACAATCATGGAGTATGAGTTTCAGGGAATATAAATCTAGGGTGTTCTTATCAATTGACCAACATGAAGTAGCTACAGATAACACTACTAAAGCTGATGAAATATCCCAGAAAAAAAAATCTTCAAAAATCTCTTTAAGAGAAAATAAATGTTTTGTGCAGACACCTGAGCTAACTCTTCTTATTTGTGTGCTATCTGTTTGCCTTACATGTTTCAGAAGTCTGGCAGAAGACAGGGAATACTGCATATATTATACAAAATGATGAAATTTCCTCATTCATCTATTAATATAGGATCAGTCTGTGAAGATAGAATAGTCATTAAGTTGGTGTTGAAAGAAACAAGGCAACTTTGGAACAGAATTCAAGAGCATCCTATAAAAACATCGTTACCTCATTTATTATACCAAGTAAAATATTCTTAATTCTGATAACTAATGACAATAGGGATGGATACCAATGAAGCATTTAGGTTAAGAAAGGGTTTCATTTTTTTTCAAGTTTAGTTTGGTAAAGAAATTCTACCAATATTTCTTCACTGCCTAAGTTTTAGCAAGTCAGAGTAGGTTATTTTTGAAGGAAATCTATAATTTCTTTTTATTTTTCTTTCTTTCACTGATTTCTGAAATCAGTAATTTCTCTGCCTGGTGTTTTCTCTTCAGTATTTGTCTCTATTATTAAGCATCTTGCTATGTGTGTGGCTTCTTTTTCCCTTTAGCTGGTAACGTAAGCAGGAAGCTCATCTCATACTACAAATACCTGCACTTGACAGCCACAGCACTGTATGTGTTTGAGTGCCTCCTGCTTCTAGTTATCAGGAAAACCTGGAATAATTCAGGTATCACTGGGAAAAAAAAAATAAATATGAGACACCATTAGGTTGTTAAACAGCAAGGCTTACAACAAAACATATCAACAGTGAATGAAGTTCATATGGAATAATCTTTAGTTAACTGTCTCTGCAATTTCAATTCAAACCATTCTATGCCCCTGTGGAGAAAAACAGCCGTAATGAGCATTAAGGAACTGGTGGAACTGCATAATGCAGTCCTTTCCCTTTTCATGGGATAAGTAGTGTGCAGCCAGCAGCTGAATATGCAAATGAGAGGTTCCTTACACTATTCAAATGACATCAAAAATAATCTGAGAAGAAAAAAAAAAAAAAG
Organism: Microhierax caerulescens; assembly: GCA_035590215.1. Taxonomy (NCBI): domain Eukaryota; kingdom Metazoa; phylum Chordata; class Aves; order Falconiformes; family Falconidae; genus Microhierax; species Microhierax caerulescens. The sequence continues at coordinate 24,254,663 of JAVJGJ010000059.1, read as the reverse complement.
ACTCTTTTCTGCTGAAAGGCGTACAGAATCATATTTTTTTCCAAAACTAATGAATAATATTTATATGCTTTTTTCTCTACCTTCCATAATTCTAGAGGGGAAAAACCTCGGAATAAAACCCTGTCTGGCCACAGTAGTTTTCCTAGTATATCTGCACACTGATTTGAACTGTTATTATATATGCACGGTCAAACCTGTTTATGGTGAAATTCTTTTATGTGTAGGAAAATGAAAGGCACTAATTGTTTCAGTGTATTACGATGTCTAAAATGCTACTTCAGCTAAAGAGAAATCTTTCTTATTGTGAACTCCTTCTGTGGCAAATGACCTTGTAAAAGGATTTTTGCTGTAGACTTAGAAGAAAACCTAACTTATGGTCTACAAAAGTTTGCCAATACGGAGAACATGAATGTTTATTTGTGGATATGAATCTCGGAGGAGAGTCAATGACCCCATCTGACAGTGAGATGCTGCCCCTGAAGCACAGAAGAAAAAGGCAGGGGCCCACTTTGCTGGCTGTTGGGAGCACACCGACTGATCCATTTGTAGCTGAGACAGTAGCCTGTCATGTTACATGTCACCTTTTGCAAATCACCTCACTTTTCTCCAGCTCTGTTTCTTTTCCAGCTTTTTGTACCTGAACTAACCATCTGAAAGCTTTTCGGGATTGTATCTTACTATGTGTATGCACCGTGTCTAATTATTGTCAGCAATGTAGTTAATACTGAATAATGTCAGTAGTTCTCCTATGAAAGTCTTTCTAATGCCTCATTATGTCTCAGCTCTAACCTAAAATAATCATCTGAGGAATGACAGGTTATCTCTGCAACCCTGTTCCATGTGTCAGGTTGCTGTAGAAGAAGTATAAACTAAAGGTGGTGATTTTTAGTTGGGTCTTTTTTTCCACATCATTGGATTCTGAAAAGATACAGAAAAAGAATGTTCAGGCTCTACAGGCTTAATGTGAGAATCACTGGGTGAAATTCTATAGCCTTGATGATGAAAATGTCCAGAAAAGAAAATTGTAATGGTTTCTGCTAACCTGTGAATCATTGACCTACACTTGTGATTAATATTAATGTGCTACTGCAGCTTTCAATCCTTCATTGAATTGCACTGACTCAGAACATTTTCCAGACAGATTCCCTAACCTGCACAGTCAGAAGCTCGCTCTCCCTGGTGAAACCCCCAGAGAGGCCATGTGTCTGTAAGTGCAGCTGTCCTTTACCATGGGCGGATCGTCCCTTGGGTGCCGCTGCTCTAGGAACAGAGCAAGAGTGGAAACTGCAGCCTCTCTGTTTACCTTGTTGGATAATACGCTTCTGATTTCACTGGTTTGGAAACCAGCCACAGTTTCTTCATATCCAAAATGAACATATAAAACTAACTGTGGCAGTTTTCCCAATATTTAATAGGTGAATAGCATTAATTGAGATTTCAGGAAGAAGATCAGTTGTAGGGGTTAATAGTGTTTTCTTCCAGCGTTCAAGAAATAGTTCCTCTGGTCACACTAATAACTACAACTCCCCTCTTTTTTTTTTTTTTTTTTAATTCAGTGTCTATTCTTTGCCTTTGACAAAACCAGTCACAAAATACTAAATATACAATACAAACGATAAACCAACCATCTTCATATCTGTCCCTCTAAGCTGTGAACAACAGAATAATAACAAAATGGAGCTGAAAAATTCATGGGACTGTGATCATATCATGAATCCACAAGCTGGGAAACTTACCTGATACTTACAGAGTTGTGTCTGAATATCTTTTAAGTTCCCCAGCTGTGGCCAGTCTGAGTATCAGGCACTAACTCCCAAAGGTGGCTGTGGGTATGTCTTGATCCCATTCCCCTGCTAGGTTACGTTCAGTGCTAGATTTAGTACATGTACACATAACTTGCCTTCAAGAGCATTCCTTTGTGATGAATCTTTTCACATCTCCAGGGTGGGATTTTAAAATATGTCCCTTGTTTAGAGAACTAAAAGATGCACTTGTGGGTCTATGCCATGGTAATCTGTGCAGCTTCATTCTCTCTGCACTGTAATGCTGCTACCACATGAATAATGTTAGTCTTGGAGTCCTTTTTTGAAGATCCCTTAAATTACCTCTATTTTAAGCAGACGGGTTTTCCGGGTTTGAACTAGGACAGGTTCAGTGGTTAGACCTCTATGGTCTCTGTGATCCATATTTGATTCAAATTACGGGCAACAGTATGAATCTCTCCTCAATTTAAAAATCTATTTAGTAATAAACTCTGTGGAGGTTTTGCACTTAAAGATCAATACTAATTGTGCTGTTATAAACACAAAACATAAGCTTTTGAAAACTTTTGCAGTTTTATATCTACAGCAAACGACTTTTTTTAAATGGGAGCCAATACAATAGCTACATCGCCTCATACGGTGGAGACATGCTCCACATCCTTCATCACACCATGTGAAGCACTGCTGGTTAGGGACCGGACTTCTGCCCTAATGTCTTCTTTGGGAGGCAAGACTTTGAGAATGGGAACATTTCTACGGCTGTTCCTTAACAGCATAAACAGAATAAACAATTACTTGCCCCAGGTGGAAATCTGAGGCACAGTAAACTAGGCATTCTTGTCACAACTATGGAAGGCTCATTGTAACTGGGGTTGTTGTGGCTAAACCAGGTTAGTCAGTTGCCCAGTGTCCTGAGAGTGTGATTCTTTATGAAGTATGTGCTAATTCTGAGTACTCTCAAGCTATGCTTGCAAACTTTCAAACGCCCATTTCTCCTGGGTAAGAGAGACTAGATTTACATGCCTGTGGTAAAATTGCAGGCCGTCATTAATTTTGCTTAGCCTTCCCTGTGTTTTAGATTCTCTCACCAAATGGAAGATGAGCCATCTTTCAGCACAGGACCTGATACAGTTCCATTTACAGTCAGCCAAATATTTTCCTTTATGTTTAATGGAACTGGGATGAGGCACAATGCAAAAGGACACTATGTCATAGATATCAATTATGGTTTGTAAAGGGGAAAAGCATATTTCTACTGAGATGGAACTTACTCCCTACATTGGCATAGAGAAGTGCATAGAGAAGCTGGTCAGTAATCAAGCTCCAACCCTAAGGAAAATAATTTAGGTTGCTCTGCATAGAGATGGGAGCATCAGTCCAAGGGCAATAATGGCCATGGGGCTCCCCTGAAGCATGAGATGGACAGGCTGTGCTTTGAGAAACAAAAAATTGTTTTGACTTTGCTACTTAATTTTTTGAGCAAAATAATGACTATACTTTAAAATTAATCAGACAAGAATACAGCATCCTATTTTTATACCAATTTATCCTTCTTCCAACCCTCTAACAAGCTTTGAATCCAAGTTTTCCACCTACTCAAAGCAAAGAGGTAATGCAAGTTTCAGCAAGTCCCTGAAGATCATTTTATACATACATTGAAAAGATAGCTCTCTTCAAAAGTTTGCATTAGCTGCTGGAAATATCTTTGCTTTCACTGAGTAGTGTTAAGATCCTTTCACTTTATCTGGCTGGCAATTTAAAAACAGAATTATTTATGACTACTTCCCTATTTTCCCCAATGGAACTCAAAACCTTGAAGCATGAGAACAATAACAAGGGACACACACACACATGACTAGTAAGGTTTCTTTGCAACTAAAATCTGAGAGGAAGAAAAATTTGAGATTTGTACCAAGTACCTTAGCTGTAGTTTTGTTATCTTTACAAAACAATTTCAATATCTACAGGTTTCATGTAATAGTTGCATTTGTTTTCATTTTTTCTATCATGTCTGCTCTGATATTTCTGGTTTATCTGTCAATTTTATTTATAATTATTTCAGGTTAGGTGTAGCACTGATGTGTTTTACTTTACTCACCCATTTAGAACCTGGAATTTCTCTTGAAGAAATGAATTTAGAATCTTACCTTTATTGGAAAACATGGATTTTGTTTTTCACACGTCATCTGGCACTCCATTCCATTCAGGAAGTTTGTTTTGCTTGTGCTCTGTGGTGTAAATGCAATGTCATGGTCTATGTACTGTCCCCACACCGTAATAATATCAGAATACAGATTGTCTTCAGTAACAGCCTCATTAGATGCATAAATAATTTTTCTTGTCA
>JAVJGJ010000059.1:24213640-24235994 GCA_035590215.1 Microhierax caerulescens | reverse complement strand
TATAAAACACTCCCTAAACCCTTAAGGAAATTCTCCACAGTATGAGACACACTTTCTCTTTCAGCTTCAGATATTTTGAGTCTGATATTTCTTTCTGTATTAAATTAGTATATTTATTGAATACCTTGTTTAGAGATTTCTAACCTGAATTAATGTCATAGATATTTGTCACCATTCAGGAGATATCTCAAAACAGTGACATTGTGCAGAACATAAAGTGACAGAGTAATAAAACTATAAAGAATACCATTTATTCTTTCCTGTTATGTGTAGGTACATGGCCAGTCTGCTTTAAGACCAGATTGGCACTAACAATCACGCTTAGTGAATTTCTGCAACTATAACTTTTATCTGGAGCACTGGAGATTATTTTCCACTTCCCTTTGCATACAGATGATCCCATGATGGTCACTTATGCAGATGGTCCTTTCAAATTGGCATAGATAGGAGCCAACAGAAATAGTATCTTAAATTGTGGGGTTTACAATTTTGATTCTTTAAAAACATGCAAAAAATGAGTTAAAATGTAGTATACACAAAATAAAAGTAATTTCACCAGAATGAAGATGGTGAGAAATATCTTTAATCTGCTGTTAAGGCTTGAAGTATTTTCAGGGTTGTCATCTATCCTTTTTAATCTAAGAACACAGTGCCTTCAGCTAAAACATATGTTAAAATATGCTCATAAATGTCAATATTTTCTGACTTTAAATAGGTTGAGGAAATCTTTTGGGTTTGTATTAGAATTGTACTTACCTTCAACCTGTTAGGGTAAGTTGAAACTGGAGTCTAAAATTATGTCTTATCTAAAATGCTAAACCCAAATAATCTAGCACCATCTGACCTACCAACATAATTCACATCTCTCTTATACACAACTAGTTCATCAGTCTTTTTGAGTTAATTACAAAGTTCTATCAGCAGAAATAATGACCATTTGCAGCTATGTGCAGCACAGGCCTACGAGACTATCACTTTGCACAGCTTGCTCATTCTGGAGTTACCTTTAGCATCATCCTTAAAACCCATAAAAAGCAGAGACTCAGCAGAATATAAAAAGAACGTACAGCTGGAATCATGACCCCTCCCAGCAGTGCTGAAATTCATTAGTTAAAGCTAGTACAAGTGTCGTAATTTGTACTGGTTGTTATTATAACAAGATTTACTGTAACTACAGTTAACTCCTGCAAGCCAGTATTACTTTTAAAATTTGTTTTATAGCGCACCTGGTAGTAAACTAACAATGTATTTGCACGTAGCACTGGATGAGAGTCATAACCTCCCAGGTGACACATGGCTCCGAGTCTCCTATCCAAACTGCCTAGACTCCCATTGGCATTGCCACTGTAACACAAATAATTCATTTTAATGACGATGGTGCCATTGTGTTCCATCTATGCTATATTAATAATATTATGACTGATTATATTACAATAAAAAAAATTAACGTCTGCTCTTAAAGACTCACAAACCCAGAAGCTAATTGGAATAGCAGGTACAAGCAAACAGTCATGAGAAGCACTTGGCAAGGGGAGACATGAACAGCACACAGGACTATACTGGGACCTATGTGACCTTAAAACCTGGGATGTCATTTCTACCACGACTAGTACATTCTAACACAAATTTCTAAAGCACTAACAGTAAGTCAAGAATTTAAGTAATGATATTAGACAGCTGAGGTGAAGAAATGTACTTGTCTATTTTAATCAAAATTCAAGGTCAGACTGAGGTCTCAGGAGAAATCCAGTTATTTTGACTCGGTTTGCAGTTCAAACACCTAGATCCTGAATTCAGCAAACATCAGGTTGGACTATTGTGCATGGAACAGCTAAGAGTCTTCCTACTCTAACCTGAAAAAGGAGCTGCCTTTTCAACTCAGAACTAGCTTTTCAGTCTCAAAGACAGCACTGATCTCATCCATATTGCACTGTAGTTTCCTTCAATTACTTGTAAGCCAAAATAAAATGAGTTTTCACAGTACTGTGACCTCCGTAACTTCCAGAAGCTCAAATATGTAGTCACATACATTTTTTTCTTGTTTTTAACCTATGTGCTGACCAAAGCTTTCATCAGTATTCTTAACCTTACAAAGGAAAGAAGCCTTAGTAACTTTAAACTGACATAACAAGTATTTAACTAAACACATTCGCTCCTCAATGTAATGATCAGATTAGATGTCAGTTCACGATCAGATTAGATGTCAGTTCAGTCCTCTGTACTTTGCAAATGACCAGGACTAATATTTAAGAGGCAGGTGCAGAGTGCATTTACAAGCTTCTATTAATAGAAGAAGAGGTTTCTTAATGATATTTACAATTCTCAGTGCCCCACTTAGCTGGGCCACAATAAATTGAAGTATATAAAAGCGCGCAGTAGAAATAGCATTTTCACTTCTGGTAATGATAATTTGTAACTTGAAAGACCAAGTATTTCATGTTAGTTAACATTAGAACAACTGATAGTCTTATGATACTTAAACTCTTAATGCAGGTGTAAGACACTTGTGGCTCTGATTCCACAAAACAGGAAAGCGTGTGCCACAGCAGCAAGATTAACGCGCATCTTTTGATGCCCTGCTGAAAGCGCGAGCCTTTGGCTGCTTACAGGATTAACCCCAGACTTATGCAAAAGACATACCCAGTTCTCAGAGTGCTGTTACTAGCAGTGTTCTGCCTATGAAAAATTCAAAGGTTAACAACAATATCCATCAGATCAAGTACTTAATTTAACAGTTTTAAATCACTGGTTGAATTTTCAGCTGCTGTTAAAAAAGGAATGAAAAGGAAAAACAAAAATAATGTTAAAAAATGCATAATATCCATAAAATTACAATTTTTTTAGCCACATGTTAATGGAATGTGATGTACTACTTAGATCAGAAAAACATTCCTATTTATTTTCATATTTCTTATTTTTATCACATTTTAAGAGAGTGAATTATGTGGTGATAATGCACAAGGTTACATCGGTTCAGATGATCGTAAACATGGTACTTAGGGACATGGTTTAATGGTGTAATTGCCAGTTGTGGGTTAACAGCTGGACTTGATCTTAAAGGTTTTTCACAACCTAAATGATTCTACAATTCTGTTTACTTGAAGAAACAGACTGATCTCAAACTTCTATGTTATGAAAGCTTTTTGCTAATAGGGCTGTCACTATTTTTTTTTTACCTTTTCAGCGTATAATGTGCAGCATAATCCACCAGACTAGAGCCCTTCTGGATAGCCTCAGTAATGCAGTTATCTTCAGTTTCTTCTCAACAGGGGAAAAAAAAACAAAAAGAAAGAAAGACAAATATGTTATTCAACAACATACTTGATAAAATAACTACATTTACAAAATATAGAGGTTACCAACACTATGTATAACTTCTCCCCATTACAATGAACTCCATATTTTAGTGGTCCTGAAACTGATGATGTGGCTTCTCACTTTTCTGAAAGATAAGGTAGGGCTAGTAAATGAAATTCTTCCCTAATTTATAAGGCTTGAAGAGCTACGTTTTCCTTCTATTTCTCCCAGTATAAATCCAGCTCTGCATGTTAAGTAGTACCAAATGTTGACAGGTCCAGCTGCAATGTATTGTGTTCTGTGTATGCAATCATACTCCTTAGGCTTCATAAGTTTTCTTCATTGAACTGTTCTTGGATTGATAGGGACAAATCAGTCTCCCTCACAGGTAATATGAGCTGGCCTGAGCCACGTGAAGAATTTATGCCCATATTCATGCATAATTAACAAACTCCAAGATCTTCTGGGATCTGACCAATGCATGAAAGCCCTATTCTCATTTCTCCACCTATGTATGTGAACCTAAGAATACTTCAGCTGTGCTATTTTGTGTACTGCTATCATAGAACATATATTCTTCTTTTGTGTACATCTAGATTTATATTAAGTGAATCACTCATATTTAAAGTCCAGTGGTCTAATTCCCATCTGTATTTTGTGGGATCATCCATTTTTTCTTAGAAGATGCATCATAAACAATAATAGATTGCTAGCAACCATTTATGTGCAATTGCTCATCATTTACGTAGAGTGCAATTTTAGGTGATATATTTTATCTGTGGTCCATGTTGTGATATTTCTGTGATTTTTTTTTTTTTAATACAGCACTCAGCTCAAGGAAAAGTAATATGTGATGGGAAGTAATCTTTCCTGTCAAAACTCTACTCCACTCTACTAAAGATGTTCTCAGCAGCTGAGTAAAGCAGTAGTTATTTCTCTTTTTTCACCTATGCATGATGAAATATTCAGATGATTCATTTATGGTTATCCTTCAGATTTCTGTAACATCTGAAAATGTTTTTGAGTCTATGTTAAAAAAAAACAACCCTGATCTTCATAAGCCATATAACAGCTAATTATTTTAGAATTCTATATTGCATGATTTTAATTACTTTTAGGAGTTTCATCTCCAAGAAATATATTATGCTCAAAGTATTGCTCATCATGTGGTGTTGATTCAGACTCTGATCTAAAAGATAAGATCCACTTGCTATACTTGAATTCCATTGTCTCTGTTCCTTTTCTACTGGGAAGTATGATTTCAGTACCAATGCAGTATTTAAAAAAATGCAGTAATAAACATTATTTGGTGTTGTTCCCATCAAACAAAAGAAAACTTACTATAAAAAAAAAAGTCATATGCAGTCCATCTATTCCATTTATTGCAGTCCATATATCTTAATTAATACAAAATGAATATATAACACAGCCTCATTTTAGACCATGTTTTTCCAAACAATTAATATGGAAGCTTCAAACAGAGAATCCACTATGGAAAACAGATCTGATCCCCTGTTTCACAGTCATGGTCCAAAAAAGATTTCTCATTGGAATTAATGGCTTGGAGACTATTTTTTTGTTTAATTTATTTTGGATAAAATTTTCATTTATTTGTGATTCTAACTTCAAGTGAAGACCTTCCTAAGGAATCATATCACTACCCCTTATGAATCATATCTACAGCTACATAACTTAACAGAATGTAATGATCGAAATCCTGTTTCTTCATCATCTCTGCCCTACTTTAATGTAAAATTGGTCTCTGCACAATTCTCTTAAAATTCAATCCAGTATCTGCTACATTTCTAGTCTGCTAGATCTAACTGATTTAGGTTGAACAGAAACAAATAAAATAGCTCTGGTGTTTTACATGGCAAGCTTGAATATAGGCACCACTGCAATCTCAGATGCTTTAAAATCTCCCTAGTATCCAAAGGTTGCCAGCAGAAAATGGTGCCACAGGAGATGTACACCCTTACGGGCCAGCAGTAGGTTGCCGGCTGGGACATCCTATGGCAACTGACGAGCCCAGGATGACAAAATGTAGTGATTGCAAGTCCGGGAAAGAAATCTAGCAATCATGCTTGTAAACATGTCATCTGACATATGAATGTTGCTAAGAAAGTAAAATCACTCCTAGTCAAAGAATAGATAATTAAGATACATTACGCATACGGAGTTTCCCTTTGTGAATTTATGATGTTTCATTGAAAAAAAACCACATGGAATAATTCTCACAGAAGCCCAATAGTGGATTTTGCACATAAATAGAGATTAATCTAAACTGCCATTGCAGTGCCAGTGTGTTTTCAGCTTAACACTAATTGTCGACAAAAAAAATAACATGTATTTTTTTTCCCGTTACTTACCAAAGAGGGTATCTTTGCCTATCTGAAGGAAAGAAAAGAAAACAGCTGTGAAGGCTATAGCTGCTGAAAATCTCAAAATAATGAGCACTTTCATCTACAAGAAAGAGGAGATAACTGTTGACAAAATATATACCTTCATCTTCTAATTATAAACCATACTATAAATAATTTCCCACATATGGTAAATTTTACTTTAAAATTAGATCTGTAGCCACGTGTTTGGCTATGGTTTTGAAGTTAAAAATAATAATTTTTAGAAATAACTGTAATCCATTCCCTCTCTTTTCCTTCCTTCCTTATTATTTTTTAACCATTTTGAGAAACTTCTAGGACAAGGAGAGACATAATTTTATTTTATAGCATAGTATGTTCTGACAATATTTACAACACTTAGCCTACATATTAGAAATTCAGCAATATTTTACCATTCATATTGAATTTCTCCGTGCACTGACATGACTGACTGTAAATCAGTCATTGCACATAAGATAGTGAAACTGGCCAAAGTAATATAGCATGGATCTGACCCTGTTATACTCCTGTGCACGTATAACTGTGGTGTGAAAGCAGCACAATGAATATGCTGAGCTAGCCAATGTGAGCTAAATTCTCTATCTTCGTACACAGGTTTTCTGGTACTTATTGCAGCACTGCAAATATTATATAAACTACCCAAGAGGTAACATTTTTCACATGCACAGTGTTGACTGGAGATAGAAAGATGTACAATATTTTTAGCTCTATATTCTATCAACATCAAAATTACTAGCTAATACATCAACAAAAAATTCAGGGAAGCAATACTGGCAATAGCAACTCAATGTAAAAAGACCGCTTCTTTTCACATTCCACAAGTTAACATGATTAATTTCTTCTGAAAAATGACAAAAGAAAGGTTTATAACTGACCTTTTTTCTGCTGAGGAGATGATCCTCCACAGTTCTGTACTTTATCGATGGCAGTAACCGTTCTGAAATATGAAAGTGAAGTATTTTCCAGGGGCCCATCTTACCCTGTATCAGCTTTATGCACTGGTACTCACTCAAGCTTTAACAGCGCAAATGATTTCAAAATCATTTTTGTCACAGTACGTTCCCACAAAGCAGAAACTGACGTTAATGCTAGACTTGTTTATTTTTGTCCTGCTAGGAACCAAGAGCTACCTGTGTAGTCAGTTCTGAGAGCAGAGTTGTTTTCAGAGAAATATGAAGGACAAATGATTAAACAAAATAAATAAATAAATAAATAAATAAATAAATTTAAATTGCCATGTTATGCACTAAACTCTGGGTACCGTTTTCACTAGCTCTCTTGATTAACATATTTTACAAATAAAGCAAGTTTATGTCATATTTCTTGTGCTCTAGCACTGGTGCTTTACGAAAATGGCCATTTTAAACTCAGAAGATAATGCCCAGATTGCCCACCAGCTTCCTTACATCACCTTTTATTTTATTTTGTTCTCTTGGATAATATATTTTACACTTCTGAGACTATCTATTTTTATTTAATTACACTTTTCAACCTTGTTGTTTCTTCCGAAGTCAGTAAAGAACCCCAGAATCTAACTGGCTGGGGGTTTTCCACTTCCAGTATGGGCAGGGAGATCTAAATCTGTTGGAATCAGGATTGAGGAGGATTGCCTCACTTCGTCTTTGCTGGTCTTGACAGTGAGATCACAAGGTGGAGCCAAAGATCAGGATTTTGATCTCTGCCATAGGTGATAAGTGAAGCAGGTGTTGGGTAGCAGGGAGCATCCTGGAGCTTGTGGCTGTGGTCTATGGTGGTGAAAGACAACCTATCGTCATCACGTGAACTGTCTGGAGGAAAAACTCAAGGTGGTTGCTTGAAGGTTGCAAGCAAACTTCAGTTCAGGAATATCATCTGTGACCTGTTCACTGCAAAGGTGGGTGGGCATGGGTGAAGAGTAAGCACAGGGTAAATGGAAACAGACCTCTCTTGGAAAAGTAGGTTTATGCTCCTTAGTCGGGGGCTTTAAGGATGCAGACAAGAAGTCAAACTTGCAATACCTCTTTAAGCCCAGTCCAATTTATAAATCTTTTAAGGTTGTTTCCTTACCTAAGAAGATTGACTTCTTCCATGGCACAGCAAAGCCTCAAGAAAAGCATATCCATTCCAAACACCTAAGAGAATAAGGAGCTTTCACCTGTATCCTTTCATATACTTTTCAAGTATCACAATTCTCATTTCTAAGAGTTGAGGGGCTTTCTTCAAGTGAAAATCAGGTCTGATTTTCTTTATGGTTTCACAGTCAAAAATCAAAGCTTCCTCATTTAGTTCAAAAAGAGCTTTCCTACATTAAGGTTTGTTTAAATAAACATAATTTCTCATTGGTTGAAGTATTTGCCAACAGTGGGCTTTAAATGGTTACATGCAGTAAATTGATCTATGATGAAAAATTTGGATGGCAGCATCTATTTTGTGCTTTTAATTTAACAGTAAAAATGTTAACTCCCCACTGAGTTGAGGAAGTCCTTCCCTCAAGCACAGTTTTAGTTAGAACATGTGAGAAATCTTAATTACACTGTACTGATGCAAAGAGATGAGGTTGTATTCCCATTATTACTGGAGTTCGTTCGTAGTCCTGCTACTGAAATCTGCTAGAAAAGAATTAAGAGGACAAGGTTTAGTGGCTCAAGAACAACTTCAATTTTTTTTGCATCCAAGATTTATATATTGCCTTCATGTCAGTGCAGACAATTTGGATTAATATGTTGCTGAATGTATCTCCCTTGTTCTGGATTTTCTGTTAGCTTCTTGTCTTAAGCCATTCTTTCTGCAGAAAGACCTTTCTGTCCAGTAATGAAACTGCATGGATCAACGATTGTCTAAACATGGAGTACAAGAGAGGTATGAAACAGTTCTTATGCTAAACAGCACTCCTCTTCAGAAAAGCTGCAGTGAACCTTAACAGTTCGTCATATTAATACCACTATGCTTAAAATCAACTCATTCAATTTATAATATTCCCAAGATTTGAATCTGCACATGAGGAATAGTGATGTATCTGTGTTCTTAAAAGTTAAAGACCTATAGAGTAAATCTTTGAGTTTTTGATTAAAAAGATAAATTCTGCTCAAGGAAATACCCCAAAGCAATAGAATTTCACATCATTCACACATCTGAATTTCTGCAGACCTACTGTGGTATTCAGAAAAAAATATCTCATACATATTATATAATACATATTATGTAATTGCAACTGATACTTGATACAGCCAACAGACACATTTCTATAACCTCAGAACTTTTACATTTGCACTGTAACAGCCCTACCAGGCTCCCAGAGACAACATCAGTTCTTAAAAACACTGGATTAGAATGAGAGACCTCCAAGATAAATCTGTGCAGCTGTAGGAGCTATTTTTGATAGCAGATTACACCATTTTGTAGTATTTAGTAGCAATCTTGGGCTCTAGCAAGCCCAATCAAGGACACTTGGTTAATATGGATGTTTTTAACTATAATAGAAAAATTAGTTTCTGATCTCTTCTGGCTATTAAAATTTCAAGACTACTCCTTTGCAAGAGAGCTAAAGAGCATATATAACTGCAAAATACTCCAACAGAAGTAATTTTGCTGAAGCTCCATCTTACCATCATACAAACAACAGCAATTAGTCTTATTCTAGTTACTAGCAAAATGCCACCAAGTCAAAAAATGCAAAAAAAAGGTGAAAGTAAAATAGTTTACTAGGAGAGATCAGTTTAGCTGGGTTTCATCAATATCATGACTTCTAGTCACTTTAAGCACTTAGTTTTTTTCCTGGAATTAATTCCATTTTATTAGAAACATTTTTTGCCATTACCCTCTTTAGTTAGGGAAGACCTTGCAGAGGTCTCTGAAGTCAGAAATGGGACAGAGGGTGAATAGGTAACAATCATTCTGTGTGTATTCCAGTATAGGACTAAGGGTCAAGTAGGTTGCAGGATGAAAACAAACAAACAAACAAACAGCAATTATTTAGATAACACATAATAATACCATAAAACAACTTGTGTTAAGAAATTTTGGTAAAAATTTTTATATGAGTTCATGGAAACGTTATGGCAATTTTGTGGAATAAAAATATATTGAGGCTTATGAGATACAAGATTTGCATCAGGAATCCCCTGAATCACAAATTTACTATGGCTGGAATTTTTCCTGTCCTTTTTTGCCAGGCTTCTCTCAGCACTAACTGTTGCTTTTTGTGAAATGCAAAATATAAAGCTAAATGGATGTTAGGACATAATTTTTATGGTTTATGTGTAGACTTGTAGACTTGAAGCTTGCCTTAACTGGTATGCATAAGTGTTAAATTAAAGGATAAATCACTTACATATGGTGGCTAAATATTTCTATAGCAATGGAATAATTCAGATACTATTCCAGTCTTTTTACTGGATACTGGTGCATCCCATTCTGAAGAGCCTTAATCTCTCTCCACATTGTCCAAAAAGCTGGGGCTTTCTCTAACCTTTTTGGATGCCTTTCCCAAAATCAGGCATTACAGCTTTCAAGTTTGTGATAGGGAAGCCCCTCTGTGGGCACAAATGTTCCAATGAGTTGGAGAGCAGTGCTTGAATTCCTCCTCACACTTAAATGTTTCCTGCTGGTCTGCTTTAATGAATTGCCTGGTAGGTTGCATTTTCCTAAGTGTGGTATTGACTTCCCAAATTTATTATTTATTTTTTTATTATTATTATTAATTCAAAGATAAAGGCTATGGTAGATATTAACATAGTAAGAAATCATTTCAGAGGTGGAATTGTCAGTTCAGAGAAAGAGCTAATATGGGGAAACAAACAGCCAGTGAAAAATTAGGCTTCTATTCACTAAATCAAGTAATAAAAGAATCTCTCGATGGCCACCAGCTCATTAGATGGATTGTTCACTAGACACATCCAACATTATAAACACATTTTGTTAATTGAAAAACACATTTTAAATCTAAGGAGATACTCTTGAACTGCTTTCATCCAAGTTCATATTCACTCAGGCAAATGAGTATGCTTCTGAATTAATCTCCAAATTTCCATTAGTCTGTCACAAATCAGGAAAGTAAATGATCTGAAGAAGTTAAATGAAACAGTTTTCATGAGCACTGATATTAAGTGGTCACACAGCACTACTCTCTGGGACATTTAGTGTTCAAGTGAGCCTTATGACTGAGTAATACAAACATCTTGGCTATTTGACGTCATGTCAAGGTTCCACAAATCTTGGGCTGTTGTTTTTAATGCCCTGATGAGTTCGTAGCATTCTGTAGCTAGATAAAGCATGCTTTAGAAAACTCTCAGACTGAAGAAACAAGAGATGTTATAACATTCTTATTTTTATATTGAAACATCCAGATGAAAAAGGCACATGAGAATTACTGAGCACGCAGCATTAAACAGTAACAAATGACAAGAATGAAACCCATCATATAGAAATTAGCGTTAACAAGAATCAACACTTCATAAACAATTAGGCAAAGATTACCAAATACTTGAAGGAACATGGAAGAGAGAGAGTGTGTGTGTATATATGAAATTACAACACACAACAAAAGAACTCATCTTTTGCTAAAATCTTCATATCTGAATTGAGGCAAAATTAATAATAGATACCATGGTAGACTGACAAATCCAAAAAAATTATTTTAATACAATCAAATATAAGGTGATGTCTTCCGAAATAAGTTGTGCAGACAATACATACATGATAAGAGAATCTTGAAAATCTGCGACTCAGAAGAAAAAAAAAAAAAAAAAAGATAGAAAGAAATCATCACCAATTCTCAACAGACCTTTCAGGTTAATGCTCTGTCAAGAGAAAACAATGTGTGCCGCTGTGATTTAAAAGGATAATAATAATAATAATAATAATAATAATAATAATAATAATAATAATAGAACTCGTGTCAGTGTATGGAATTGATTACTACAAGTTCATCACGTCCACTTCTGATGTCTGGAGACTGAGTGAGCTTTAACAATGTGAGGTTTAAAGCAAGGAAAATGCTTGGTTTGGTGAGAGTGCTGAGGACTGACACCTGATGCAGTTGAGTACACACACTTGGAAAAAAACATATAGGGAAGCTTTCAGTTCTTCAGGAAAAAAAAGGTATAAGATAATAAAATACCTGTGGTCTATACTGGAGTTAAGCGACCTTGACCATGAAATAAAACATAACATGCAAGTGGAACAAAACCAATTAAACATTTAAAGATGTTACAAGGGTGTGTAATGAGGATGAAAAAGATGACATCTTTCTGCATAGGCTCCTGCCCCCCTGGACATGCCTTACCTTAGTTCAGGGTGCTCACATGCAATTTCCTTGGGTATCAGTAGCCAGTGCTGTAGCACCAGCTCTGTGCAAGAAGCACACATAGTCAGAAATACCAGATTTGTGCCTCCCCCCATCTTCTCATCACTCCTTCCACAAATGTAGCCAACACTTCCCTGCTGCCCTTCCCGTCTTCCCCAGCCCACACTCCTGTCCTGCTTCCTGGCTTTGCTCTGCTGTGGGCACTGAGGAGCTCTGCCTGGGTAGTCCCCTGTTGATGACCACCTAGCTGGTTGATTTTTTTAACCACGACCTTAGTGCAGACTATATAATTGTACATAGGCAGTTAATTATGGGTAGTCTGAGTTGAGGTCTTGCCTGGCAGATCAGCTCATGTGTATATTGCTGTAAACCACCTGGACATTTTTGCATATTGCTATGGGTACCAGTTAGAAAATATCTAAGTCTGTTTTTCCTACCAATGTACTCTATTTCTTCCATTATACAGTTGATCCCTGATGTACAAGGTAGACCTTTCCTGGCTGACAGAAAGACAGATCTATCTACTAATCACATCACTGGTATTTGACAGCAGAATCGTTTGCGTTCTGAGAGAATCACAGCTCCCATCAAAAAATAATGAAATCTGTATTAATGAGAAACATACACTTAGGAGAAACATCCTTTGGTGGGAAGCAGCTTTTGTAAATGTTTTTTGGTAGCACACTGGCAATGTGCTCCCAAGAGGAGCTCTAACTTTACTTTGTTGCATTGCTGAATGCACACAAAATACATACCTATGTTACTGGTAAGTAATAAGTGCTGTAAGTCCATACCATGTCTTGTACTGTGTAATTTTGCAGAATTTTGATACCCTGATCTTTTTTCTAGTTTTCAGCAGTGTCATCAAGGATCAAAGAACATATTCTCATTCAGAAGGCATACACAGAAGACAGGGATGCCATGCCTTTCTGTGGTACAAGGTACCAATGCCATATTGTGGAGCTTGTATATGAACATTGGAGTCTCTGGAATGAAAAGCTGCTTCTGTAGAGTACATTAAATACATGTGAGACACTATAGCTTTCATCTGTACTATTGGAAATCTCCTATTCAAATCAAGATGAGTGTAGCTAAACTGCCTGTAAAGGTGCCTGGTCCATGCTAATTATTCATCCATGCCTAGGGGCTGTTCAGCAGACCGTTGGCTGGCCTGGGTTTAAAAGCATATCAGAGACAATTTTTCACAATTTTACCTTAGGGATAATCATAACTCAGATCCCCAACCTTTGCTGATAGACTTTAATTTACTACTATCAAAGTACTAAAAGAGTCTTCACTAGAGAAAGAGCTTGATTTAAAAAGGGTGCTCTTTTATAGATTTTTCAAGTTGATTAAATGTGGCCAGCATGGAAGACAGAAGCATCCCAGACTCTTCACTATGTGAAGGAATGGGCCCAACAACATGCCGAGGCTTTCCTGATGGACAGGCTCCTTTGTAGGACAAAATGAACTTCCCAGACCTCTATAATGGGAAAACATGATGAATCAATTCTGTGTGGGTATTCATCCATAAATAAAGACACGCTATATGACAGGACCTGTAGAAGCTCTGGGATATGACAAATGTAATGTAATATGTTTGAAGAACCATGAATAAGAAATGACTCCTCTACCTGCAGAAATTATTAAGCAGTCTGAAGTTGTGTGTATAACTCATACAGATCTGTTTATAATCGTATATCATTTAAAACCAAATAATATTATGACACCAGGTAGCTTTTCTTAATATACATAAATCTGGGAATGATGTCCATATTCTCTTCCCCCTGAGGCACAGAGAAGTTCAGATCCTCAACTTGTTTTCAGTTGCTGCCTAAACTGTGATAGCACCTAAGTACCTGAATTTGCATTAATAAAAAGTCATCACATTTGTGTGCCTGTGCAATGACATAACTGTCCAGCAGTACAACACAGAGCCCAAACAGCCTGTGATCTGGGGGAGGCAATGCTCATTCTCACAGTTTTTTTTCTTCTCAAGTCTGTCTGTACAGATGAACCCAGTGGCCGACTGTCCCTTGTCAAGTATTTAGGCACAGGGGAGAGCTATTCACACACAGGAAAAAGCAGTGGGGAGGAAAGGAAGATGCTGATGAGTACAGAGCTTGTATTTCTTAGAGATTCAGCCACCAAAGGAGTATGCCCTGAATTAACTGTCACCTCTTGAGACCTCAATAGAGACAAAGAAAAACAGCTTCATTTGCTGATGCAGTGAATATATCTGCCTTATCAGAAAGGTGACTTTTATGCAAAGTAGCGTAAGAGATTTAAATACTCCACTGCCATATCAACACTAGCTTCAGCAAAGTTCTTGGTGGCACAGGAAGCACATCTTGGGTAATGTGATGTACTTTCATTGTCAGAGATTAGCACAGGCTGGGAAAGGCAGATGCAAGCAGGTTAGGAGGAGGTAGGAGGTGGCAGAAAGAGCAGGCATATCCTTCAATGGGGGAACATGCAAAAAGTGGCAACAGTAATGGGCAGTAAAAAGCATAACTTTCCTGGAATTCTGCCTGTGCCAGTCACAGTAATTATATGGCAGGACAAAGCTGCCAGCAGCAATGTTTGTTTTCTGTGCAACAGCCAGGCTGTGGTATACATAATTAGCAAGCAGATGGCTAGAGCCCCACAGGGACCATAGTTTGTGAACTACTTTTGCACTCCACTGCTTGTGCTATAACGTTCTTTTTAAAATAGTGCACGTGCCAGGTCTGGGTAATGGTTTAACAGATGCTTCACCTTGGTTTCAGGACAGTAGATGCAGAAAAGTTTCTCTGAGATCCAGAAAGGAGATGTTCTCAAAGCTATGGATATTCTAGTACGTACAACCTCACACAGGTGTACATATGGTCCTTTAGCCCTAAATTCAGTGTGGGCATTCAGGAGGAGAAAGGTACAGAAGACAGCGGGATTGTCCCTTTGCGTAAGAGCCCAGTACATTACGGCTGACTCAATATAGTGAACTGACTGGTTTGCTCTATTTTGGACTGCAGAATTTGGATCTGAGATCTGGAGGCCAGGCGTAGTTTTAGAAGATGTTGAAGGCTGAACAGGCATGGTCACAGGGTGCCTTAGTTACATGAGCCCTCTTACCGAAATGTAAAAGGTCCTCCATTAAAAGTATTATTAGTAATATCCTATGTCTATCAGTATTTTTTCATATTTCAGAGCACCTCATATTGATCAACTGAAATAGCTCTCAGGAATAAAAAGCTTGCTCAGAGAATGAATGAAATAGGTAAGAATGAACTGGCAAAGTACAGTTAGTCAAGAGGCTCTGGGTATGCTTAGATACAATACTTGTTCAAAAATAAAATTGTGGCCTCTCATTTAAATCTGCTTCATGTGTCAGCGTTACCTTGGCCTGTGTGGGTAAGCCATCACATTCAGGCAGCTCAGCTGTCTCCACACCCTTTACAGGCTGCTCTGACTCTTTTCCTCACTAGTTTCTGTTGAAAACTGCGATTACTTTCTCCTCTTTTCTTTCCAGCTGTATCTTACCTTGATCTTATGTACCTCCTACAGTTGTTTCACTTTTTCTCCATGTTCCCACATTAGCCAAAGCTTTGAGGTATAACTGTCTCACCCTTTCCTTAAAGTGAGCATAACAATCTCTAAAGTGAGTTGGATAAGAGCACAAATTGCAGTAAAATAACTCTGAAAACAGATAAGGTTTAAAAACCCTGAGCAAGACATTAAAATACAAGGCACTCCCCTTCTGAGGTCCTTCCTTCCAGCCTTGATCTTTCTCTAGCAATTTTTGGCAATTTTATGGTTCTAAGAAACTATCGACTCATCAGCATCACCTTACAACCCTGCTTTGATGCAGTGAGTTTTTTGGATCCCGCTTCATCCCCCCCCTGCAGTGCATACTGCAGTATGCTCAGTGTTAATGTCTCAAAGGGGGTGGCACCATGTGGATTCTCAGTCAAAGGTACAGGCGTTTGCCACTTTTCCAAGGCAGGACACCTTCCCTCCATCCCTTCCCTCACTTACCTTTACCTGTCTCACTGTCTTCATGCAGGTTCCCCTTGCTGATCCCGCATTTCTATTTCCAGTTTTTCAACCCCTTCTCATGCCCCCACCTTCCATGTGCTCTGCCTTTCTCCATCTCTCCCTCTCTGTTTTGCCTTATAGGGCATTTAGTATCTTAACAGGGAGGGTCTCACACGCTTTAAAAACCATAAACAGGTAACACTTTATGTTAGACAAGTATCCTGTAAGTAAAATATTTTGATTTTGTAGTTTTCCCTACCAGTCAGATTGGTGTAAGTCTGCAGAAAGGACCTAAGAATGCCGGTTTGGTAACTACCTACTCCGAGAGAACAAGAAGACTGTTCTGCAAATCTGAGCTTATTGCAGCTTCTCAGGTAAGAAAACGTGGGGTCTTAGACCACTTACCTCTGTGCTGGGTAGGCAGTATTTCATGCAACGGGAGTTTTACAAACAGCAGATACTGACAAGTAGTCTTAAGCTCTTCTTGCTCTCCTTTTGACACCATCAATTTCCCCCTTTGGATGCACAAAAACTGCACCTGAATCATTAAACAAGGCTGTGTATGAACAACAAAGTCCAGTGCTCAGAATAAAGAAAAGGAAGACAACCTCTCCTCTTCGGGTACTTAAAAATTAACCTACCATTTCTCTGTCAGGTGCCATGCTACCAGCCCCGAGTTCATGGTCTGCAGTGAAGGTAAATTGACCTGGTTTAATAAAAGTGACCTGTGAGGAAGAGCTCTCTTTTGTGGAAAAATTCAGGAAGTTATAACTAATAGCAATCAGCATTTCAAATCATAAGAACAAAAGGTATTTCATTACTTTAAAATTAGCCACTGTCTAGAAGTTGGTTGGTTTTTTTTTCATTTGAAAAAGAATATTTTTTTTTTCCTAATCAGCAGGAATTGTCTTCTTTGAGCTATTTACTGCAGAGAATAATTTGGCTCTGTCATTCCAAGCATGAAGTAGAACAAACCTTCTGAAATAGTTAACATAATTTTGTGCAATGCAGTTATGTCCATTGCCACAAGAAGTACAATTTACTACCACAGGGAAGTAAAAAAGTCCAGTATGTCATAGTAAAATGCACATAAATGACACCTTAGTCACATCTCTGCATTTTTCTCTTTCAAAAGGGGACCACAGCTCAGGACTACACCTTCCCCCGTGATTGCCCTGCCTGCTGGTTTACCAAAGCTTGCACCTTAATCTGTGCTTACTCTTTCTCTCCAGCAAACCTGCCTCCTCCCCTTGATAGTAGCACAACCTCAGTGGGAGGCCAAGAAGCGCTGCCATTCACAGCAGCCTCTCGAGATGAAGAGGGCAGCTACAACAGAGCAACTAAAGGCTCTGGGCACATGCCGAGGCACAGAGGAGTAGGTGATTAAAGAGCGTGCAGCCCCCCTGGCTGTGTGCCCTGCCCCTCCTGTCCTTCCTGCTGCTCAGAGGCTGGCATAGGAAACCAGGCCTCTCCAGGGATAGCTGGAATTAAAATGCCAGAGCCGGACATACGGTGCAGGCACGTAGTCTCCTCGGCAGCCCCTTCTCAGGGAGTAACCCTGAGCAGAGAGGGGAGACAGGAAACTATAGCCTCCAAAACCTTAGCTGCTCTAGGCGTTCCCTTGAGAAAAGAACGCTTTCCCCTTTTAATTCAGTGCTGTAATCACCAGGCAGTCAAATGATGGGGTCACTCCGCCTCCCTCACCTGAAAGTACGCATTTTAATAGAAATGGCAGCTGCCATGTCATTTAGTCATTTACCTTTTTTAAAACAAACAAAAAACTTTACCTTTTTAAAAATCTTAACTTTTTTTTTTTTTTTTGACATTTACCTTTTGCAGATTCTCCTCCCCACCCTACGAGTGGGGTGGGTGGAACGAGCGAGCAGCTGTGCAGCTGGGGTTAAACCTTGACAGAATTATGGCCAGCTCTGAAGGCTGTGGGCATCTAGCTGTTTGCATTTTCAGTTCACTTATCAGCACTGATCTCTCACTGGAACAAATGTATATCATGGTCATTATGTCTCCCAATAAATCCCAACTGGCTGCATGCAAACCATGGGAAGTGGGAACGCTTCCAATTCCTTATTCTAGATTATAGACAAAGGACAGACCCTGACTCTGTCTTGCCCTGTCTAAGGCTGAAAGCACATGTTATGTATCCCACTCTCCATACCTTGTTTTTCATGGCCAAAACTAGTCTTCATGGCTGAAGGAAGCTGCTGTAGCCAGGTCCCCTTGCTGGTTGATGACAAGAAAGACTGCAGGCTCCATCATGGATCACACCTAGCTTTGTCATAGCAACTAGATCAAGCCAACAATGATTTATTAAATGAGGGGTGAAATGTGACTAAGTCCTTTACTGATCTAATTACAAAACTTCTATTTTCAAAAGAAACCCACCAAACCACTGATGATAAAATATAAACCTCAGATAACTGCTGCCAAATCTCTCATATTTATTTAATAAATGAGAAAAAAACAGCAATGAGCAATAAATCATTTATTCAAAAACATCTATACAAAATAACACTCTTGGAGATAAACACTTTTACATTTTTAAAGTGCATCTCTTCATTGCTACAATATTTGATTTACTAATTTACACTGTACATTTATAATTTATATTAAAAAAAAAATGGTGAATTTTTTCCAGTTGGATGTTAGTAACAGTGACAGGGAACACATATTCCATTAGAGAAATCACTTTTGAAGTGTGTACATATACAAACTATTCATATCCAGATGTAGAGACAACACTGTGACAATAGCAAGAGTATCACTAGAAATTGGAATTACAGTACACTGTATGATAATTGGTTCTCTTGTTATAAAAGGTTATTTAAAACTGCAAAATATATACACTCTGCCTTTGTATTACTTCCCTGTTTAATCTTTACTATTTATGAAATCCCCTTCTGACTTCCTGAACTGAACAAAATTACAGTAATTTTACACTACGTAAATCTACAATCATGCACATGTGGCAAGGCTGCATTTCCAACTTTAAAAAAAACAAAACCAAACAAAAGCAAAGCTACACACACAAAACATACTGCATTTCAGATGCCTTTTTAGATTCGCCAACTGAAATACATAAAATGTGTAACAAGATATATAATGAATAGCATTTAGATGTGAAACATTATGAGTATGAAAAAATACTGTTATTTTTTCTAGTTTGTTAATTATGGAATTACTTGTATTTCCCTATACTAAGATGATCACATTTACATCATCATTCTGTTGCACGATATTTCGGCCCCCAATACAACCTTCCACTAAAAGCGACAGAGACCTGCGATATGCAAAAACTCATTACAAAAAAATCAACAAACATTTAATTGCCACATGGCCAAGATGAACAACATTCAAACAGTTTCTATATGCCTGTATAGAATTTTGGTATCTATTTAGCTTTTGCTCTATTATGAACTGCTGAAGTAATGCATTTTTAGGACAGAGCTAGTGGACTGCCAGGAAACATTTACTAAGATACAGCTATTGGCTGCAATAAAGTATACCAATTCAAATATTTTTCTTAGAAAAGAACTTCTGGGTTTATGTTGTGTAAAGCTTTAAAACTGAAAATATTGTGCTAATTACCTACTGTAGCTCAATTTTTTATTTTTTTTTTTTTTCCTGTGCCAGGGACTCCAATATACTTGATCGTTCAAAATCTATGTCAATTACTGAAGATGATCTTTCTCTTTCAACAAAGAAAGATTTACAGGATGGAAATAAGAACAAATGGCAACTCGAGGGGAAAACCTGAGTGTTAATGTCACCACTGATGATCTAATCCTTGAAGCTCTGAGTTATTGGGGAACTCCACTGATGCCCACTGACTTTCAAAGCGATGTCTGGAAGTGTTTTAAAACATTTCCTATAAAGTGTCCACTGAATATTCACATACCTTTTTCTTCTTTGAATGAAAAAAGAGAAAACATTAAAAAGGATATCTGAAACATACATTTTATTCAATGAACAACAGTACGCAGCAATCAGCCTCACGCTGTATTGTGAGATGCTGATCAGAATGTGAACTTACTCTAGACATTGTTATTGGCAACACTCATACACAGGGGAAAAGCACTAATTTCATTAGAAACCTCCATACTTTATGTCCATAATGTAATTTTACAAGTTTTCACCAAGAAGTGGCAATTGTCTTTTACTTTGCAAAGATTGCATGAAGGAGGGGAGGAGAAGCAATGGCTGCATATTTCAAACTGATCATTTTGGGATGGAAATTCCCACAGCTGTAGTGCGTGGCTCCGTTACTAATGTGTTTGGTGCCAAGTGGACAAATTTACTGTGGTATTTGACATAGAAATTCCTGGAAATGTTGATCTAAAAGCATGTGTGGGTATGCTATTAATACAAATTTCAAGGACACATAACTAATTTTCTCAAATAAGAAGTCAGTTTGCTTTCCCTTCTTTTTGCTTACTTTCACAAAGAATTATGTGTTGTCTCCATTTTTCTACAGCTAAGTGAAACCTGAGCACACTCTGAGGACTTCAAATCCCCTTAATTTGAAATCATATATGATTTATGGAATGTTATCTCTACTACCCTATGCCATTAGTCATATTTCTGTTGACACAGAACTAGTATTAGATTAATATACTATGAAATATGCCAAAATACTTGAATTAAAATTTAACCTCCAAATCTTACTGCATAACATTTCATTACTTTTCTTGGACCTTCCAGTGGCTCCAAAAAGAATACAGATTTGAGTATCTAACATCAGAAACTGTGATTCTTTTTTTTATAAATATGGCTTATATAACAAATACATTGTCACAGGCTGTATCACAAGTATTGTTTTCTTACAAAAAATATGTAAATATTAAATATTTGAAATTAAATGGCAAGTCATTCCAGTACACTTGTTTCTGACTATGTACTTCAGATTTTTACCTATACACAGTGAACAAGAGAGAACTGCACAAATTTTAGGTAGTGAATTAACCCAAGATGTTTCACACTAAGTCTTCTGCATGAGTAGGCACCATTTTCAAAGTGGAGAAACAGCAGTGGATGCTGTGATCAGTATGGTGATGAACAAGCTGAGCAAGCATAGCTACAATCATGGCACAATACAGAACCAAGATGATTAGGGAAGACAAAGAGAAAGAGAAGAATCAGTCACCTTTCATTTTCAGTACTTCCTGACAACAGATTAGTTTCTGCCCTGACCTGCAGTATGGGAGAAGAGGGTATTTCTCCAGGCCTGGCTGGTCATCCTGAAAACTCTGCTGTTACTAAAATGGAAGAACCCGGGAACACCTTTATAAACCTGGATCCATTTTCTGAAATGAAGCATGGTGGCAGGAAAACTGACAGACTGAGAATTCCCCATGTGCTGGATTCCAGAGCCTCACATTTCTGCTGTCTGGACTTAGGCAGATGATTGCTGGAAGGAATTGCTGGATGCACAACAGTTGCAATGGGATGCACAGAAACTGACTTCGTTAATTCATCCCAGTAAGCACACTTCCAAATTTGACTTATAATTCAAGTTAGAGTATCAGAAAACAATTGTTTGTGAAGGCAGGTCATTCAACCAGGGGGAAAAGCCAACAACATAGGTATAAACGATCAAAAAAAAATACAAGAAAAACCATCACATTGATGTATGCTTCCCTATCAAGATTCATCCTACTTTTCCTTCTAACAGTTGAGAATCATACCTCTGTTTCAGAGTTTTAAATACAATTCCTTGTTTCTCTCCTTTCTCATCTTGCGCTACCTCTCCAGCCATACTGTAATGTTACTAATTCGTGAATAACTTCAGAAATCAGATGCTATAGAAAAATACATCCAATAAAGAGTCTCTCCTACAGAAGGTCTGTGCTTTGCTTTAACGCTTCTTCTATTGTCAACAATATTTCTGCCCCTCGGCAATCTTGTTTGTGCTACATGAAGACACTGAATAAGTTATTGTATTGTGCCTTTCCTACTTTAAATGATCTGTTAATCAAATCATTTTCTGCTTAGCTCAAACTCAGCTTTCCACTACTTACATTTGTGCAGGGACAATTGAATTTGCCCTTTATAGCTATTACAGTGACATGAAGTTTCCTATTCCTCGCTGAATTTCACCAGAATGATATTTACTGAAGTGATTCATTTTATGACAGAGAACAAGGGACCCAACAGTCTGCTGAACACGTTTCACTGCTGGGTGGTGAAAGGACTCTCTGTGTGTAGAGAACGGAGGCCACACTTGCTTGCTAGCACCTGGCTGATATAAACTGCTTGTAATCCTGTTGGACTATGGGAGGCTTGTGGGGTGTAGAAAAGATTTAGGAATGTTGCACTACAGGAAAGGTGTTGGGGGGGGGGGGGG
>JAVJGJ010000059.1:24190104-24213630 GCA_035590215.1 Microhierax caerulescens | reverse complement strand
TAAAGGAAACGGGTTGCCCCCCCCCCCCCCCCCTTTAAGACAGCTTTTCAGAATATAAGCCCTGTTTTCTTTCACTTCTAATTCCAGGAAGGAAAGCATTTTTTCTTCTGGGTCTCTACATAAAAATTGTTCCTCACTCTTAAAAGGACATCTGAGACAAAATGCATTTAAGAAATGGCGAACCTTTGCTTTCTGACTCAGCATAGGGCATGTGTAGGATGTAGGGCCTCCAGGAGTAAGAGTGGTGACGGCTCTGGATAAGGCCACAACCGCGTTAGGCATGCATGTAAAGAAAGAAACATTAAGCAATGATGCAACTGAACAGGCAGGTGCTCTGAATGGTCTCTCACATTTGAAAATGCTACAGCATTACAATTTAAAGTCTGACTGTCCTACTCTGTTTAAGCATGTTGCCATGAGTACAAAATAAATGGCTTAGTTTGATATGATTAGAAATTATTAGAATTTTAAAAAAATAAAGATAGCTTTTAATAAAGTTTTCAAGTGCATAAAGTGTGCTTATTTTCTTTTTCTACTCAATATTATAACTATTTCACACTAAAAATATTTTGCAGAGATTTTTCTATATTCTCATTTTCATTTTAAGCCCACCACTGAAGTACGCTTCTAGTGGGGCTAATCTATTTGACCTGAAACATCAAAGGATAGATTCACAGACAAATAATCAAACTATTGCAGCTTAATGATTTCCACTCATCAGCAGAGGCACAGCAATCATCTATAGGCATACTCCCAAATGGCTGCAGATATTAAATGAAACACACTTAGTAAACAACTGCAAAGGTCTCAGAATTCAAAGTGAGTGCAGGTAGTGAGTAGACAGTTGCATATTTAGCAGTTTTAATTATTAGGTCTATTTTGGGGAATCTAAATGTAATGTAAATACATGTAATACTAGAACAGCTAGATCTTTTTTCCCGCTGCACGACCTGTTCATAGCAAGGGGGGAGCTAATTATGAATCTCCGTCTCCCGAGCTGCCTCTGAACGAACCCCTAAGGATATTTAACAGCCTGGAGTCGGGCCTCCAACGTTGTCAGTAGCTAGAGTTCACAAAGGAACTACAATTTTATCCATACCTTACCCTGGTTCCTAGTTACGTATCCTTTTTGTGGGAGTTTTAAATACATCATCTGCTTGTTATTTGTTTAGCTGGAGGTTGGTCTTTGTTGGAAAATCCTACAGGCAGTCTGCATACAGAATGCAAACAGTGCACCGTGACTGATGTGGCGTTATATTGTCAGATGCGAGAGTTCAGCTTTTAGAAATCTTGTCCCCGTCATTTTAAAGCACCGTATACAAGAGGTCGGTCTACACAGGAGATTTTGTAAGAGTAGAAGCAGTCTGGGAAACTCCATCCTTAGTATTTGACGCTGGTCCCTAGATTTTCTAGGTTATGTGACTCTTACTCAGACACAAAACGGTAGTTCTTATGTCCACATGGCTTGGATAACATCTTAATATAACAAACCCATGCCTGATACTGAGATATTCTCTCTTCCTTATGCTATAAAAATGTTCCTAGGGTGTTGTTACAGTATTTAATGGAACATCTGTTCCCTCAGTTTCAATTTTATTTGGAGTTCAGACATCTGCACACAGTTCTGGCAATTTCCAAACTCTGTGGTATAGAATAGTGAACACTGACCTGCCCTATGTAAATACTTACAGGATTAGTTTCTACAGTTTGAACTCCTAAAATTTTAGTTTGGAGGGCATGCTTTCATGCCACAGAGAGGTAACTTGTCCAATTTATCTTACAGAAAGTGTTGGGTGTGCTTTGAATGTCAAATTAAAAAAAAAAAAAGAATGGGGGGAAAAGAAAAGTAGGATGGAGAATACTACTAAAAATTCCAAATCTTACTTTTCTTCCCTTTTTTTTGTCAAAAAAAAAAAAAAAAAAAGAGAAACAAAAACAACATTGATGAAGCAAATTGTTGGAGAACAACTGCAGAGATTGTTTTTTTTCAGGCAGTTGAAATTTTTCAGACCAAGAGATGAGAATGTAACTATAAAAGAACAAATGTTGATTGATTTTTTTGAAAAAGCTATGACAAATGAACACAAAATATAATCTTTCAGAGAAATGACCTTGAAAAAAACAAGTGAAGTGGTATGATAAATCAAAGGGCTGTATATATCACAGGTAAGGATGCACCCACAAGACTGAAGCAGTTGATTAGCAAGCATTAGACAAAAATGTGACCTACTATTAGAATTTAACATACAGGCACTTTCAGCAAAAATACCTTTGGAAAAGTTGTGCAGCTGTGGATGGTAGAGAAAATACTGTGCTTATTAAAAGAATATTGACAATATTTTTTTTAAAAAATAACACCTATACTTTGCCTACTTGCCTGTATTATTATGAAACAAAATATCAGTCATGTCAAACTAGGAGAACATTTCCTTTGAAGGAATGGGAACTAAGCAATTCTGAGTGTAAAGAACCACTTGGTGATGGTTGGCAAAGCTATTTAGATAGAGAATGAAAGAAAATCCAAGGAAACCTACACGCCTCTTAGCTAGATTAAGTAAAATCATAAAAGAGCATGTCATATAAATGGATTTACCACTGATGAAAAGGCATCTGTCGTTAAGGGATGTATACTAATTAGCAAGGGAAGAAACATAACAAACTGTTGTGCCTACTAGAATATACCAGACAAGAATGAAGTATGGTGCAAGTTTTTCCAAGAGGAAAATCAGTTAAAAAAATCTTAAAGGTTAAAAGCAGAGAAATCTTGTTTATATCCTTTTCATATGTGCATTCAAAAACTATGGTTTTGGGGGTAATTTCCTGATTGCAATTGCAGTTCTTTCTCTAAAGGATAAAAAAAAAAAAAAAAAAAAAAAAAAAGTGTGAGAGAAACTTAAAAGGAAATAAAAACATTGAGGGAAAGGAAATAGTTAATGTGGCAACAAAAGGCATTAGAAATACTTGGCTTTATAGCATTAGGATGACAAAGACTGTAATGAAACAGCTTAAAATGTTTAAGAGTATTTTGAGATCTTAGTAAAACTCTAAAAAATTAAAGCGCAAAACAAAGTAAGAAGCAAAATTACTCAAGGAACTTGAGAGCAGGACTGGGAAGAAGTTTACTCTGTGTACAGTAAAACGACCATGCACTCAGATTTTGGTGCTGTCATAACAGCATTTTCACCTACCGCATGGAATGAGTTAACTGAAAGTCCTCAGTGTCTTGAGCCAAATAAAAGCGAAGGGCAAATTAAATACCAGCTTGATTATGAACCTAATTCCTTTTCATTTAATCCGGCTATGAATAACCCAGTGATGGGGAGAAGTAAATCTGTAATAATGTCAAAAACACTGGTAAAAACATCATTAACTACCACAAAGAATTGAAGTCCAGAGATGTCTGACATTCAGCCCTGCAGCTATTTTGATGTTACTAAGTTTCCTACTTCTCTTTAACTGCATACATTCCCCCATTTGAGGTCTATGAAAGCACTAGCATATCTCGAACACTGAGATGCAATATGTACCAGTAAGTGCTGGGGCTTTTGTGGAAGCCACTGTGCTTTTAGTAGCAGGCAGAGGGGGAAAACTGCTACACTTACTCTGAACATTCTTTATAGCATTAAATATAGCTAGAGTATGAGACAAATGCAAATCATAGCACTTCTCCAAGTCTTGGTGTGAAATATTTAAGGAACAGGGTTTTTTCTGGTTTTACCCAACAATAAAATAATCTGACTAAACATACTGGTTCAGTAGAGGATTTCTACTTTAAAACACAGGGAAAGTTTTATCCCTAAACCCAATGAAATATTCATATTAACTCAGCTGGGGAAAATTTGTCCAGCTTCTGTGCAAAAAGAAAACATTGAGCTGATTATGTACTCTGCTTATGGATGTTGTAGGACATTCACTTAGCTCAGTTCTGAATGTTAATTGAACAAAGTGCTTAAAGACACAGTAGACTAATATTTTTTTTATGAGTAGCTTGATGCTCCAAGAGTCAGTGTATCCCCTGGGATATAGAACCCGTCTATGAATTAACACCATTTCTACTGCCTCATTTTAGAAATATTTTCCACTAAGCACTAGGTAGTAACTGCTGGCTGGAAAAAGAGGCTAAGGCTTTTTCTTCCACCCTCTGCCTGTTTAAGGGGATGACAAGACTTCTGATTTACACTTTGTTCACTTCAGGATTGTTTTACTTTAGTCTCATAATCTCTCAACATTGCTCATGATTGCTACTTTTTATTGTATTGGTATATAAATCTGACACTAATGCTATCTATAGGAAATTGAGCAATGAAAAAACAATGTGATAGTATAGGAAAATCTAGGCTAGTTGACAGAGAAAGATGACTGCTTCCTCAGAACATGATTCAATCCTCTGGTTTTAGGTATCTATTGCAGGTCAGAGTAAAGCACTCCCTGGAGCTGCCAGTCTCTTTCCAACAATTATGGAGTTGAGACCAGCTGATTAATACAGACTGGACACCTCATTTCTACATTAATGCATTAATAAGCATTGAGAATTATGTTTCCATCATAGTTGAGAATCTAGATGTGTAAAAGCTTGGCAGCTAGTTAGCTTAGAAATATAACAGAAATAATGTTCTAAAAATAATTTGTAACCAGGAAAGAAAAATAAAGTTCTTACATTTAACTTCCTTTCCCTGTTTGGTTGCCTGGCAATCCTACAGATCTATGCAGCTGAGACCTTTCTGCCACTCACAGCTCCTGATGTAGTGTAGACTTGCACAATAGATAGGGTTTTGCACTGAAAAAAACAGAAGAGTCTGCAACACATCTGTACTAGAGGTCTGAACACCTACTAACTGCAGCTCTTATAGGACACCACGGCAGCATGTCCAAATAAAAGATTACAGGTTTCAAACCAAAGAGTTTGATTCCTTACTGAAAAGCCAGCAGCTTTTTCGGTAGGAATGAGTCCTTTTACTGACAATGTAGGCAGCCCTGCACCATGAGAATATGAGAAAAGAAAAAAGTTTTTCTTCCCCTGTGGATTATTTAAAATTGTATAATTTTTTTTTGTCATCTTTCAGGTTAAGTGCCCTTTAAGTCGCTGGGACTTAAAACACCGGTGGATTTTGGCTCATGTCCGTGGAATTTAGTAACTTCAAATTTAATGAAAAGATTTTACTTGTGGAGTTTTTCTGGTCGAATGAGATTAAAATACATCTGCAATTTCATCTTGCATGCTACACAAATCCCTTTTGTACTTCCTAGTAAATTTTCTACAACGTCTTTTACTTCACATAAGAGAATCTCCCTGCGTGCTTCAATACAAAAATACCTAAACGTTTCTGAAGCATAGGTTAAGAAACAGGAAACATGACTACATGATATACTTCAGATTATTTCGTTTGACGTATTCAGCAGCCATAACTCAATGAATAGCAATTTAAAGGAAGAGAACTACAATGAAAGAAGAATTTCTCAATGAAATTCCAAGAGTTGTAGATTCTTTTAGCTTGCATGCCTAAGTAGAGGGGGGGGTTAAGATTGCATAGTCTATCTGTCTGTCCATCCCTCCCCTGCTTCCATTTTTGTAGTGTTTTGATCCATTTCCCATGCACTGAAAAGAGGGACAGAAATCACCACTGACTTCACCTCTCATGACAGCACAGAGGAAAGGGTTTCCTTTCTGATGTTCACTGTCTCTACCCTCAAAAGCTTACTGCAGGACATAGGCAACTTGTGCTACATGAAAAATCAATGACAGCAGTCAACAAAAAGCAGAAAAATTGCACTGCCATTACACCCCCCCCACCACCACTTTGAATGCAGTGATAGAGGTGTTCCTGCATCACAATGCTTCTCTACCCACTCAGGTGGGTGAGGAGGCATTACAAAATCCTGACAGTATTTTAGCAGAAGCATTTATGGGAATGTACTTTAAAAGAAATTCAAACATTTTAAAACACTGCTTATGCCCCTACAAAGATCAGACTACACATTAAAGGTTTTGTGGAAAAAGGCATGCCTTGTCTGAAGTTACTTACGAATTAATGTATTTCAGATATAAGACAGGATTTTAGATTTATGGTTGTAAAATTTGTCAGAGCTTATTATCACTCCCCCCACAAAACATATTGTTTAAGCTTCAGGCCTACTGGCTCAGGGGTGGAAATTACTTTGAAATACTTTTTCAAAGATCCTAGTGTTAAAAGAATTAAGTCAGATTTCCAGAACTTGAGCTTTGGATCAGCACCCTTGATATTATATTATATGCTTTATGATTATAAACAAAAATGAAATTAAATAATATAGGTCAGATACAGTAGGTGAGGCCCTGCCTTCACTGAAGTCAGTGAGACTCTCTGGCAACATCTAAATTTGTAACTAAGATTTTCAGGGCCTGTTCCCTATCCCTGGGGTTATCTGGCAGGGTCTGGCCATGTCCCCTGTGTTAAACACTCTGGTGTTTTAAACAGGGTAGCACAACCAAGGCACTGGGCACACACCTGAGCTGACTCTAGCTTGACCGTGCACAGGACTTTTTCTGCAGATTTTAATCACTGTAGAGCAAAAACTACAGGAAATTTCTTTTAAAAAATCAACAGTATCTTTAAAGTCTAGTGCCCAAGTTCATGCCATACCACTCCTTAATTTGTGTCACTGATTAGCCTTGCTCGGATTTAAATCAACGGCACTACCCATTTGTCCAAAATCATAATTATAAATGGGATTATTTTTAGCCTTTTAACCAAGTCTTGAGTTTAAATTAAATATATAGATATAATATTGACATAGAAATTGCCTTGTTTGTTCTGCTTCTAGTCATAAAGTGGTTGATTTTGTGATGGTAAACAATTTTCTAATTCTATGGTATGCTTCTTTCCCCAGCCTGACGGCTCTGCTGTAGCAAATGCCTCTCTCCTCCTACCCCTTCTTCAATACTGGTAACTCTTTGTCTCCCTAGGAAACACGAAGGACAACTACGCACAAATGAATAATGAAGTAGTATCACTACAGCTTAATATATCACAAGTATGCAACAAAGCATATTAAAATTTGTTTCCTGTTTTGAGTAGCAATTAAATATTCTACATTCCTACTGCCCAGTCACCATAAAGCAACTGTCCTCTGCCTGAGGGGTGACTGTGGAAGGTACCTACCTACCAGTAGATCTATTTACCATTTGTGAATTCTACTGTTTTGAAGTCTTTGGTGAGCTGCAGTGGTGCAAATACTCAAGAACTTAGGGAAAAATATATGCATGTTATATGAGACACACTCTAAAGGCAATGATAAAACAGGCTTTACTGACAATAAAAAAAAAAAAGTAATGAACATAAGCAACCAAACAAATTGGAAGTGCAATTTTCCCATAGGATGTGTGTTAAGAGAATGACAAAGAAATGAGAAATGCAAGGTGCTATGGAAGTACTATACAAACTATGTAACAGCTGAGTAATTAGCAGCCCATTAGCTTTTCACAGACTCTGGCAATTTCTTCAGAAGCCTGGCCTTTAGTCCCTGCCTTGAGACTGTCACAGAATGTGAAATGAAGGAAAGAGCAAGTGATAACGAGGTTCTGGAGGTTTCTCATTAAAAATATATTTTGATAATTATTTCTAAAATACAGCCCTAAAATCCAGAGGGTGAATTTCTAAGAATTTTTTCTCTAAAGTTCATTGAGATTGATTTGGATATACTGGAAGAAAACTACTGTCTTTCAAAAATGGTAGAGAGTATAGCTCACAAAAAGACTAAAAGTATTTAGAAATAACATGGAACAAATAACAAAATAACTTCAAACCAGAATAAGCACCTTCATATAAAAAAACTTGAGTGTGTTTAATGAAAATGTATAATATCCAGCTGCTCTTGCAACAACAACAACAAAAGCTCATTTTGAAATGTAGAGATTTTTGATAGAAATTAAAGATTATTTAATAAACTAAGTTTAATATCTTTTAAGATTTACTTAAGGTATTTGGGGCCATATGCTGTGGTTTTAATCATATGATACTTAAAATATTAAGTCTAGAGGCATAACCATAGCATCAGTTCAGTACTAGCTGGTAACTTTCCTACTGTTCCATGTTAGTGTTGAATTTTGTATATGAGAAAATAGCAGATAAACAAACCCAAGAGAATTCCATCGTTATTCATTCTAGAGACACTCTGTCAGTTATAATTTTTCATGTTAACAACTGAGAATTGATTGTAATAAAGCTATTCTAATTTTGATGCTATAATTTGTGGAAGTTAAAATACAGTACATACAAAAAGCTGAAAATAAAGTGGAAAGCTGAAAATTAAATGAAACATTTTGAATAAAGGGAAGTTTGAGAAATAATTTTTGATTGATTTTTTTGGAAGAAGGTAATATAAAGACAATATTTGTTTAATATCATAATGACTATAAATACTTATCTACAATTAATAAAAATATTTCTTACCTTTACTAAACATTGTTTCGACAGGAGTCAGCACTCCTACTATGCCTCCTTGCAAACAACTTTAGAACCATAAACAACACTGGAATTGCAGAGCCCCTACTGCTTAAATGATTTTCTCTATGGATAACACTTAGCAACAGGTAATCCTTATGGTAGGATCAAATCAACTACTTTATGCACTTTATTTATGCCTAATTTTTAGATGGACAGATAAACATCCATTTAAAGTAAGTACCTGAGGTCCCATTACAGTCTGCCAAGACAGCTAACTACCTTAAGACCTGAGAGGAGCAACTTCTCTGACTAAATTTAAGTACTGAAATTATGTAAAAACACTCCTCACCTGAGAGTTTTTAAAGGTAATTACCTGTTTTCCTTAAGATACAGTAACTTTAGGCTTTTACCTTAGCAGGATACTTTACTAGACCCCTAAAATTAATGGAAGACTGATGAATTTGCTTCATAACCATTATATCTATTTAGGATATTCTTCTTTCTTGATTTAGTAATTGTTTCATTTTCTTGAAAAAACAAATCTAAAAATTGCCTGATGCTGCCTCAAAATAGCACTTGAAATCAACTGAGCCTTCTATTACAGAAACCTACAACATTTGGTATCACAGGAAATAAGCCCCAAGATTAAAATGTCTTCCTTTTATATAATTTTTCAATACCAGGAAGTAATATCTGTGCATATAAGATGATTTCAGAAGGAAGGTTAAGAATATTTCAAAAATAGAACCATATTATTTCCTTAGCAAGAACAAAACGTGCTTTGCTTGTGTGTAAGTCAGGGTTAAAGCTGTAGGAAAAAAAAAAAAGGTATATGGCCCAGAAAAATCCCTGTTTTCTTATGTTCACCATATACTGGGAGCATCCTCCTCCAAACAAAACAGTTATTAAAGAAACTGTTCTCAACCATACAGAGCATCACATCAAAGGACAGTGTCAAGGCAATCTATGAATGAATAAATGAATGATTCATGGGAGCTTTATTAATAGATAAGAAAACCCTATGGCAAGTTTTCTAAAACTGAGTGCCTATAGTTAGGCTTCCTAGCAGAGTCTAAAGCTCCTCAGTTGATCTACCACAGTATTTAAATACATACTTAACATCACCTACTGCATACATTGGGGCTACTTAATATGCTTAGAGTCAAGTGTGTGCTTAAGTCTTTTCCTTGATCTGAAATAAGAGTACTTAGTGTTTTGCCAGAGCTAAACTCTCAGGCCTCAAAAGAATCGGACTGTGGAACTATGATTTTTCAAACATAGAAGCAAGATAAAAGTTTGATTTCTATGGCAGTTGTCTTCAATAATTAGTTCTTTTCTACAGTGAAGGCATAGAAATTGTCTGTGTGCCCAGCACTTTTCAAAAGACACTTAGAGGCCCAATTTTAGACACACATTTTTCAAATGTTATTCCACCTTTCTGTTTAATATGGGGGAGTATGCATGACCATGAAAGCGAAAATCAAAATGACACCACAAATATTATTGAATGAATATTCACTTAGAATTTTAGATAAATGCTGAAGATGACAAACTGATTCAGTTTGACTTAATATTTGTTAACTCAAAGATTCAAAACGTTTAACAGATTGTGAAAACTCTTATCATTACAGATAACACAACTATAGACTTCTTATAAAATCACAAAGTTGCAATACTGTACATGAGTTAACTACTTTCTTTAAGAAAATAATTTATTTTCCATAGTCACGACATATAATCTGGTATCAGTTACTGTACATATATTTTCTTGCAATACTCTGACTGTCTATGAATACTGGATCCACAGATGCCACTTTTGCTGCTATAAAGGAGTGAATACAGTGTAAAACCGCCGTCAGATCCTGAAATTCAAGTTCCTGAAAGAGGAAGGGGGAAAAAAAGAAAAAAAAAGAGAAGAGAAAATATGAGCTCATGTTCAGGTTTATAAACATTCTACATAAATACAGAAAAGACTAGTCAGCAAACAATAAAAATTAAATGAAAATTTGAATCTTTACAGGGAACTGTAGAATAAAAGATGTATATCTATACCTTGTTCACTGGCCACGACACATGTCAATTTAATTTCACTCTGTGCTACTTTATTGCTTAGATTTTACTCAGCTCCGAAAATGAAAGTGTTCAACTTGCAAGAACAATCAAATATTGCAACATATTATAAAGTATATGATAAATTAAGTATGATTGGGGATGCTGCAGTGTCAATCAACAGCTGGGTAGGGTGAGGAGGGCACATACTTTGGCAGCCTCTGGAGGAGAGTCAGAGAAGCAAGCTCAGAGGCCAGAGGCAGGGTGGACGCTAAGGTAAAGTCACATCACAACCCACATATAGAAATATGGCTGGGTATGAAACTCATATGCCCGAATTCACAAAAGTGCAGAGTTACAGAGTTACAGACTTACTCCTAACCAGTTCTCAGATTCCCTTGGCTTTTTATAACACATTTCATCTTCTGTGCAGAAGTTAAATTTCTTTTTCCCCATCTCCCCAGACAGAAATGCAGTGATATTCTGACACAATGAAAACAAATATAATATAAGAAATATGTTAAATGTACTTGATACTACTATTTCTAAAGTCTGCAGCTGGTAAATAGATTGTGGGGGTGTGGGACAGTGTTTGGTTTGGGGAGAAGACATTTGTTTCAGTGTGTTGGCTACATAGTAGTTTATTGAGGCACATCACATACGCTTGCCTTTCAACAAAAAGCAAAGCACTGGAATTCTGCTTTTCCTATCTCAGTATTTTATGGTATCTTCTCAAAAAAATTGCCTCAAACAGAATATTTGGAATTCAGGTTTACTGTTCTAGAAAAGCTCACTATCACACCATTTTGCTATCAAAGGCCATGCATGTAGTAGGCAGGAGTGGGTTTTATTGCTAAGCAATGTCTTAAATGATTTGCTAGTATTTGTGGGGCCCAACTTCATGACCCTATATTGGACATAACTGGGAATTTTTATTTTATTTTGGGAGGCGTGGGGGGTGCTGCAAGGGCCCTATGAGGAGCAGCTGGGGCTGCCCTGGGCCGGGCACAGCCAGTTCCCCAGTTCCAGCCTCCCCGGCAGGGCACGGCTGGGCCCAGCAGCCAAAATGGTGACAGCTCTGGGAAAACATTTAAGAAAGGGCAGTAAATTCCCCAAAAAGGCAACAAGGCCAGTGCAGTAGGACTGGACTGCAACCAAACAAATGTCATGCTGGGGGGAGAGGAAAGGAGTAAGAATGAAGGAGCAGCCAAGGAAAAGAGAAACAAGGAGTGGTAGAAAGAATAACATTACACCCTGACAATATTTGATAGCTCTACTTCGTGACAATAATATTCTACTCTTTTTTTTTTTTTTTTTAAATTGTTTATGTTTTCTCTACAACCTCAGGCATCTATAGTTTATTGTCTCAGGGATTTTATTTCCCACTAAGCAAATTTATTATTCCCAGAAAAATGTAAGTTTCTGTTACCGTCTACTCTCTCCAGCACAAGGTGACAATAAGCAATATTACTGGACAATAAAAGTAAGAGAATGATATTCAACAAGCTCCCAATGTATGGTCTTCCTGTGGTGTAACAGGCCTTACAAAAGCCTTTATCTTCTATAAAATATCCACAAAACTACAGGGAAAGACCTTCTCAGACACAGTAGCCTTGGAAGAGAGAAAGTTTTGGCAGCAAACTGTCCTCCTTATGGTGCTTACTCATTGCAGACGGAGGCCTAAGGGAGCAATGCTTTCAGCCCCTGCAGCCTGCAAAGAATATGTAAGCAGAGATTTTTAGATTCGTATAGTAATTTGTCTTGGGTGTCAGACAAACAAATTTTAACTCTTTCCAGAGCCTGGAAACACAAGAAATTGTCAATTAAACAGCTTTGAGAATGTGTTAACAGAAATGAAATGACTCTCCCCTCCCTTCAAATATTCTTCTCTGAAATTACTGATTGGTTTTCCTACAACTTTCCAAGAAAAAAACATCTAAATTCAGAAACATAGCCTAGTTTGGGGTTTTTTTTTGTGCCAACAGTTGATGGAATAAGCAATTTTAAATAGTTTATTACAAATCAATATCTAATTACAATTACAATAACAAATTACAAATTGACATTTCCAAGATTATATAAAAGAACAGCAAACACAAACCACTTCTAAGAAAAAAAAAAATAGGGGCATAAACCAATACAACCAATAAGCAGAATGTGCTGTTTATTGTCATTCATATCTAGTTAAATAAGGAGAAAATAAGGTAAGAGAGGAAAGAGGCAAAACTCTCTCAAAATTCTGCTTTTGCATACTTTTCAGACAAAAGATTAAGGAATAATTATCCAAAAAGAAGAAAAATCTCTTCAGAACTTGTACCAAATTAAGCACTTAGGTAACTGGCATTTGGTTGCTGAAATAATCACTCAGGACTCAAAAACCAGATCTTGTTGTGAAAGTAAAATTAAGCATGA
Source organism: Microhierax caerulescens (assembly GCA_035590215.1). Taxonomy (NCBI): domain Eukaryota; kingdom Metazoa; phylum Chordata; class Aves; order Falconiformes; family Falconidae; genus Microhierax; species Microhierax caerulescens. The sequence continues at coordinate 24,200,746 of JAVJGJ010000059.1, read as the reverse complement.
ACATTGGTTAAAATCCTTTGAGGAATTTAATACCATGTAATCAGTTTTCGGGAGATAAAAAATCTGCATTTATTTTTATTGATATTTATGGAGAAAATATGAGAATAAATTTCTTAAAATATATTTTATTGACTGTAAATATTGTCATAGAATTAATATAAACACTTTCAGAAAAAAAATAGTGCAATTTTTTAATTCTCATTATCTAAGTTTTATAAAACTAAAATGAAGTGCACATTCATGATTATTAATGGAATACAACTCAATATGAAATAATGCAGGCCTCAGTAGATCAGTTCACAGCTCAAGTAAAAGGTTTACATCTGAATTACCACCACTAAAGATAATTAATTCTGAAATATAAAATGACTCACATTAATCTTATATTTGCTTCAACATCAGCTGAAATCATCCAGCAATTTCACCTCAGGTTCTGACATTCAACACACTCACTGAACGCAGCCAAATGGAGAGAAAAGCACCCTTCACAAAGCTTTCTCTTTCTCTACTCTGCCTTTATGGATGTCTAATCTATACATGTTTATGAAGGTAAGCAGTGAGAGGTAACCTACACCAGTGTAGGCAGGATTTCAGACTGCTCTATCAACATTATGTGAAGATAAGAAAAGAACAAGGACAGGAATGTCTCATCACTGGGAATCAGTCCTTCCCAATGCCCCTGCTGTAGAGTCCTCTTTGTTTCTATCAGAGTATGGATCAAGCTGCAGTAGTCCCTCCTGTGTATCTGAGAGAAGCTGTTTAACCTGTCATGAATAACCTTTTGAATACTAATGATATGGTCGTATTTCCATATAAGATAATCTACATACAGTTGAAAGAGGAGCAGTATTGCTAAACCTATGTTTTATATGAAGACAACACCGTATTTTCTCCAGTTAATACTGCCGGTGCCTCAGTCTGGGGGATTATTTTCAAGAGTGGTGCTAGATTTGAAAGTTGTTCCAGAGCTGGGTAGCCAAACAGGTGGTGTGTAAGCACTCCTCATGCAGTCTACCAGCGGGTTCACTTCTCTTGTGGTCTCTCATGTCTTCACTATTTTTACGTTAGGTTATCTGTAGGGGTGAGCGATCAACTAAAAATCATAAAAGTGGAACAGAGCTCTGGAGGTGTCCTCTGGCAGGGCTTGGTTAGATGTGGTCAGCTAAGGTGGTATCAGAGAGGTGGGGTTCACCTGAGGCCTCGTGCACTGGGAGAGCCCAGAAATGCAGTTTATCACAGTAGTATTTGACCCAGGAGACCACAAATGGGGCTAAGGCTGTGGTGCTTTGTGGTCAAAGGATGTTTAATGTCTGCACGTGTTGACTTCATAATCTTGAAGCTGGCTAGTCAGGTGCAGATGTTGAGGAATGGGCATGTATATCCACAGCAGAAGGTTGGGGTACAAATTTGTGCAGGTGTAGGCTACAGGTTACTTGGGGAGCTGGTGTTCTGATGGTGGATACAGCTTGCATCCAGAGTACAACAGGGAATGGGAACAGGACTGGGGGTTAGCTTGGAAATATGGATTTGGTAAAACATTGTGATAGCCTTCTGGCTTGGGGAAGTGTAGATGCGGCGTAGTCAGAGGACATGGACACAATATGTCTCTTGTATCTTAAATATGGTTTTAAAGGGTGGAAATTTGACCTTTTCAAGTTTAGAATGTAGTGTGAAATTTTCCTAGAAAATAATACCAATGACACTTCTCTCAAACAAATGTATTGCTCTGGTAATATTTTTTTTTAAATTATTTTAAAGTAACATTTATATCCATACCCAGCCAGGCAGATGGCTGACTGTTTTATTTGCTCTGTTACCACCCTTACGCTTGCTTGCCTTATCTGTGATTGCTTTATTTTTCTTTAATTAAGATTATCAGTTTATTTTTTCTGTATTTAGAAGAATCTGTGCTTGTCATATTTCAATAACCAAAGCTATTTCAGTTTACTACATGTATTCTAATAAGTGGATTAGGTACAACAAAGGCACTAGAAGGAAGACAGCAAGAGAACATGAAGACTGGATTAAGGCAGTTGGGAGGACTAGACTTCAAATCTGCCTGCTGGTATTGACAATAAGAAAAATATGCACATTGTACTGACCTTGATCACTATATGTGCACAGCACAGTCAAATAAAAAAAAAATATGTTTTTTTTCCCCACCCACCTATGACACTTGTATTTATTACATATCATAAAGAGCTTGACATGCCTGTTGCATCGTTATCATGCACACAATTATATTGATTACTTCTGAGAGCTGGTGAATCATTATTTGAACAAGGCATGAGCTTGTATCACATAAAAGGCAGATAATGCAGACACTGACAGGTAGTGTTATTGTGTCCTGTGCATTTCATGACTTCTTTAAGACCATTGGTAAGCCTCAGTATCATTTGTTGACAAGAGCATGACTATTACTACTATATTCTTCAGTATATTATTTTAATCAGATTGAAAAGATAATCATATCTTTTGTAAAAAAAAGAACAGATAAAGATATCTAGGTTTTAGCTCCAGTCCACATGGAAGTCAAAACAGAAAAGGAAATTCTACATTCAGTTCTATGTCTCAGCAAGTATACCAGGGCTTGGGAGCCATATCATGGTTGAGAAAAACAAATGTATTAGTATTGCACAACTTGTTAAGGCTGTCATAAACACACAAAGATAAATTATCAGCTATGGTATGAAAGCTTCTTCAGCTACAAACTTTTACTTGGCTTCCTCCGTGATTGTTTGCACAAAGAGCATAAGGAAAAGCAAAAACGGTGCTCTTACCCTGCAAGCATAAGAACTATATCTATGATGCCAACATACAGTGCCAGATAACCAACTCTATCAATTGTACTTAAGTCTTTTAACAGTGTTCTACAGGGATCCGGAAGAGTCAGATGGCTTTTCACTTTTCTGCTTGACTGATTCCAAATGCCACTATTTACTGCTAAATCTGAAACACTTTTAAATGTTGCACTGGCAGATGCAAACTTTGCTAATGCTCAAGAAACTCATCTGAAAAATTGTTCTGGAGATGCTTGTCTAAGAGCAGCCAACTAAATTCATCCATTCCAGCAAATATTAAAATAAATTGCCAAGAGCAATCAGATTGTCCAATACTGTCACACAGGCAAAATCTTACCTCTTATCTACCATCATCTTGCAAATGTTTTCCAAGACCTCAAGCTGTTCAGTAGTAAACTGCCAGACTTCAGCAACAAAAGACCCATGTTAAAAATACAGAAGGGCTTGAGTGCTAGATTATGGCTTATTGATGCTAGAGATTAATGTTTCTGTAAAAAGAGAGCTTTGCCTGCACTCTCCTTAATTTGCCATATCTCTCAACAGTAAGAATATGGAATAAATACCCTCTCAAATGTATACAATAAATCTAAGAAAGAAATATGGTTGCTGATCTGACCTTGATCACTCTCCTGACGTTCTCCTGTTTTAAAGAGAATAGGATTTACTGCAAAACTGCTGCAGAGTCTAATTGCAAAATCATATCACATTGTACCACTGTACTGCCCTGAAATTACAGAAGAGTTGAGGCTTGAAGTCAGAGGAGAAAGCATACTGAACGCCTCAGATAAATATGCAGGGCTGTTACGTTATATGCGTAACAAACAAGAAGTTCACGAGACCAGCAACATTTAGTTGAGGCTTCAATATGGCTCACAATGGTCTAGTGACACTGATGTCTTTTCTTTCTTTCTTCAATGAAAAATTTAAGACCAGGTTAGTAAAAGAGCAATGCAGTGAAAAAAGATAAATAAATTTTCTGTTACGAGGGTGAATTAATTGTTAAAATACAGCTCCACCTTTTCTTTTCCACAGAGTATAAAAGGAATAAAAAAATAAGATGAGAAGAAAAGGGAAGTGCCCAATTAAAATATGCTTGGAAAAAAAGTCTTATCTTCCAGGTAGCTACAATCCTGGAACTGTTAATCTTAATTTATTATTTTTTTTTAAGCAACCCTGGAAATTCAGGGTATGTGTCATGTAGGCTAAGAATATCTACTATCATTAAGATTACTTGTAATTTCTCAGTACTGGATCCTGTGCTCAGATACATAAGCTATATACAACTTTGCCAAATGTAACCTGTTTCGGTTGATATTAACCATATGAGTTTTCTGCAACAGATTACTTTTCAAATGAAAATTTTAGCCAAATTGGCTTACTCACTCCTGAGACTCTGAAATTTGGTTGGAAGATGAGTTTTGCATCAGGGGGTTGCTTTTTACTATTCCTGTGAAATCTGCTCACATTTGTTCATTGGAAAATTTACTCAGAAAATTCACATTATATAAAGATATAATTTTCACTGAGCATACTCCAGCTTCAGACTTCTACCAGGCAGGAAATTAGAGAGGTGTGAATCTGAATCAGGCTTATTTGGATATGTTATATTCTTCCATTTTGCAAGCAAATGATGGAATCTACTTTCAGAGGGTTTTTTTCAATTACTTTTAACTTTTTTAATGTTAACTTAACTTAGGTGCTATTTACCAAAATTATTTATAAGAACATCATGTGGGACTATGTTTAAGCCTTAATAAAGTCAAGACAGATTACATGTATTGTTTCCCTCCAGAGTAGTCTGTCATAATATAAAAATGAGGCAATGTTGATACAGTCTCTTCTCAAAAATTCACCTTGATATTTTCCTATCACTTTATTATTCTCTCTATAATTACAAATAATTTATTTAATAATCTTAATGTTTACTTATTAATCTTGTTATTGTTTTACTATCAAAATTAGGCTGATTGGTCTGTAAGCCTCAATGTCTCCCTTTGATCCCTATTCTTTTAAAAACAGAAAACCAAAGCAAGCTGCTGTTTTATTTCAATAATCTTACCAATCTATCAGTACTTCTCAAACATCACTTCCACTAGCTTCTAAAAACTGCAAAAGCTAAAATTTAAAAATATTTCGATGACCTCCCTTCCATATTCTGGCTTGTGTTTACAACTCCTTGATCTTATTTGTAGTTGGGAAGTAATTTGATTTTTTTATAACTGGAGCAAACAAAAAACTATGTAACCTATCCTTATTTGCTATTTGCTCAGTTTCCACAGTAAATGAATTATTACTTGCCTTCACTTCATCCCTCTCCTTCTAGTAAAGTATTCAGAAGCTTTTTTTTTCTTATTTTCCTGGGGGTTTTTTGGTTGGATTTTTTTTCCCCAGTTTTAACTGTTAAGAAAAGACAAAAGCAAGCCTCTTTCTGTATATGAACTTCTTATGTGTAAGAGGTGCACATGCAGTCAGCATGTTCCATCTGGCTGAAGAGCACACAGGTTTAAGAGCCACCCACCCCCCAAGATACATGAAAAGGCATCTTCAGCTCAAAGAATTCCAAACTGCTGATCCAAGGAAGAGTTGACCACAGCCCATACAAACTCCACACTGATGCCACAATCCAGGAATCATAATCACTCTCCTCCCCCTTTCAAAATAGTCACAGAGCTACTCCTTCATACAGATCTATTTACATGCTATGTTGTAATTTCAGAATTTTTGAATCTCTCCTAAAAAAAGTCTGATTTCCTACAGAAGTGATGAAATCACCTATGTGTACATATGTGAAATTTTTGCCCTATTTGCCCAAGGGGTGGACACCTCAAAGGAGCTGAATCTCTAGAAGTGTGGCACAAGTTGCTGGCAGGGATTGTGAGGTCCTGTTACCACCCTTCAGGGAAGCTAAGGCAGGGAGAGCATCATCCTTTCCTGCCTTGACCAGCACCTGGGGCAGGGGATCCTTGGCCACTCATTCATTACACACGGGTTATCTAACCAGGTAATACACACATACCTACTAACCAGCTGCAACAACTTTTACCCCATTGTCAGGCTGGATACAAATATACTGGGACGTGGCAGTAATACGAATGCATTGCAATGATTTTCAGGGGGTTTGAAGGAATTGGAGTTATCACTGGAAGGCAATGCAAGTTCAGGGAAGTACTGAAGTGGGAAACTATGAGGAGAAGTTGTAGGGAATATGAAGGACCTGAAGGAGAAAGAACTGACAGGTATTCAGGCCTTATTAGTTCCTTCAGAACAGGAAACTTTTAAAATGGAAAAATGCATTGTTGCTCTTCACCTAAAACTGAAGTGCACAGGAAGAAACACTTGGCCTAAAATTTACAGAATGAGAATAAAAAATCATCACTAGCTAGTAACCAAGATATAAAATTAGAATTCCCAAATGTAATTCTTTTTTTCCCCAAGAATTTATAAGCATATAAAATTAGACATAATCCAGAAAATCCTTCTGCAACCTTAACTCTACTGTTTATTGCCAAGTGAACATAAGTCATCTGTATCAAGCTTTATTTCACATGTAGTGGCTCATTTATTCAGGAAAAGTGAGACTTCTGTTATTTGATGACATTTTCTGTTTCTCATTGTTGGCTGCATTTCACCATACAGCACCATCTGGCTCTGTGAAATCTCTTTCAGCACAATAAGCTGAGGCAGATACTGTACTATATTATGGGTATTAGTGTTGGTTATTTCCTGACTAGTTTTTAAATCTGAAGTCTAAGGAGTAATATGTAGGTGGTGGGTCTATACCTGAATATATATACCACCTACCTGAAGCAGAGAGGCTGCACAGCTGTATCTCAGTTCCATTTAACGGGAAATCCTAGTAGATACACTGCACTGTGCAGAGGCAGTGGTAAAAGGTACAGTCACTGAAATTCTGATAAAACCTCAGCTACTTAGTATCAGCCTGTCCTGTGGCCTTTAATAAGATTTTCCTGGGCTCACATGTACACGTACGTAAATTTAGGTACATACATAGAATTCTGTATGAACTGATCATGTATCATCTTCCAGCTGGTAATTTCAAGGTACCTTAGAAATACTCATGAAAACTTTGCCAGTTACAAGGTGTTTTCATTAAAGCTGTGCAAAAGAATACTTTTCAATGTTTTAACAAATCTGCCTCCTGGACAAAATTTGATGTAAAATTATCATTAGGACTCACTTATAGCATTATTTTACAGATAACAATTTTTTCATAAAATGCTAAAATTTACAGGCTTTCTATATGAAGAGTAAAAAATGAGTAAAAGCAATTATTAACAATTAAAGTGAGCACAGAAATTATATTTTTTTAAAAAAAATCGGATTGTTTACCACAACAGAAAGAATGATACAGTATTAAAGCAATGGAATTCCACTGCAAGCAATGGAATTGGAGCCCTGGGCCAATCACACACACACATTATCTAATGATTTAAAACACAGATTCGGATTATGTGGGTTTTTTTTAACCAGTACAATCTTCCTGTCGACCTGGAACATGTTACATGAGCTCTCTGCAACAGATGATCATGTATAAAATGATGAAAATAGCCCTCTTCTCTCGCCAAGGAGTACTGTGAGAAATGAAGTAGAAACAACCTGCTACTATAGTGAAGTTACTATAATATTGTACCTTTTGTAACAGATATTATAATATTTTTTATGGTAGAGCCAACAGAGAACTCAGGTTAATGCTGCAATACTGAATAATTTACTAATATAGATGTACAAAGAAAGAGATATTGCATTTGTTCTAACTTTATGATAAAACCAGGGAGGTTAGAGATTTTCTACTTAAAATTTTTTTAAAACTTTAGAAGGATAGATAATATATAACCTTTGATATTACAGAAGAGTATCACTTTACAGGTGACTTTAACCTGTACAACCCCAGGTAAAAATATTTGAGAATTTTCACAGATCTTCATATCATTTTTCTGGTTTTTTCATTGACTTTTGTACACCAAATCCCAATTGAACCTCACTCTTACCTTCCTCTTCTCTGTCATATCACATCAAACTTCTCCTCATTCTTTTTAAAAGTGCATGATTCAAAAATTATCTTTTTACTTATTTATTCAGCATCAAACTTGGGATCACAGGGCAGAATCAGCACAGCCAAATATTCAGACTACAATCCTGAAGTAGAATCTGCTGAAGTTTAGTTGGGAATCTGAATTCTAAGTTTCACAATTGTATTTGATGATTGCTAGTGAGGAAAAAAGAGAAATGAGTAATATCTCATCTCTAGTAGTGACTGTATGTCTCCACAGCTTAATTCCAGGTAATGCAAAGTACTGAGTGCTCTTAATTCACAGTAGAACCAATGGGTTTCAGGAACTGCTTGACCTTTTGCAAGAATATTCCCTTTTTTAAGCTAGCAACTGTTACACAAACTTTTATTTTATCAGTAAATTTTAAGCACATATTTGCTTAAAATGTTAAGTCTGCTACACGGTAGCTTAAATACGTATTTAGCATTTAAATAGTTTTATTTTTCCTTTATATTTTTTAAAAGAAGTTTTTAGATATTCTATCTATTACAGCTTGACTAAACTTCACAGAAATCATCTTTTTGAAACAGTAAAACACCATCATAAAACAACTCAGTAACAGGCTTGTACGAATAACAGTAATAAATCTATAGATACTGTATCTCTTCTGTTTATTGTGAAGCTTCTAGAGAATAGGAAAAAAACCCTAACTGTGGAGTTCACTATATGCATGTGCAGTAGTAAATGGAATTTTTGATGCCTTGATAGTAATTCCATGCCATTTTTTACTAACCTGAGAAAGAGAATGTTGCTTACCTTTGTGTCAATTTGTTTAGTGTCTAGATTCTGAAAAAGCAACTTTACTCTTGTTTTCCCATCATCTGAAGAACCTTTGAGCTGAGAGAATTTAAACCTCCACAGCACATTCTAAAGAAAAATAGATTTGATTAAGGACTGTGTTACACACTCTTACCTAGAACTATAGAATGATGATCAATGTTTATGTATTACGACAAAGTATTAGAGCTGTAAATATAGCACATGAAAGCAAGCTGGTTGCAGAACAAGTAAAATGAATAGCTCTGTATCATGTGTGAAAGCAAAAGATGCAGTATTAATATTATCTAATTAAAAATTATTTAGAAATTCTCTGAAATGTAAAAGTTTCATTTGCCTTCATAATATAAAAAAATGTGGCAAAAATACTAGAAATATCCATGAGGATATTTATATAGTTTCACTATGAACACAATTCTATACCATATCTCAACCTTTCATATTTCAGCTGGCTCATCTGTGTAATGTAGATAATAATGTCTTATACAGGTGTTGCAAAGCTGAATTTACTGAAGTGTTTAACACGGTTTAATATCCTCAGATAAAATAAGCTATAGAAATGCAAAAAATTTATCATAAAATCTAGTCTCACAAACCACAAAAATATGTTCTACATTACATAGTCATTTGTAAAATGTGTAAGAATTCTAAGCTTCTTGGTCTCCTACAGGTTTAGACGTGTCATCTTCTGTTGACAAATCCTAGATCAATAAGTATGTTTTAATAGTTATGGAGACACTTTTTAAAAACAAATATTGGGAAATTATTTTTGAAACCAATGTAATTTTCTGTACTTATTTTAATGTTTTCTATTGATTGCCTGAAAATGTGTAAGTTCAAAAACCCACAAGGTAACAACTTGCATCCAGACATCCTGCTGATATTTCCTTGATGCCTATAATCTTAATGAAAATTCTACACACATGCTGAAATGTGATTCAGTCCTTGGACACTGCTGAGGAAAGACAGTTTAAATACTTTGAAGGCTATTTCAAAAACACACACAGAAAAAAGTTCGCTATGTTCCACTTTCTAATATACACCATTGCAAAATATTTTTTCCTTGTAGACCAGTGTTTCCAGTGGTCCTCAGAACCTTACTCAGCTTGAAAGGGAATGGCCTATAAACAGAGAAGTGTTTACAGAAGGCACAAAAAGTCTGATTCCATCTCCTGGTTCCCTGCAGACAGAAATGTTATTGACTTAGACAAATATAACAGATGAAGAAAACCCCAACTATGCTACAGCACCGTGATGGCGCTTAAACTTTACGTTTACGAAAAGATTTTAACTGGGTCCAGAGGGCCTAATTAGACCACCTGAAAAGTATTCAAAACTTAAAGGAGTCTGGATTTAAATAGGACAGATGAATGTTTGCTATATAACTGCTGAAACAAGAACTTAGGAACAATTTAGCGATAATAGGCATTGCTGGAGTCATCACCTCTTTCAACAGTTGACACAGTGGAAAAGAAGGAGATGACTCTGGAAGCTGGAAGAAAATGCACACTTTGGGATCCCTTATCTTGGATAAGTGGCTGGAGGCACAGAATAAGGAAGATGAACCAAGCCAACAAGAAAAAAAGACTCTATGATCAGATATAAAGCAGCTGAAGGCCACAAGATATCTCTGCGATGGGCCCAACAAAGTAAAAGCTGAATGAGTTAAGCCCATGATGACCCTGGAACAGAACACGTAGGAAATTAAGTAATTCTTTCAAATAATTTGAAAATCCCCCAAAACTGTTATAGAGAAGAGTTTGCTAAAAGACACTTAAACTCCTTGTGTTGGGTTTCCACAGCAAGGTTTTGGTAGTTGCTGTGGAACAGCAGCCAGAGGATTGAGAAAAATAGCCCTGCAGACACCCGTGTCAGTGCAGAAGGAGGGCAGGAGGGGCTGCAGGTGCTGCAGCAGAGATCCCCCTGCAGCCCGTGGTGAAGCCCACGGTGAGGCCGGCTGTGCCCTGCAGCCATGGAGGTCCATGGTGGAGC
>JAVJGJ010000059.1:24166931-24189693 GCA_035590215.1 Microhierax caerulescens | reverse complement strand
AGTGACCCAGCTCCATTCCCCGTTCCCCTGTGCTGCTGCGGGGGAGGAGGTCGAGAAATTGGGAATGAAGTTTAGCGCAGGAAGAAGGGAGGGGTGGGGGGAAGGTGTTTTAAGATTTGGGTTTTAATTCTCATTACCCTACTCTGATTTGATTAGTAATATATTAAATTAATTTTCCCAAGTTGAGTCATTTTTGCCTGTGAAAGTAATTAGTGAGTGATCTCCCTGTCCTTACCTTGACCCAGGAACCTTTTGTTATATTTTTCTCCCCTTGTTCAGCTGAGGAGGGGAACGATAGAATGGTGTTGGCGGGCACCTGGCATCCAGTCAGGGCCAACCCACCACACTCCTAAGCAGAAGTTCTTGCCCTTCTTATTTCATCATTTGTAATAAGAAGGCCCTTTTTATATAATTTTCCAGTCTGTAAAAAGGAACACTTTTTAAACGAGTGCATGAGCTGGTTGCCCAAAATTTGAGATCCAGGCTTAGATTTGTAGAGCAGACAGGGGACTGGCCTTTCATAAGTCTGTATGAACACCTGCTGTGGTGTAGGAGCATTCTTTGCATCAAAGGTTACTTTAATTTGAAATTTATTATCTCAAAGAAAAAATGAATTTTTCAGCAGAATTGTTCTGTCCCTAATGAACTTGTATTTGTTTGACCATTTCAACAATCTATTTATTCAATGTTGGTAGGAAGTATTCTGAAAAAGCTGAGTAAGGGGCAGCACAGTCAGCTCCAGGTGACAATTATGGGAAGTAAGATGAACCGCGGAAGCCACCCGTTACTGTTTCACCCAGGCTTGAGAATGCAGAGGACATCTCCATCTCACACAGAAGAACAATAAACGCACTTGAGTTTACAGTTTAACAACAGAATTGATCTATCTGATGGTATTCTATTTCTCCTTAGGTAAGCAACAAAGGTCAATATAAACCATGCTCATCTTCAATACTGAAGGTAGACACTGTGGCTCAACATCCTATCAACAGAGAAGACTTTAAAGGTAGGAGTACACCCAATGAATCTTCACATTTAAAAGAAACATTTGCTATGGTCTAAACTAATGAGATTACTTCTTATAGTTAATTTGTGGCTAAACACAATTAGCCTAGATTTTTCAAGTAACAATGATCTTGGCCATTATTTCTCTGCACAAAGATTTCAATAAACTTGTGTATTTCTGCCCCAAACCCCAAAAATGCTAACATAGACAAACTAGATCCTGCTTAAATATTTCAAAATGCAGTATGTTTCCTCTTAAGTCCGGCTGACTGAATTTCTTTAATATATATTCAAAAAACCCTTCCAGTTTGGAGTTGAAGACCATATTTCAGAGAACAGACCTTCTACTGTACAGCTCTATTAACGCAGAAACATATTTTATATGCATGTTTACTTCTACTGGCAAACAAATGGATATATCCATTTAGAATAATTTCAAGTATTGCTAAATTATATTTAAAATAGAAGAATTACAGACAGGGCATGGTAGTTTTATATATCATAAACCATCCCTGTAGGCACTTTATATATAGCCACTGTTTTGCAAGATAAGTGAATTTAATCTTACAGATTATGACTTGAAATGAATTTGCCTTTGTTCTATTTACTTTAGACATGGCTTAATTTTAATGATGGAAGAATAACTAATCCTATTTTATATCTGTAGTTTCAAAACACATAGAATCAGGTGACACTTCATTTTTTTCATGACTGGTAATCTTTTAAAAATCTTGAACTTCATTATAAGAAACCCAGTCCTCTCCTAAATATAACTTTCCTTTGCTTTTATTACTTGAAAATAAAATTACTTTTTTATATCTTTCTCCAGAATTTATCTTTACATGCTAAGACAGATGTCTAACTGTCCCTTTCAACTCCCAAACTGACTATGTTTCCGTAGTGCTATATAAATAAAAAGTACAGTACATTTGAGGAAGAAATACACCACACCAACATAGAAAATTACCGTTATTGATCAACATAAAATATTATGGTTACTGATAGCTTCAATAACAGTAAAATAAAACAGAGTTGTTTTCTTTTTCCTCTTACCTTTGTTTTACTGTCAAAACAGGTAAATCCCAGAGCAAAGTCAACTGTGAAACACAAGGTGTCCCCTTGCCAACTGCACATGTATGTTTTAGACTGGAAAAAAAAAAAAAAAAAGTAGTATGATTTTTGAAAGAAAAATCACCATCATTTATCATAGAAAAGTGATATTTTATGCGGGTTTTTTGTGGGAAGACATTCAACTGGCAACACAGATACTGCTTTATATCATTACATTTTAAAATTGTCAGGAACTACTGACTGTAAACATCAGATTCATCAGTCTAGATATTAAAAGGGGATCAACATTTGAGGTTGGTCTTCTACAAAATAGAAACCATTTTCTTGGAAAACTTCCCTTAAAAAATGCAACACAAGGAAAAAAAAAAAAAAAAAGCCAAATCTGAGGGATTCAAACATTTGGAAAACTTTAGACCTGACCTATTCATGACTTCTTGCAAAATTTACAGCAAATGAGCAGCTAACAGTGCTTAAATGTTTAGTCACTGCAATGTAATTAAGATAAAGTTATCTACCTATTTGACCTCTCCATCTGATTTAAGTTTTGTAGCCAGTCTTCTTATTTTGCAACATTTTTTCATTTGTAAACTTGGGTGACATACCAGTGCAGCACTATGTTCATTAATGTAATTTAATAAGAAGAACTAATAAATATCAATCATTAGATAGCACTGATACTTGCTGGACAGTGCTATATATATATACAAATTCTTTGATCACTTTTTAGGTTAGAAAGAAAAAAATCTGTTTTATTAACAAACCTAGAAGTTCTGTTTAAACTTCTGAATAAGGCTTACAGTAAAAAGTCAAGTAACATTCTTCTTTTTATGTGCTTTAAGGCTAGCTAACTTGCGTATAAGACAGATTCTGAAAGCATATGAGAAATCTTCTGCTGATGATGCAATATGAAACACCTTGGTGACATTCATCATTCACAGTTAAAGGCAAAAAAGCCCACGGCCATCAGCATGAGTAGAGATGAGATCCTGTCTCCAGCCTTTCCTTGCCTCACCTTCCTGGCCACTTTTGAAATTCCCTTCGGCCTTATCAAATCTTTGATTTATTTTTTTTTTTTCTTCCAAGGGAGCATTATTTTGCTGTCATTTATATATCATAAAACACAATGTTGCCTCATGCTTAGACATTTATTTACAAGAAATTTTTGAATGTGGAGAGTTTCTTTAAATTCCCCCAAAAATGGTTTTAACACAAGAATGGCCTAGAGGAGATGGAAAGCATTAATAAACTCTCTTAATTTCAAAATAATCCCTTTATTTGGATTTGGTTAAAGATTTTTAGTATAAACTAAAATTTCTGCATTTAATAATGGTAGAGGTTTCCTCACGCCACTATTAATAAAAATATTTAAGAGTTATACTAAAATGAGCATTTCTGAGTTACAGAAATGACATTTTCAAAGGATTTTGAAAGGGCTGGGAATTAAATTAATTGATTAGTACAGATGAGTATTATAATCAGCTCAAACAATGACAGAGATGTATATTATTTCTGAATAAATTATTTTGCTCATTGGTGCTCAAAGATCATATTATTTGGCATTTAAAAAGATTTCCATGATGGATATTCAATTAAAATGACATTTAAATATCCCTACATTTTATTCAGTAATTATAAGGTGGCATTAAGCAACAGCCATAACATATTCTCCATTATTTTCCAATTAACAAGGTTATACTAGCTGAGCTCTGACTCACCAAAGCAATTTTTAAAACTTATTAAATTAGATTCTCCCGATGGGTAAGCATCTAATTGCTCAGCCACAAATTGTGAATACTAAAATGAACTATGCAGAAATAATTAGCCTGGAGTATTTTACAAATATTCAATATTTGCAAATAATGGAACTGGTTTAGAAACTATTTACAAATACTAGAGATAAACAGAATATGCTGCATTTTCACTGTGATAAACATTACAAATACATATGAAGGTTTACATTTACAAAATACACTAATAGTATCTTCTTTAAAACAGAATTAGTTTGGGTTTTGCCATATAAATTTAAAAGTCTGCCTATGGCGTTTCCTCAGTCACTTTGAACAGGTTCTCAGACAGGTCTGTGATAAGGACCCCCGTTGTCACTCATTAACACTAGTACAGAGCACTACAACTTTTCATTCTTGTCTTTGGAATAAGTGTCCCATACACTTGCAATTGTGTTATCACCCGTGGAAGTTTAACATAAGAAGTCCAGCCTTAGCTGTCTTTTAAGTGAATTTTGCAGAAAATAAAATAGCACTTCATATTGACCAGCTTGACAGCACATAGTTCAAGCAGCAGAAAGGACTAGGTTGTTCAAAAAAACCTTCCTTACCAACTGGAAATGAAATTTTTCTGGTCTTAGGTCTAATAATAGCTTATCATAAAATACTTGGGGATTGTAAAAAGTAGATGAGAATCTATAGGTTATCGACCTTAACGTGCATTACAATATTTCGCAATCATACAGATATACGCTAATAGCCACATTAATTTACATAGCTCATACATATATGAAAATTCAAAACATTAGCAAACGTGGTATAGTGACCACCTTTGGCTTCCACTGCTCCAGACAAGATGTAAAAGTTTTTCCAGCTCTAACCTGGTGATTCTGAACATTATGGGGATGTAGAGTGGGAGTTTAAGCCTGATGAGATTCTTTAGTCAAAGTATTAAGAATTTAGCTGTTAAAAATAGGGCCTCATACCTGAACTGCAACAGCTAAGAACATTGTAGTGTACATCCTAGATCCATTATTTAATGCTTCCAAGCAATGGTATAATGATCTGTAGAAAAATTACTTGTAATAAAAGACAATGACAAAATCCTTATCTGTCAGGTATCAGTATCTCAATGCATATACCTTTAACTCATGAAAGTATCATTAAGTTGATAGTCCAAATAGCAGAAGAAAAGTGTATTTGACTCGTTCACAGAAGGAATTCTTTAGATGTCCTGTCCCTATTCAGATGGATGGCACTGGTCTATCATTGGCACTGGTCCCTGTCATACCAGACCATGACAGAGCTTAATAGTTACAATGACTGTACATATACACTCACTGTCTTTCCCATAAATTTAGAGATTTCCCAGAAACACTTCAGCTTCTATCTGTCCGCCTCATTTAGCAGACTGTCTCAGGATCCTGGTGTCCTGCCCTCCTGACGGCAGGTTCAGTTGGAGCTATTCTGCAGAATCAATGGATGTTCCAGCAGCAGAATTTGGACGGACTTATGGTGGCTAGCACTATCATGCTAGCGTGGCACTGTAAATGTACTCGTATCATTATGCACTAATTACCGTTATCTCACATGCTGGCAATACCAGTCCTGAGCACTCCTGAGCACATGTACACTGCCTATCTTGCCCATGCTACCACACTGTGTCCCTTTCATCAGCATAGCTCTTGTGAAACTGAGCAAGCTTCTTTGCTCCAAAAGAAGGGGAAGGCTAAAAGCAGACCAAAGAATTTTCTTCTGGCTAATGAAATTCCTGCCTCTCCTCAGCAAATTGCTGATACAAAGCTGAACTCTTTCCTGGGCATGAACTGCAAGGGACTGAGAGTCCTGGAGCAGAGTAAGAAGGCTGGGTAGGACAGAGAGTTAGGGAAAAAGAGACTCTTGGAAGCTAAATAATGGGAAAAGAGTGCCTGCATCTAGGAACAGGAGGCATTAGTGAGAATGTATAAGCACCCTTCTTCTACAGCCTTCAGAATGAAATTAAGTCCCTGCAGTTACCCTAGGGCAAGATTTCAGCCCTCTAAAAAGGTCACATCAGCTGGTCATTAGTTTGTCTCTTGCTCCCATCTACAAAATTCTTGGCACCTCCATCCCAGCGTGATCCCACCATTAACCAATATTGTGAGGCTTGAGGAACTTGGTACTTTATTGTTGTTGCTGTTATCCACATCTATTAATATCTTCCAAGACTACACACACATCTTGGAATGTGCAGAAGGTAATTAGCATCGAAGTTTTGGTTAATTACCTCTTAAAGGAAAAAAAACCAGAAGGGCTTCTTTCATGCTTCGCATCAGTACTCTAAAAAAAGACTGATGCAGGATTCTATCTAACAATGAGAAGAGACTTTACATATATGCTAAATGACAGGCCAATTAATTTCACACCAAGCTTTTATGATCATTAGTTACAATGGCTCTTTCACTCTCAAGGAGGGAATGCATTTGTGAACAGATCTGCTAACCTAACAAGGAGGGCTTTAAATTTGGTTCATGGGTGTTAGGTAGGCAAGTCAAGAGATGCGTAAATGCTAAATCTGGAGAATCAATGCATGGGAAAAGAGTACAACAGGGACTTCCTTATTTCCACTGAGAGAGGAGGGCATAAATATGCCTCGAATATCTGTACAGTGAGAGACAGAGCCTGGGCAACAAACAGAAGGGGGGGCCACTTCACACGTAGTCACTGGCCTATTACTCGGTTGGAAGCACAAAGACTTTGGTGGATAATAAGCTCCGCTGCAGCCCAGACACAGGCTGCTTAGGAAGGAAAAGCAAGGACGAAAAGGAGTCGCCTCTTCTTGAATTGCCTTCTGTGTGTAGGGGTCCTTGGCCACACAGAGCCATAGCTTGAAGCCAGAAGGAAGCAAGCATGCCTGCCACATCAGGGGCCTTCTGCTTTCAGCACAGACATGTAGGTGTCCCCAGTAGGCTGAAGCCATAAGTAAGTTTGGTTGCTTCAGGGACTGTGCAGTCCAAATGCTTCTAAACAAATCCAGACATGCAATAGATTTTTGTGGTTACTGTGCACTTACCGAAATGCTTCAGCTGGAGGGCCTAAATTTGCCTAAGTTATGTCATAGGTGTCATGATACGATCTTTTAATTTATATTCTGTCCAAGAAGCAGGGGGTCCACTTGTTTATGTTTTCAAGTAAAATTATTTGAAATCATGATAACTAATAACACCTGTCAGTTGAGGTGTTACATTCTGAGATCATCCACAAAGATTCATAGTAGAAAAATACCATTTTGTATTATTTTTAAAAAATCAGGGTGGTCAGTCACTAACCTTTTCAGTCATTATTCCCTTTCATAATTTTCCTTTATTTCCCTGGAAAATAAAGTTTCTAAGGAACAAATATGATTCAATGATGTTGCTCATGTAAGGGCAACACAGCAAAATGACACAGTGGGTATTCCTTTTAATGGGGCTTACATTTGTAACTCCAGTACTGTTGTTCCTAATGCCTCATCAAGCTTACAGTTACAAAAATTCAGCTGATGCCTGGCTACATTGTGGTTAATTATTGTCTTGCATGAAGAAAAGCCTCACTTGCTTTAACAACAGCATTCATATGCAATACAGACATTCACTCTGGACTCAAGTATGCTCTGTTGAGCACGAATTCTAGTGGTTTTGATCAGCCAAAATACATAAATAAATACCAATCTTCTATTCTAAATGAATACAAATTTGGCACATACATTATTTTGCTTGTTTATTCTCCAAAAAGAAATTAGAAAGTAGACAATTTCTTATACTTTACTGCTTAAACTACATTTCCCCTGCTACTTTGTCAACTGCTTCATAGATGTATACATACATTTGCTCTAAGTATAAGTGGGAACACACGTACTATTTCTCACTATACATGTCACAGAATTCAACACATTCTTTCTAAAACTAAATGATTAAAATAACCAGACAACAAAGCCTTTTGGCAAGAACCATATCCATATAGTACATACATTGCGCACAGTATTCTTATTATTCACTTAAAATATGTGCTATGCCTCTGTGTGGAAATAATATGCCATCAATATAATAAATGCTAAAATCTTAATAAAACTTTGACTTTGCTTAGAGCAAGGGAGTATTTCTATTAAAATCAAATGAACATTATTTTATTAATATAATGAATATATTTCTGGAATATTGTCTCCCAGCAACAAGTCATTCCTTTTACAAGTAAAATAACACAACTGATGAGAACACAGTTTTATTTGTTCAGTAAAACCAATACCTACTTCGTATATTATAAACCAGCCATCATTACCTGGTTCTGTTCTTTTTCCTTTTTTACAATTAACAACCAATGAATACAGACACAAGCCAAGAACAACAGTGCATGCATTTAGTATGTTTAACTTTGTGATGACCCCCAAGTCCACTAAATTTAACAACAAAGTTCTTTTCTTTTGAGCTATTCAAGATATGTCTGATGTTATTTAATGTAAAAAAAAAATATTAAAGCATAGCCATATGCAGATCAAAATTAGGTGACTAAAAATCTCAACCAGAACAACTAGAGATACCCCAATCTGAGTACTTTTCCATATTAAAGGAGTTGACTTTTCAACAAAGACCATGACTGACTTAAGACAGTGAATTGCATACAGATGAGGAAGAGAGCAGGATTCTAGTGGGCTACATGTAGATGAAGTGATTCTGTTTACCATTCTCTATTAAACTACAGATTAATATAAAAAAAAAAAAAAAGAATGTAATTGTAAGAGTTTTCCCTAAAAATCGATTACTGGTCAACTTCTCAATCATATTAACAGAAGACTCCAGGGCTGCCACTTTGAATGGATAAAACTTAAATATTTAAATATCACTGAAACTTATTTCTTCTGATTTCTGAAACCAAATCCCACCTCATATTATATTTAGTATTTTAGTCTTTCTGTCAATGTTGGCATCTGTTAAAAATGGGAGGAATTTTGTAGGATTTGTCAGAGGAACTTAAATGCCTGAAACAGAGAAGGACATAAGCGATGTGATTTTTTATTATGCATTAGAAATAAGATAATGCACAACAGCATTTAAAATACAGTGACAGCAAGAAAAAAAAATACCAACAGCAGACAGTTTGGAACACAGATTCTTGCATAAAGACTTTATACAGCAGCTTTTTACAAGGTATTAAATCATGCAGAGGTGACAGGAGTAAGGTTTCTTAATGCATTCAATGTATTTACCAAAACACAGGGTTTTATAAAAGCCTTAATATGGGACTGTCTAGGTCAAGAATGAGCTTTTTCAACACTTTTAGTACAAAAAAACTCTGAGTAGGATGTGGAGATGATGATAAGAACAAGCAGAATTGTTTTGGTTGTACTGAGAAATATATCTCAGCCCACATACAGACAGAGTACTAGGAGGCATACAAAATTAAACTCCTTAATTCTGAAGAGAGTCTGCAAAAATCTTCTTCAACAGTCTTTTTGTGTAGAATTACTTGTATTAAAAAGAAGTGCTTTTAAAACTCTTTGATATTCCAAAATAGTTGAATTAAAAATGCACATAACTTGTTTTTCTCATATTAAAAATTATTGCTATTTTAGGATAAAATATTTTATATTATGTACCAACATTTTTTAAAGCGAATTTTTCAGAAGCTATTTACAAAGTACATTGAAAGCATTCTCATTCTGAATGCACCTACATATGAGAAAATGAAATGACAATGAAATCTGACATTCATCAGAATCATGAGGGATTTCAGAAATTTCATCCAGAACAGACTTCTGAAGCTCAGGTGTATTTCTGTTCCAGATAACTGTGCAAAAGGATCAGTGAAATAATTTCTGTGAGAGTGAGCAAATTAACACCTTAAAAAATGTGGCAGATCCACTCATTTGGCCATAACTTAAGAGAATTCACCATGTCACAATTAAAAGGTTACAGAACTGTGACAATTATGGTTAGATACTATTAAAACCACTTCATTGAAACAAACCAGATCTGATTAAAAATCTTGTACATTCCTTCAAGATCTGTGGTTGTTGCAAATTAAGGAATTGCACCTTAATGCCCTAAAATGACTCGTTTTACATACTTGACTGGGTATTAGTATAAAAACATGCATTCTCTTGGAAAAGATGGTACTATAATGTGATGATTTGAAGACATAGTTGGTTTTTTTAAACGTTGATGCACATCTGTGGTTCAGCATATATGTATGCAAGAGACACTCTGCCACTAAATGTAAGATTTTCAAAGGACTCAAATAATGGCTCATTATACTGTCACTGAACTTCAAAGAACGCTTCTCTTGATTTCAGTAGAAGCAGTGCTAGCTCAGTGCTTAGTGCTTTAGAAAATAACACCTATGCTTAATATGTTCATGTTTTAAATGCTGTCTTTCTCAGGATACTGTTATGCTTGAAACTTTCACCTTTAGGTCATCCATTACAACCTGAGCCACGCTCATACATAACATTCCTGTCACACAACAGCTCCTCTAACTGAAATAAATATCTATCTGATCTAATGTGTTTGTAATTTGTAATGCTTGTGACATTATAGCAGCTAACTGCAAAAATGTTTTTCTTGGTAGAGCACTCATTGGACAGACTGCCTTTTCAGAAAACTTCAGCATAACTGGGATTAACCATTAAACCACCATCACAGAGAGACCAGGGTGGCTACATGCACATGCAGCCTGAAGCAAATGTTCCTCTGCAGGGAACTGTGTTCTTATAGGAAGACTGATAGGTCAACTAATTTTTCCTAAAGCATTTTAAGTTCAGCTGTTTTACTTGGCAAGATGAGCAGACAATGCAGTTATGGATGCCTACCCACGGCCATGGCATTCTCTCTGAAATATGAACCTACTGCTGATGTAAATGTGCCAGAAGAAAGAAGACTTGCTACCTCCTCTGCCGAACAGGCAGACTATGGCTTAAAATGGTTGTAGGAAAAGGTAGTGAGAGAAATGGAGGTAGGAGGACAAAATCGAAGGGCAGCAGCTTAGCAGTGGTCACCCTCTAGCAGTGAAAATTCAAAGTGCATTCTTTAGGTCAGAAACAGATCATGCTTCCTCATCTCTGAGCAACAGCTTCGTGGTTTTGTAGCAATTTGTTTTTCCATAAATAAAAGCAAGATACTACAGTGACCTGAATGTTTAATAGTTTCCTACATGTAGATTGCCCCACGTATATGTTCACATACCTGAAGCAGATTCTCAGCAGCAATCATAGTAATCAGGATGGCACCATTCATCTTAGTGGAACTCTACTGGTTTACTTCAGCAAAGGCACTGACTTGTTTTTGATACAATTTCTTACTATATAATAAAGTTGGGGGTGGGTGGGTGGGGTTTTTTTTTTTCTGTCTGGTGATTTATAAATTCTGGATTTTTGCAGTTGAAAAAGGATTTTAATCAGAAATATCAATAAGACATTCCTGAGTATAAAATTCAGTTCTGAATTGATGCCTGAAGTGGAATTTTGTTTTTCTGTCTGGTTCTTATAAAGTAATCACAGGTGGGGAATAATGGGGAACACCAAATTTTGAAACCATGAAATCAAATATCAAAATTCTAAGGTATTACTCCATAAATTTGAAATTCCATGAGAGTAAATTCTTGACAGCTTTAATAGTTTCATTGTTATTCAAGCCTATAAGATCCCCTGGAAAATAATAACAAAACCAGACTCACATGACCTAGTTGTTCTCTAAATCTTTGGATTTATAAATAAATATAAATATATTAATATCTATAGATAAGCCTTTGGCTTTATCCTTTCAACATAAATAACTTGGTATTTTAGGAATATATTACTATTTAGAAATATTGGTTTATTTTAATGAAAATCAACATTTTCATATTTCTGTAAAAATACAGAATACAGTAAACAAGATTTTGTTCAATACCTTTGTAAATCAGTACTTGCTCTTGCTTTTTAAAAAAATTATAGTAGGTGCACTGCTTGATTCTTACCTGCTTTCTGAATTCTTAATCAATTTTCAAATGTATTTACAATTAATGTCTATGGTTCTCAGCATCTTTCTGTTGGAGAATGGTGGGGTTTTTGCATCAATGTGAAAATGAATTAGAATATATTAGCATTTCTAAAGATGTCCAGTTAAATTGGAATTGTAATAAGCTTTCTATACACAATGAAAACAATCTAAAACTTAATTGTGTAATTAAACTGAGTGCTTCTGGTAGCAAACTGATAAGTATCATTTAATGACCCTATAAATCTAACCTAAACGAAATACTATTTAATATCTCACCTGAATTTAAGGGGTATATTCCCTTTGCTTATTTGGTTGTTTCAGAAATTAGTTCTGAAATTAGCACATGGTGACATTTCCATTCTTAAAGGGATTCCTTATATAATTCTATTCCATGCTTGTTTCTTCATCATCACAGAACATAAAATGAAGAGAATATTTCCAACTGTATTTAACATTTCTGCATTTTGAATATATCCTTTGGAGCTCACAAGATTACACAGTGATTGCCAATTCTCTTTTAGTCATCCTCTCAGTTTACCGTGAAGAATTAATAGATTCATAAGCTTGCAATGAAAATAAGTTCTTATTCAGACTGCCTAATTTCTGCTAGATTTTGGTTTTTTAGGTGGACTTCTTTTGCTCAGTCTCAGAGGATGATTTAGACTACCATTTCTCAAGCACCACTTAATTCCCAAAGATGCTTAGAAAAAATGAGTGTTTGTTTCAAGCGCAGTTACAAGTATAGCCAAAGTCTCCTGAGCATCTCAGAAATCAGGCAGTCATACAAGCTAGGTTAGCTCTGACAGAACGATGTGTGGAAAGATACCTGGATCTGGACATCACAAACCCTTTACTTCAGTTTTCTCTAAATCCAAAATCTTCAATTGGACTTGTATCTTTCATGCTAAAAAGTAGTTTCAGATAGGGATAATTCCACACTCCCTTGCAACTTGGCCATCACGCAGTGGCAATGCAAGGAATACACATGACTGACCAGAGCACATCACTGTTCCATTCTCAGAAGCTTGTTGATCACTCAACTTTAAGCATATATATAGGAATGTTGCTAAAATATCCATTGATGTTCAGTGGCAAAAAAAATGTTAGGAGGCCATTTGAACTTTTATGTGAAAGAATTCCTCCAGCTGGCTCCTAATTTTGAAATCATGACTTTATTGTTATCTCCAGTGGACTGAGAAGGAAAGCCCAAATACATTAATAAATCTGGGCTCTTTGTGGAGCTGCTCAAAATACGGGAGCTATTCATCCATTCAATTTGATGAAAATGCAGGTTTTAAGATGTTAGTGCAGTTTCATGCAGTTCGTTCTTTTTGATCTCTCATTGCTGTGATTTTACACCTTATAGGAGCAAGTAGGTGATCTGAAATATAAACATTACTTTTCATGTTATAAACCAATTATTGCTTTATAGAATTGGTTATATATAGGTTAGGAAGTAGTATGTATGCATACAGTCACTGCTACACTGATATTTTATACAATATAGTCAAATTAATGCTTTTAAAGGGAAATTATGACAACATACTGCTTTCCTGGGAAGGAAATCAGTATGCTTCAGATGGAAGCAACCCATTCACTTCGGTATGTTTTCAATTAGTTCTAGTGAATTCTTTCAGGAGATTTTTAACAGAAACACACATGTAAAATTAAGTAACAGTCCAGAAGAAACAGCAAGCAGTTGTAGGAATGAGGAGTTTCCTGCACTGTGGAGGAGGGATGAAAGGGAAGCATTGCATGGACAAATTTTATAAAGAAAACTTTAAAACCATGAATCTACTAGAAAAACAAGAAGTAAAAACCAAAACCTGTCAAGAGTATGGATTCTGAAAGGATTTGTACAATAAACTGTGTTTCACAGAAAGCAATTTCATCTTTCTCAACGAGAAAACTATGAGTGGGTTAGAAATTATTTAAAACTGATGAACTGGTAAAATCTATTGCAAGATATTACAAGGAAATCAACAGATGAATAGAAGATATCCAAAAGTAACCAGGACCAGACACTTCAGAGTCCATCAAACAAAAAGGGAAAGAGATACAAAGTTGAGGAAAGGATATTCTGTAAACTACTTCAAAATAATCATGTTATTTTTTTTGTTTTGTTTTATGTTACTGTTTTGTTTTAATCATCAATAACATGGTTGTAGACTCCTCAAGCATTTCATATAGATCATCCCAAAGAACATACAGCGTATAGAGGGAAATGCTGAAGTCTGGAACAGGAAAATGGTGAACTAAGGATACTGCAAGGTATGATACTCCCATGTCTTCATCCTTTTTAAGTGTGGACCGCTGCTTAAGCTCACAGATGAAAACAGAGATTGGCCACACAGACCAATATGGAAAAGGAATTATTTATTGCTTACAAAACAACAAAAAATAATTCATTAACTACATCTGTTTTGACTATTGCTTTTTTTTCTTTTTGTAGGAGTTTTAATCATAGCATTTTAGCAGGACAGTATTGGTGGAAAGAAAATTGATAGCTTCATACAGGAATCCTATAGAAACAAAGCTCCAGGTCTGCATGCACAATTATTCCCAATAATTATTTTTGTGTTTATCCAGAAGAGACATAATCTGCAAGCAATTCTGAGCCACAATGAGCCAGTCGGGCTTACATGTTCAGCATCAAGAATCTCACTATGGAGAATTGTTTGTTGTTAAAATAAATAAAAGCTAAGAATGCATACAAAAATATAAAACATCCACAGAAGCAGACACATATTAACTGAAAAAGAGGGAAAGAGAGGGAAAACATAGGATAATTGCATCTTACAATTAAGTTCATTATAAACTAGTTTTGAATTTCCAATAATGTTCACATGACATGCATTTAAGTGAAATATTATTACAACATTTATGATATTTCTATTCTTTAAAAAAACATATGTGTATTATTCACAGGATAAATTTGTATAATTCCAGGAAATTGAACTTTACTGCTAACATTTCTCTTAGCACAATACATTCACATATCTGTCCTCAACAAATATATATTTTTATTTCCAGGGTTTTCTTGCCTTTCAGGATCAGTCACTGAGTTACAGAACACAATGGAAAGAAGTTACTAAAACACTCACCTTTAAGCACAGAAAATAACCTCGCAGCAAAACTTCTTGATTATTCTGTTATGATTGAGTGGAGTTGAACATCTGACCTATTTTGATTTTTGCAGTTACTCATACTAAACAACTTTTAATTGTCTAAGTAAATGGTTTCATGAAACTATGTTATTCAGCTGTATAAGAATTGTAAAGAGCTTGCAGCATCTTCATCACAGCTGGAAGCAGAACAGGAAAACATTTTTTTTCTTTTGGCTAGATAAATAAGAGTATATAACTGTGTCTCCTCACTATACACCAGCTGCAGGTGTTTTAGAGACACTGCAGTAGATTACTGTCCCACTGCATGTGGTTTTCAGTCTCCTGAGAGCTCTTCCATCTTGTGAAGCAGGTTCCTCTTCTCTGTCTTCTGCCTTCCATATAACAAGTAAAAAATTTGAAGATGCCAAAATAGTTAGTTCAACTTTTCTACAGCTGACAATGAAATGTGTTACCATTGTTTTTTCCTCTGTCCCCTGCCAAATACTATTCCGATATCCTCCTCTATTCTCCCGTTGAACAAGACTGAAGACCCCAAAGATCCAAATCATCTTTATCAAGATGTTTCTGCATTAATTTAACAATCATATCCAAGACTCAGATGAGTCAAGATAATTTCCTTTGGAAAGAATAGTTTGAGGAGAGGGAAGAATACTGAGAACTGCAACTTAAAAAAGACAATGTTGAAAAAACATGGAATAAAATCTCATAGTACTGACAAGACTACCCAGAAGGGTCAAATAATCAGTGAGACATCTTTAAAAGGTGCTAACCTTTTATTTTTGAAGATTCTTTACACTGTAAAAAGCTTTAAAATGAAGAAAAAGAAAAATTACTTCATCTGAGCATGATTAATTGGTCTTGCACTGTTTATGATGTTTCAGGTGAGGCAGAGAGGCTTGCTGGGATTTCTGGGAGATGACTGAACTTCTAGTTAAAATTGAGAGTTAAAATTTTCACTGCAGATCTTCCTCCATTGCAATGATGACTTTTATTACCAGCCTCACATGAATACTTTTTAACAGCACTTTTTCTGCCATTCAAGTACCCTCCTGCCCTACTTCTATTGCATTGTTACTGCCCCCATTTGTCCACATTATGTCATCAGCAACTACAGTATTTTTTTCTAGGAAGAAAATATAGGTATTTCTAGAACACAGATTTAACATAAATTTGATTGATATAATTGTTTGTAAACAGATTCATTTCATCCGGTCACTGAATTTCATAGTTTCTCAGCAGATTCCTTTTTCTAAGCATTTGCAGCTTGAAACATGGCTTTAAGATAGCTCAAAGGGGAATGATTCTGTGAGGGGGATTTCTTCCTGCTTTATTGCATTTTTTTCTGTCTTAATGCTGCTGCCATTTTCAGAAGAGATGTATCAAAAAATTCACGCAACATGGGCAGACAAAATTCAAAAGCATCTTTGAACATACCATTGCACATTAATAATTCTTTTCATAAACTGTATAGACAGAATCTTTGCAGAAATACAGCTCTTCTTACAGAAACACCAAACACAAAGAACACTTACAGGATAAGGTTAACAATCACCCTATCGAAGACAAAATGCGAATGACTGCCAACAGTAAACAGAACTCAGCCACATTTCAACAAGAAAGGCTGAAATTACACGTGCAATCAAACACCTGCCATGAATCTTGCCCATTTATTTATGAATAAAAATGAATTTAAAACTTCAATTATGGTCTTTCTCTAAAAGGGAAGAATTTCTACGGACAATCTTCCCTACTGGTGACAATCTAATCTACCAGTTCTTTTTCTATGGCTTGAAATAATTATGTAACGTTAAGTTGCACCTCATTCATGCTGCCCTTGATATCACTCTGAAAAGAAGAGCATTCAAAGCAGCATTTCTGTTTAGAAGGAAGAAAGAAAACAGTAGAGTGAAAAGAATTTTCACTGCTGGAGAGTGACCGCAGCACTTTGCATCCTAGTGACACAGTGGTTTACAACAAACTTGAATGTATGCAACTGAGTGACAGAAATTTAAGATACGGGATCACACATAAGCAGACTAAACCAGTGTAATCAGGATTTTAATTGAATGCCTCTCCTGGAGGTTTCAGATAGTTTAAACCTCAGCTGGAAGGAATATTAATGGCTTTTGTGGGATATGGGTCTAGAGGATTGTTGGATTAAAATGACAAAAGATCATTCCACAAACAAAGACTTGTTCCTTAATTTTAAGATTGTTAGTATGTAAAAGAACAAGTTTTGAGGTTTAACAATAAATACTTCAGAAGTTGACTGGATACAGAACTAGCTAATCTCCAACCTTCATTATACTTAATTTTAATTATATATTTTCTGCTTTTTATAGGAATAGCACACAGGACAATCGAATGGTTGGCCACACAGTTGTATCTTAATTTCTTGCAGAAACTGTGAGAAAATACTTTACACACATTCAATATGTGTTATTAATCCCTCCCTCCTGCCCAGCAATTTTTCAGGAAGAATTTTTTTTTTTTTTTTTCTGAAGAACTGCACTCCTCAAAAGTGCAGGAGCAACAGCATCACTATTGCAAAATCTTTTTTGTTACCTCATTGACCTCATCGGTCCAAAGAGACTATTGGAAGGTTTCTAAGCAAGTGCCTGCAAACCTCGTTAGAATCCCACAGATCTGGAAATTTAGAAGAGCTGATTCAACACCTGTGCTAGGACTTCTGCTCCCTGCAAGCTGTGCTAATGCAATGTTGTGATTCAGTGCTCTCACTATTGCAAACATCTTTCAAAGGTCCCTGCAAACCCGAACATACCGGATCAATCTTGCATTTGTGCTAAACTGTGTAACTCTGTTTTTAATTGGAGAAGGTCTACACTCTTAATCCATACTTTCCCGTACCACTGGTCCAGTTAACATGGGAGTATGGATCCAGATGTTCGGTAAATAACTTGTTTATATAACCATATACAGGTGTTTGAAGTTTTAACTTAAATAAAAATAAATTTATCTTCTCCGTCATCATACTGCAAAATAACTCCTTTAGAATAAAGTATCTGCTTTAGGACAAGCACAATCATTCCTTGGTCTCTGATCTCTCATCTGATCTGATGAGAGCTTAGTCACCTCAATGCTAACAGACACCTACATTTACACAACTATACCAAGAATCTTGATCTTAAATTTCAATCACCTAATGGGAAGTGCACCCTCAGATCTAAGGAAATAATTGACCTGAGAGAATTTTACTAGCCAGCAGAAAGTGATGATTTGCTGTTTCATTTTCAGGATTTAAGACTCTCACAAACTTTCCTCTCACTTTTACACTGTCTTCAATCTCTTCCAGTGTTAACAAGGACAATCCCAATTTACAAATAACAATGTAAGAGCAAAATACTTCATCTTTGAAAACAGAACCATCATGTAAAACATAACATATTTATATTATGTAAGTGGAACATACACTGTCTGGAAGAAAATGTTCACGGTGGAGTAAGTAATCTCTGCAGAAATTTATCTTCCAGTGGTGAAGTGTATTAATTTCCAGTTTTTTATAATCAAGGTTGACTTACACATTATTACTTTAAATTTAATTTTCAAACTGTCATAACATGCTCATAGGCTGTTATTACATAGTTATTGACATACAAATATTGATGTGATGATGAAGCTTTCAGAAGCCTTCAGCATATAAAAATGTACTCAGATCCTTAGTCATGGAGCACATTAATCTGATGCAATTACTAAACACAGAAATTATTTTAAAATCTTATACTTATTTTACTTATGAAATGGCTTCAGGATTTAAAACATTTAGTACTTACCCCCGTTCTTTGAACTTCCACGAAAATCGCTCTTTGAAATGATTTCTCCCACACTGCCAACTCACTGCCCAGCTCCACACTGAAATAATGACTCTTGCCGTGCCCAACCATAACACTGAAACAATACGGCCTCTGGTCTTCAAGTTCAAAGTCCTGATGAATACCTAAATACAGGTTTGCTTGTAGGCAGCCATCATCAGCAAGCCAGAGCTGAAAGACATGTTTCAGTATGTGATTCTTCATCTAGCAAAAACAGTTAAAGCAACATTGTATTCTGTAAGTTATGGGTACTTTGATACATAATGTCATTATGTTCATAATTACCTTGAAGAAATGTTCTGAGAGTTACAGAATAATTGCAAAGACAACTTCTCTCTTTGCTTCTTATTCACTTTCACCTGTATCATGTAATCCAGGCTACTTCTGCGCTTCCAAAACACTGTCATAGTTACCTATGCAATACATATATAATTTAAAGAGTTTGTAGCAATATATCGTTTACTGTGAAAAGGAAGGAAATCCCTGAATCGTTTGAATACAGCTTTACAGGAGAATATAACTACTCTGTTATAATTAGGTTCCAACATGCTGAACACCAAGGAATGCAGAAATTTATCAAGCACTGAAGGGCTAAATCTGGAAATGACAATGTGAGCTTTCAAATGCCCCCTAATAGCTGCCAGCGCTGCTCAACAACTGCAATGGAAGTGAAGTGAGATGCTGCGATCATCTTCAAGATGAAGAGGAAGAAAATCTTCACACTGGTCTTTCAAAACAAAAAAATATCCCTGTAACAGAATGTTTTGTAAATTAAAACAAATTCTTACAAGAAACTTACCTAATCTTTCAAGACTTCTTTGAGTAGCATAAATACAGAGAAAAAAAAACCTAAATAAAAAAGCTACTGCCTTTACATCTGGGTATGATGTGACTGAATTACAAAATTATGCATTTTTTAAAAGTGCCTATTTATCAGATAGGGCCCTTTCCTCTCTTCATTTCTCTATAATAGCATGAGGCAGAAAACAGTGAAAGAATTTGCAAAAAGAATGTTATCACTCACAAATCGAATTTTCCTTCTCTAGCACTCCAGGTTAGGATTAGGAGACAACTCTAGTCAAGCAGATCCGAGGTAAAAGCAGTCATATTTGACTGGACTTAGGTGCTTTGAAAAGGCTAGAATGCAACTTTGCAGGGGCACCAAAGTCCTAGAAACTTGTAAACAGGATAAGCTTTATAAAGACTTAGAATTTAGTTTTCCAGAACCTCTAATAGCCTATCATAGCTTCTTGAGGCTATAGTTGAAATTCCATGCACATGAAAACAGAAAAATAACTGGAATCTGAGCATCCAAGTGTAATATAAAATATTGTGATACATTAAAAGAAATACTTAAATGTTCAGAGTCTTGTGTCCCTATGATTCAAGACATATACAAAATCGCTCTCACAGTGCAGCAGTGAAGATTCACTTGTTAGTAATGAAAAGCAGAGGAAACAAATGCTCTGCTAGCACACCTTCCTCTGAGTACTGCTCTCTTATTCATAAACAGGATCAAAATACTCAGATGGGAACTGAAAATTCTGCTTGTGCTGGTGAATTACTGAATAAAGCTGGCAAATGTAACCTTACACAATTTGATCGAGTCCCGTCTGTTAAGCTATGGATGTTTTGTGGGGCACCTCAGAAGCAGCACATAATGCCACCAGGGTACACAGCACTTTGCTGTCAAAAATGGCCCTGCAGCTACCTGAGGAGAGAACAGTCTTAAGGAAGATCAAAGTTATTTTACAATACTCCTTTGGACTGTTGAAAAGGAAGTTGAACAAAATTCCTGTATATAATCTGATGCTCAGAAGCTACGGAGTGACAGGTATTACATCTACATCTGCTTCAAGACTCAATGCTGCACATCCTGGCCTGTAGACTACTATATTAATGTTTCTTATTTTCTATGTGAAAATGTGGTGTGTGAAAATACCAGACAATAAAAGAAAATAAAAGGTTTTCAAGAGAGGTTTTTAAAAAGGCAATTATTCTTGCCCCTGAAAAATACAGGTTTTTCAGTAACAGTTCCAGTAAATATGGAGTATAAGCCAAGGTATAGCAAGAAACACATATGCTAAAAGCAATTACATTTTCAATCATCTGGTTGTTACCACTAAATGTCCATGAATATGCAAGTGTGTGATGTGATATATGAATTTTAATTCACATATTTGCATATGCAAGCATGTATTTATATGTATGTATACACACACACAAATTAAAATATAGCAAACATTTTGTTTTCAAATGTAATTTCCATATTGGATTCTCATTCTCCATGTTTAACTCTTGCGTCATAATAAACAGAGATGAGAAGCTTACAATTAGGTGAGTAACAAGTGCACTTCTTAAAATCCATCTTTCGTGAGAAGATACAATACCACCCTCCACCAGAGCTCTGCACTAGCTCTAACCAGCTTCTGAAAGTCCTTTAGAACACTCCTCCTAAATGGCTGGGCTTTGAACATAAACTCCATCTTTCAGTCCGCGATGTAGAAACCCTAACCTGTTAAGATTTCTTCCTATCTTTTTGGATTTGCTCAGTTTGCCTCATTGTCATTTATACCAAGGAATCAACAGAAAAGAGGTTAAAGAGTTGAATTTGAGCTTTTGCACTTGAGATAATGTATTCATGAAGACTGGTAATTAAGCATGCATTTATTAAAATGTCAAGAACATTAAAGAGTTGAATCTTGGGTAGTTTATTTCCCACTTCTTTTTCTTAATGAAAAAGTATCACAGAATATGCTTTAAGGATACATTATCCTTGAAATTACCAGAACATTGGAGGAAGGACTGAATTTCAAATCAGTAGTAACTTTTCAAGGGAAAAAACCAAAAGCAAAAGACAAAACACAGCAAAAACTTTTCAGAGGGCATAATGAGTATATATTTAATTGCTGCCTGACTTATTTTATCAGGAAAAAATATAAAAAAATATTAAGGAGACCAAATAAATAATCTGGGGCAGAACCTCTGCTATTTGCTGCTGTCTCAATGATGGGCAGGACCTGAAGTGTGCCATGTGCATCCATCTGGAGAAATGGTCACATGTAAATAATGCTAAGCCTACAAGAATATGGCTGTGATCCTGCATTCCTGCACTCCAGAGCTGAGCTCAAGCCCTGACTACAGGATTGTTATTATCTTCACATGGCATTTGCCAAGACCTTTCCCTCTCCCCACTTTTGCCAGAGATGGGAACCTTCCTCCCCAGCTCAGTGTCAGCAGGCCTATAAGAGAAAAAGAAGGCAGTGATGGGCTTCAAAATTGGCATGACATGAGCAGAAGCTCTTTTAGAAGCCAGTTAATGGGACTGACACCTCTGTTAAATACAGATGTCAGCTCATATTGGAGAGGTATTTTTCTAGATGTCTATTCAAATTCAATGTGGTACTTGCTCTGTCATTTGTAACTTCATTATGTTTTCAGATTTTTTTTTTTTTTTTTTAAATCTCAGTCAACAGAATTGGTGTGGAAAACATGCCAATGTTGTTGAAAGTCAGTGTGGGACAAGTAGTTTGAGTAGTCCGGTAAGGAAACTCCCTGCCACCCCATTCTTTGAAGAATATAGTCATTTAGTGCAACAGATAATTTACCTCTATGCTGAACAGGGCAGTAAAGAGGAATGGAGCGTTGTCAGGTCTAGGATTTTTTTTTTCTCTCTTTTTCACTTTTCCTTCTGTAAATTGTCCTGAATATGTGTGTTGTATCAGAAAAAAACATCCCACAACTAAATCAAAAAACCTTAAGCAGTTCTTTGGCACACAGTAAAGTCAGGATCTGTAAAGGGAACCAAGGAACAACCTTCTCCATAACATTAGTACATGGTCAAAGGACAAACAGCAGAGAGAGGGGCTGATGAGAACTGAAGATGATCTGTAATTTTTCAGTGAAACAACACCTCATCTGAAAAGACTGATCAGGGGGGGGGCCGGGGGGGGGGGGGGGGGGGGGGGGGGGGGGGGGGGGGGGGGGGGGGGGGGGGGGGGGGGGGGGGGGGG
>JAVJGJ010000059.1:24151438-24166831 GCA_035590215.1 Microhierax caerulescens | reverse complement strand
TGACCAGACTCATCACCCCACCCCCACCCCCACCCCCCAATACTATATTTGATTTTACTTTCTTAGGCTAGCAAGCTTTCATCTAGCCTTACCTCACCTGCAAAGTAGCTTTTGATTAGGTGGTAGAGAAATAAATTAATCTATTTGATGCAACTTATAAGAAAATAACTTCTGTAAGTCAATTATTTAAACGGACTGCTAAGGTTTTGCCCAAACTCCTTGCTTGAGACAATCTAAAAAGAAAACACGACACTTTCTCTAGGTGGTGGGAAGAAAACATGAAGAATTCTATAGTACACAAATGCACCATATTGCCT
This sequence comes from Microhierax caerulescens, assembly GCA_035590215.1. NCBI lineage: Eukaryota > Metazoa > Chordata > Aves > Falconiformes > Falconidae > Microhierax > Microhierax caerulescens. The sequence continues at coordinate 24,166,514 of JAVJGJ010000059.1, read as the reverse complement.
TTTGTAAGGTAACACCTACTAAAACATTTGTAAACCACACATGACCTAAACAGGACATCAATTTCTACTTCTATTTACTGAAAATAAATAAAAGTATATTTATAGAGATCAGGAATTATAGCAAAAGCATTCTTTATTACATTCACTCAAAAATCTGACCCACTAAGAAAAAAAGCAATATCCAGCTTCATTATGCTTAGCTGTACGTCTCACTTAGACTACATATAACCAGCTGGAATACTCAAAATTTTCTTCAGTATGGAAGCACTTTCAGAACTTGCTCACTTAAAGCTTAATCCATTTTCCATACATTCTTATACTTGCATAGCTAATGCACTAGCAATTACAAATATTTTTTTTTACAACAGATTAATTATTTGAATGTTAGCTACTCCTAGTTAAGATTAACATGAGCTTATTATTAACAGGAAAAGGCAAGCTTTTTTACTAAATAATATCATTATAATTGTTAGGAAACCTACCTTGTGAATTTTAAATAGAACCTCACAGAGGTTATAGATTTTTTCAGCTCGTACCCAGTCTAGTGTGCTTACCTATAATATCAAAAGAAAATATTAAAACCACATTATTTATTCTAAAATAATGTACAGATGAAAAAAAATTAAAAGTTTTCACTCATCATCATCCTACTGGAGCTCTAAATATTGACATGTTACTACATTTAATATCTAGCATTTAGAAAAGACTGTCAAATAGCATTCAGTTTTTACAGAAACAGCATCTACAGGAGTCTTACTATAACTGAAAACTATTAAATAATTTCATTTTTTTCCCCCTGTTATTACTACAGTATGATGGAGACCTCTTTGTAATATCTGTGGTGAGTTACATAAGCATATTTATTTTCCAATATGTTGACACAGACAACTTGTCTCAAACCCAGAGTAATTCAGCTTCATGTCTCCATTAAAAAAAAAAACAAACAACAACTTACAATCAACAGACCAAAATGTGTTCTTAAATTGTGGTTTGAGTTGGCATACATTAAGGCACCAATAACTTAAAATTTATACTAAAAACTGAAAGGGACCATGTGACTGCAATATCTGAAATTAAGAAGGGTGTCAACTGTGTGCTTAACAATGAATATGAAAAGACATTTTTGTTTCCTTTTGAGTTCATCACTTAGTCCTGGTGACATGACAGGCTGTTAAAGTTTGACAGTTAAAACGATGCTTGAAGTTTTCTCCTAAATTCTAGTTCATGATACAATGTGATAATCTGTTTTCTTTTAAAAACAGTACCTAGTCTATGTACTTTAAGAAAAACAACAAAGAACCTATACATAGGAAAAATACAAGGGTAATATGCATCATTTTGCTTATATATTTTACAGCAAAATCTAGCTCTTGGTGAATGCAAAGGGATAGTTGCGTAGATATATGAAGAATTTGATTAAATTGTAAGTCTGAGGCTTTTAGCACATGGAAATAAGTGTTTGGGTGATTCTAACAGCAACTTGGATACTTTAAAATAGCAGGGTAGATGCAGCTTTGTCCTGTTCCTGCCTCCCTCCCAAAAGGAAGAAAGGATAAAAATTAAATTAAATTATTTAGGTAAAGCAAAGTTTGGCTGCAAACCATCTGGCTTCTGTGGATGAAATGTAACTAGGAAAAAACTATGAAATTCAATAACAGATTCTTTTTCTCTGTATTCTCAGTAGCATATACTTCACCTATAATAAATAATGTTGTTCCTGATGTTTTGCATGAAGATCAACATAAGTTTTTTAAAATTTAAGTTGAATTTCCAAGTCTTTATAATTTCTAAACCATTAAGAAAAATGGTAATAAAATGATGAAAATCCAAACCACTACAACACTTAGGAGCAGACTGATGTGACTTCCCCTGCTTACTAAGTGTTATTTCAGAGTGCTGTTTTACAAGTCATGTGAACTTGGTGTTAGTTTCTTTCTAATCTTATCTGCTTTTATGTCCACTCCAATTGAAATTAATGAACATTATTATCAAGTAGACTACAGCCATTTGTTTCAAAGCAGTGTTTCAGAATTTACGGAAAATCTTTCTTCTTTATGTAGAAAGCATCCCATTTAAGTCTATAAATCAGAGGTACCTAATCTTAACAACCTAATCAAATTCCTAATAATCTAATCTTAACTTCAACATACTGAGAAGAAAGGGAAAAAAAAAGAACAAAAGACAGTGCTTTCTCCCTGTTTCTCTAACTTTAGATTAGATCTTGAACTTTGAGGTGACTAAGTTTAGATGAGATAAATCACCTATTGCAAATGGGACTGAAGACTGAAGAAGAGGAAGTTCTATCACCACATCTTTTAAGGATATAAAGGGAGTCATATTCTAGGGTTCTCCATATGACAGTTTTTCTATTTTATCAGTGAAATGACAAACATAATTTGAATGCAATGCATACAGTAGAATATGTAAAAGCATGTTATACACTTCCTCATTCTGTTTTATTATGAGCATTTTCTCATAAATTCAAGCTCAAAACTTTACATACAACTTTACTAACTTTAAAAGTATGCAATACCACTTTAAAGGAACTTTGTAAAATTTAAATCTGATGTTAGATGTTTTAGGAAATTAATTTTGAACATTTTAGGTATACTTTTCCTGCTATCACTTCATAAAATGTAGCAATTTTTAGAGTCATACATTTACAATTTTTAGATTTCTGTTACTCTTTTCCTTCTAGTAAGGTCCATTCAGTATATTTTTATTTAGTTTTGCTTTTCAATTGTTGCTACAACTAAGAAATAACACAAGTTCAGAAACATTGAAACTGAGGAATTACAAAGCTGATTCATAAAGGAATATTATACATTCAAACATGCTCACATAAAGCAAGTACTGCACATCTTTGCTTAATGTTATATACAGGGAAATATTTTTTTACTTTGATTGCTGTTCTGAAAATAAAATAATTAGAACAATACAGGTTTTGGCCCATTATTGTTGATCCTCCAAAGGGATCTTCATCCTTCTTGCAAAATAAGGTTTACAGCCCAGAATGGTGGCAAGTTCATTATTTGGTCTTGAAATTCTTGAAGCGAAAGGTTCTTTTCAATCTCAGTTAAAAGCAGGAGAATCCTTAATTTCTGTTAGTGGCTATACAATATACAAAAGCATAAGCACGAACTTAATCTGCTGTTTATAAAACTGAATTTAGTGACATAGGTTATAACTTAAAAGCTGTTGAGACATAACTGACCTTTCATTTGCTCATATAATTTGTTTTGATTCTTGAAGACTGGGGATTGATTCCTAAACTGTTGGGGTTCTTTGCTGCTATTAATGATGCTACCATGGACAATAGTGACACTTCTGTGCCATTAAATTCACTCTGAATACTTCAGCCTTCTCCCCCTGATCCTGTGCTTCTCTTTCATCCTTTGATTCTCAGTAACCTCTTATGACTTTTTCGGCAGACATAGCTAGTGATGATGGTTTACTGTCAGCACCTATACAAGCCACGATTTTCTTCTAATGTGTATGTCAGAGAAAGGTTACCATACATAAAGTCAAGAGTGAAACACTCTGAATATCATAGTGTGCAAGGTCATCAGGAGAACATGAATTACATGTTGAGATGTTGAGAGTTATTTTTAGGGGAAACAAACATACTACAAAGGGATACTAGAATCCAAAGAGACAGCTGAAATTAATTATAGTTTTCTCAGATCACAGCATGTCTACATTTAAAATGGTATCTCTATAGACTGCACTCCTCACCCCCCAAAAAAAACCCACAAAAACAAACCCCAAAAACCCAACACAAATGATCAGATATTTCTAGTCAATGAGAAAAGCTGGAAAGAATCAGAAAACGTCACAAAAGTGTGATATCCTCCATTTGCTTTAAAGAATGTTTCAGTTTATTGCAGGCTTATCCATCATCACATATTTAATAACTGGGTAATGATAGGTTAGTAAGATAAATGAGATACTGAAATATATTCCTTAGACAATAAGAAAGTTTTTCTCATTATTTCCCCTAGGAACTGTTACTGTAGGTATTCTATACACTGCAATTCCTTGGGATTATTTTAGCATGACAAGGTAATTATTTTTTAGTAAAGCATTTGACAAAATGTTTCAGAAAAGATATATTCAGAATGGTCACTTAATGAAACATAATTTCATTCATATGAATTTAGTTGACAAAGTGTCAAAAATAGTGTCAAAATCTATGAAAGTACCAATTATCATTCACTGAGCTTACAATTTAATTCTTGTTTATCTAATATGTTATTATTATTATTGGAAGACCAACTCCTTAGCTAACTCAATGCATTATGTGATTTATTGAATACTTGGATTTGTAGATATTTGGCTATATTAACCCTTTCAGAAAGATTGTAAAATGAACACATTTGTAAATTCACAGATAACACTGAGCTGATCACATAGATAATAAAAATTATCAAAGACCAAAACCAGGAATTTGCAGTTACAATTTTCAAGTCCATAATGAGAGACTGAAAGAAGTCTGTAGAGTTACCAAAGTGCCAAGTGTTGCAGAAGTGCTTTTTACTTCAGTGTGAGTTTCTGTAAGTTCCTCATATTTTAAGAACATTTAAGAACAGGCATTACATTGGATTTCTGGAAATAAGCAAACTAGTAAAACATAGTTTTACTTATACCAAGTGATCACAGCATCAGTTCAGGCTCATATTCCAAATATACTTATATTTCTGTGTTAATCATTGATTTTTCTTTAAAAAGTTACGATTTAAAATAAAGAGAAAACAATAAAGTTAAATTGATTTTGACATATACATGTACTAAAGAAACCAAAAAAGTTACTCCCTAGAAAAGAATTCTATTATAAAATAATTATAAAATAGGCATAAAAGACTTTCATGTCTATTCAAGACATCAGCACTAAAGGATTGACTAGACATGAGAAACAAATCCGGGGTGCACGTAAAAGAGAATCATACTTCAAAACTCACTGGAGTCAAAGGGAACATAACATACTCTGACTTTCTATGAACACTGAATCTGATTCTAGAAATCTCCAGTGCCCCTCCAAATACTATAAAATTGAATACATAGATAAAGAGTAAAGCTTAAGGAAAAGAAAGATCAAAGTAGCTGTAATACTTATTATTGGAATACAGAGAATGCTGCATTATCTGACAATTAAGTAGAAGTATCCAACCCACCTAGAAGTACTAAAAAGTTCTAGGCAAAACGTGAAATACTTTTAATTCAGGAGTAATTAATTTCACTTGTCAGTGGAAAAAAAATAAGCCAAGTATAACTTTAAAAAAGTATTAAAAGATACTAAAAAGTAAAAAAAAAAAAATAATCAAGAAATGTTCTTGAGATGAACTATGATAGCCGTGTAAGAAGCCTAAAGATGTTCAAACCAACTGAAACTCAATGGTATAAAAGAGCAGTCAGATCCTAGCAAATATGTGAACAACAAAGAACTGTGTGTAGAGTTAGAAAGTTCACCAAAAGCATTCATGGTCAAGTATATGCCCTCCAACTCACTGCCGATTCTTTACTAATATGTTACATTGACATTATGTATAATGTAAATTATAAATACAACTATCTAGAACTTACATAGCAGTACTCTAACACTCAAAGCAGTGTTCATGCTAATTATATTATGAAAGCTTTTCTTCTCTGTAGTGTTTTTCAAAGGTGGAATTATTTCTGTTTCACATTATTCTTGTATTTATTCCTTTTCTTAAAACTATAAGCAGCACATGCAGTGACTGCTTAGCTGCCTTCAGGTAAACCACTCCAGTGCTATTTATTTAATCATGTTGAAAAAGAGTTTTGTAATTAAGGGTCCATAAATAATACAACAGGTCCAAAGATGTGGCGGCTTGCAGACTTGAATTTAAAAATTATACCGAACTATGAGGAAGACAGAAAATCAAACATCAAGATCCTCCCCTACATATAGCCCATATTCCATACAAAAAAAGCACTTAATTTCTCTGCAGATCTTTTATGACATAAAACCAGTTTGGTTTTGAATGACTATTTTGAATATTGCCTCCTCAATTTCTTCTATGATATATATCCAGAATCTTTTCAAGATCTGAATAGTGACAAAAATTTATCAGAGGCTTTTAGAATGTAATATACTGTTTGTATATTTATTAACACAAGAATAATTTCTATTTGTTCAATGGTGTTTTTTACATATGCAGTTTTCAGAAATGTGTCACAATTCTAATACAGCAATCTGCAAATGAAATCTAAATTTCTTAAATGCCATCAGATAAGCCACTTTAGGGATGCAGAAAGACCATTCTCTGCTAATTGCACTGTTCCTGATATTTACTTCTATGGTGAAGCTTCTACATTTTTGGAAACATCATCTGAGATATTGTTGAAATAGAGTATAAATAGAATATTACTTGACATAGTGATTGCTTTCATATTATAATAGCCACACTTTTTTCCATAATTTTCTTTATTTTTGCCCACGGATAATCGTTTTCTATTCTTATGAAAGTTAGCAGCTGTATTTACATTCATATCATCTTTTACACATAATTAAATAGAAAAAGAGCAGAAATTGTACCAGATCCTTTTACAAGCAGTTGTAAAGTTATAGGTAAGGTCATTACAACTAAAGATAACTGTATGACTTGTAGATCATCAACTCTGCGCACACTACATTGATATACACTACATTGATTCAGTATACAAACAGCAGTAACATCATAGAAACGTCTCTGAAGTAAAATGTATTAAACTTATCTTCTAAAGATCAACCAAGTTAAAATGTCTGCATTTTTGTGACTGAACAATCCATTTTTTAATGTTTCACTTAGCATAGTAAATAAAAGTCAGGAGGAGTAATGGTAAGAGCTGTACTATTAAATATCTCTAAAAATAGTGAATCAGCTCTATGCATGGCTTTGTGTGGGGACTTGCTTTTCCAGCTACAGAACCGGACAGGTGACACAGAAGCGGTGTCAGGGCACAGTGTGGGTTGATAGCTCCCCAGGAGCCACGGCAGCTCGCCTGGGGTCTGGCAGGGCAGGGACATCGCCAGCCAAGGCCCAGCCCATCGCCCTGTAGTGGGTCGACCCTGCCCAACAGCTAAGGACCTACACAGCCACTTGTTAACTCCCATCTCCCCACAGCGGGATACAGGAGAGAAGAGGAAGAACAAAAGCAAGAAAACTTGTGGGTCAAGATAAAGACAGTTTAATAAGTGATGGAAAGAGCAAAAAAGAAACAATGCAAAGGTGATTGCACCTGCCCTCCCCAAGCAGATCAATGCCCAACCAGTCTCCAAGCAATGCTACTTTTGAAGACCAAATCCCTGTTTTCTATTGCTGGGCATGTTGTTTTATGGTATGTAATATCCCTTTTGGCCTATTTGGGTCAGCTGTCCTGGCCATGTCCCCTCCCAGACTCTTGCCCACCCCTGGCCTACTCGCTGGGTGGGCACTGTGAGAAACAGAAAGGCCGTGCAGGCGCTGCTCAGCATCAGCCAAACCCACCGGTGCGTTAGTACCGTTTCAGTCACAAATGAGAAATCCACTGCCATACGGGATGCTACAAAGAAAGTTACCCCCATCCCAGGCAGGCTCAGTACATGTCCCAGCCAGGAACAGGGCAGCCACAGGGACTGGGGACAGCCCCAGCTCTGGGCACCAGGCACCTCCCTGGGGACAGGGAAGTGGGCCGACAGGTGGGCCTGGCTCGCTGGGGCCTATGGCTGAGCACAACATGGCTGTGGGCAGCTGGAGACCAGTCCTGCTGTGTGGCTGGGGCAGGGGCTGACAGCCACATGGGGGCTGCAGTGGTGTCCTGGGTTGTAGGAAGGGTGGGGGGAGCCCCACGGAAGGGGTTCAGGGACAGTCAGGGATGACAGTGCCCTCAGGACTTTGATAATCAGCTTAAAAGTGTTTCTTTGGATCCAGGTTTGAATTCTCCAGGGTGGTTGCTGGAAATTGCCAGTTTCCTGGGGTTTTTGGTGTTGCTTTTCCCCCCCCCGATATGAAATATCTGTGGAATGATTAAATAGCAAGAAAACCAGTCAACAGGTTTTATAATTTACAGGCTTTATCCCATTTCCTGGTGTATCTGAGTACTTGGATTATGTAACACATCGCAAGGAGGTCGCCTTCATTCATTTTTTTGAAAAGCCACTTTTTCTACAAAAAAATAATGCAGAAACACAATAGAGTGTAGTAGATACTGACAAGTAACATGGTGTGAATACTACCAAACATGCATCCTCACTTGTCTGTTCTCAGCAGAGTGCTGAATATGATAAATGAAGTAGTTTAGCCCTAATTAGTATCATGTAGATGGATAGTTTTAATTATACCAAAAATGTTTCCTCAAAGACAGGTCTGAAAGCAATAATTAAAATTTATAAAGGAAAAGCATTCATGTGGTGTATTATTTGTTTAATATTCTTGTATTGGTTTTGCATTTTAATTGGATTGTACTAATTGAATCAAATTTTAGTTCCTTGACTTAACATATAGACAAATAATTTTTTAAAGGGGAAAGAACTTTTCCCATATGTGCTGTCTCATTTTAAAAATAATCTTATTGGACATTTAAAAATGCTTGAAGTTAATAGGAATCATTGGATCTAGAATTTCATTCTAGAGAAAGAGAAGATGTTACTGATTGCTTCTCACTGAGTTTCACAAATAAGAGTATGTTTGTAAATAAGAACTTCTAAGAGTATGTTCTTCCCAAAGTACTGCACGTGGTATGCATGCGAAGGATCAGACTTTCTTTGGATCAGCTGAAGAAACAGGGAGACTGACCACCTACTGGGCAAAACCGTAAGGAAGCTGTATAATTGAAATTGCATTCTAATTCCACATTTTATTCTTTTTTTGGTTTGTTTAAAGCAAAGGCTCTCTTGAGAAAAAAGAAAGGATAAAACAATACCATGTGGTAAGTATGGGTCACTTTTTAAGAGTTTAGAATTCTACAGCACATTTATGTTTCATTCTTTTAAATTAATTTTATTAGGGTTTTTTTAGAAAAGTATTAGATAAGTCAACTACTGTGAAATATAATTCTTGTTGCTACCTAGGAAAATTATCAAAGCAAGATAATTTCATTTGTTCAAACTGTACATTTAGCATTGGATTCTCTGTAACATTTCATGCCTTTGCCTGTGTGCAAAATCAAGTATCTATTGTATCTATTAATAGTATGGATGGTGTATTTCATGACACACCTTGCCTTTAAGAAAACCAAGTAACTACCAACTCATTACATCTACAGAAATACCACAGAAAAAATAAGGTAGGAAATATTTGACCTAACCAACCAGAGAAAAAATCTGAACTACACACCTTTAAAAAGTAAACCACTTACTCCCTGTTAGGAATTCTTTGTACTATCAGTACAGTAAGATTTTCAGAGGACCTTGAAAGAGTTTGAATATCTAAAGCTTATTAAACTTCAAAGACATCTATGGATTTAACTTCTTTTGAATTCTCAGCTGACAACCTCACTTGCTAAGGAAAACCAAATCCAGACATAACAAACAGGTTTCTGTAAACAGGCTGTTTACAATGAAACAGCCACAAAAAAAAAAAAAAAATTTACCGGTGGAGTGCTGAAAATGTAGAAGGATGAACCCTTCAGTGCTAGAAACTTGAACTTGTAGAGCTGAGATGAATCAGTTCCTTCAAGTTTCTCATTTACCCATCCCATATGTATGACCTGTAAAAGAAAATAATTGAAAATTAAAGCTCTGTTTTTCAGTGTAGCATAAGATATATCTGGATAGGTCAAGTCTTTCCACAAGGAAGAGTGGTAATATTAGAATAGGATGTATCATCCACTTCATGTTTAATTTCCCACCTCCAGCTAATCTTGAAGTATATGGTATCAGGCTAGTGTGTGAGTCTTGTCTGAAATAATCACCATTTTTAAAAGCCACCTTTTTATGTCTCAGCAGAATCTCACTTGAGCCAGCAGAAAACCTGAGCCAGCAGTTTAAAAAAGCATGACCCTACGTTTCCTACAGCACAGTCAAAACCTGGACATACTGAAATTTCTGTTACATGTCACTATAGAAAAACATCTGAACAAATCACTAGATTTTTCTGAAATCAAATAACTTTCTCTATGTCCACGTTTGCCGCTGTTAACAAGTGTCTTTGTCATACTGGTTGTTTTTCAGAGTTTATATACACTTTTTTATACATACTTTATCTCATTACAATTTATTTCCTTATAAATTTAGATGTTAAATTCAGTTCTTACACAACTTTGCTCTAACAGTGTTACAATACGTGTCTTTATATTTCAGATAAATTAATTTTAAGAAAAATAAAATTAAGAAGTAAAACTGCATGCTTTCTTTTTGAGCTAAATTCAAATTTATAAAGGAATAATGCCATAGCATAGTAGAATATCATGAATATAGTTACCCACCAAAAATAATAAAACCATTTTAGACTTCATTTTGCATACATTAAGAGGAATATACTGCCCTTGCAACAGGTACTTTAATCTAGAGTGATCCACCAATCTGAATATACAGCTATCACTGATAAGCTTGCTCATTTTCAATTAAGGATACATTTATGGAAAATACTGTGTTACACAGGGACAGAAATATTATAGCACTTGTGAATATACTGAAGCCACAGAGCTTCACTGGATGTCATAGGAAACAGCATGGAGGTGGCATTCATTAACTGAATGAAAACTTCAGCATTTGTTCTATTGATAAGAATTGGGGAAAATGCGGTGATCTCAGTAATGCTTTTCTATTGAAAGCCCAGTGTGCATACCTGTTGTTACTACCAACAGAGCACAACGGTAAAATAATGCACCGGGAGTAGCTAATAGCATAAATGCATGCTCATGCTCATATAATAAAAATCTCACACATAGTTTTCTAATCTTTTTTATGTAATGTATCAATGATGTCTCTTTCTACTCAATCTATTAAGAAATAAATAATAAATCAGAATGTTGAGCTAGACAGTCCTGCTCTATGCTCTTCTAAAGAGCTCCAACATTAACATTTCAAGAAGATCTAAGAAACAGCACAATAAATACAGTAGTCCTTCCAGTTCTCAGTTTGCTACTCTGTAAATTCAACAACTCTCACCAAAACATTATTTCTATAGTAGTCTGCAAAGGTAGAAACAGGACGTTCAGACACTTTGTTACTTTAAGAAAATAAACTACTACTACAAACTATATTACATATTGAGTTTATTAGTATGGTATATAATATCAAATGATACATACAAAGAAAAATAATGTCCAAATCACAGGGCACAAACAATATTCTCCTTTACGTTCATAAAGTCTTGTTTGCTGACTTGCATATGGACACCACTTATTAACATTTAACAGTATTAAAATCCCTTCTTAAAAGGTAGCTTACTGATTAAATTGATAAATAGATAAGCAAAGGATATGGCCTTCTATTATGTTCTTTGTTCGTCATAATTATCATCACCATTTATTCGTACAGCACCACCCACCAAATGATTTTGGAATTATCCACAATGTCAAATGGCAAAACTAAGTCATAGATAAGGTCTGCAGTTTGCCCGGGTTCATCAAACATCATGTATTAAAGAAAACATGACATGTTCTGAGAAATATAGCCATATATCTTGCTGCAAGCCAACGACGTTCATTTAATATACTAAAAGAAGGAAAACATGAAGTTCTTAGTTGAAACTTGGGGCAGGATGGTACTAGAAGACTGGAATTCAGCTTGTCAAGACTGTATTTTCATTTCAAAACACACATGTAATTTCCTGTGATTGACAGGTAAAACTTGATTTATCTCGCTGACTAAAACCACAGGTTGGCCTGTAAGCATCGGTCCTCAGTACCAACAGTAGTGCAAAAGAAAATCACACTTTCTTTGAATAAAATTCTAAATTTAGAAAAAGGGCACTGAATTTCTCTCACTGAAGTAAAATGAGATTCTTTTTTCTCAGTGAAAATGTGCTTTATGTTAAAGTTTTCTGTCTGTAAAGTGGGAAGGATTTCCTTTACTTATTTTATGGAATTTGTGTGAAGGCCCTATTGTTGTTCTACTCTTACCTATGGCTGCAAGATGTGATAGGAGCACCAAATATTGTAGCCTCAATTTAATCTAGCACGTAATCTTATGAATAATTATCTTGAGTATGTTTTTAGCTACAAACACAAGACTGCATTTTCTAACTGGCTGAAGACATTTGGGCATGTGTTCTAAGTGTTTAACTGAAATGGAATTGCATTATTACTATTTTTATTGCAGTCACACCATACTGTGACCAGTCTACCTGTGGTAGATCAGAATGAAGAGACCTGGTTTGAAGTATACCATTCTGCATATGACAAGCAGATTTTTATAATTATTAATACCTACAATAATGTTAAGCTGTTCTGTATGCTGAAATCTCTTTCAACCTCAGAAAAATAAAAGATACAAAAACATTCACTTGACTAGATTTGGGGGGAATGGTCTTTCTACTGACTGAATCATTAAAACATTGTAATATCACTCTTTATTTATACGGACTATGATAATTACTCTGCTTGATTGAAATGATGAACAAAAACTCCAATTCCAAGAAACAAGAACTTCAATCAGGAAAAAACAAATAACAGATCATCAGAGCGAATATAAAGTCTTAGGATCCTTAAAAATATAAAGAGACCCTTTTTGTTTCTAGATTTGATTATAATTCCCAAGAGATATCAGAAACTGATTAAAAGATTTTCAATCTTCATTTTCTTTAAAAACATTACTTAGCTTTGCATATTCAAAATAATTTGTGGAACAAGGAAACAATTATATACCTCACAGCAGAACTAAACAAAAATGGTCTACTGATTAATACCTCACAAAAGAAAAATAAAAACTTATCTGAAAAAAACTAGGTAGTATATAATAGTTCAATGTAATTAAGAAAAAACCCCACCACCAACAAAAAAACAACAAGTAATAACTTCCAAAACTCTTTATATCTCAATATGGTTTGTGCGTTAGTACCATGAAAAACTTACATATATATTAAAGATGCCAGTAAAGAAAATGTTGAAGCATTTCCTGAATTTTTTGAAATACACCTACAAAATAAATGCCTACATCAACTTTTTTTTTTGTTGTTTTTTTTTTTTTAATTATGATGTGAAAAAATTCCACAAGTAGCACATTTGTAGATTAATTAAAAATTTGGAGAGTATTTCTCCAGAATACTGGCTGAAGTCTCAGCACACATATGCATTTAGGAAGAGAAATATAGTACAGCTAGAAGACACACAAGATTTTTATTTGTCCATTTGTTACTAGAATTTTTGTATATTTAGGAGGAAAGCAAGGGCTGAGTTGATTTAAATATCAATAGATTCACTAGATATGAAAGACTAAATGAGATACTTTTTTGGGGAAGAAGCAATAGTCAGGCTAGGTAGCTGAAGAAGGATTGCTGCTGGAAGAAACAGTGAGCTCAGTGGGTATAGAGATGTATTACTGTCATTCGCATGGGCTGGAGATAACAGGGTGGCAAGCTAAAAACCAAGTATTGATGAATATGAAAGGGAAAGGTGGGAAGACAAAGCAAAAGGCATTTGGGAGGAGAAAGAAATCAAATTAGTAAAATCAAAAATAAACCAGAAGAAAATAGGAAATTAAAATGAAAATAACAAAAGGAACAACACTATACAAATACATAAAGAGAGGAAAATCAATGAAAAAATATTTGTGAAGAAAGAACCTAAAGAAAAGAGGATGCTAAATGTATACTTGCCTATAAAAGTTCCAACAAAGTTCTTAAAAAATTAAAATAGAAGAATTTCCTTTATCACATTCAGTGTGGAACTTGTGCATATATTGAAAAATAGTAAAATTATGCATCTTATTAAAAAATCCAATGCATTCTTTACTTTCTTTCCACACATCTTCCTTATTGACTGGTATATTTTATGGTAATTTAGAACACAGAAATGGGGAAAGAATAATAATTCAGTTCAACAAAAGTCCATATAGAACAGAAGTTCCAAAAAACCACGTGTTGGTATTCAATAACAAGCTGTTTGTGGTTCTTAAGCAAGCTACTGAGATTCTCAGTATGTGGGTGGGTATATTAGTCCCAGGACAAAAACTGTTCTGTAATTTGGATTGAAACCTACCATTTGAAGTTTTAAGGTGTGCTCATAAGGCATAGTACTATAAACTACCCCATTCTCAGCATTGCTTTCACCACTTTATTCCTATACTGCACAATCCATTTGAGACTGCTATTTGAAACTGTGTAGAAAATTACCCATACCTCTGGAAAATTACCCATACATCATCAATGTATTATTAAGTTCCTAACATGTTCTAATATACTTTCCAAAAGCATTCATTATGATGAGATACACTAACAAAATGTAATCCAATCACAGCAGATAAATGAAAGTTCTTATTTGCACTTAACTGTTTTCCTGTAGCAATAAACCATCTAGATGTTGCAATGACTGGAAACTTAACATGTGTTGCATTTAATAAAGTAATCAGTACATTATATACATAGTTCTTTTAATTTAATAGTTATGAAAAGTAAATGATGCAAATACACCAGAGGGAAATAAATAAAGTAAATCAAATAGATATCTACGTATGACATGTCAGAACAGCTGGGTACACTTGATGTAATTAAAGTGGGATAAGAAATTACAACAGACACTAGCTTGAACTGCAAGTTAAAAACCAGTGTCATACCATGAAGCACAATGGAATAATACAAAATTAAGAAAGCAAAGAAAAGTACATCTTGAGGTAGCTTAAGAAATTCTTTTTTTGTCTTTTCCAAATCAAGTGGTAGGCGGCATGTTTTGAAAAGTACCGATACTGGGCAGGGATGGGGGAAAAGGAAGCAGGCCTTTCACATACATAATGATTAAAAATAAAATAAAAAAAGTGCTAGAAGTTTTATCATAAACTTATAGAATCATAGAATCATTTGGGTTGGAAAAGACCTTTGAGATCATCAGGTCCAACCATTAACCCAGCACTGCCAAGTCTATCACTAAACCATGTCCCCAAGCACCACACCTATGTGTTTTTTAAACACCTCCAGGGATGGTGATTCCACCGCCTCGC
>JAVJGJ010000059.1:24124362-24144817 GCA_035590215.1 Microhierax caerulescens | reverse complement strand
TAGCCACTTCATCCACCAGTTCCCTCATGGCCCGCAGATGCACCTCCTCAGATCCCATGGACTTGTGCACCTTCAGGTTCCTTAAATGGTCTCAGATGTGATCTTCTCCTACTGCAGGATGTTCATTTTCCCAGTTCCTGCCTTTGCCTTCTGCAACTTGGGTGGTGTGGCTGGAGCACTTGCCATTGAAGACTGAAACAAAAAAGTCATTGAGCACCTCAGCCTTTTCCATGTCCTGGATAACCAGGTCTCCTGTTTCCTTCCAGAGTGGGGTCACATTATCCCTAGTCTTCATTTGATCATCAACATATCTATAGAAGCTTTTCTTGCTGCCTTTGATGCCCCTGGCCAGATTTCATTCTATCAGGGCTTTAGCTTTCATAACCTGAACCCTGGCTGCTTTGGAAAATTTCTCTGTATTCCTCCCAGGCTACCTGTCCTTGCTCCCTCTCCCTGTGGGCTTCCTTTTTTTGTGTTTGAGTTTGACCAGGAGCTCTTTGTTCATCCATGCAGGCCTCCTGGTGTTTTTGCCTGACTTCCTCTTCATTGTGATGCATTGCTCCTGATCTTGGAGGGGATGATCCTTGAATATTAATCAGCTTTCTTTGGCTCTTCTTGCCTCCAGGGCTTTATCTCATGGTACTCTACTGAGAAGATCCCTGAAAAGGCCAAAGTCTGCTCTCCTGAAGTCTGGAGTAGTAAGTTTGCTGTTCCCTTTTCTCACTGCCCTAAGGATCTTGAACTCTACCATTTCATGTTCACTGTAGCCAAAGCTGCCCTTGAGCTTCACAGGCCCCACCAGCCCCTCCTTGCTGGTGAGAACAAGGTCAGGTATAGCACCTCTCCTTATTGGCTCCTGTATTACTTGGAGAAATAAGTTACCAACAACGCATTTGAGGAAGCTCCTGGATTGCTGATGACCTGCTGTGTAGTCCCTCTGACAGATATTGGGGTGGTTGAAATTCCTATGAGAGCCAGGGCTTGTGAATATGGGGTTCTCCTACCTGTTCATAGAGGGCCCTATACACTTGGTCTTCCTAGTCAGGGGGCCTGTAGCAGACCCCCAGTACAATGTCACCTGTCCCTGCCTTCCCTTTAATTGTGACCCATAAGCTCTCCTTGGACTTCTCATCCATCCCCAGGTGTAGCTCCATGCACTACAGCTGGTCACTGACACAGAGGGCAACACCCCCTCCTTATCTCCCCTGCCTGTGCTTCCTGAAGAGCCTGTATTCTTCCATTCCAGTTAATTCAATAAAAGATATACAGATTCAATGCCTTCTTCCCTGGCATTGATAATCACCTGTTTTCAATATCAGTTTAAGTAATAATTAAAAGTCATGGCAAAAAGGGTAATTAAACGCTCCCTTCTTATATAGAATAGGTAATTATTTAGGCTTTGAGGATAACTTGGTTATCTACTGTACATAGAATTAGTCTGTAGTGGGTTTTGAGGCTTTTTTTTTTTTTCTCAAAGTGCTGATCTAAATATAAAAAAGTCTCCTGTGTAAGAAATTATCAATGGTTAAATATGTTCAATAACTTCTACAAAAGTCCATAGATGCCCAAGCACGTTTTACAACTAAGATGATGAAATGGTGACATATGGATGCATATACAAGCTGTCAAACTAATAAATATTTATTTGAACCTGATATGAAGAATTTTTTTACTTAACCTTTGACTTCTGTAATAAAATTCCATAATGGATTTCTTCAGTAAAATACTATAAAAGACAGTTTGCCTAATTTTCACTTTTATAATCTACAAAGCCAGCATTTTTGGAAACAGCACGGATTGGGCTCTTTGTTCCTGAGTAATGATTCAATGCCAGATCGATGTAATGAAAGCACATATAAGTGAAACTTAGTTTTATAATACAGTTTCAAAGTACTTCCCAGAAGTACAGAATTAGCCTGGAAAATGCTACTATTCTATTTTACAAAGTAAATGAAAAAACTGTTTTCAATGCTAGAAGAAAAGTACTTCCCAATGCAGTAAATTCATCTGGGTATTCAGGACATTTAGCTAGTTGGAGCAGAAGAAATATCTCATCAGGCTCCTGAGCCCCAGAAGTCCAAAACAGTCATGGCAAATGTAGTCTGCTCAGCATGACACATGTAAAACAGACTGGATTTGTAATAGACTCCCTGTCTATCTGTGCACTATATGTGACGTAAATTCAGAGTTAACTTGTCAGAATTACTGCTGCAATATTACATGCAAACATTCACTATGCTTTCAAGACGTGGCTGTGAGGTCCACTGCCCCCCTCTCATTTATTTCATGGCTCCATCTAATCCACTTTTTAGGCCTACAGTGGAGGATTCTACTCATTACTGTGGATTACTAAGTATCTGATGTATTAAAGGCAATATCAGAATTTCTAACCATAGAAAACTTGGGGTTTAAATTTTAAAACTGACTAAATTATGTATGTAAGCTCTACAAATTTTGCAACTTAATACAATGACATGTATTAAAAAAATAGATAATATAATGAAAGCCTTACCTGGTCTGAGGGAGAACAACATTTATTTGCCATTTTCATCTATGAAAGAGAGATGGAAGAATACAGAGTTATTAATACGGTGAAGAGTTTCTGTGATGCAATCAGAGTTGACTTAGTTATTGACTACTGTATTAATACTTCCAAATTATATTTATAAGAAAATTAAATCATGAGGTGCTTAAGTACTAGATTTACACTACTACACAAAATTTACAAAACCAAGGACTCAAAAGATGGGAAGGCTTTTATCAGAGTTTTCGTTAAATCCTTCATAAAGATTTGCATTTATGTATTCAACTTTGTTACCCTGAGGGAAATATTATACTGTACTGTACAGACACCTCACTTAGGTCTCAGTTAAACAATTGCTTAAGCACATCTATAAATTAAGCTTGTGATTAAGTACTTGTGAAATGAAGGGCATAGAGTGCAAGATCTGTTTAAAGATGAAAGGAATATTGTTCAGGTTTTCATTTTAGTTTGCTCTTCAAGATAAAGTTAGATATCTTTCTTTTTCCTCTCTGTTCACATAATGAAGAATTTTGTTGATTCTGGCTTTTCTTTGGCAGTCATCATTTTCATAGATGAGTGGTGGACAAACCCTGACAGATACTCAGTTCTTTAAAGTGAAACACTTTGAAACACAGCATTAGTATATGTAGTAATAGTATGGAATCTAGACAGAAAAAGATTAGACTGGAAAGGCGGTCTCTCCTATATGCAAGGATATAAGCTGCAAACTGTCCTACAGTTTTTGAGTACTTCCAATGGATCTTGTCGTCAAGAAGCCTGTTTTGTAACAAACAAAAAGCTTGTGATAGAAGAAGAAAAGCTACAGTTCTGCACAGGAAAAACTACAACTGCCACAGGAAAAGAGCAGCAGAATCCCAGGGCTATTGCTTGTGCCGTACCAGATTTGTAAGATCAAATCTGTGGGTAATCTTTGGAATCAGAGCATGCTAATGACACAGGCCTCAGGATGTGTCAGGGTTGGTGGTATATACTTATATAAAAGATACAGGTTTATGAAGTATATAAAGTATGTGTACATTCCCTCCCACACACCACCCTCCCATACCACGCATTCACCAAGTGATGGCAATGACAAGTCATTACTCGCCGTAGAGTGAAAAACGACATGACCTTAGGACAAAACTCAATGTGGAGGAGTACAGGATGATAGCAGGAGCCTTCACTGTATGGACACAGGTAACACCAAGGCTCAGGGCTACAGGAGCTCACTGGTCAGTCCTAACGCACCATGGGCCATCAGGGCTCCTTCTCCCCCATACGCTCATTTCTGAAGACCATTTGAATTGAATTGTGTGGTCAAACAGTGCTGGTGTGCTGCTGGGTCAGACAGCTGGGAGTGACAGGCTCTGGGGCACAAGCTAGTTAGACCTGCTGGGAGCCCAGGGCATCTTTGAGGCCTGGCTGTCACCTTGGGTAGAGTGAAGGGGAGCGTGCCATCCCCTTGGAGGGGCCCTGCCATGCTCCCTACTATGACCCTGTCACCCCAGAGGAGGAACAGGGACCACCACAGCAGAGTGGGTCACAGCCTGCAGGTGCTGGCATCTACAGCACAGAACAGAGGAGGACTGATGATGATGAAGCTGCCATGCAGCTGCCAAGCAGAGGGGGAGCCCCCAGCCAGGTGCCTCACAGCTCCCACACACAGCTCTGCCCAGAGCAGTCTGACCCCAGGTTGTGTGGCTGTGCTGTGCCAGGGGTGTCCTGGAGCGCTTTGGGAGGGGGAAGAGGTGGCAGAGCCTCTTGGTGCTCTCGGGGTCCCAACATTAACAAACCAGCAGGATCTCAAAAATCCCACTCTGTAACTCGGATAAAACAAACTGGTGACATGCCCAGTGTTGCAGAAGGAAGCAGACCTCATCAGGCTGATTTGGTAAGAGGCTTAATCCTGAGTGGTTCTGTAGGACATAATCGAAAGACACCTGGAATACTTTAATGCCAGTAACTATACAGAAGCCATGCTATACACACAGAAAATATTATTTCCTTGCAGGTGGCCAAAGACAGGCTGAAAAAAAGATTGCTTTAGAGTAAACCAGCACAAATAAACAGGGCTATCAAGGATCCTGTCTCCTTTCACTCTCCCTTTTGGTTCAGTCAAACTATTTAAGCTCCCTATATGACATGAAAAAATGTTGTTATCCTACTTTTTATTTTGTTTGCCTGGAAAAATGTGCATGAGATGGGCCATGCAGGTTTTGTGCAGAATGAGGGTAGAGTATTGTTAAGCGCATTCTCATAACCAGTCCCACTTCCCATTGGTAAGGAAAGAGTACTTTGGACTACACAGCTGTTCACTGCACAGCCGTAGCTCATCCCCTATTCAAAGCAGGGACGGCTGCAGCCCTGACCTAACTATGAGGAGAGGAAAGATTTCCTTGTGCATCACATTATGTCCCTGTGTCACAGGGCTGAGGACAGAGAAGTATGCACTCTCCACTTCACCAGGCACCACATGTTCTCTACATGCCTCCACAGCTGGTGCAGAGAGCTAGGAATACAAATGGGATACGTTACTTTCTTGCAGCACATGAGCTTTCAGTGCTGCAGTACAGTAACGGGAGTAGGAGACAGCAGGGAAACTAAACCCAAAAACCTGGATCTGCAGACTGCAGGAAACTTGGAAAAGGAACTATTAAAAAATTATAAAACCTATATTGTGTTCTAAATTAATACATACAGTGCAGGAATAGAATGGGAATGAAATGATTTAGAACCATATACCTAAATCTAAATACCTCCCTGGCTAGGATTTATCTCACTTAACTCTGACTTACCAAAAAAGAAAGAGTTGTACATCTAATTTACCTGTATTCTCTATCCTGACAGCAGAGAAAGGTCTTGACAGGAACCTGTTATTTTTCTCCTGGCTATAAGAGGATCATATACAACTGCTTGTTGCTTGGGTAAATGTAGGTGGTATGATTCGAATGGTTGCTGATTTCCCTTTAAAATCTCAACAGTTTGAACTGTGGAACTTTCAAATGGAGATTTTTAATTTTAAAAAAAAATAAGCAGCAGCAAAGAAATATTTTCATGTGTTTTGACCTTGGGAATAGAATTTTTGCATAATCACTGAGGCAGTCAAATTTGTATACTGCCTCCTACACACAAGGATTTTGTTTCCATCTACATGTAACCCACATTCTGCTGTGTAAAGAAAACAGTCTTTTCGGTCTTCTTTTTTTTTTTATATGCATGCCTAAAGCTCATATTTCCTAAGTCTCTCCCTATTCAAACAGAACTTTCACTCCACTGAGATATGACTTAGATACACATGTATGCAAAGTCATAAAAGGAAAGCTTTACACACTGTGACATACAGAATTAAAAAAGCTGTCAAAGGCATAAATATGATCCAGATTAATAACCCTGTTTTGAAGCCAGATGTTTTTACCATCCTCCAATGAAACTGCTGGAAGGATTTATATAAATTCATAAATAATGTTTGAAGTCAAACAACTTCATCTTAATGCATTCTCTTACGAGCTACTCATTTGTAAATATTTTTATTTATATAACACCATTAGAATATAGTGGAGGGAAAAACCCAACAAACACCTTGAGAAAGTTATAGACATAAGAAACAAGTGTCTATAATGAAAATGAACAGGTAGCATTAACTTTAGTGCTTCTACTAATTATGACTACATTAATGTTCAGTGTTATGTTTCAAATAAAATAACTAAGATCCATGAGAAAAGCTGCACATATTTAATAGTTGGCTATCTGAATGGTGAAAACAGAGAGAAATATATATTATTCCAAGAAACTCCCACCTAAAAAACCATCTCCAGCACAGCATTGCAACTTCAGCCTACAAAGAACCCTCTAGCTGAACAAAGAAAGAACAGGAGCAGTGAGAAGCATGGGCAGATCAACTTGTTTCTTGTGCTTATTGTTTCATAATGGAATCTTCACTGCCAGTTTCTGTTCCCTCTCTCCCCTCAGTTTCTTCAACTGTATTTCCTTCTGCAAGAACAGAGGTGTATGAAGAAATAAGTGTGAGGTGCTGATTAATGTCTGTTTATTTCTCCCAAAGGCAAATGTGAAGAGCTTTGAGAACACTTTGAAGATTGGAATTGAATCACAAACAAAGATGATAGGGAAGTTTCACACTGGTAGAAAAGTATGTGAAAGACAAGAATATGAACAATATTCACAAGTGGTGAATAATTTGAGGCTAGGATCCTGAGAAGAAAAAGTAACCCATAGTGCTTGTAAAACTGAATGCTACTAGGAGTTTTTCAGAGCTAACCATACAAGGAGCGTTATCAGTAAAGAGGGCTGAAAAGATACCCTTACATTTTAATCCATGTTGCAGTATTCCCCATGGTTCTCTGTCCTATAAGAACCAAATCTCTCCAGGCTAATACCAGAATCATTTTTCTCATCTACCAAGTAACAGTTCTAGATATGCTAACATCCACGGGTAGCATCCTTATGCAGTGAAGACTTCTCACATCTTCACTATTGAAAGATGACTCCCCCTTTACACTCGATCCCCAGAGAGCTTGTCTCTGCATAGAAGTTAGACGTTTCAGTACTTCAAAAGACTAGCCTGACATTAACACAAGTATCACATTGTGGCAGAGCTATTTTCGTACTGCCTACATTAGGATTGTCTTCTGGCACCAGCAGGAGATCTGACAGAGCTGCCAGCTGCTGAACAAGACTGTATTAGGGTAAAATAGCAAAATAAAGTATATTAGGGTAAAGTGATACATGAAAGATAGGGTGCACTGTAAGAAAACAACTAATCTTTATCAGGAGCTCCTTAAGAACCAAAATTCTAAAATAAATTGTTCCAAACAGTATGCAAAGTTTTATGACAAATGTTGTATATAAGAGTAGCACAAAGAAGCACAGAAGAATGACTAAGGTGCAGGAAGAGTTGCTAAAGTCAAGAAACAAGTATCAGCGCAAACAAAATCAAAAAATGTGTGGAAGTAAAAGGTAAGCAATGGAAAGTATTGCTTAAATACTTAGTAAGAGCTTGAGTAAGAATGTTAACATTCTTTATGCCAACGGTATCAGCAAGAAGGTCCACTGTGACCATACACCTAGCAATTAATTTATGTACAGAGATGATAGCATAGGACATAAGAATAGGAAGTGAACAGTTTAAATATTTGGAGAAGCAATTGAATTTAGAGTCAGTAAGGACTCATGAAAATAACCTGTAAGTAGATAAGAGACTATCTGAAATAATCTCTGAATCAGTAGTGATTATCTTCAGGTACTTCTGGAGAATGGAGGAGACACTCTACAGAATTGGAGAAGTGCAGAAACAGGAATGTGAGGAATTGCAGACCCACTCCCTAGCATCAGTTTCACGTGTATGATAAAAAAGACTAATTTTGTGAAATGATAGTATTAAGGTAATACAAAGCATTCAAAATGGATTTTCAGGAAGCCTAATCCAAAGGCCTTGCCCTAAGCACTGTGGGTGTCAAACAGTCTGTCCTCTGGCTGCCCAGAAGCAGGGAGCACTCTCCAGCCTTCTTTTGCTAAACACTTGAGCTGCACTCCAGCCTCACAGTCCTAGTCTTAAAAAATGGTTTGCAATAAAAGGGATTCTCACTATTACATCTCCTGTTCTGATGATCACTAATTAAAATAATTGGCCAGACCTTCCCAGTTGTAGCACAGGCTGCACACCTGATAAAACCTGTAAAGCATTAAGTCCAAATAAAATGTTTACCTGCTTCTCATATGATTGTATAGAGTTTACTCTGTATCTCACCAAGACCAAAAAACATTAATTTATCATGGCTGTTGTTTCTCAGACCCTTCCCTGGAACAGCCACTTAGGCGAACACCAGATGAACTACTTTGTTTACAGAATTCACTGTTGTGATAGATAACAGAGAAGAGCAATGCAAGTACTCAAGTGTATAACAAAATATTGTTGCAGACAGGTCACAACACAGTGAAGATACTATGTCAGGACACATGCTGCTGCAAATACTGCATTTGAAAAAAACAGACTAGAACTCTATGACTAATAAAACCTGCTTGCATTTATAGCCACTTTTTATTCTTATTCACCTATATCCCTGGAGTGGCTTTTATTGAATGGATTTCTTTAGAAAGCTAAAGATTTGGGCTTAGTAACTATGAACTGGAATTGCTCTAAAAATATTACCATACACTTCTTTTGCTATTCATGCAGAAGGAATTAGGAAATTACATGAATAATTTACATCACTTCCTCAGAATTATCAAATAGTAATACCCTGTAAATGATGTAAAACACTAGAGAATAGAGAATAATTATAAAGCATGCATCATAAGCAAAAATGTCTGATTTTTTCAAAGAGATTGCTTAAGCAATTGAATATTTAAAAATAATTAACATAATAACATAATAAATGAACTATTCCGATCAAATGTGATTCCAAGTAACTTTTGAAGACCAGAAAAATAAATTCAATTTATAATCCGTTTTGACCAAAGATTTATATTTAAATCCAGTACAAAGTAATACACAATATAATCTGAAGAACTAAGCAACAATTAACCTAAAGTACAAAGCATAAATCATAATTTATAAAAGAAGTTACAGCCTGAACACATCTAAAGAAAAAAAGATTAGAAACCTGCACAGGCAATTCTTCAAGGGACAGCTCTGCTCTTATGTTTTCATCATTGATTTCTATTATTTCAAAAAGACTGAAATATATTTTCAATATTGTACATTATCGAGCTCACTATATAACTACGATTCAGTCGTCCTTTCTTGGAACAATACTGTGCTGACTAATTTTCTGTTTCTCTGGGGATTATTTAATACTTCTGTTTGCAATAGCAAATGCTACTTATGAATTTACAGGAATAACTTAAAACAGCATAAGCAATTTTATACACCTAGGGAGAACGATGGAATATATGTACTTAAATATATCAACACTTAGATAACTTAGAGAGATAAAAATGCTGTCTTTCAATAAGCCTCTGTAAGTCACACTTTACTAACTACATTTCCACATGCCTACTTTAAAATCAACAAATACTAATTTCAAGAACATTTTAGTTACAAATATTTAAAAATTAAATATATGGTCAAGTCTAAAGCTCTGTGAAATGACCAGAAAGGATAAATATTTTGCCTTAAAAAGTCTTTAAAATAATAAATTCAATCTGATTTTCTACTACTCTTTTTTTTTTTTTTTTTATAACGACACTGCAAGTCTTGAAAAGTTCTTGATAACTTTTGATTTAACAGACAATCTCTCTCTGCTCTTTCCTTTCTCTTTTTCCTCCCCGTGCACATGCATTTTATATATTGTATCTTAAATGTGAATTGTTTTCTACCCTTGGAAAATTAGAAATAATTTTACAATATCATAGAAATATGAAAATATGCAGAAAATAACATACATTTTGAAGTGTCAAATCACTGATGTTAGTTGATATTGCTCTCAGCCAGTCAGCACTCTCCTGGGCTGTATAAAACTGAAGTATCCCAGTACTAACTCCATCAAGTGCCAGCACTTCAAATGCGTTAGATCTGCAGTAAGAAGAAATATATCCGTAAAGGAAGATACGTCAGTATTCTGAAACTGCCCAATATTTCTCAGTGTTCAAGTGATTTTTACACCTTTTGACAAGTTTTGAGTCTTAACTTTACAAATCAAAAGAAAGGCAAGAAGAAGAAGGATAATAATGGGCAGTACCAGGAGCAACACATACAATAAGTACTTTCTCTGTACCAGCATATATATGTGCTGATCATTTACTTCCATTGAGTATACATATTATGCTCATAATTACTGAACTTAAGGTAGTGTATTCAGGAAGTATGCATTAGACCTTCTTGAACAAACATATTTTTTATCTTTTAACCAAAATGACTATTTTATTTATTGCGTTTTGGTTTCATTTACTAGGAATATATTAAGTTGCAAATAACTGAGTTCCCTAGCTTTAATTCCTTGGATTCCTGTACCTTTCCACATAATGTTCTAAACAATGTTTCTTTTAAGTTATCTTATAACATTGGAATTTGAAAAATGTACTTAGAAATTTCTTTAAATAACTTTTTAATGTATGGCCCTTTCTCAAAACAGCACTGACACACGCTAACGTGCAACTGCATTTTATTCATTTTTTTATGTATCTTTTATAAGTTTATAGCAGCATTATTCTGCAAATGCCAATGCTTTCCTTACTATCTGCAGTAAGTTAGGCACTGTGTATGTACCTCTTAAATCCTCCACACTGGAACGCTGGTGTGATATGCTTTTTTAACTATGAGATGTTTCAATAGGAACAACAACAGCTCATTATGTAGTGGCGTGCAAGTACCATGGTCTAAACTTGAAACATGTGACATGCAACAGTTTCAGTAACTAAACTTCAGAAAGCTACATATATTACTCAATTGCACACAAGTGTCATGAGAATTAGATTTTAGTCATATATATTTGTGAAAGACAATTATCTGAATGATTTGGCATATAGTTTGTTTGTATATAATATGGAGAATATCACTGCCACCTCCTACATTTAGTAATTATATATTTATACTTATATGCTGTATTGCTTTCTTCTTGGTACTAACCTAGAAGAAAGCAAACTACTGAATCAAAAATACTGCTCCACAAAGTTACTGGTTCCTAGGATTCTCTGATCTAAGGTAAAGTCCTCTACTGCTTAATTTATGATATATGTCAACACAAGCATTCAAAATGACACAAAGAAGTTAATAGCCAGTTATTAATTCATGACTTACTGAAAAAGGTATTAACCTAACATTTCTCATTTGTAGGGAGTTTGATGGTGAACATGAATGCTAAACTCTATATACTTGCTAAAAAAGGTCATATAAACCACCCCTCACAATACTAAAAAGACAAAGTATCCTAATCGATATATATACATTAACTCATATACTTTACTTTTAAAGGAGTTGTAAAGCATTATACTTACTGTTCACAAAAATAACATTCTTGGCCTGAAGACTTAAATATTTATCAGTTGATTCCCTTGTTTTCCTTTCATGATTGAATTATCATGGAACTAGTAAAACCTTGTGGCAATAGCACAATGCTGTGCCACTTTCATTTCAGTAAATCTGTTTCACCTCTTCAGAAAGAAAGAAAAGGTCAAAACAAATCCTTTTATTGTCTTCAAGTAAACTGAATGAAATCATCACCTCTGAAGCATACTGTTGCTTTTACCTCAGACTGACAAAGATCCCAACAGTGCTGTAATGGAATGACTTATGGCATGATCTCTTTGACACGCCACTGAGACAGTGAAGGTCTGCCATCCCCTATGCATTGATACACAGCAGAGCATGGGAACAAACTTAATTTGGTGCCATGAAGAGAAACAATTCAGAACACCTAACTTAGGCATCAAATTCAAATATCAAAGCTAGGATGCTCCAATCTTTACACAGACAGAAAGGACAATCCAGAGCATTTAACAGAGCCAAGAAACAGTATGTGCTCTCCCCTGAATCCACAGGGTGCCTAGATACTAAACTCAGCTTCAGTAGTAGGCACATATAGGTATGCAGCGTGAATGCCTTATCCAAGCGGCACAGAGTTATACACGAGGCTGAAGAAACATCACAGAAGGGAACTCCTTAGCTAAAAGCTAATGCAACCAACACAGGCAATCAAGATTTAAAAATAATGTGGTTTATAAATATTAATTAATCTTTTATCATCTGAAACATGGTGCTGGCAATAGTGCAGTTTACACTAAAATTCCTGTTGTCCTTTACCTTATTAAAATATAGTGATCGGTTATAAAAGACAGTTAACAAGAGTGAAACAAAAGCATCTAGAGATCGGAACACTTCACAGACAGAATATCTGCACAGAATCAAACCGGGTGTGAGAGATCCTGCAAGTCCAGCCTCCTCGATAACTGCTTTAAAATACACATCTCTTTTCCAGAGGAAGACCAATACTGGACACAGCATTTTAGATGCCGGTATTTCAGACGTGGCCTCAGGAATGCAAAGTAGAGAATAACTATTTCCCCTGAGCTGCTGACTACATTACTGCTAAGGCAGTCCCACATGTGGGGCTTCAGCACTGGAAGTGCATACAGCCGACTCATACTCCATGTGGTGTCCCACCAAGATGCCCAAGCCCCTCCTGCAGAGCTGTTCCCTTGTCCCTGCAGACTGACACCAGGGCATCCTTCCCTAGAAGCTCTGTCTGATTCAAGGCTTCTCATGTACCAGAGGTCGTCACAGTGCCTGGCACAGGGGACTGAGACCTTTGGGGCACCGCTGTCCCCACTGTGTTGACTCAGGGAGAAAGCTACTTTACCAGAAAGCAGCTCAGTGCATTAAATAAAATAGGAAAAAAAAAGAGCCATGGGTTTTCAAAGTTTACAGATGTCAGCCACAAACTTTGTGAGAGTAATACAGTAATTTTGCTCTTCATTTGCTCTTCAACTTCACATTATTTCTTGCCTTCAGTTACAATCGTTTCCAGAACTCTACAGATCCCATAATATATTGCTATTGTTACATGTATCACACTGTGGTCTGAAAAGCATGACATATAAGGCTACCAGTAAAAACAAGTATCCAAACTAAAAATAAAAGCTTAATAAAATGAATACTGAAGCTTTTGTTTTGGTTTTAAATGAAACAATTAATGCAAGCACCAAGACAGAACTGGAATTCAGAAGAAAATAAATTCTAGAGGCTTAAATACCATGACTTTTTCCATTTCCTCCAAACACAGAAAAGAAAAAAAAAATACAGAGGCACAACTAAGCACCTGTTGCTGTTAGCTGACAAGGATGAGTTTCCATTTGATACCAAATAGTAAATTTGAGAGGTCTCAAGAGGCTATGAAGCTATCTCATCACCACAAAATAAGATTACATTTTAGCTCTTTTTTTTCTTTCTTTTTCTTCTTTCTCTGAGGCTACAAACCTATTTTAAAACACAGTTAGAGGAAATTCCCATCTCCTCTACTACTGCTTTGACTGTACTGACTGCTGCAACTAGAACTAGAAAAGAATGTTTGCTTTTCCTAAATTTGAGAAATTTAGGGCAAATTACACTCACATTTCTTATTATTTTCAGATTTTCTCCCAGTCTGTAACTTTGCTGCCTGTAAGGAAGCATGTTTCCATGAAGGAGCATGAGGCATTGTTTTCTGTACTCAGCCTCTTTCTATCTCACTTTCACAGTGAAATGATGAATGGATCTGCATTGCTGGTCTCTCTGGGGTTCTGTTTATTGCATTAAATTCTTTTAATAAAATAAACACTGTCTTTATGAGAACGACAGTAAGACTAACAGATGGACATTGGTAGATTTAAGTTCTCTTCCTGACATTGACACTTTTAAACAATTAAAATTAATTAATATTAATAGAGCATATTTTTTGCCATATGAGCAGTTAGCTACTATAGAGGTGGTAAATCCAAAGATTTTTCTAAGAGAAAATGTATTTGCAGTGCCAGCTGAAATGGGAAAAGCTGTGATTTTACTTTATTGGAGGCTACGAATTTCAGCAAACTATACTTTAAGATTTTCAGTACCTGTGGCATGTGAAATCTTCTTTCCATTAGGCTTATCTCAATGTTTTACTGTATTTCCTTAAAAAAAACCCAGATGCTTGTCTGACAGCAGCTGTTTTACCTGGTTTACTACCATGCTGACAGACAGATTTGACTAGCTTTGCATCTTCCCAGGTCCTAAATCAGTCTTCTTTCCTTCCTGTTTGCATAATTTTTTGATGTCTGAGTTGAGTTTTTATTGTTTTTCTTACAGCATTTTCCAGTGGCTTGTTTATAGTACTACACGGCCCTCTTGCTAGAATTTCTATTTAGCCTGAATTTTTGTGGACTATGGGTGATATGAATGGAAATTCCCTAACGAGAATTATCTGAGTTACTTAATCTCTTTGAAATTCTGTGTTAAAAATAGGATTTTGTATTGTAAATGACATATAGCCTCATATCTTAAAAAATATTCCATTTGCTTGTGTAATTGAACTATTAACAGAAACTATGTTGCTTAAAAAATATCGAAGCATTAAACAAACTTGGAATGCATTTTTTGCTTGGGGTTTCTGTGAACCTTTTGCTTCCAGTATTGTAACTTTATTATTACTCTTGAAGTAATGAATTAACATAACTGAAGTGACACAAACATTATGCTTCTACAGGTATTTCCTTAACTTATGAGAGTATAGAAGTAGCTGTATTCCATTAGATTTGTAATAACTTGTGCAGAAGAAAAGGATAGTGGGAGAGGGCACAGGTTTAGCATTCACGAGACTTCTTATCCTGTTTCCCATGAAGTCATACAAATAGTAACACTGGCACTGAGGAGAAAGAACAAGTGAAATATCACCAGCTGAAAGAGAAAAGAGACTAGATACAGGTGTGAGGTATCTGGTTTTGCTGCAGACAGAAAAACCTGAGGAATTACATTGTCAGCATGCTTTATTTTTATGGAAGGAAGAGCTGGAGGAGTCTTGCAGGGAAATAGGAGTAGCTTGAATGACTGAAAGCTATATGCAGTATCAGTGTACTACTGTCATCTCCGGAGTGCAGAATGTGACTGTGGTCAGCTGGAGAATGGAGTGTATATGTACTTATTAAGTGTTTTATAATTTCATCACAATTATTAGTGGGAATTCAAGAGATGCATTTCACCCCATTCAAGCATATGAAGTTCTGTTGCTTAAGTATATGGATCACAGGTAGCAGACACAAGCTGGAACATGGCAAGCTAATTCGATGTTAGATTTTTATTCTGATTTTTTTCCCATGGAGGTGGTCAAATACTGGTACAGGACGTACAGCAAAGCTGTGGAATCTCCATCCTGGGAAGTGTTCAGGAAATGACAGGAGAGGGCCCTGAGCACCATGTTCTCATTAGACATGACTAGGTGACTTCCAGGATCCCTTCCACCCTGAAATATTTGATGATTTCTATAAGTAAGTCATGCTAAACTCATGAAACTTTTTTTTTTTTTTTTTTTATCACAAGTAAGTGCACAAGATAGGTGAACTGGATCATTCTCTGGAGACCCTTATTCCTTTTCATTGACTCCTAGGTGAGTCCTGGGATTTCACATATTCATAGATGAATGATTATTACTGTCAGCTGAGATTAATCTCATTTATTAAACTGCAGTCCCACAAAGATTTTAAGCACTTGGGTGGTCCCACAGCATTTAGGTGAAATGTCATTTTGCCTCAAGTTATTGACATGCAGATGTCTTTTTTAGATTCAGAGCATAAGTCACATGTTAATTCTACTCAGAAAGTACAAGAAAATGTTAGTAAATATATATTAGCAAATCAAAAAAGATTGGTTTCACCATCTTATTGAATGTATTGACAAAATAATTATTATTATCAAAGCTGAAATCCCTTCAACTGTATTTTTAAAAAGTCTTAATGCAAGTATTTACAATTTATTTTGATCACTAGGATAATAAGCATGCATGCTACTTTCTAATTGCTCCTTATGCAAAATGGAAGTGTGTGGGAAAGGTTAAAATTTTAAATAATAAATCACTCAATTGTATTTCACAGTATCCATTGTAGGAAGACTGGATTTACCTTAATGATGTCTTCAGAGTTGATTCGATATGTCAATAGCTTCTATCTCAAATATATTACACGTGTCTCTAGGAATATTTTTACATACTTGAGATGGCTAACAAAATCTGTATTTGGATAATAATTAGCTGGACTGCCTGCAACTGCCATGCCAGTTAAGGTCCAGGTTCAAGCTCTGTAAATCTTTTGGAATGAGGAGAGTGTGTAGCTCATGACAAAAAATATCTGTCATGAGTACAGACATCATCAGTGACATTATGTTTAATTTATATGTAAAATATTACTTCTTCAGGATGTTCAGTTCTCCACAGGACTTAAACATCCAATTTATACTGTCTATGAAATTCAGCCACGTTTGTTAGGGAAAAATAGATGTCTATATGCTTGACTTACACTTAGTAATGTGATGGATTTCTTTGAAATATGAATACCTTCTGCTTTCAGAATAAAGAGTAATATAGGTTGATCATGTAATTACTACTATTATTGATAACACAAATTAGGTTTTTTCCCATAACACTCCTCTGAAAGTACATATTTCTTGAACAAATAGGAATTTTGTAAAATAACAGCAATAAAACTAAGTAATGAGCATCACAAACTTCAACTTATTCTGCTCACTCTAAAAGTTTTTTTCTTTTTTGGTGTCAAAGTTAGTGGGAAGCAAGCAGGTCTGCTGTGGAGACTCTAGGCTTTTTATTTATCCTAAGGCATTTACTGGAGACATCTGGGGGTGGATTCTTGCTGAGCTAATTCTGGTGGATTAGAATTTAATATGTGGTCAGCAAGCAGAAGACAAAGTAAGTCTCAAATTCTCCAGAAACAAACAAAAAATAATAATTCTTTGAACTCAGTGGTAATATTAATATGAACAATTCCCTGAGAGTAATAATGTGTTTATCCTTTTGGGGGGA
The DNA here is from genome assembly GCA_035590215.1 of Microhierax caerulescens. Classification (NCBI taxonomy): domain Eukaryota; kingdom Metazoa; phylum Chordata; class Aves; order Falconiformes; family Falconidae; genus Microhierax; species Microhierax caerulescens. The sequence goes on along the minus strand of JAVJGJ010000059.1, from coordinate 24,127,798 downwards.
CAGGATTTATTTTGCCTTTTCTTCTGCTTGCTGGCAATATGCCATGATGTAATCCACCATTCTGTCTTTTAAGGGATGCTATTTACCAGAAAAAAACAAGACTGAAGAGGTGTCACATGGACTTTCCAGAGCAACACATCATCTCTGGGGGAAAGCAGAAATGTTTCCTGAGTACACTCATCCTGAAAAGATTGTAAGTTTGTCATTTTTGCTTGTGCATTTAGTTGTGGTATAGATTTTAAAACTAGAAGCTAAATATCACAAGGGTGAAGATTCAAAAAATAAATCAGCTCACTCTCCTTATGTTGGCTTCATGCTACTGAACAGAATTAAAGGGATTTATTTAAGTAGGTGAATATACTGCCCTAGAGTGCAAAGAAACAGCAATTTCCTTAGTTTTCACATCACTGATTTTTGATACTCTTTTAGACTGCATCCAAAAGCATGTCTAATGTCTGGCCAAAACATTTTACATCAACTCTTACACAGGGAACTGGTACTAAATCTCTAAGAATCGATATTCAGTGCTGACCTTTTATTCTGTGTGGCTCTGCTCCTGTCTAGCTTCGTCTTCCTGCCTATACCTTGATTTTGTCTGATTTAGCAGGTTATTCTAGCCAAGGGTAAGTGACTAGAATTGTGGATAGATCTGCAGAATGGCTGGTCACTTATGAGCTACTTTTCTGTTTACAGTCTGTTGGGCAGATCTTATTCTGTTGCCTGCACATACCTGATCCCTTCCAATTGATTTCCAGAACGTCCTGCTGATTGAGCAGAACGTGACAAGTATACTGGAAACACTTAATGATGCTTTTAAACAAGAACACACATAGCAGTCTTCAGTCCTTAAAAAACTGTGTATAGCACATTTTTTAAAAAAATCCCCTGACTTCATGGCTTATTCTTTTTACACGTCACCTGAACAATGTAGTATAAAACAAATACATTGTCTTGTGCATCATATTTCTAAATACATAACAAAGTTCTTGCTGGAGGGCTTCAAAGATGAAAAAATTCAGAACAGGAGTTACAGAATGGACTCCCATACAGGCAGATGCCAAGCTAGTTTTAGTGCTTTCTAACTACAGTCAAAAAATCAATAGGCATGGAGAAATCAAAAAATATTGCCCACAGTGAAATATATGTATTTTATTTCAAGGCTATCGGGTCTAAATCCATTGCAAACGAATGTCACTTTCCAACTCCGTGCAGAATGGAAAAAAACTGCCAATCCTAAAATTCCTTAAGTGCCAAAGGAAACCCCAGTTGTTAAATCCTAAAATACTACAGCTGAAAATAGGAACAGTAAGTGACAGTACAATACCTTTTGAGAAGAGGCAAAACTTCCAATAGAAAACTTTATGGTTTAATTTGAATAATCAGAATTGTACGTAGGTTCTAGATGGGGCCTTAGTAGTGTATTAGGTTTTAAAACTAAGGTTTTAATGCTTCTGACTTCTGGAAAGTGTTTTTCCTGTTATACTCCAAAATATCTATTTCTCCTTTATAACTCTGCAGGACAGTGCTTTTGCAGAGCTATTCGCTGTTTAACTGCTGTACCCAATGCTTTCCTTCCTTTCCTGCCATCTAACAAAGGCTTCTTCACCAGGCTTCCATGAAAAACTATTTCATAGGGGTTTTTTGTTGTAGTAACAATGTCATCCCCCTGCATTTTGTACTATTATGTTGCATCCCATTTCCAATAGTTCTATCCTCTCATAATGTATTGTGCTCCTCTTCTGTACTGATGATGCTGATTCTGTGTCACCAACGACTTCAATTAGTGTACCATTTTCTGCATCGTCAAATCGCCCTTAAGGCACACTATTAATAATAACCCTCCAAACCTGCACTTTCTTTTTCATCTTACCTTTTATCAGACATTAATCTCTCTGCCACTGTCTCTCACCCTATCGCTCTATATTAGTTTGATTGTACTATCTTTCAGGTACATACTTGTTCTTACCCTGAAGTTCAATGTAACTGCTACTGTAAACGGCGAGCAAATACTCATTCAGGTTTTGTAACTCAGATTCTGTTTAATTCCTGTACCTTTCTTAAAATTGTTTATTTAATTTCTTACTTTCCAATTTATTTATCTAATTAAAGACATTATGTTAAGTCACTAAAATGTTCAAATGGAAAACAGAATCCTTCAGGAAGATTCTGTTAAGAAGCCAGTGAGCCAATTAAAAATAAATATCCCAAACCCAAACCCACCCACGTAAAAAAAATTGGACAATACTCTGTAGTAATTGCAATAGCCGGAGTACCAAGAAATAGAAAATAACACCTAAATATAATTAAGTTGCTTTGTAATTGGGATCATAGCTACATGGGCTCATAGCTACTGGGCCTGAATTACTTCCACTCCGCTCATTTCTTCAATCTAATTTCCATCTTCCAAAGAAGCAATTTTTTCCCCCCAGTCTCTAAACTCATACTGTTCAAGAGGTTATAGCGACTGTACATTCACTTAGTCAAAAGCTCCAGTCAATACAGTAAATTGAAAGGATATATAGTACTGTCACTGTCTGCTGAAAGGACTAAAAATACTTATCTATACTTTTTTCCAAATAAGGATTTAGACATTCCATAGGAGAGATGAAAGACTATAAATGAATGAACTATGTTCTCCATCTTCTATAAGACTACTTATCTTTACTTTTCCATCTTAAAAACAAAACCACCCCAAACTATGCCATGAACTACAAATTCCTTTGGGTGAGGAAGACTTAACTGATCTCACAATTTCTGTGTTAAACTTACATCACATTCAGTGACCAACTCTATCCTCAACACTCAAAAAATGTCTCCATCACCAGTTAGCAATTAAGAGTATTCACAGGAAGAGTTCTCACCGTATATATAACCTTACCTCTTACAGAGAAAAATTACATTGATGGATTGGTGAGAAGTTTAGAATGATAGAAGTAGTGGTGCTATATTACAAAAGCAAGTGAATAGAAAAGTTATTGAATTAATAAGTAATCAAAAAGACTAATCAGCACGCTGCACAGAAATATTCTTTCAGAGTCCAATCATATCAACAATATGAAATACACTAATTAAAGATGATTTCAGTAATTAATACAATATTTCTCTTCCACTGAGAAGAGGCACGATATCTACTACATTTCTTATCTTTCCTTTAAAATATTCCGGGGAATTTTTTTGACCTGTAGGTAGTGGTGTTCCCCAGGAGTCAGTACTGCATCATCACGTTCAACTTATTCACCAGCGCCCTGGATGAAGGGACAGAGTGTCCCCTCGGCACGTTTGCTGGTGATACCAGCAAACCAGATACCAGAACTGGGGGGAGTGGCTGAGACCCCAGAGGGCTGCGCTGCCATTCAGCAAGACCTGGGCAGGCTGGGGAGCTGGGCGGAGAGGGACCTCATGGAGTTCAGCAAAGGCAAGTGCAGGGCCCTGCCCC
>JAVJGJ010000059.1:24112823-24123803 GCA_035590215.1 Microhierax caerulescens | reverse complement strand
GCACAGGCTGCCCAGAGAGGCTGTGGGGTCTCCTTCTCTGGAGACATTCAAAACCTGCCTGGATGTGATCCTGTGCAACCTGCTGTGGGTGACCCTGCTTTTGCAGGGGCTTGGCCTAGGTGATCTCCAGAGGTGCCTTCCGACCCCGACCATTCTGTGATTTGATTTCATTTTGTGATACAGACAAACATACTTCACAGTCCATCTGCAGTATTTTCATTCATTCCTCTTCATGTATAATGAAGTAAAAATATCTACCCCATACTCTCTTGTTTCACGTATGGTGCTGACAGAATCTTAGATATATGAAAATATACCCTTGTGTCATTAAGTCACCAGTCTTTGAACTTCCTGGGAAAAATAAAATGAAAATTCAAGTGAAAGGAAAAGTCAAGGGTATCTTCTTTCTCTTATAATGGAAAAAGAGTAACAGTCGAAGAGATACCGGTGTTCTTGGCCATCTCATGACACAAGAGCTACAAGTATGCCATTTTTTGCCAGTTACTAGAAAACTCAAATGAAGTACAGAGGAATTTAAACTGCATAGTTGGACCACAGAAGAAATAACATAGCCTAACTTGATTAGACTAGATTTGATCTAACCCACACTAAAAGTATACTACAGTCTGACAGACAACTCTAGCTATATAACATGTTCCTAATTGAAAAATGGTCAAAAATATTAAGCAAGATGCTGACATTGCCATACTCTCGATTTATCTTTTTTATACAGGCAACAAAAATATGACCTTCAGTAACATATCAGAATCTGTTTAGCCTTATGACAGACAATCTTTTTCTTGTTCCTCAGGTTATCTGAAAGTTGGAACTTACACTCTCAGAAAAAGACTGCTGAAAACATGAAACAATCTTGAACATGAAGGAGAAGGAAAGTGAATGAGGTCAGAGGGGCCATCCAGACTGGCTGACAACAGCTTACCACATCAGAACAGCACGAGTAGTTATATATTAAAACAATCACTCTGTGATTGATTTTAGTAACAGAAGTATGCTAAGTCTGCTGTAGCCAACTGCAAGTATTTCACAGGTGAAAAAAGCTGTTTTTCCATCAGGGAAAAGAAGGATTGAAGAAAGCATAGTGTGCATTACCTGTAAGTGGATCAACAGCAAAATAATACAGGCTTCAGTATCCTTTCACAAGCCAAAACATTTTGCATGGTTACAAGACAATGTCAAAAGCCAAAGGGATTAGATAATTTTTATGGAAAGAATGATACAGACCTCTCCAAATTTAATTCAGGTAGGAAGTATGGGGAAAGACTTTTCATACAGCCCATCTAGCTGAAGAGAAGGCACACAGCTGTACCTGTGGCACTACAGAAGATCAGTACTTCAACTACATACTTAAAAAGTAATCTGGCTGCTCTTGTGCAAGTGAACCTTCTCAGGGCCAACGGAGGTAACTTAATGGATAAAATATAATGAAGCGTTACAACAAAACAAAGTTATGACAAAGAACATAAGGGAGACAAAAAGTTACAAGGATGACATATAGACTTATGGACTCATTTAATTCTGAAAAAGAATTAAATGTATAACATGCTGTATAACAAGGTATGCAAATAGGCTCCAAGTAAATATTCTGAGAATGGCAAAATTAGCAAATTGGTCAGAAGGATCCATGATATATTTGGAGGAATTCTCATGAACACATTCAATTGACTTTAGACTGATGGCTGAAATGTGAAAAGGAGTGGAGATGTGTAGATATGGTTGAAAAGGAGGATTGTTATCTAGACTGACGGTACCATTTATACTTGGAATTGTTTGTACATTTTATTTCATGCAAAGCAGATGCTTGATTTCAGAGAGCAATTATTGAAGACAAATGTTGGAGCTTATGCTTATAAGAACATGAGGAAATGTAAAGGAAAGGATACAAGTGGGATAGTAGTAAAAGTATGTATATGTATTTCAGAAAAGGAGAGAATAGGATAAGAGCAGTCTGGTATCCCTCAGGCAAAAATAAACACCTTTAGTAAGAACATGGGAAACACCTCATCTGCAGTTAATCTCAAGGTGGCATTCCTCTAATGCTCATATAGATGTTCTTGTTGGTTTGCCAAAATAAGCAAGGAGCATTTAGTAGAACTACAGTATCATGGGGTAGTGATAGGCTTTATGGAATGCCTTCATCTTCCTTTAGAGTGTTTACAATAGAAAGAAGAAAAAAAAACCCACAAACCAACCAAAACCACCAGTAATAAAGGAGTGCTGTATATACTATATATATATATGGGAATGCCATGCATCGCAGGAGAATATGTCTGTCTAATATTGAAAATGAAAGCACTAAACTCCTCAATCCTTACAAGAAAAATAGATCTGTGATGGGTTGATTCTGGGCTGGCAGCTAAGTATCCACACTGCCACTCACTCCCCAGTCCCTCTCCAGCAGAACAGCAGAGAGAAGAACAGGAAAACTCATGGATTGAAATAAAGATAGTTTAATAGGCAAAGGGAAGAGGTAGAAAACAAAACACAAGTGATGCAAAGGCAACCACTCACCTTCTCTCGTAAGCAGAATGATTCCCAGTCAGTCTCCGAGGAATAGATAGCTCCCCCCAAACACTCTCTTCTCATTTTTTTATTGCTGAACATGGTGTTACATGGCATGGAACATGCCTTTGGTCAGTTCAGGTCAGTGGCCCAGGTTATGCCCCCACCTAACTGCTCATCCACCCCAGGCCTACTCCTTGAGTAGAAGCAGAGCAGGAAAAAGGAAAGCCATGATGGTGCGTTATTAACATTGTTCTAGGCACAAACCAAAACACAGCACTATATGGGCTGCTATGAAGAAAATTAACTCCATCTCAGCCAGATCCAGTACAAGATCAGAAGGTGGTTTACTTCAAAGAACTCTCAAAATGCACACGCATTTTTTGTATGGGACAACTTTTGGGAACTGGAATCCCTTTGGATTGCTCCATCTAATGCCTACAGTGCACAGATTAGGAGTGAAACTGCTTCAAACTATCACGGTGATAACTGAATTTACGAGGCCTAAATGTTCTATCTTCTTCCACTTTTAAATTTAAGAACATTGATGATAAGTTGATGATTAAATGTGAACAGAGAGATTTGTTCACTTAATTGAGAACTTCTAAGTCTTGAATGGTTAGAGGCCTGTCACAGATTAAGAAGGGCTGGACCACTTGAACTGGTCAGCTGAAGCAGGAAGGAAGTGGTGGAAGTGATGAGACTAAATAAATGGGATTAAGAGTTCAAAGACTGTGGAAGAACTTAAAACCTTTCTGGGCAATTTATTATTCACCTGTGATGCTTTAACAAAGTCTGGGAGAGGAGTTGCCAAGTGATTTAGGAGACTAATTGTTGTAAGTTAAAGTAGCATAACTGTCCTACTAGAAAATGAAAATGTTTTTCAGGTCATTTTCAGAAAACCGGTAATAAATCTGGCGTAGATCAAGAAAGGTATATACATGAATTTCTGGTACATCCTGTGAGCAGGTGATCTTTATAGTTGACACTTCAGGAGAGATTCCAACTCTCATTAACAAGAATTAGAAGTAAATAGATATAGGACAAAGAAAATGCAATGAAGAAAATGGAAAACAACAACAGTGAATGAAGTCCTGTTCACATACATGTGGAGAACTGTGGACTACTTGGACCACAAGTACTGGTAAATTTGAGGCAGCTCTACCACATAGAATGGTTTGCAGAAAAAAGCTGATGCATGCTGTGATGTGTTAAACCTTTCTCAAGTACATTATTTATTGAAGCTTATTAAACTTCACTTTCCCTTTCATCTTCCCTGAAGTCCAGGAAAATCACCTCTGACATCCTATTCCATGGCTACTTTATGAACCATTACATAGGTCTCTGAGATGGAAAAAGATTTTATGATAAAAAATACAATATTTTGTACCATCTGCTCTGCCAAAATCTCTTGTCAATATGAGTTTCTATATGACAATGATATGTAGCATAGTCATGATGCTTGTATACTATGTTATCATTTGTAAAGAAAAAGGAGAGTTAATTGACAACATTAGAATTTGGGAATACAGAAGTATTCTATTAGGGATACGGATTGAAATGTAATACCTTAAAAATTAATTCAAGTAACACCAAGCTTAACTTCTGTACTAGTAGCTGATACTAACTGAATTCCCAAGATACAAAAGATTACAGAAAGGAGCTATATTTATTGTCCTTTTTTACTTTATCTTTGGTAATCACCATGCATGCCATTGATCTCAACAGAAGATGGACTGCATAGTTTTTAATAAGAAGACATATCTCCAGTCAAAGAATTCTTATAGAGTCCACAGCGTAATATTAGGTACAGCTAGCTAACCCAGTCCTTCCCCTTTTAAATTACAAACCTTAATTTATCTGTTCCAGCTTTGTACCTCGAGATTCGAGCCATTGACAGAGGAACTGATAAGGTGTCTAGCCAGCGCTTCTCATATTTTGGTTCATTAGCTATGGGTGAAGAAGGTGATGATGGAGCCTGTGCAGAATAAATGAGAATCAGTAAGTGCAGTTTATCAACCAACATAGAGAAAAAAAACATGAATATGCGTCTCTGGCTCTGCTTGTCTCAGAAATGAATAATCATAGCAATAAAACTATTCAAGAAACTCAGGTTTTAGTAAAGAAATAAAATGAAGCATTCATGTAGAAAGCTACCTATCCTGATATTAGGCTCGTGACTTAGTTTCAGTATTAACATTAAAAATATTTATATTTTTGTTAATATTTATAACTGAAAACAGAAAGGAAATAATTTTCAGTCAAAAATGTCCTGAATTTTCTCTAAATGCAACATAAAATACATTTTTATTTAAATTAATACGGTGTCTGTAACTCTTCTATATCCCTCAAACAATCATCAGAGAAAAAGACACAAATAATATACTAATAAAAGGACTACATTAGAGAACAGTGGTTTCTTATTTGTGCATTGTGAATTTTATCCATAATGTTATTTAATAGTAGATTCAAAATTATGATGTCAGTGTTATTCCTATCCATAATCGGACTGATTAATTTTTAAATTTAATCCTTGAAGTTTTCCTTCAAATGCTTCTACTAGAAAGGTAAGATTTTTGATACTAGCTAAGCTGTCAAGGATGTCCAGATCCCAGAGTAGTGAAAATACAAAAAATTTACAAGCTACTTATTTCATGTAACTATGGCATACAAAAGAAAATAACTTTAAATCAAATGTGTGCAAATGTAAATCAAGTTAGAGGAATTAGCCTGGATATATAGCAATTGACAAAAGGGTCTACTCAAACCTAAAGTAGAGCTTATATACAGACTGTTCACCCTGCTCATATAAGTAGCATCTTATGCATTACAACAAAAGAGCACATGAAAGCACCAAGAATGAAACATGCTAAAAAGAAAATATTTATGAAATTCTAAAAGTTGTCACAGAACCACTAGCACCAAAACATTCAAGAAACTGAAGAGAGGTATACATCTTAGTAGATATACAATTGCAGAATATGCAGTTTGTTCCTTGTGAAACAATATCCAGGAGTTTACATCATTGTGTCAGTGACTGGAAGTACAGAAGTATGCCCAAATTGTCAAAAAAAGATGGTAACTGGTTTTATTTGTAAATGACTTCAAAACAGTGTTTATAGGCAAAAATCAATTAAATTAGAAACAGATCAGGAAATGCTGGAAACCACTTTTCAGTATAGGAATTTAAATTTATGAGCATGATTATGAGCTTAAAAAATGCTTATTAAATAAACAATAGAATGAGCTAGGAGTTTTTTACAGAATGCTTAAAAATGATACATTGAAAAGTTTTTATTGGTATTTATAGCTCTGCACTACCATGACAGCTGAGCATTTCACTCTTCTTTAGCAATACTACTTACAGAGAGGCAGCTGAGGATTCACAGGCATAGATATTTAGGTCAAAGTCATACATTTGTGCTTGTCTCCAAACCAAAATTATTTGTCCCACATTGTACAGAGAACTTTGTGGTACAGAATGGAGTTGAAAGTTATTTATTTTTATACAAGCTTTAAATATGCACCAAGTAGTAACTGCAAAAGCAAATAAATCAGAATGACCCAACTTCAGCTCTGTATGCCCAGGTGTTCGTAAGCCATATTACTTACTCAAAATAAAGGGCATTCTGGGAATTGTTCTATTTCTTTTTCTTGCTCGTAAGGATTTAGGGTTAATATTTCCCCTCCCCCCTAAAGCTCCTTCTTACAGTCAGCAAGGGCTAATCTTTCCATTTACTTGTTTAAATAAATCAAAATAGTGAGTTTCATATTCTAAACAGGACAACTGAGAGTTAGTGATTGAGGGACACTTTTCTAGTAAGTGAAAAATTTGTAATGAAATTGCCAAGAGTTGGTAACACTAAAGAATCTTTTTAGACTGCAGTCTCTGTGGGGAAAGGAATTTCATTTAGAGTATTTGCAGTCCCTGGAACAATCCAGCTTTCATTTGATTGAGGTCTCCTGGTGTTGTTGCAGTATGAATATTTCATAATAAAGTCCATAGACTAATTCTATTTCATAGAATTAGCCACAGAAGGCTAAGGTGTCTCCAAAGCTTAGCATGAATTTCATAGTATCATAGTGAAGAGTCTGATGCATATTTTAGAATTCTGTGCAAATTAAAATAATTGACAGAACCACAGGCAATCTGGAGTTGAAAATTATCAACATAATCTAACGTGCCTGTCTGCAAACTGAAATGTCTAAGAATAAAGCAGAAGGTAGCTTATTACAGTCAAACATAAATGCCTGAATATTATCACTGAATTTAAATCAAAGAAGCAGAAAATAAAGGAATATAAAACTTCCTGCAGCACTTTCACCTATTGTTTCCATCCTCTAAACTCTCAAGATACAGAAAACATGCAGACCATTTAAACAAAAATGTATCTTCTTCTTGTGAACTATTAGCTGTACTTTTATCAGGCTGTTTAACAATATTCTGCAATATTCTAGGCAATTTAAGAGCATTTGACAGCAAAAAATTGAGTGGGTCACTTGCAATTTGATGTTTCCATTTGGTCCCTTACACTTCAATCAAATGCTTTAATAGGATACTAATGTAAAGAAAAAGATACCTTAATGTGATCAGGATTTTAGAAAACCTACATCACAGCTATTTCTCAGATTCATGAACTGAAGGGGGAAAAATGGCCAAAAGCACTTGGCCAAAATCTATTAACCCCAAAGTTCTGTTACTACAGTATAGAAATATTTCTACCAAAATGCTAAACTGTTACAACTGATGTAAACTCCTGAAGAAAATGTGACTTCTCCAAACAGTATCAAAGTTTTGATATTTGAAAAACAGTAGAAAGAGTAAATCCTGTGCCCCCACCCGCCCCAGAGTTCTGGACTACTTATATTTGCAGAAACCTACTGCATCTGAATTTTAATGACCAAGAGCAGGGAAAGGATACAAAGGGAAAGGATACAAACTGGTCCAAGTTTCAAACATCTGTTTCTTACTAAGCCATAGTCTACTAGCCAGTTTATGCTAGAGCGTAAGGTTGGATTGACCACTCGTTATCTTCTTAAAGGCAAAAGAGGGCATACATACGGCTGTAAGACCACTGCATAGAAACAAAATACTATTGCAGGACCTGCAGCTCGTTTTCTTCACTTTGCCCTATAGTCTGTTAACAATCGGAGACAGATCCTTTGGCATATCCCCTTCAAAACACATGGATAAAAATAACAAACTGGGGAAGAAGCAAGTCAATAGAACTTTTGCAAACAGAAGTCATGCTTCACAAATCTTTTACAGCTGTCCAAAATTGTTAATCAATATGAGAGAAGCAATTGCTAAGGTGTACTTGGGTTTCCAAAACCCTTTTGTCCCTCACAAAAGGTTCTCAACTAATTTGCAGTGAAAGAAGGCAAATGCTCACACAAATTAATAATTAGCTAAAACAGAGCAGTTAAGAACCAGTTTTCCCTGTGGAGGGGCACTGTCAGTGGACTCCCACAGTTACACACATGTTCAGTATACTCGTTAAAGATCTGGACAAGGTGCTGAACACCACACTGACCAAGTTTACTATGCACAAGTAATGAAGAACAACAGAAAGAAAACCAAACTGTAAACAGCTGCAGAAGAAGCTCATGATACTGAATGACTGAGAGATAAAAGGACTGCTAAAAATACATAAATGTATAGTAATGCACGTCAGGAAAGACAACATTAACTTCCTCCATGCTGTAATGGGATATTAACAGCGACTAACACTCAAACCCAAAATCATGCAGTTGTGGGAAAAGCAGAAGTTGAAAGGAAAGTAATCCTTTTTATGCAAATAACAATTAAGGAAACAAAGATTCATTAGTCTGGAAAAGAAGCAGCTGAGGGAATTCGTTGCAAAGGTATGTAAACCAATAAATAACAGACAAAGGGATTAGGAAACAGTGGTTCACTTGCCTTTTTCATATAAGAAGCAGGGATATTGATTAGGAGTAAAAGACAGTAGGATAAAAACAAAGAAAGAATGTATTTCTCTATATGACAAGCAGTGACTCAGGAAGCCGCTATGCCAGAAATCATTGGAGGTGCAGGAAATATACCCTACAAGTAACTGTACATATTTCCTCTGGTTTTGTATTCTCTTGAGGACATCTGCTGGGAACAGGCTATTTGGCCTGATGGTCTTTTGGTCTGACAGGGCACTGAGCTGGCTGACCTTCAAGCCTTCTGTCTACTAAACAGCTGCTGCTGCTCCTCATGTTGAAAACTCTTCACATTGTTTTACGAAAGCACTAAAAAATGTGGCTGTTTAGAGATCTCTGCAATCGCAGCTTTTATCCTCTGGTTCATTTTACACCTTTGGCTTTCTACTCAAACTGCCAGCAATGTTGCCAATTAATTCCAATTTGTTTGTAACACCTGTCCATTAAGAAATGGATTGAACACAAAAATCTCATTTTTGACACAACACTGAACAAGAATCTGGTTGTAATGACACATAATCACTACCCACCTGGGACAGCTGTGTACTATTGACCTAGAGGAGGGTCTGATTTGGTATCCTATTAGCAATCATTGACCTATGAAGGACAATGTAGGCAAGTGCTTTGTTGCTTTCTTGAACAGCTATATAACAACTCATTATGGGGTAACCAGGAAGTCTTCCTAGAAGTAGAATGAGCCCAGAAAGTCCTCCACTAAGTGGGAGACCTAATCAGACATGTCTCTATAATTAAATTTCCACTAAGAACATAGGAAGGAAGGCAAAAGATCACAGCTGGCTGGGATCATCAATTTTTCATCTTCTGGTGACAGAATTTGCAGAGCTTGGAAAACTTCTATTCTTTCTTACTTTTTCTTTTAAAAAATAACTATCATAGATTCTAAATATCTGTAAGAAAAATGTCTTCAGAAGGAAGTGTTTCCGAATCCATCCTGGTAATAATTAATTTGCAATTTCTGTAAGGGCTGCACCTGGAAAGCAGCCACAGTGATATTCTAGGTTGACATATTGCTCTTTTCGTAAACATAGGCTTCAGGCAGGTTGAAGCTGGGTTAATTCACTTTTGGAGTCAGAAATACTCAGGGTCATATTACTCAGCATGATTAAGCTTGATTGTAAATATACCTTTAATCTCATATAAAAAATACTATCTGGTTTTCAGAAAGGCAATTCTTGCAAAATCTTCATAGTGGTTGCAGATGAAGGACTATATCTGGAGTGGCAATGTATCTATCACAAACATTCTCACACTACAATTAAGCAAAGAGGCAACAATAATTGGTACAGTTTATTGTTAGGAGATTAAATTAATTAGCAATAACACATTCTTCCCTTCAAACAAGGTACTTTTCTTCTCTGCTACCATGATTCCTTGCTTTTGTCACCAGCATTGAGAAATAAAGAGGAGACAGGAGAACTTCATATGAATATCTCAGCTTTTACCTGTAAATGTAACCAGTGTAAATGATTTCACAGAAAACTTGTGTTCTTACTTGATCTTCTATCAAAACTCCTTAATTTTTGCATTTGTTTGGTAAATTCCATGTTTGAGGGTTGCAAAAAACTGGCAAGGTACAAACTTAACTTTCAATGAATTAATTTTCATTTATATCATAGGAATAGAATCATGTAGATTAGAAAAGACCTTTGAGATCATCAGCACCAACCACTAACCCAGCACTGCCAGGTCTATCACTAAACCATGTCCCTAAGCATTGCATTTACACATTTTTTAAACACCTCCAGGGATGGTGATTCCACTACCTCCCTGGTACCAAATATGAATTAATACATTTAGTTGTTATTTTCATTACATTGAAAGGTAAAACAATCTAAAAGGAAATAAAAGGTTAGACAATGTGACACCCATCACATTTCCAGAAGAAGGATCTTGGGGAACTAAAGGCCTGTCAGTCTGACCTTGTGCTGGAAAACATTATGAAGTAGATCATCTTGAATTGATGTGGCACATACAGGACAACCAGGGGTTCAGGCCCAGCCAGCATGGGTTCATGAAAAGCAGGCCCTGCTTGACGAAACTGATCGCCTTCTATGACAATCTGACCCACTTAGTGGATGAGGGAAAGGCTTTGGGTGTTGTCTACCTAGACTCCAGTAAAGCCTGTGGCACTGCGTCCCAAGGCATTCTCCTACAGAAACTGGCTGTTCATGGCTTGGATGCATGTACTATTTGCTGGGTAAAAAACTGGCTGGATGGCTGAGCCCAAAGAGTGGTGGTGAATGGAGTTGCATCCAGTCAGCGGCCAGGCACAAGTGCTGTTCCCCAGGGCTCAGTATTGGGGCCACTGCTCTCTAAAACTTTTATCAACAATCTGGACAAGGGGATCAAGTGCACCCTCAGTTACTCTGAAGGTGACACCAAGCTGGGGGAGAGTGTGGATCTGCTTGAGGGCAGCAAGGCTCTGCAGAGGGACCTGGACAGGCTGGGCTGATGGGCCAAGGCCAGTTGTATGAGGTTCAACCAGGCTCAGTG
>JAVJGJ010000059.1:24093050-24109023 GCA_035590215.1 Microhierax caerulescens | reverse complement strand
GAAAAAGAAAAAGAAAAAGAAAAAGAAAAAGAAAAAGAAAAAGAAAAAGAAAAAGAAAAAGAAAAAGAAAAAGAAGCAAAAACTTGCTTTCACCTAACACTCTGCCTTTCACATGGAGTCTTCAGTCTCTTGAATTGCTACCACATGCATTTCCCTCTTCTCTTATCAATGCCTTGCGGTGTTTCCTGCTAAAACACTTGAAAGATGGCTGTTTTTTCTGTTTACTATGTTGGCAACAGGTAAGAAATGGTTATAATTTCCTTTATTTATACAACAGAGTTTCAAATTTCTAACTTCTCTTTATAATCTAGCTCTGACCTGAAATGGTCTGTTTTGCACCTTTGTAGTCATAGGCATGTGAACAGATACTAAGAGAAAAAAAGAATATTTTGTCCACAAATCAAATGCAAGTTTAATTCCTCCACAGATCTCCTTCTGCACTTCCCAATATCATAGGCCAAGCTGAAGAGCATCATTCATTAATAAATAACATCACTTCCCAAAAGTCCTTTGTCTATTCATGCAAATGAAAGGTACTCAATACACTCAGTGCAACCTACAGAGCAATACAGCTCTCCCTAAAGCAGATTCCAGGTGACTATTCAGATGAATTGCTCACTACAATCCATCAAGCAAAGGGGCTCAAAATATTTTAATCACAAGTGTAATTACAAAAAAAAAAAAAAGAGGAAATGCATAACGGTGAAGAGAATGATCCAATTTCTGTCAGATGGGCTTTATCTCCTAAGCTATTATGTTTTTGCTGCTGCTGCAAACTCAGATGAACAAATTCCTAAGAACTTAAGAAACAATGCATTCACATGAAAGAGCTGTGTATGGAAAAAATACGTATAGTTTAAAAATATAAAAAATAACTGCAAGTTACTGTTTTCTACTTGGCTTCCCCTCCGCCTACACCTGCGGCACCTGCAGCACCCACTACTGCTCCATCCACTGCCTTGGCACCCACCAGGACACGTGGTATGGGCAGGGTTGGGGTGGGGTCACCCACTGGGACACCCAGTATGGGGGGGCACCCAGTATATGGACAAGGGGGGACACCCACCAGGGCACCCAGCATGGGGGCAGGGGAATGCACCTGGGGTGGGGAGGGGGGCACTGACCAGGACACCTAGTGTGAGGGTAGGGAGCCACACCTGGGGTGGGGGGCACCCACCGGGACACCTGGTATGGGGGGGCACCCAGTGGGATGCCCAGTATGGGTGTAGGGGATGCACCCACTGGGACACCCAGTATAGCAACTGGGGACCCTCACAGGGACACCCAATATGGGGATGGCGGAGATGCCCACTACATGCACTTGAAGGGGCACCAGGGGTGGGTGTGGGGGTGACCCTGGGCAGGGATGGGGGCAGGAGGGAACCCACCAGGACACCTGGGTGTGTTCCACTGTAATCCTGCTGCACTGTTTTCTGAAAGATAAATAAGAAGGCCATAATCGTTTATCTGACCTTTCTTGGTCTTTGACTTTTCCAGTTAAAACAGACTTGGGTTTAGGCCAGCCCCACTTAAAAAACTAAAGCCACAAAATTGAAGCTACTTTCTTTGAAGGTGTGTGAATACCACATCAGTTTTCAGTGTTTTAAGTGAGTATTTTTTCAAATAGTATCAGATGCCATAAAGCAGCAAATACTGTTCAGCACTTATTTAGCAGCTAGTATCATTTGTATTTTCAATGCCATATTTCCTTTTACTGGCTTTTGTTAAGGCTCTCAGTTAAAAAAGTAGATCCTAAACCCATATTTGACTTAAACTTTACTGGGAAATTAAAGAAGTATTTAATTTCTGTGCAGAAGAAACGACCAACCTGATTCATCAGATGTTAAAACCTAGGAGAAATAAGTCTGCAGAAAGGATTAGCAGTGACAGTGGGGATCAATATAACTAAAAGATAAGACTTTTAAAGATACCTTTTATTCACTTCATTAATGTCATAGCCAAAGTCCCAATCAACTCTGTTCAGAAGTAGGAAAACACAGCACTTTTGAACAGCTAAATCTAAATTAAACAATTTCAATACACAGTATCAGAAGCATTCCCTTAATAATTTGATAGTAGTGGAGTAGGAAGGTGGTATTTAATAGGCTTTTTCCAGCTTCTACTGCTATGATTTCTGAGAAGTGTAATCAGAAACAGAAAATTTGGATTATTTTTCCCTGTAGGTGGAGAGGCGACAGTCACTTCATAGTTCATTAAATGAGAAAGAGAAGCACACTTATTTGCAGTGTGTTTGTCTCACTTCATAAAAGTCCTGAGCACAGCAGCAGTCCGCAATATTTAAATGTAGCTAGCTGTGCTAATCTATTTCAAGTTTCTCTTTAGCAAATAAACAGAAGGTACTGTGACGATTACTGTCATAAGAGTAACCAGTGTTGTACCTCTAAGTGAGCTATTTTTTGTGTTTATTACATTAATTCATTTTATGGACGTACATTAACAAATTATACACTGTGAACTGGAAGTCAATTTAAAGCTACATTGCTTTCCTATTCAGTGAGAAAATCATGGATGTTCAGATCGAGAATTAGCAGTCTATCAGTATCACATGCTAAACCATTCTAATACAAAAGGTATTGATCTGAAATCCCGAAACCTTCGTTCTTTAAAGTGAGCTACAGGATAATAAAAATGAAGAATAAATCAAAACTTAAGAATGATCAATAGTGTGTTTATACTACATTAGAAGTCACTACAGGAACATTCAAAAAATAAAACTACTGAAGCTTTCAGATATAGGGCATCAGTTCAATCTCAATTCAATCGTCTGGTCACACACTGCACTAAAGTATCCATCCTAATAACCTTTACCCTCAGTAAGAGTGTGTCCACCTCCCTTTCTTGTATGCTCTTGCCTTTTTGCCTTTACACACTTGGGATTGAATCATACGATTTTCTCACTCTGGATCAGGACTGCCATAAACATTAACGACTTAGCATCCTACTGGTCCCATCAAGAGTGAGCATCTGTATTTTTTTCTTTTTTAAAAACTGTACTTGGTGTTGAAGTAGACAATGTATTTTAAAGCAATTGAAAGAGACTTTAAAAAAGACTTTTTCATTTAACAGATGAAATAAAGCAAGCCAGGAAAAATATTTTTAAGCAATTCAGAAAATTTTAAGTGCCTGTTTAGTTTCATTTAACCAACTAAACTAAACATACACTATAAAAATTAAATCATAATTCTTAAACTACATGAACACAGAAAATAAGAACTTACTATGGTCTCACTTTACTAATTAGGACATCACACTTTGACAATTCAAGGAAGCTGGATTTTCAAACAAATTAAAACCTACTTCTCCCTTTGCATTGTAACTACCATACTATTCAGTGGTGTCTTAACAGGAATTTGGTTTATTTCCAGTCTTTTATTTTTTTCCATCCCCAATTTCTCCAGAGAGCTAGGCTGGCCCTCTGGGATATTTGGACATCTAGGAGAATATCTTTACAGTATTTTCTTCATTGTTTTGTCATTAGAATCCTTCAGGTAAATAACCTGCAATCACTAGACTAGAGACCACCTCCTCTGAACCTTTTATGTTCCCCTCTGAAATTTCACATTGTGTTTAACAAACCACTTACAAGATACAGATGAATGTATCTGCCACTATCAGTTTCTATAGCATTTGTCACAGTGCCCAAGCACAAAATAATTAGGTGTGAAGTGAGCACTTCAGCTCATTTCTCTGTGTTTCAGAGAACCCTTTTCAAGTGCTATCTTGCAAACTGCTCTGATATGATAGGGAGGATGTGTATAAATCCTGAAGATGGTATCACATCACATATAACAGATGCTTCACAGCAGAGATGATAAAGATATAAAGATATGTCTAGCAGAGGCCAGCTAGCACCAGAACTGAAAATGGTATAACCATATTAGGCAGAAGCAGCTTGTTGTTAACATGGCTAAACTACTGTCTATATAAAACATGCCAGCTCAAATGTCTCTAGCAGACATGCTGAATGACAGCTTGGTAAAACTGGCATAATAGTAATTCCTTACCTTCCTGTCCTTCTTTTACATTGTGTGCTTTTTGAAGCAGCATTTCCACTCATAAATATAGATGCATTGCCTCATATGGCATGGATCTGACTGTGGTAGGAAGGTACATAGAACAGCAACACAAACTTACAAGATGCAATATTCAAAGTGGGTCAGATTTTCCTTACCAAGGTGACACTGAAAAACGGTTTTAAATAGCCTAGCCTCACAGGGCAGTATTGTTATAGGAAACGTCAGTTCTGCTGTTTCTTTACTGCAAAAATGAAAATATTTTTTAAAAGTACAAACACTCACTAGCTGGTAGTTGAAACGCATTTATAACCACTTTTGAAGATCTGATCATGGCTCAGTTCCACTCACAACTTAGTTTAATAAAAGTTTGACCACATCGCTCCAGCAGACCATCTCAAAAGCCAATCATTCCTGCTCAGAATACTTAGAACCTTGCTATCGCGTTTCACCAGAAGAATCTGGCAATTTTTCATTTTGCTCCCTATGAAGGCAGATCATGATTTTTTACTAGGCTAGATATAAGGTAAATAGTTTTGCTTTATTTCACTTCTAGGTCACAGTGTCTGGTGCATACATGGCTCATGTGACTATATCAAGCTTCAGAAAAATCAAGTGCTGGATGAAAGAAAGCTAGTACTTTAGTATTCCCCTTTTTTCACTTTCTGTTTTTCCACATATATTTCAAGCTTATGCACAGCCTTCAGCGTGCTACCTTGGCAACTAACTCTAAATTACTCTGTTACAGGTCTGCAAAACTCCAGCACCTTATTTATGCTTTTATAATGCATAGAATTCAAAGTGTGCAGTTCCCACAGTACAATCATAATGATTACTGAAAGTCATTATGGCACACTCACTCTAGCACTTAATAGTCATTAATTTACTAAAACATGCTAATGCAATCACAGGCAATCATCTGACCATAGGCCTCTTCTTATAATGTAAGCTTTTTGCAGAAAAGACTTCCTTTGTCTGCAGAGCACCTGGTAGACAGGCATTGCAGAATGCTGCACCCTAAGAACTGATCAAGGTTCTTTAGTAAGACAACACTGCAAAGTAATTAAAGGTAATAATTATCTGGACAATTAAAAAAAAAAAAAAAAAAAAACACGAAGACTTCTGTACCTGTGCTCTGTTTGGATCCCAAACATTAAGGTACAGGTATCAGCACAGAAAAGCGTATTTCTATATATTTATTTATCTTTTATGTATTTATATTATCATAAACATATATATATATATATATTATCACACAAAACCAAGATTTAAGGGTTAGTTTAGAGAGACAGTGCTCAAAAAAGTGCAAAGCTTGGGAGAAGTACTGTAAGCAGCAGACACTGACACCTCTGACTGAGTAGGAAAGAAAAGGAAAAAGAGACAAGAGGAGAAGCTGTCATTCCATTCATTGGACACTTCTATAAAATTTAATACCCAACTGAAAGACTACAGGTGAAATTTGTTAAAAGCTGAACAAGCTTTGAGCATGAAGGTCCACATCCTTGTACGGCTAGTATTTACATCATCAGTCTTCATTTTTAAAAGAGCAACACTGTCTCCCACTAAGATATCCTATCTTCTTTGGCTTTGGTGAATAGTATTTTTTCCTGGGGAAAGGAATTTCACCACCACCACCACTGAAGTTAATTCAAGCACAGTTGTTCACCACAGAAAAAAGAACTGCTATCCTCTGGATTAAAGAGACTAACCTTTTTTCCCCTAAGTTTGCCTTCCCATTTCATTTATTTCTCTTTTTCTCCCTTTCTTTCCTATCACAAAAATTTGTTTCAATAATTCAACTTCACATTGTTTTCTGAATTCCATGTAAATTTCAGCATCTCTAGCTGGACTAAATTCAATAGCACAACACTACAAGTTATCAAAGTATGAAAAAAGTTCACCATGCCTGAACAATGATTGAATCTTACTGTGCTCACTCCTACAAGCTTCCTAGTTGCCTCAGTCCAGGGCCCCATGTCGACTACTTTGTCAGTACAGAATTTTACAGTATATGCACTTAAAAATCAATCAGTCAAACAAAAGAAGCAAGCAAACAAACAACAACATCAAAATTAGGCTAGTCTTACAGTCCTACAGTAGTGTTTTGAAGCTCAGAATAGGAAGACATCTTACATAGCTTACACCAAGTTTTTATTATTCATTTGCTTACAGTGTTAGTTGAGTTTCCATTTAAATGTAAGCCACTGTCAAAGAGAGGTGATGAGGCTCCACTACTATGATCACTGGATGGTCCAGGGGATCCTGGAAATCAGATTAAAAATAATTGCTTATGTTAAAAATATACATATATATATATCAGGCAAAAATCTATTCCAGCTGTAAAACACAGGAAGAATTTTTAATATAAATCACCAAACCAAGCCAGAAGTATTACTTGCATTTTAGAATGACAGTAATAAAATGTTTATATGCTATATTTCTTTCTAGAAAGAAAAAAGGTAGCTAGATGTCATTTTATAGAGGCTGTGCTCATGGGAGCTACTTGTATGCTTAACTGTTTGCAGGACTGAGACTTTTTTCACTGAGATATTCAAAACCAAGTAAGAAATTCAGTTACACAAATCCCATTAATCTAATAAATAAATTTCCTATTGAGTCTTGAGAGTCTCACCTTAAGAGTGTAACCACAGACTGTATTTAGAAACAAAGCTAATAAACTCGCAGGCAAATGCTAACTGTACACATGCATACACTTTTATTAATGGATATATCTTTTACTTAAAATGCCATATACTTTCAAGAATGATGCACCTTCTCAAACTGGTAAGTTAAAAGCAGACAGTCATCTTGAAGTGGTGATACCATGTTAATATGTTAAGATTACACAGTTAAAGCTTTCAAGATATTTTTTCCTTTAGCAGTTATGCATCATGATAGTGCTTTAGTAGTTAAAAGTGACTCCAGGAAAGCTAAATACTTTCGTAACATACAATAATGGAAACAGCACAAAGTCACATCACTGTGTAATTTCTGCTTACATGTAAAACTGCTTACTTATATGTTACGTTAACATATAGCACTGATAATATACAGTTACTGTCAGAGAACACTTGATTTTATCAATAAAGCACATAAAATCAATTTCACAGCATTATATTCATCATCACTGAAAACTCATTTTTCCATCTGAAGTTGTCACCTGAAATTGCCTGTAAATCACTTCGCATTAATACACCTGTCAAGTCTAACATCACAAGAGTCAAAAAGTCATTCTCAGTCACATATTTCTGTATGTATCTATTCCACATATCTGGAAGATTTAGCAAAATGGAACTTAATTCAACAAAACCTCGTCTTCTCTGTAACAAATCTCTGTCAGTTTAGTGCTGAAGTCTCAGAATTATATCCTGAGTTCTGAAGTTTCAGCGTGTTTTCATCTGGAGTCCTTTCTCTATAGTGTCAGACAATGTCAGCAGAAGGAACCATTACACTTTGCTTGTATGGGTCTAACCCAAGTGCCAAATTTAGTAGCTAGCTGCATTTTGTAGCTACTATATACGTACCACAAAAAATCTATGTTGATACACACAGATGACCACAGTGACTTTCTGGAACAGAATATAATTTATTTATTTTTCTTTTCTAAAATAAAAATACCAAAATAAAAAAGCTGGCATTACATTCTCCACTGAATAGTCTGCCTGTGGGGGAATCCCACTGTCTTGGGCAGTAGACAACTATGACAGGTCCATGAGTCAATCAGATTCTTAAAGCAGAACTATCTCACCTCTTCAGCAATTTCAGCACATCAAAACACATTAAGTATTTTCAAATCTCTAATTCCAGGTTTTACCACAATATAAAATCCTATATTGGATTTTATTTTTTTTTTTAATTTTTTTTTTTCAGTAGAGAAAAACGACATCTATTGCATGGGAAAGCTAAGAATAAAAGGTTAAAGAGCAGATTTCTCTCACCACACAGTGTCTGCAGATTTGCTTTTCAGTTCAGCAGCTTTCTTTGGTTTTCTGAGTCGCAACAAACTACAGAGCCTCTCTTAGGCTATGTCACCTCCACCACTTGACTGCAAGCACATTCACGAGTCTTTTAGTCTGCTCCCTGCTTATTCTGCCTTGCTCACTCACGGACTACTCCTTCATGGTCTTGGTTATTATTTTAGAAGCTCCCAATGTATATGCTCAACTGCTTTCATGGAAGGTGCAGTGCTCTCATCTCTCCAAGGAGTGCCGTTTGCCTGCCCACATGGCAGCCCTAGAGCAATCAAGTAGTGTTTCCTCCCTGTTCTTAGGACAAAACACAGTATGCACACACACAATATACATGACACAAAATACACTAACACCAAGTAAATCCTGTACTGTCAGCTACTGTAGCCCTGGCCCAAGAAGATCAGACTCCGAATCAAGTGTCAGGTACCAGTCCAAACTCTGGAACATTAGTTTGAGAAAGACTATCAAAACAAAGTGTTTATGTAAAATAAAGCATCTGCTATGGGTAACTCTTACTCCATGACCGCAGCACACTATCCTGATGGGTACTGATGCCAGAAAAAAGGTATTTGATATGCTGTGAGATTGCCAGCAATCATTATTGTCTAGATGTCCTCTTATACCACCGAAATCGTAGTTAGACAGCAGCTTATGAGAAATGCAAATCTACACTATGATAGACTTAATCTGTTTAATTTTCATTTTCAGCTGTGGCATTTTTATTCTTTTGAGAAGGCTGAGTCAAGAAGGATCCTGTGGGAGAGAACATATTTGCCTGCTCTTTACCTGAGCAACAGCTGAGTATGCTCAGAGAGAAAAAAAAAAACACAGAGAGAGAGACAGAGAGAAACAGCAAGGATACAGGAATTTGCAGTTCACAAAAGAGACTGAGATGCCCCTAAAGGCAGCAGACAAAAGACAGGCAGAACTCCAAGGTGAGGGAAAGAAACTTTGTAAGGATCGCAGGGGATACTGCAGACCTAGCAATAACTCAGGAAATCACCAGGCTAGGTGACCCTATACCTAAAGCAAGAACTCACTTGAAGTGGTACAGGTGGGAGCTGTTTATAAACCCTTTTATATTCTTCTTGACAGAATGACAGATTTTTACATTTAAACAGTTAGGTGGTTTACTACTTATTTTAATAAAGCCTGGATTTTATTTTTTGTTTTAAAAGACTTATGCTTTCTAGATCTAGAACGCTGTCTATTAAAGTTCCGGTCAACTCAGAGGTCCATCAACAGGTGGTTGTTTATTTCAGTCGGTGAATGAACTAAATTTCTAAATAACAAAATAAATCCCCCAAATGCAGGACAGCAGATCAATGTACAGGAAGTAGCAGGCAGACTTTATCCTTTAGAACAATTTGTCTTATGATCAACGTTGCTGAATGATACTGGAAACCTCTTGTATATAAATAAAAACTCTTGTATTTAACTTGCAAATTAGGTCATAAAAAACCTCCAATAGACAAAAAAGCTATTCCAGAACAATCACAAAACGAAAATCAAAGGAAACACTCCTGGTGATTATCCTGGTGATATGCTGTAAGCTTTGTACCATCAGAATATTTGGATAATCTGGTATAACTATGAAAAAGAAAAATTCTGAAGAGTCTGTTTTTTGTAAAATGTCCTGAAGAGTCTTCCCAGCAGCAGCAAATCTTATCTAAAAAGGTTCTACAAGCCCTGCTCGACTCTGCAATGGGTAATGAACTTAGCTGCAGAGAATCCTTAATGACAATATGCAAGAGCTGATGCCGTAAGTATTCTGTAACAGGCTAACAACTAACCCTCGTAGCCACTAATATCTTCCTGACCCAGCTCCAAAAAACAAAATTCCTTCCTTTGGTTTCCAGAAACACAAATCTATACCTCTCTCTAGCTGACAGTGACCTTAGAGCAAACCACAATGCAATGTGGTTTATTAGGCAACGGGATAAGGAATCATCCCAGCCATGGAGCCAGACAACCCAATGAAGCAGACAGTTAATGACAGTTACTGGCCCATGCTAACTTCCAGTCCAGGCCTTACATTTTTTTGAGAAATAAGTATTTGCCCTGTGCAAAATTATGCAAATCATTCTGTGATATTTTATAAAATTGCTGAGCAAATTCCTGTGGAAGACAGTATTTGCTGGTATAATTTAATTTACTATTATGGAAAGTCTCATAATAGTCTAGTAAAGGCAAAAGGTCCCAGACAGCTGTCACAGACAACAATCGATGCTGGCATACCACCCTGGGTTAGGGCCTTCCCCAAACACAGGAACAAGCAGCCTTTGTCTCACCCTTCAGTGCCAGTTAACTAGTATCCATGTATAAATGCATACCAAATCCTCTATTTGTTTTTCACAAAAATGAAGTGAAGCAACCAGAAAAATGTGGTGTGACTGTAGCCAGATACTTCCCGTTGTGACATCTTGTGCTTTTGCTAGCCATGGCATGAGAAGGGAATGAAGAGGTATGAGAAGGAAGCAGTGGAGGCAGATGCCACCCCAGATGATGTACTTACAGAAATAGTAATAATACCGGTTAATAGCAAGAGACAGTATGGTTGCATTTGAGATGAATATACCACAGCACTGTAACTGCCAGCATAGCAGCTGGTCTGACTGAATGCTTGAAAGAAGGGGACCATGTGCCTCAGTCTTCTGGGATGCTAGGAAAGACCAAGATGCTTTGCCTGCAGTGTGAGTTGGGAATTACTTTATTGCATAGTAGAATTGCTACTATAGCTTGTTAAATGCATCAGTGATGCTTCATGACTGGAATTCCCTTTCATGCATGGGGTTGTGAAAGGCTCTTCTTGAAATGGGATGCTTTGTCCCATCACTGCTATTATCCTTAACTTCAGCATATAGCTCTAAACCAGACCTATACTCCACAATTTTCTAAACCTTATTTACTTATTACCTTATCACAAGAATTAGTATTTAAGTCAAGTCGCTTACCAAAGATCATCCGACTCACTGAGCTTGGTTTCAGCCTATATTAGATGGCTGCCCAGAACATCCTGGAGAGGGGCAGGTGAGCTGTGTGCTGAGGTCCATGTTCAGTTCAGAAGGGTAATTTCTTAAGTTCCTCAGCTGTCTGATCATGCTTGGCAAGTCCTTTCATTGAGCATGTACTATATGACTGAAGATGTGGGATCATGCATGGGACTGGACATGGTAGTATAATGCTTGCCAAAGATATTCTCATGCTCTGTGTAAAAGAAGCAAGTCTAATAAGCTGCTCAAAATGACCAGTTTGTATCCAAAATGTCTCTTTCATTTAAGAAGCATTGCTTCTCTGCTGTGCTTGTTGATAATCTGTGATAGCTTGTCTAAAACAGCACTGTCTCCCCTATTCCAAACAGATTTACTTTGAACAGTAATCAGGTGCTCCAAATGGTGCCAGCTGGCCACAGTACATGGAGCAGGCCCTTGGAGAGAGAATGGAGGTTTCTGTAAGGTGAAAGTTCCTGTTTCGAGTGTTCATGAATGCTATTTACCAAAAGAAGTTTTGCACGCATCTCTGGTCACACAGAGACAGAAGAAGATCTGGCCTCACTGCTTTCTCTTTCCAGAAACAGCACTTTAAGGAAGCAGTGCCATGACCTCAGCCTCCTAGCCAGGAAAGGCTGCAGTGCCTCCTGGTGAGAAAGGCAGCACAGGAGTCAGCCAAGTTCCTCTTCCATGATGTAGCAAGTGGGCACCAATATTTCTAGACCTGTGTGAACTACTTCTGAAGGCAGCCAGCTGTCTCACACAGAGTATAAACTGGGTGTAAGTGGCAAGGTTTCAGGACGCAGGGTGACTTCCAAGGCAGGAGATAGTCAGGGGCTGTCCCATGCCAGAAACAGCTGGCTCTGTCTAGCTCCAGTGGACCCGCTGCAGAGCACGGTGAAGCCCCTCAGCCAAGCTGGGAAACTATTCAAAAAAGGGCAAAATGCAGAACAGCAGAGAGAAGAGTGAGGAGAAAACTGTGAGGGGAAAAAAATGTAACAAAACCCATACAAACCTCTAGGTCAGTGAAGAAGGAGAGGAAGGAGGTGCCCTAGGCATCAGGGCAGAGCTTTCCCTGCAGCCCATGGAAGACCATGTCAGAGCAGACACCCACACTACAGTGCAGGGAGGACCCCATGCTGGAGCAGATGGATGAGCCCTGAAGGAAGATGCAGCCTGTGGGGGACACATGCTGGAGCAGATTTTTCCTGAAGAACTTCTGCCCATGGAGAGGACTCATGCTAGAGCAGTTTGTAAAGGACTGCAGCTGGTGGGAAGGACTCACACCGGAGCAGGGTGTGTGAGAAGGGAGGAGTGGCAGAGGGGACCGCTGTGTACTGGCCCCAACCCCTCATTCCCTCACCCCTTGCACCACTTACAGGGGAGGTAGAGGAGTCAGGAATGAAGCTGAACGAGGGAAAAGGGGTGGAGGGAAAGTGTTGTTTCAATATATTTGTTTTTGTTTCTTACTGCCTGAATCTATTTTAATAGGCAATACATTTAAGTTTCCTGTCGAGTCTATTTATTTTGTCCATGAGAGTAATTAATAAGTGATCTCCCTGTCTCTTATCTTGACCCAAGATGCTTTTCACTCTATTTTCTCCCTATGTTCTGTTTGAGGAGGGGGAGTAAGAGAGTGGCTGGGTGGGAGTTTGGCTCTTAGCTAGGGTTAAACAACTACGAGCAAAACAGTCCACGTGTGTATCTGATGTCAATCAATGACATAAAATTACTAGTTGGACTGCCATAACTACAAATTAGTATAGCCAACAACACAGAAACTGCTGCTGAGACCCTGCTAATTTGCCAAAATCACATTTAAGCTTGGACAGTTATCCAAAGCATTACAGACATCATTCTACAGTTGTCTGATGACCTTGCAGGAAGACAAAACCTGAAGTTTCATTATAAGGAACACTAACCAGACAAAGATCTCCAAATGTAAACATAAGATTTCTTCAAATTTAGATTCCAGTTTGAAATGGAAACAATAGGCAGTAAGAACTGAAAAAAAGGTTTTAGCATGAAATGTATAATTCAGCTTAGTAGAGGCTTGTCAGGTTTGCTTTTAATAGGTGTAAGAATCTAGAGAAAATGACAGACATTCTTCTAATGACAAGAGCTAGACCTCTGAGACCTATGATTCTGTTGAAATCAAGCAAAAACAAGTACAAAGTTGAGCGCAACTTACATAAAACCCTGGAACAAGACAGATTTTAAATCTTTTTTTAATTTGGAAAGAGTTTCAAATGTAAAATAAACTGGTGCACGATTATTTGTTCTGATTAAGGTAGCTGATGTATTATGTACACTGTTCTACTTGCAACAATCGATTACAACTAAGTACTTGAATATTTGTATTTGCTAACGAGAAGAACCAAAACCTTCACTCATCTGCGTTGTTCATAAACAATATACTATTGCTACTGTTAAAACTAAGTTGTCACATCATAATTCTGCTTTCTGACAAAAATGATCAAAATATCAAAGCAATTTATAAAATCTGCAAAATTAATGTTATCCATTTGTTAGTTACATGTCCTGAACATACCTTTCTGTGTGAATATATGATTCAAATGTTTTCAAATTCTATTTATTGTATTCAGGCAATGATTCTGTAGAAAAACTTCCAGATATCACCCATGATTATCTGTATTTTAATGAGGTTTTCAGTTTTATTTTGAATAAATTATACAGAAGCAGTCACGCAGTATGCATTAGATTCTTATATGTTAAGCAACAAAGCACACACACAATTTTCTATTTCTTCCTGTAAAACACTCAAGGATGGTATTCCTATTTCTGTCACTGTCGTCTTATTATGAGAATACTGCAAAGTGGAAAACAAATTACTTCTATCCATTAATTTCCTCTTACCTAACGGGAGCTTTAAAAACGATGGAGCTTCCCTGAGGTACTGAACAGTGATGGTAACTTCATCGCCAGCATTTCGCAGTAGGTGTACCTGTCAGTGTGACAAATAACAGCTACTTTAAACCAAAGAACCACCAGTCATGGAAAGCACATTACTTACAATGAAATCAACATCTCTGTTGATCTATAATAAACTCAGTATGAACATTGCTGACCGGGCATGAAGAATATCTTGAAGGTCAAGCCACACCAACAATGGATATGAGTAGGCAAGACCAACACAACACCTGAATAAATAATTTGGTGGGCAACCTGATTTCATATACCAGCTGAACACAACTACAAACAAACTGATTTTATAAAACTGCCATAAAGTAGTACGGAAATATGCGTTTATGTAGATACAATACATTAACTGTGTGTGTATTTACATAAACAGACATGTAAAGATACATCAATACATCATACATATCTGGATCTTAAGTATTCGGTTTGATTCATTTAGGTAATACATTAAGCACACTTCTCTGTTTCAAATTTAGTCTTGATTTTTGTGACTGTCTTCATTATCTGTAAGTTTCTGCTAAACAGAAGGGAAAACATACACACACATATATGTGTAGACATGGTGTATTAAAACATCAGAATTTATCTAAAGGCATAGCACACTACTGAGTAAGCTTTTTCAAACACAAAACTTCAAATAACATCTGTGATGGAACTCAATTCTTATTACAAGGCAGAGGTATTCCCCAGTTTCATATCCATAACGCTCAGGAAACAGGAATTGCACTTGGTTTGTCTGTGGCCCTGCACGCAGGGTTTGCAGCCCGCACCCCGTTTCTCAGAAATCAATGCTAAGGCTTGTGGCCTCTAGTCCCGAGCACAACCAGAACACGGACGTATCAAGCAGAAACAACTAACTGCCACAACTAACTCCTATAGATGGATTTACTGGTTTAACGTTGCACTTGGAGGAAGCTGGCGGCTTTGCTACTTCAGACTACTATTTTAGCGCAGCGCCACATTAGCCAACATCATGGGATGTGGGATTACTTCAAACATCATAACTCTTCCTCTCATGCACCTGAAATAATGCTTACAACAGTGACTGATGTATTTGCCTACATGAAAACATCAAGCTTATGCCTCACAGACATGTAAACCCAGAACAGGTGAAGAAATCAAGTAAGCAGTCAGACAGGCTAAAAATCTTAGGCTATAAAAATATTCTGGAAAAGAGTGATCAAGAGAACTGACCATAAACCCCCCAACACTAACATTGAAAAAAACATTGTGTGATGGGAACATGTTCTAATTTGGTTAACTAAGTGAGCAGACACAAACCACACATATAAAAAACTGTGGCTCAAAGCTTACTGTTTGCTGTACCTGTAAAATCTGTACATTTAATAAAAACTTACAGTGTCTACCTCCAACCTCCTCACCCAACTCTCAGTTCATCAAATGACTTCCATTGCTAAGATCCTGCAGTAGCACTAGCGACCACAGATCAGTCCCTGGGAGGGAACAGTAACATTTTGCACTCACTCAGTTCGGAAATCCAGCTCTGCAGGGGAGAAGCAAGAGCTCAATAATTTAAATTTAGTGCCTGATTTGAAGACTGAATTTCTACATTATCTTTAACCATGAGTTCTAGATTATTTTTAACTGAGGTAAAGCTCACTTAAACTTAATTAAAGTAAATCAGAATAGAATTTGCATATTTAAACAGAATCTTTGTTTTGTGGATTTATACCAGCTACTTCAAACAAAATGCTCAGATACCAATGAAACCTGTGTCAACTCATGTAAACCTTTCCTTGAAAGTAATGCCTTAATATTAGGGTATTTACACAGATCTCTCATCATATAATACCTGGATGCACCAGCAAGATTCAAAATGAATAGTTCTGAATACAGTACTTTTGTACTGTAATGGCTTTGTAATACATCCATGATGAGTTAGTTGCATGTCAGCTAAAAAAATGTACATCCTACATATACACACATATATACAGGTTACACTTGCTTTGTTCAGAAGTTGAAAGACTACTACAACAGTCATATTGGGCTATACGTGAAAACATAGTTCAGACATATA
>JAVJGJ010000059.1:24050366-24082248 GCA_035590215.1 Microhierax caerulescens | reverse complement strand
ATATTTATATATATATATATATATATATATATATGAGAGAAGGAAAAACACATTAACTCTAGGTTAGTCAACTGCGTATTTTAAGTACTTACTTTTCTTTTTATTTAATGGTTACTTGAGCAAGATCAGGGAAAGGAGCAGCTAAAGCCCTTTCAAGAAATCTGGAACTGGAACAGATTTTCCACGCTTTCCTACTGCTCTTCCTTTTCTCTCCTCTCTGCCATTTTCCTGAGACTTGTTTGCCACCTCTCTGGAAGCACAATGGCTGTTTTGTTTCATTATTCTATTTCATATTTCTTTAGGTTTCCCATGACAAAAATGTACACACTCACAGAAATGCACACACACTTCCTCTCTAAGTGTTCAATATAATTTTTAGAGACTGATTTCTTATTTCCACTCTACTGCATCTGAATTACTTGAACACATTGCAATTCCTGGAAGCAGAGTGTGATGTTGAGGTGATTTAAGACACTACTGGTAAGTTTCTGTGCAACACCACATACTGTTTTTTTAACTTGCATTCATACAGTAAGATGTAATTCCAGTTAAACTTTGCAGTAATGTATATAGTCTATTTCAGAAAGTGTGTACAATTTTATTGTCTCTTTTCTTCTTTTTGGTAACTGTTGATTTTTAAAATGTGCTTTAGTATTACCCACCTGTTCTCCTAGTGTTTCTGAAAAAGAACAGGAGGAACAGAATGCTTTTGTTAGGATGTGCGAGTTAGACAGCAAGGGATAGGGAATACAGAGGCACAACTACCATTTACGGTATCGCTTCTAAACTCTCAACAGAAATAATGTACTAAAATGAAGAAATCTAAACACAAGTATTGAAAAGTACCAAGAAAATGGAAGAGCTATGCAGCTGAAGAAAAGACGTCAAATAGTTCCACGATATTCAAAGGACTCAGACAATCTTCACATGATGTTAGAAAATCTCTGTTACTGGTTCTTCTGGATCAAGTAGAATTACCACTCTAATATTAGCAGAATATTTCTTCTTTGTTCACAGAACAACAAAATTGAAGTACAAAGGACTAACTATTAAGTGAACCATGCAGAGCATTGCCGAAAGTACTGGGAATATTAATCTTGGCAGCACTAGGACAGATATCCAAGAAATGAAACACGCACAGTCTTTCCATGTAGAAAAATATTTGCCTTTTCCTTCATTTAACTGGTCAAACTCTCATTTTATACTTATCATATTTCAATTACACTGTTCTTTTCAACTTCCTAAGATTTTCTATGTTGGGTGAAAGAGCATGTTGAAACTGAAAATCTTCACACAAGAAAAACTGTAAAAGTTCAAGCAACAACCTGAAGTTAAGCATCAGCTTTGGGTCAGAAATGTGCCTATGTCTGTAAGGGTATCTATACATTTTAATGTAGCAACTACCTGTGCAATCTAGTAAAACACTGACCATTTCTTTATATCTTTGACCTGTACTGCTGGTTATTTCTGGCAGGAATCTTAAGGTATTAAACCCTCTATGGATTTTAAATGAAAAATTTATTTTTACTTTCTCCAAATGTCACAAGGTTGGCGGCCCAGGTATTACTGAATTACACATTCGAATATTAACATGTAGTTAAACCTACAGAACATAATACGGCATTTTTAGCATTGTAAATATGCATCTTAAATTGTTTAAAGATTAATTATTTTAATAACAGCATAATTCAATAAAATCTACATATTAATAACTGAGATACTACTACACAGTAAAATTAGTAAGTCACATGAATGTATTTTTGCCACTTCACAAGCATCTATCAATTTGACAAGTTATTTTATAAATTATTAATTGATTTTGTTAATTCATCACTATAACTGTTTTTTATTACCTTCTAAAATTTTATATACTTATTGCGCAGTTAAACACCACATACCTTTTTAGCTATGTATCTTCCATTTTTTTATTAGACCTTTTTCTTTCTGATATTATATAGATAAAATTCATAATCTGTGTTTCACCACTTGTAACTGAATTCCAGAAGACCATGCAGAGGACTTTAATTCTAAAACAGCTAATACAGAACTGATGATGGAATAAGGGGTGGATGAAAATAGAATTTGAATATCTCAAGGAAGATAAGCAATTTTCAGATTTATTCCTTGTATATCAATGAATCGGCCTACTGAAGTTTAAGTTCATCATTCCCTGCCAGACACGACAATAAGATATTGAACAGTATTACAGTAAATATAAAAAATCTGGCAAACCCACTTGATAACTATTGGCTAAAAGCAGTTCAAAATCTGAAAATCTAAACCAATCCCTATTGAATGGATTCTGTTTTAATGGATATTGCTTATTGAGTGAATCTGTTATGTGAGACTACACATAAATAAATGTTTCTAAGTATTTTCCTGGATCAGTGAATGTAATTCCAATTAGATTACCATTTGTGTGAAATGCTAAGAGTATGTGAAACACACTAGTTTACTGTAAAAATATATGAATAAGATAGTCAGAAAAAAAAACCTAAACGTATTACCTAGTTCTTCATTTTATATACCTAGACCCTCATTTTTGCCTTTTCTAGCTTATGAAAATTTACTTTATTTTCTTAAAATGGGATTTGTTTATTTCAAACGTCTATTTGAACTAATCATAGAATCATAAAACAGCCTAGGTTGGGAAGGACCTCAAAAGATCATCTGGATCAATCTTTTGTGGGAAAGGTAGCTAACATGAGGTTACCTAGCACGCTGTCCAACTGAATCTTGAAACACTCCACTGATGGAAACCCATGACATTATCTATGTTTTGCTTGCAGTGGATAAAATGGGCAAATGCACCAAATGCCTGGTGCATTTCATCATAGGGCAGTGCCCACCTCAGGGACTTAGCTAACATCTTTCTGAATCTTAATTTCCATCTTCCACCAAGTAAAGAGAGAGAAGCACCCAGGCTGCACCACAAAATGTCAGATAAGGAAGTATTCTCAGGAGTAGCCTTTAGCAGGGATTTTCCTGGCTTTCCCTCAAACGCTGTTGCACAGACCACTGTGGACAAGATGGATGTTCACAGAAGGTGGTATGTAGAAGGAAGATGATTCAGACAACCTGTCTATCTTGCCATTGCTACAGGAGATCACCACCTCTTGTATTGCCACTGAATCACTGAGTCCTGTCAGTCTTCACAGCTTTCCCTTATCCTTCACCTGCTCAAGCAGGGTCCAGAGGAGAAGCCCCAAAGATGATCAGAGGGCTGGAGCACCTCTCCTGTGAAGACAGGCTGAGAGCTGGGGCTGTTCAGCGTGGAGAAGAGAAGGCTCCGGGGACACCTCATAGCAGCCTGCCAGTGCCTAAAGGGGCCTGCAGGAAAGCTGGAGAGGGACTTCTTACAAGGCCATGTAGTGATAGGACAAGGGGGAATGGCTTCAAAAGGAAAAAAGATAGGTTTAGATTAGATATTAGGAAGAAATGCTTTACTGTGAGGATGGTGAGATGCTGGCAGAGGTTTCCCAAAGAAGCTGCGGCTGCCCCATCCCTGGCAGTGTCCAAGGCCAGGCTGGATGGGGCTTTGAGCAGCCTGGTCTGGTGGAAGGTGTCCCTGCCCGTGGCAGGGGCGTTGGAACTAGATAAACTTTAAGGTCCCTTCCAATCCAAACCATTCTATGATTCTATGATCCCTGCCAATTTAAAAAAATCTGTTGAATCAGAAACTGTCACCTCATATTTCATTCCTTTCACTGTTTGTTGTGAATATCTTGAAAACTGAAGTCCAGCCACATGGATACCAAGTGGTAGCCCTTCATTGTGAATGTCAACCAAATTACTCTTTGCCTCTGCTTCTCCCTCTCTCTCCTTTCAGGAGACTGTTCCTGTTGCGTTATAGAGGGTGATAACATGATTAGCCACCAGGGAAGCAAAATTAATTGTCCTCTCACACAAGCAATACAGAAACTATATTAATCTCAGAATTAACATCATCTGTATTCACAGTCTCTTCACAGCAACACACTATTTCTAAAAATAAACTTATCTTTCAAGGAAAGTAAGTTATTTTCCATTTTCCACATTTTATTTTATTACCTACTGCAAAAGCAGGATTCTCCTCAGTCCTGATGTCAAGTTACTTGCACTTCTAGCCATAGCCTCTGCAGAACTAAGGTGTGATAGTAGCAATTTGGAGAACTGTGAAGAAAAGCAAATTCTAGTAATTAGAAGTGAAAATCAGGAAGGCCAGGTTGTTGTGAAATTGTTGCTGATAGACCAGCTAGTTGTTTGGCTTGCAGAAATGTAACCACCTTTCAACCTTGCTGGAAAGGTTCAAGGGTCAAGAAACAAAACTATGTATTTGGTACAATCAGGATCAGCTATTTACATAGGCATCTCCAGAGTGCCAGTTGTGAAGATGGTAGGTAGCAGACAGAACAAATTGGCCTCCTTTCCTACTATTCCCATATCTTGTAGACTTCTCTTCCATGTATTTATCCCAATGGGTCTCAAATCTTTAACACCTGTGAGCCAAACTGACAATCAATCACATGTAATTTTCTATTTAGTAAAATACAGGTTATCTGAGTTTCAGTGAACCTCCTCACATGCTATACAGGTGAACCAGCAGAAATTCTGAAGTGGCAGGAATTAAGAACAAAAGGGAGAAAAGTCTAAAAAGGTATACAGACATGTCAATATGAAACAAAATAAAATAAAAAACCCAAAGAAAATTCTTGAAAACATTTGTTAGAGCTACAATTTTAAAAAATAATTAAATACTTAAATCACCAAAAGACAAACAAACTGGAAAAACCCTAAAAGCCCAACACCAAAAAAGCCAAGAAGCATGTTCTTGCTTCTGCCTATTAATGACTTGTGACTATGGCTAGCACTAGTGAAGTAAAATTCAGTATCTCTACCTTTGCCACCAGCATCCCTTTTAGTAGCCTGTGGACAGTTGACCCCAGGCAGCAGCTAAGCACCCACATAGCTGTCCACTCACTTTCCCCACCAGGACAGGGCAGAGAATAGGAAGAACAAAAGCAATAAAGCCTTTGAGATAAAGTCAGTTTATTAAGTGAAGAAAAGACAAAGGTAAAAACAAAACAAGTGATGCAAAGGCAATCACCACCTCCTACAAGTAGACTGATGCCCAGCCAGTCCCTCAGCAATCGCTGCTTCCCCCAGAAAACCCTCCCCACAATTTTTTACCGCTGAGCATGATGTTATATAGCATGGAAAATCATGTTAATCAGTTCAGATCAGCCATCCTGGCTGTGTCTCCTTCCAACTTCTTGCCCCCCAGCCTACTCTCTGAGAGGGGGAGGAGTGGGAAAAAGAAAGCCTTGATGGTGTGCAAGCACTGCTCAGCAGTAACAAAAACACTGGGGTGTTATTGATGTTGTTTTACTCATAAACCAAAATACAGCACCATACTGGCTGCTATGAAGAAAATTAACTCCATCCCAGCCAGGCCCAGTACACAGTCCCCTGGATCATACAGTACAATTCATAATATTGAGTTAGATATTCACAAAAGAGGATTTTACCACCCAGAACGCAAGCAACAAGTGTGTTCAAACTACATTAGAGGATGATGTTTTACAAGCCCCATCTTAAAGTAGATGACTGAGTATGTAAGCAATCATAGTGCCAGATGAAAATAAAGCCAAAATAATTAATAACCTTTGTCAGACTCCCGCTGATTAAATACTTTGCATGATTTTAGCAACATCAAGTGTAAAATGCAATCTAGTGTGACTTGAGACTACCCAAGCCTCATTGCTGAGTGTCTTTTGAACAGAATTGCTGGAGTGCCTCTCAACCAATCTGACTTAGAAAATAGGGCAGTCTTGACAGAGGTAGACGATGCAGGTATGATTTCCTAAAAGTGAGATGAGTCCTCCACCCTTAATCTTCAGCCTTCTTGACAAATAACCTTCATCACTATGCTACTGTGTTAACAGCTTAATACACTGTAACATTATCTTCTTCTGTGTGTTTCTAGGTGCCCAAACCTACTGCACTGTATGTAAAACTCAAAGCTGATGGTTTATGTGGTCTCTGAACCCTAAATGGAACTTAGGGGTGGGATTTCTTGTTTAGCATACCTTAAAATACTTACATATGAAAGCAGCTTTTTTTTCAAGCAAACATTATTGCACTTCTGGATCTCTGCCATACCAGAAGTTTAAACACATCCACTTTCATCAAACAAAAAGACATATGGATTCATGGACTTTCAAGAATGTAAGCTGAAGGCTTCATTTTTACAAATTAAATGGATCACTCAGACTTATTCCTAAATTCAATAAAAATTTCACTTTAGATGTTTATGTGCAAGTAAACACACTCTGGACTGCTGTAAGCCAATAAAAATGAGACGAGAAATATTAACCTCCTGACAGGTAGCAGACCAGTGCATCATCATTGACAAGTTCCATCTACAAGTAACAGCTACTGAATAACCACTGACTTCTACAGCTGAAAGCTTGCGAACATTAAATGAACCCTTCTTTTAGAAGCATTTTTTTTTTTTATATTGTAAACTCACCATATTCAAAAGAGAGAATTTTTACTTTGGATGAGAAATCTCAACTGTTATGTCATAAAATGCAGTGACATAATTTTGATAAAAACAAGAAATAAAGCATCTTCCATTCTCTCAGGAACTTTGGTAATAGCCTACCTCATCTCATCTTATAGAATCATCTCTTTTCTCTACCACCTGGACCATTTATCTAACCCCGCTCTGATTATGATAGTGGGTTGTGGTAGTAGAAAAGTCTCTTTGCAGATGTGTCACCTAGGCCATTGAGATCTCACTTCCTTCTGGAGCTTCCTTCACCCTATGGCCTACAGTTGTTGTTTGACGTTTTTGTTGAACTCCAGTGTACAGGGCAGAGAGCAGCATGATGCATTTCTCTGTCATTCCTCGCCACTGCTGTCATAGCTGTGTTACATCAACAGTTCTGGAGTGCTTCTTGGTACTGAAAAACAATCTTTAAGGAATGTAACTCAGTGTTTTCTGGGGAATAATGTTCAAGAAGTTTAGAGTTTGCGTGTGCAGTAACAATACAAGCAGCAAGAAGGCAGTTCAACACACAATAGACCTGACTCTGTGCTTTACTGAGACTGTCTGTAATTATTCTAGAGACTCATCCTGATGGTATTATCAACACCAAGAAAGGGACTGCAAGATCATGCAGCTGCACTTTATCTTGACCTAGAAAGATCACCTCCAAGTAATAAAACCAGGTGTAGTTCCTTTGCCCATGTATTTTCTACCTTGCTGATAAGACTGTCAAAGCCCATGTCAGTTATGGTTGCTACAGATGTTATTCTGAGATATGGTTGTCAGTGAATCAACTGGTAACTGCCAATAATCAGGCAACAGAGGGTAACATTTTTTATCTATACTGCCTTGCACTGCAGACCAGGAAATCACTGCATATGGAGTGAATGTGAACTAGCTTTACCCCCATATAGTCAATCTGATAAATGAAATAAGCGAGTTAAAAACTAAACACTATTCAATAAATCAGTTTTGTTCCAGGTTAGACCAAATATTGTGGTAAACTGTATTTCAAAACCACATTAAATAACGGGAAGATTAAAGAGGGAAAAAACCCAACACAACAACTGCTGCTTTTCTTTAAGTAAAGTGAGAATGGTATGGGCCCACTACATTTTCAAATGAAATCTAATAAAATTTTCGTAATTATAAGGCTAGGTAAGAATCCTCAGATTGCCTCGAAGCTGCTAAACTATAGGCCATTCATTACCAAATCATCATTTATCACTGCAGCAGAGGCAGTAGCCTATGAAAGCTATACGGTATAGAATTGTTGGAAGAGATGTACAGAAGGATGGGGCTGGGGTATCAGTGGTTCAGGTGAGAGTAGGCAGCACAAGGAACAGATGCTATGAAACATGTTATTGCTAGGAGCCATTTGGATACACCCACTCAAGAGCTGGTGATTTGTTTCAGTAGCTTCCAAAATTAATAGGCTCCAGCCACCTCCCATCCTCTGTGCTTTTCAATGGATTAGTCTGAGTGCTGTTGTGGAAGTGATTCTCCAACTGGGGTAGAGTATGAAGAGGAGGGGCAAGTGCAAGGAATTAATCTTAGGCCCACTGGAGAACATTTGATGATAAAAATATTTTTGAAATTTTGCCAGCAACTTCTGGCTTACTTCTTCTCTAAACTCCGATAGGTGATATAGAGCAACTATTGATACATGCTTTTTTATTTGTGGTTTAGCTGCAAGCATCTAAGCACTGAAAATGCTACAGAACCACTACTCTTCAGAAGAAGAAAGTAGTTCTGTATTTATTTTTTCCCCAAGATAAGTCCTGGACATCTTAATTCCATAAAGCAATGTAAAATACATTTTAGTAATTTTCCTTTTAAGCAAATAAAAAACTCACTAGAATACCTTGGTCTGTTCCTTGAACATTACCATAAAAATGAATGCACCAGTGAGAGTCAGCATATTGTGCTAGAACTAGTCACCATAATTCCATTCTTCAGTCTCAAGATTCCTCTAAACAGAACATCACCAGATTCAAAAGCTATGCAGAAACTGTGACTGCAGCCCACAGGCTGCTGTACAATCCTGGGGCCTTTCAGCGTGTCACAGCAATCCATACACACAGGTTTTCCCATGAAAACCACGACAGAGATGCGTGCCTTAATCTCCTCCCAGCGTGAAGTTGAGATCTTTGTACCATTTCTCTGTTCTCCTCTTTCTTGAATGCGGGTAGGGTCTTACTAGGTACAGGATCTCTTTGTTATGGTTCTCTATTATCTATCGCTTTATAACCTCTGGGAGTACCAGCTGGGAATTAGGATACGTCTAATATATACACTCAGGCCTGAAGAGAGGAAGTGTATCGTAGCCCTATGGATACCATCAAAAAGAGCCAATGTTTAAGCACGTTTCTTGCTTCCTAATAAAGAAACTTCTAAAAAACCTGATAAATAGCATCTTAAAAGGACTTACAGAGAAAGATGAAATTTTAACACGTGGAATGCCACTGCTTTCTTGATTCCTCCCATTCTTGTGCCAGCACTTAGAAACAGTTTTAAGTATAACATTGTATGCTATTATTATTACTATCTATATTTCTGTAACACTTGAGAATTCTTAACATGAAACAGGAGCCGTAGTGCAGTGTACCGCAGCCCACAACAGTATTGCATATCATATATATATTTATATATGAACAGAGCTCAACTGGAATTGTTACATCATTTCGCCAAATAAAGTAACTGTGTCCCTTTATATATTTTGCATCAGGAATGCCCATGTTCTCACACAACTTGTCGTGATTTCACTTGGCAGGTAGTTAAACACCACACAGCCACTCACTCCCCTGTTTCTGCTCCCAGTGGAATTTAGGAGAGAATTAGAAAAAAGAATAAAAAATGTAAGATTAATGGGTTGGGATAAAGACGGTTTAATAGGACAGAAATGGAAGGGAAACTAAGAATGATAAAAAAGTTAAAATATACAAACCAAGAGATGCACAATGCAATTGCTACCATCCACCAACTGCTGCCCACTCAGTTCCTGAGCAAGCAGCTCCCCGACAGCTTTTCCCCCAGCTCATACACTGAGCATGGCATCATATGATATGGAACACCACTTTTGCCAGTTTGGGTCAGCTGTCCCAGCTGTGTCTCCTCCTAGCTTCTCATGCTCCCCAGCCTACTTTCTGGTGGGTTGGT
The DNA here is from genome assembly GCA_035590215.1 of Microhierax caerulescens. Taxonomy (NCBI): domain Eukaryota; kingdom Metazoa; phylum Chordata; class Aves; order Falconiformes; family Falconidae; genus Microhierax; species Microhierax caerulescens. Next base: position 24,072,557 of record JAVJGJ010000059.1, on the reverse strand, counting down.
ATGAGAAGCTGAGAAGTCCTTGACTTAGCATAAGCACTGCTCAGCCATAGCTAACACATCCATGTGCTATCAACGTGGTTCTCATCCTAAATCCAAACCACAGCACTGTACCAGCTACTAGGAAGAAAATTAACTCTATCCTAGTCAAAACTGGGAAACCAGTGCACTTTTAGAAATAGGTAGCAAAACATTAATTAATTTTCTACTTTTCAGTGCATGCAGGGGTAAGATCTACAAAAGCTGAGTCCCTTTCAATTGCACTGAAGGCAATGTAAATCAAGAGCTTTTAAATACCTGAGCAGGATCATGAAACTTAGCCCATGTATTCTAATTTTTAAGGGGTATTTTTACAGTAGGTTAAATCAGATTCTTTACTCAACTCATTCAATCCCTGTTCCTGCAATGCTAAGAAGATGAGAATTTTATTACCATTTAATTGTACTATCACAGCAGGTGAACCCTTTAGGAGCACCTGCAAACCCAGCGGATCAGGCTCTATACCAAAGGCATAATACATAAAGACTACATGTGTGGACACAGATATATGTTATTTATACATATACATATATTATATGTACATATACACATTATTTTTATATCTATATATGAAGACTATTTCATTTATGTGCAACTCTGAAAGACTAATTGTGACCAACCAAAGGACATTTCAGTAACAATAGCAGCATCATAAAAAAGGTAAGCTTTTCAATAGTTTCACCATTCATTCTTAAATAGTAAAGGCCTTTTTTACTTTTTATTTGCATTCTATTGAGTTTTCATGGCAAGCAGCTCAGTGTACAGTTTCCAGAAGAAAGAAAAGAAAATATCATGTGTTCATTGGTAAAACTGATACAGTTCCTATTCTGGGAAGAGCGGTTGCACTCTGCTGACAACAAAGCTAACCTACCAGGATTTTGCATCTTTGCTTTAGTTTGTTCTTTGAAATACTTTATGTAAGGGATGTAAAAGCTATAATAAACAATAACAGAGACTCAACTTTGGAACAGTACATCTGAAGAATAGTCACAGTAAGAATGCAGAAGCTATAACAAATGCTAACAGCCAAAATTAAACTTCTAATAATCACATATATGACAAACCTGACTATAGCACTGTGTCTTTATAGTAAAAAAGAGTAAACTCATATAAAGCAAGGCTAGAGACAGAACAGTTTTAACAGAGGATATTCTGTACACTATTAAAAAATCAAAGTGGAATGACTTACCACTTCTTCATGGGTAGCACTTTCTACATTTATACCATTAACCTAAAAACAGATATGATAGGGAGAAAATGATTTGCAACGCATAAGTTAATTAATGAAATAAATATAAAGGCAAGTACAAACCAAATGGCTGTGGAAAAAGCATTTACTGACCTGTATGATTGCATCTCCTATAAATAACATTCCTGTTTGGTCAGCTGTGGGATTACAGAAGGAGTACATTTTAGTTGAAACTAGTATTGAAAAACAATGCTATATTCTCTTCCAATAATTAGTTTAGCATCCTGATGGCAACCTTAATTTGAAACTGATTTGGTTGTGAAAATACCAACGGCATAGCAAACAGTATTCATCCTACAAAGATAACAGATTCCTATCAATTTTAAACAAATTAAGAGTTACTTTCCATGCACAAATAACTTATTTAACATGGAATACAAATGTCATTTCTCGCTAATGAAGGATTTCGTTAAATTATGTGTGGAAGGTGTAATTCTCACATCATTATTCTTCCACAAAAGGGAAATAGGCATTTCTGAAACTACTTTAGCAGTTCCTTTCCCCCTGAACAAATTTGCGGGGACCACTATAATTGAAGATGTTGTCCCTAGAATGTAATACAACTTTTTAACATGAAGTTTGAGTTAGCTTTGTTCCTGAGAATAACAAAATATATTACTACAGTCTGTAATTTGCATGTTTCCTGCCTTACAGAGTTAAAGAGAATTATGTGGTGAAACTGCAAACAATTCTGCACAAATAATGACATTTTTGCAGTGTATTCTCTAACATTTTAATTTTTCACTTTTTACTAGAATTTGAGAATATTTATCTCTTGGAATGTATTACTTAATTGAAAGTAAGGCTCTGATCCTGCAAAGACTGATATGATTAAACAATGCAATAAGTTGTAACAATGACAGTATTTTGAGAGATGGAAATAGAGGTGAAAAAGAAAGAAAAAATTGCACAAAGTATTCTCACCATTTCTGCAATACAGCTGTTGCCACTACAAACGTACCTTTGATACAAAATAGCTTTTTTTCCTATTAATTTTTTATTTCTAATAGATTTTTTGTAAGCCTATTGGCAGATAAAAGATAACAGCTCATTAGTCATACTTTTACCAGTTCTTAGGAAATACTTCACTGCTTATTTTAAATACAATGCTACAAGTTGTATTGAAAGTCTTTACCCCACTTCTTATGCCACTTTGGTATTTAAAAATACATGTACAATTTTTGTCACAGCTGGTACAGAAAAGAAAAGCTACGCGCAGAAATGCAAATTAATAAAAGCAGTTCAAAACCATCACCAAGCATTGTGAAATACCCTATACTGGGTACATATGTTGGTAGAGGTGCCTAATATTAGCTTGGGCATCTCAATACTAAACTTATTTTTAAGATGCTAGTAATATATATCAATAGTGAAAAACACGTGAACTATTTTTAATTCAATGTTTATGTTAGGGCCATTGGGCTGCTTTAGGGAAGTGGGAGCACACTTGAATTGGATAAAAGGAATAGGGTGTGTTTGAAATTTCAGTTGCAGGAAAGTATAAAAGGATATAGTCAAAGGGTGCATGCCTTGTCCACTGTTTGTGATTGACTCAGAACTGCATTAGCAAGTGATGAGGCACAACAGAGACAGATCAGTAATCAAAGAAGTTGGCGCTGAGGCTCCCTATGCTCACACTGTATGGGTTTCAGGGATTTTAATTCAGATCAGTTACACCGGTCTCCCAGGTGATGTGAAGCTGCCCAAGGAAAACTAGTGCACAAAACTTTCTGTTTTGTGGGCCCTGGAGCAGCCTGCCCTGAGGCACACCAGTTGTACACAGCGATGCACTCCTGCTGCCAGTAATAGCTGCAAGAGGACACAATACGCTGAAGCGGATGCTGCTTGCAAGTAATACAGTGGCCCCTACAGCTTGAATCAATGCAGAGCCCGGACATCAGTTCAACGACGATTAATGCAGGGAAAGTGGTTTCTCAACCTGCTTCAGGAGCACATCCCTGATATGCCAATTCCGGGAAGTATTCTGACTCTGTGAAGGTTGCAGTAGGACTCACACTCCAACTCACTGCAACCAGGCAGATGTGTTTATTCATACTTCCAATAAGTACCAGTCAGTTGATCTTCAGGCCACAGATGTGATGAGGATGACACATATGGACAGCACGCTGTGTCATCTTCCTGAGGCCCTGCCCTGTTGGCTCTTCTGGGAGGCCAAAGGAGCTGTTGCCATAGGGAAGAGCAATTGGAAACAACAATATTGAAAAAGAAGCACAATAAAACAAAGAAGGGTAAGGATGCAAGAGATGAGTTTTGAAAGAATTTCTGTAAGACGTGAAAACAGGAAAATAAAGCGCTAGTAAGAAAGAAAAGCATATTGAGCCAGAAAATGTTGGGGTGGAAGATGAGACCCTGATCGAAGAGCACGTCATGAAGATTTGCAGGCAGGTAAGCATCACTGTGCTCCTGGGTGCTCAGCTATGCATGTCTCGCTGCATGATGACACAACCGCACAGCTGTGCAATCCTAAGTCTTCCAAGAAAACCGCTTGGTTCTAATAAAAGTTCTAATAAAGCATCTAGACTAGTATCCACGCAAAACAGGACAGGCAGAATTCCAGCCACAGTTAAAATTCTTGAGATAGGGCTAGTTAACAGCTCAAGGCTTGAAGAAAAAAAGCACTGATGTGAAAAGGTTTATATCTCAAGGAAGAAAACCAGGTAGCTGCAGGATGGTAGCTCAGCAGCACTGAAGACAAATCCCTTCCAGGCAGCAACAGAGGCTGAATTTTTCCCACCCGACTGTTGACTGCTGGATATGCAAAGACTCTTTGGTCATTTCAGGTATGTGAGTACTGCAATATCCCCAGCTACCTACTGCGTGTGTTAGCCAATAATTTTTATAGTTTAAAGAGCACAAAGCAATTATATCCTGCTTGCAGAGTCTCTGCACACAATCAAACCCGTCCAGGTAAGTAAATGAGAGGAGCATTGTGTGGTCGATACCAAATGTCTAAGAACTGAAACAAAGCACAGAAAATAGGTACAATCAGGGCATTTGCTCCAAAAGTGCATTACACTGCAAACTAACACAATAATGTAGACACCTCCACAGCTGCTGCCATCACGACCAGTGACAGTACTCCGGCAAACTAAGCTTGCAAGTCTGTGATGGGTTTAGCCAATTGTCTGTAATTTCAAATCAGTCATCATCTCTAATAAAAGTATTTTCCACAAATCGAATTGTAGAGGACGTGTCACTACGATGCAGAAGGTGCAATACAGTTTACAAGTATATTAGTAATAAAGTGATTTGAAAACTCTTTTGAAAGAGACAAAAAGGCAGTTTTGTGTCTCTAAGGCATATTTTAAATCTGAAGACAAGACATCTACTGATGTTTTCATTAAGTCATATGTTCTCTACATGACAAAAAAAATATTTCCAAGCAAACTGTTCCAGGCTATGCAGGACTTTTTCTCCCACTGGTAACATACCCATATTCAGAGGTGTCTATGAAAGGCTACTCTGCCATTATCAGTCACTATGTGTAAAATGAATCAGTATTAAAAATAAAACACTAAAGAAAGAGCTTTGGGATGTCAAGAAGCATATAAACTTATTCAGATAAACAGTACATATAACTCCTTTAGAACCCAGTATGACTCTTGAATCTTTACTTGCAATAATATTTTAGTAGCAGTGACTTCAACACGGCCCAATAAACCCAAAAAACCAAACAAACAAAAAACCAAAAAAACCAAAAAGACTGAAAAGAAAATAAGCACAAATTAGCGATAAGCAAAAACATACCAGGTTGTAAAAGAAAATTAAATGTGTGCTACAACAATTACTGCTACATCGCCTCTAGTCTATATTTTAATTATTTTAAAAAAGGATTAATATTGATTAAATGCTGTATATTGATTAAATTCACAAGTGATACTGAAGTAGGAGGAAAGCATCAAAGAAACCCAAATGGGCTTATACTGAAGAGATTATATGAAAATAACCAGAAATAAATATCTTATTTTTGAGAATATTAGGCTTGAAAAACTTTCCCAAAAGCACCAGTAATTCTTTCTAGCTTTGCCTTGTTCCCTTTTTCTATCCATTAGGGCTGAAGAAGGGCTGTATTACAAATTTTACAAAATCTGCAAGATTGTGCATTAGTAAATCTACTGAACAGATTTTCAGGAAATTCTGACTTACCATGTTACTTGCTGCATAACTCTATGCAGATTTGAGTCTGTAAATACTCTGATGTCCTTCTATATTTCAAGATTGATCACCATACATATTTTTACTCAATTTTTGTTGAATTCTGAATCACACAAAAAACATACCATGTACTATATTTTCTGACATCAATAGTGATTCACAAAAACATGCTGTTTAAAGCACACAACGAGCTGTACTGACTTAATGGACCTCTCCACTCACAAGCTTAACTTTATATATATATGCATAAGTATTTCACTGCATAAAGAAAATCTAAGGGAATAGTCAACAAAGAAACTGCTATGCAAAAAAACTTCTCAAAGTTATCCAAATGCATTTTTCCCTCCTCTCCCATGAACTGGATGTAACTACAGTCACAATCATAAATATACACACACTGCAATAATTTATTTATTTATTTTTAAGACAAGCAGTTTGACGTTTTCAATCTGTTTTAAAACACAACTATATTAACTCAAACATTGAAAACTACCTTGCTAGGGATTTTTTTCTAAAACTGAACATACTCTTTACAGGACTTGTTTAAACGGCTGTCTTTGTTTAAATGAAAAAACAACCTTTTTCAAATTTCTATTTTTGATCATGAGGTTTCCTTAGTTTAGTTTCTTTCCTTTCTATATTTGTCCAGTTTATCATGTAAAGAAAAACTGTAAGTCACTCAACAATACAATGTGTTCCATCAAATACCGATGCCGTTATTCTAATGTGTCAGATTCCCCACACTGAACTAAGTAGCGGATGGGGAACTGGGACTTCTCTCTCCATTTTTTCTCAGTGCCTACGGAGCAAGTGTAAAGAGATCATTTCATGTCCCTGTCAAAATGTCAGCAAGTGCCTAATTATTTCTGGAATTATGACCACCTTCTGAAACATTTTTTTTAAAAAAAGAATTAGCTTAAACTGGAGAGCTTACAGTTATTAATAAAGCACATTGAAAAACCAAGACATCAACTGCTACAACTTTTACTACTTTCTTTTTTTTTTTTCGAAACAAAATGTTTTAATTGTATAGAAATGAGAAAATATTGAACTGGAAAAATATTAGAGAGCTGAATCTATTTTGAGTATACGTGTTTAATACCAGCTTTGCTCCTTCACCTTCTCCTTTTAAATGACCTCTGCAAAAAATGGGTTTTCAGAGCACATTGCTCACTAGAATCTTCTGCTGATAAAACTTTTTCTGTTTATGGCTAATAGCATTGAATCCAAGTAGAAAGCCAAACAACTGTAATAACAAATTTCTAATATTTCACTGCAGACTGCTAACAGCATAAACTTAGCTTTATTACAAACAAACATTGCCTTGTATTTTATATATGCCAGAAGTAAAATGAGTAGGATATGTAAGTGCAATTCACAATCCCAAGAGCATACCAGTGGGCATTAAAAGGAACCTAAACCTTAAAAAAACAAATCCTTTTATTTTTTAAATAAATAAATAAATAAATAAAAAATAATAAAAAAAAATCCTTTTAATCCCTCCATGACTTTTGGAAGGCAGATGATATTACAACTGTTTTCTGAGGCCAATTTCAAAATACCATTTTGTCACTATTGCCTAACAATTCAGAAAGCCTGTGTTACAGCCAAAATCTGCCATTTTTTTACTGACCTGGCGTGGACAATGGCTGTACATATACCAAAACTTCTCTCACTAGAGTCTTGAAAAATCCACTATTTCATTAAAATATGACACTATTTCATTAAAAGTGCTTTGAAAGATAGTTTGAAAATTCAGTTATATTCCTACTTGTGTTTCTTAGCAGTCACTAAATTAAAAATTATTAAAAGACTTTTGGATGGTTTTCTGATAGCAAACAGGCTTGTGACACGAGTTGCATTGCCAGTTTATTACATGATCTGTAAAAGGCACCGGCATACACTGTGATTAAATAGACTTTAGACCTCTCCTAAATAGGCTTTAGGAAACAAGAGGACCTAAGTTCAGATGGTCTGCATTGCCTGCAGAAGTCCAGGTGTTTGTATGTCTTGATGCAAGATTCTTAAGCCAAACTGAATGACAACGTGATCTTTGTAGGTGCTTCCAAACAAGTAACCTTACAGTATGAACTCAGTGACGAAACCCTAGGCACAACAGGTTAGTTCTTTAACTAAAGAAAGAGGCCCAACGTAGCTCAGATTTGCTTGCAGGTGTTGCAACACAGCACCCACAGAGGAATGGTTATCATGATAAATACTTACTAGAGAAAAATACTTCCAGTTTTACATTCAGTTCGTCATCTGATTTTGCCTTTGTAGAAAAATACCAATTCTTAAAGGAAACAAAATTGGAACATTATTGGTGTAAGTCCTTAAAATTTTGCCTTTTTAAGAGAAGTCATGACAACTACGATGTGACTGTAAGAAAAGTAAAGCAGATCTTATTTTAAATGTATCTTCAGGAAATTTGAAAGGGCTATATTAGTACTGTCATGTATTACCTGGGATACTAGCTTAACCACAGATAGTAAGTCCCTTGGGTTTGAAAAGAAAAGTAAAAATAGTCATGCATCTTACATGAACAGAATTCAGAAATAAGTAACAATAGTTAAGACGCAAAACCAATGCTTATAAGTATAAATAAGTTATATTTTGGTTTTCTTTTAAGAAAGTTCCACTAGCCAAGCATAGCTAACACTCATTAAGAGTCAGTGAAAAGCTATTTACAATTGCAAAAAATGTGGTATTTCTAGGAATACAGTTAGTAGTGTTAGAAGCTCTAGGTCCTCTGCATGTATAATCTATCTAAACTTGATACTATTTGCTGAATTATTACAATATTTTCCAGTTAAAAATAGTCTGCATTTTTAAATTAATCACTAGGTGAATAAATTGACAAAGGAATGTTGTACAATGTACAGGCAGATGAATCTGATCACACAATTGCAATATTCAAAGGCATAAGGTTAGCTAAGACATGTGATTAATATCCCATGTAAAAGACTTTCTGAGCTAAATAACATAGAATTCAGACAAGTTATGAATAGTTAACATTATACAAGGAAATAAATAATAATCTGGCATCTTCAATCTTTTCTTCCAAAATACATAACTAAGTTAACTAGATTCGAATATTGTATGCCAAAAAGTTTTAAATGCTGTAGAGGTGATACCTGGAAAACAAACTTGGAGACTAATGGGGGATGTCAAAAGTAGAAGAAATACATGCTTTAAAAGAGTTTCAAGAAAAGAAGAGAAGTAGTTGCTATAAAGATCCTAAGAAATCCTTCATTCTGAAACCAGTAAGGGAAAGACAAGAACAGTGAAAAGAGAAGAAACAGAAGTTTTCTGAAATTGCCCAAGGATGTTATTAAATTTCTCATATTATTTCATATTATTCATATTCATATATCTCATATTATTCATGTGATACTATCTCCAGTCAGATGGGTCATTACATTTGCTCTTTCCATGAAATATTCTGTGTGATTCTTGAGTGCTTCAGCCTCAAATAATCTGAATTAGGTTTACTCTGGTTTTAATTTGTATCTTTTAATGCAATGGGAACCTTTGTTACAGTTAAAAGATGTTTTCTGTCTACATGCTTGCTTCTTGTTTCTGTACCAAAGCACTGCAGAAAAAGCAAGCTCCAAACCCAAAGTCCAAAACACCATCCATCCTCAGAGGAACTTCAGGAAGTTCTCTCCTGAACATATTATATGAATGAATACATACTATATAGTTCTCTAATTTCTTTGTAGAGAATAATTATCATTAACCTTTTTCTTCACCACTACTGGACTGCAGTGGTAACAAATTCAAATAGTAACTTTAAATGCTATTTCATTAGAATTCTGCATTTCATAAGGCAACTACATTAATCAGAGGCAGGTGAATGGAAGAACGAACAGAAACTGTACATGCCAGTAGCATCCTAAGGCCACATTTTATTCATCCAACTGCTACCTGGAATAGATTGCAACTAAAGAACAGATAATGTGTTTTTCATACCTCTCTCTAGTTTTGAGCATAAGAATGACAACCATAATATTACAGGTCCACTGAAATTACAAATAATGTTTTTCAGGTTTGTATATATTTTTGTTTCATAAACTGAAAAATGACCTTCCAAAGAGAATATTCATAAAACCTTACAGAACTGTAACAGTTTCCAGAAACATTTTTGATTTTGACATAGCTGTTAAGGAAAATTAATTATCTTTGATTGAAAGCTGATCTTCACATTTATGAAGAAAAAAATTGATCATTAATATACTCTTTTAATATAATTTTTTGTACACTTAACAGAAAAACGTTGTTCAGTATCAGAAACCTAATGCACACATTTCTAGTCACACACATATATATGGACACATACAAAGCCTACATAAGCATTCATAAGTAACTGCCTAAATGGAGTCCTGGACAGCTAATACATGGCTTCTGATTTTTAGCCAAACCAAAGGAATGAAAACAAATTTCCAATTGAGCTACAATGGGAATGCTTCATTTTTTTCTCTTTAAAAATGAGTTCTGTATTCATCAAACTCTTAAATCCTATTAAAATAATTATCACAATTCCTAAAACAAACACAAATTTAAACTGAAACTTACAAATATTTTATCACAATTTTTTTTCTGTCCGTGAATTATTTATGAATAAATGTAATGCATAAACCAATGTTTTCATGGTTACAATGAAACACATTACCATCTTAAAAAGAAATACTAGATCTGATTTTAAGTATATGCCTGTTCAGTTAAACACTTAAAAATTAATTCTTTGCATCCTTCTACTCAAAGAATTCTTTAGATTTAGGTCAATAATGTAAGTCTCTTCCTTCAGCATTTAACCCTCAAAACAAACAAATCTTAATAGCATAAATTGTTCTAGAACCTCAACTCAAGAATTCATCTACCTATATGCTTCTTTCCAAATATACAGTGACTGCTATTTGTATTATAGGACCTTAAGTATGTTATTAACTATTACATTCAATAAAAATACTTCCCTAAATCGGTGATCAAAATACATTCCTTTTACTTGCTGACTAATCTTTAGTAGTTCATTAAGATGTCCTTTTTATTAAAAGGTACTGCCTTTCATGGCCTGCCTAGTCTTGAGGAAGCAGCAATAAAATAAGAAATTCAATATGCTAAGAATGTTCTATGCCTTCTGAAAATAAATTTAGAGCTGGAGGCATAGGTCTGAGAGAGATCAGCGTGTAGATGCTATCTTAAGACATCATTAGCTTTCCAGTAATAAAGAAAAATAACACTGGCAAAGATAATTAAAAATTAACAGAAAATAAGTATAATCCTATAAAAACATTAAAGAAATTTGTAAGTGATATTAGGAAACAGTGAACAAATACTCAATACCATCCAGCTCCAAATGTCTTATGTTCAAATAAGACCTTTCATATGTTCAGAGATGGACTTGTGTTTAGTCTCGACATTCATAGCATCACGTATAATGCAAATTTTTGATCCATTCTGACTTCCTTATAAACACAAATACCTCCATTTAGGCTTAACTTATCATTAGTCTTGACCTTGCTGGCTCATGGAATGAATCTCCAAGGCTGATAAAGACAAGAGTAGTACAGCTGTAGGGTTGAAGAACATCATCTACAAATACAACCGTGCTGTGCAGCTTGACTGTAATCTCACATTGTGCCCACCAACTTTCTCAGACTAGGTTTGGTTACCCTAGTTGTACCACCCTTGTGGATGACTGGAGTCAACACAGAAAAAAACAAACAAACAAAAAAAAAAACCAAAAAAAAAACCCAAACCAAACAAAAAAACCCAAAACCCCCACACCTATGGGGGAAGTATCACATATGCTTCCACACTAAGCCATCTTTGCTTGCCATATAAGTGTAAGTGAAACTGTTAAAAGCCCTCATCAAACTGACACCATGTCCTCCAAACAGATGGTCCTGAATGCAGGCAGCCAGTATGTGATATTTGGACACAGTCTGTGTTTGCAAAGCATTCTGCTTTAAGCCAAGAATGTTTCAGTGGCTGAATGTCCTGAGTTCACTCCAATTTTGCCAGGGTATACAGCATCCCCAGTCAGAAATGGGCAAAACGTGAAATAAAAGGTTTTTCAGTGCAGCAGAATGTGAGTTATAAGCCACCTTTTATCACAGAAGGTGGGAAAATGCTTTCAAATTAAGGTTTTAATGAATTTTGGCTCTCAAGAGAGGACCATTTTTGAAACTGGCAAAATGCAAACTATCCCTATTCCACTGGGTTTTATTTAATTTTATTTAACTATTTTTATCACACCTCAGTGAGCTGAACCCGCTGTTCTGTTTCATCATTGCTTCTCATCTGACTCCACATGTTATATGAAATATGAGCAGAGCTCACAGCAGTAGCAAGATTATTACAGCAGGTCTCACAAAAATGGAAAGTTGCATCATGGTAAGAAAACGTGATTGCTAACTTGGTAATTCTGCAACACAGAATAGAAATTTGATTGCTTAATGTTTACACAATTAAAATTTCCAATACCATATGCAGTAAGTCACTTGTATGTATGATGAGGTTAGATTTCAAAGTCCATTCCTTTTTACAGTCTTGACCCTTAAGATTCCAAAAGTTCATAAAGACTCTTTAGTAAATAAAAATGGGAACAACAGGTAACAGAAAGAAAGATGTAAACACATGGGACCTTGTACACTTCAGCCATATATTGTGTTTAAGAATTCTTTGAAGAATATTTAATGGATCTAAGAAAATTTCTTATGGATTCACTGCACAAGAATTAAGCCTAGCTGATCTGATTCCTTTCAAAGCTCAGGATATTCATTTATACATCTCTGAGAATAGGACTTTTCTTTTACTTTTACTATTTGACTGTGAATTTACTGCAGTCTTTGCCACAAATAAATTGTTAATATTAAGTGTAAAGCATATATTAAAATAATACACACATAAGAAGCCATTTGCAAATCACCAACTATTGTAAAATGTTTGTAAAACCATTGCAAAGTGGTAGAGTACAACGTACTCTATCTTAAGCCAGTTTCAAAAGGAAAAACACAAGGAAAGCAATACTGTATTAAAATACATTTAAAGAAAAAAACAACCTAGAGAAAGCATGAATCACTTTTATAAAATCTCACTGAGAAGCTTCAACATCAGCAGTACCCACATAATCTTGGAGATTATTAGTAAAGTTTCTAATATGATGAATAAACTGGATTATTTTATAAACGTGTACATGAAAAAAAAACTTGCTTTGGAAGTGAAATAATTACCTACGTGATTAAAAGGACTGTAACTAATTATATAACTTTTGAATTTATAAATGCATTTGCATTTACTTGTTCTCATTCTGTATGGCACAGGACTTGTCCCTTTGAAATTGTCCCTTCAGCAAAACCTTTGGTGGTACAAAACAAATGTAACCTTTGTTAGAACTGAAGGCAGAATCCACAGAAAAATGTTAAATGCCTAAAGTCAGTGATGAGTCATTAGCATTAGCAAAACTTGCTCTTCATACTGTTGAGGAGGGCATGTGCTCAGGAGTAACTCAGGACATTCTTTACTGTGATTTGTAATACATTGGTCTCCAGCACTGAATGACCACCAAATCTTGTCTTGTGGAAATGTAGTTATGCTCTTGAATTGAGTTTCTGTGTATATTTCAATGAACTTGTTCAGGGAAGTCTAATTGATTAGAGTGACCTAGGATAACTTAATTTGAAGGTTACAAATACAGCGATCACAGCTGAGAGGTCTCTAAGCCAGTCAAAACTGTAAGAATAGCATTTATTACCACTGTTGCTAAAGTGCTTGTACTAAATAATGAAAATAAACCCAATCGAAATGTTCACCACACCTCAACAACTGAAGTGCAAATGCCTTCAGCTACTGCTTATGTCAATACCAACAAAATCACCAATATTTGAAAAATTTAAAGAGTACAAAGATAGCTAACCAATTAGATTCTTTAGGAAGCACAGAAGTTGTATAGATATAAAAAAGCAGCAACTACTTTATTTCATTATACTTTGAGCTTTGGAACTATAAAATAGTACTGTATCCAAACAAAGTACGGTTAGAAATATAAATTTGCAGTATTGTCATACAATAAGCATTAAATTGCACAAAAAAGGATCAGAAGTTATCAGACATTTAGGAAATTAGCACTTTAGTCACTAAGGAGAATTTTACTCACATAAGTTCAGATACTTTACTTAAGGACCCAAAATAGTAAAATCCCAAAATCCAGGTAACTGAGGTATTTTCAAATGTTACTGCATGATAAAGCTTTTTTAAATTCAGTATATTTGCTTGAAGCAGCAACTAATCTCACCGCTCCACTCAGACAACTTTGAAGCTAGCCAATCAGTTTCATTGTTATTAGTACCTTGTATAACGAAAGTCCATTGATGATTTATTCACATTATGAGCATACAGATGTTCAGTCCAAAATTTAGTTTGCAATACATCTGCATGTCTCATCTCTCTGTGATATTTAACATTTCCTCTCATTATATCTACGTTAATATTTTTCAAGTTATCCTTTTATACACATATAAGTATGCATATGTATGCGTTCATATATATATATATATATATGAGGAGAAAGAATGCACATATTTTTAGAACACTTGTTATTTTCCTTTAAATATTATTACCAAATTGTTTTGTCTAACATTAAAGCACTAGAATCTTAAACCAGAATATCCCTGCAAGGTAATCTGTGACTTAAATTTGGACATATTTGCTTCATTACTATTAAATACCAATTAAATACAATACTATCAAAGCAATGCTGTGAATAGCCTTTGTTACTATCTTTTTCCTATACTGAATAACAGCAACACTGAGAATTTTGAGGTCATATGCAAAGAGAAAGATATGCAATATAAGAAGGTTCTGGATTTCCATTTTTTTTTCTCAAAATCTTTCAATTCTTTTTAAAAATCTTTATTTTCCAGAAGAGACAAACAACAACAAAAAAAAAAAGTTTTCTGTTGCACAGACATTCAGTAACCAGAATCGGAGTGCAGGAAGCAACATGCCACAAAAAAGCATTTCTATCACATATCGCTGATCTTTAGCATCCGCAGTGCTAAATGAGTCGCAGAATCACTCAGGCTGGAAGGGACCTCAGGAATTCACCTGACCCAGCCCCAACACATGCTGAAAGCAGGGCTGAGATTCTCTCCGTCACCCAAGTGGCCCAACCGATACTATACAGACTACTTCCTTCATACCTTGCCAGGTGTGTCACTGTCTTCATGACATTCACCGATTCAGCCAAGAACATTTCATATGGGCTCGCTGTGATATAGCATTGCTTCTGCTTAGAACCGTTACTCACTTTGGAGCTTCCTTGGGCAAAAGGTTACAAAATCTTAAAACAAGTATCTTCTGAGGAAAGATTTTCAAATTTGAGGTAAACAGCTAACCCTACAAAATTGTTCTTGCACTTGTTACTGTAAAAATAAATACAGTTGATGGAAAACTACCTATTACGTACAAAAAATTACATGCAAGTACTTTCTATGTAAACTCATTACTAAGCTTGATTAAAAGTACTATGTTGTAAGAGGGCAGGAGGTAGCTCTTCTTGTTGGTTATAAATTTCCTGAACTACTTTACTTGACCTGAATGCTTATATTCATTATTATTATTATGTATTTATTTTCTTGGTATAGTTTAGTATGCTGTGTATTTAAGAAGCCTATTATTGTTCCATATACAATAATATGTTTGACATAAAAAACACCTTCTCTTCGTCACTGGAAACAGTATCATATCAACTATCATGCTGAAATATCTGTAAGTACTGTACATAGGAAACTTGAAGCAATCTTTCCAGTGGGACACTGGCATAACCACCCATTCAATATTCACTAGGTATCAGCTCAGAATGGGTTACCAAGCTTGGGTATTACATTTCAAGCAAAGTAATGACCTCCTGAAGAAAATAGAGAGGAGAAAAACAATCACAATTTGCAATCTAGGAAAGCATAAGGCTGAAAGTGGTGCTAAGGAAATGTACTTAATCTCCACTGCAGCAAAGCAGGGAGAGAGGATGAGGAGTTCAAAAGATCATGTCAGTGGTTCCAAGTCCTTTAAGGAGCAGGGCATGCACCGAGGGTCACAGTGCAATGCTCTGTCTTCTTGCAGGACAGATTACATGAAATGGATATTCTAGAGAAGAGAGAAAACGCACAGCAGCTTATCATAAAAACATGAATGCCTCAGCAAAGAAAAGAACAAACTACTCCCCATGTCCATGTCCACCAGAGAAGAAAATATGACTGGTTTTGACCAGCTAAGACCCTTAGTTCACATTGCAAGGCACTGCTCACCCGTGTGCAATGGCTCTACTTTTCCTTACTGAAGAGCCCCTTTGTTTTCCAGAGCACTTCTCAAACTTGGCAAGATCTGTCTACGGTCTGACATGGTCCCCCTCAAAGGTTCCTTTTGCTAGATGAATGTCAATGTAATGCTTAACTGGAATAGAATATGCTGATTTAGATCTTGTATTATCACCACCATAATAAACACTACAAATCACTTTGCTTGCAACAGGGCACAGTTAATCATACCACATAGCAGTGAATTACTATGTGGGGGAAAAAATAATGTCTGGTTTGTAATTTTTTATTCTCTAGGTTAAGTACATCAATAGATTTCCTATGTTATAGCTTTGTTTTCACAAGTAACTTTAAATATGTTGTTTACACCACAACTGTCTTACTGCAGCAAAAAATAAGCTTCCTGAAAATACTAGTTACCAGGAAGATTTCACATACAGGTCCTAAAGACCTGGAAAGTTTACAGATTTTAAATTCAACCCAAAGGCACATGGATCGTTTGGGCATTTTAGAAAGGCCTAGAGATAATGTGGGGCTGAAAGAACGTGCCATACATATATTTTAATTCTCAGTTCAAAGAGCATTTAAATTTTTCTAAAAAACCCCACACATACTACAGTACTATGTAAGTAAATAACATAAACATAAGTTACCTGCTTGGTCTTTAAATATTTTTGATATGACGACAGGCACTTTGTGCTCAGCACCACCCTGTAAAAGATGTGTATTAACCATGAGATCTCAATTAAGACTGAAGTGAACTAGTTGTTCTGAAAATTAAAAGATGAGAATTTATCCATACCTTTATGCTTAAGCCCAAGCCGCCAACTGGTTGTCTACGAAGTGTAACAGTTCTGTGCTTTAAAAAATTGTAGAAAAAAATAAATTTAGGTGAAAACACAATATTTGAATAAGCACAGAAGGTGTTTCTAAACTGCTTTTACTTTTGAAAAATTAATTCTCAAAGGTTGCCTAGAATCTGAGTGATCAAATTCAGTCCTGAAGCACCAAACAACACTGCTTTATATGCACTTATTTAATTCCTTAACATAGAGAGCAGAACTTACATGTCAGTTGTGCACTGTCATGCATGCATGCATACTTTTACTATGTTTTTCTATTGCTGAGGTGGTATTCTTCCTAAAGAGAAATTTTTACGTGTTTTCCCTTTGTTTTGATGTGAGAAAACTATAGGAAAAGTTTGAGATATGCATTGTCATAGCTATCATGTATGCACAATATTTATTCTCATTTTTCAATCACAAATACCAATGTTTTCTAATCCGTATCTTCAGACCTATATCAATCTTTTGCAGCATATGTCAAAAGACTTTAGTGCTTCAAAATGTTATTTTCTTGCATTTCATATTTAAATGTATAAAGAAGATAAATATTTATCAATATTTTTCTTCAGCAACTACCATTTGTTTAACAGTATGCTGAATTTGACATTTCATTAATGTGTAACTCTTGGTGCCTGACAACATAATAGCAGCACTTCATCTGTTGACAATAATTACATAGTTGAAGGGAACTATTTTGCAACATGCTGAACAGTACTGCACAGAATGCCATCTTTATAGGAATTCCTGAATATATTTTTTTTTCTGTGCATCAGAAATTGTATATGGGGTTACTCCTGTATGTATACTTCCTGATTAGGTAGTTTATGACTTTACTGATTGAGAGAAACATAATTTTTTATTTCAGTAGTCAAACCCATAATCTTATATTATCAAGTTATTTTAAGCTTTTTGCTTAATGCTCATCTTAGTAGACATATGCTCATATTGTCTCAAGGGACTGGGGAACAGAACACACAAATTTCAGTCTCATTTTAGGAGGGTAAAACCAATCCATATGGTAAAAATGTTAAGAATGCTCCCATACATTTTCAAATTCTCTCTCTTCTTTTTCCATGCACATTATACTACACTAGTCTGTGCAAAAAACGGAAAACTATTATATAATGAAAATAGTACCTGATTTATATGATTCAATTTTAGAAAATATAATTCAGCTTTAATGAAATCTGTGCTAATTCAAATTGTTTCATAGTTTCTCTTCTTCATTTTGAACTGTAACAAAACTTTTGATCAACGCTATCATATGCACTGATGAAGTTCAGATCCAATCTGAATTAGAATATGTCATTACCTTTAAATTCAGTGACTCATTCCTGAGTCATTTCCTATGACATATGTCCTGTCTGCTTATTTAACTCATGTTTCTCTCACCTATACATACACACTGTAAACAAATTATCCCAATACATCCCATCACATAGAGATGATGGAATAAATGTTTTGACAGTTTAGATTACTTTAGCATTTTTGGACAACAAATATAAAAGCACTAAATGGATAACTTTAGCTGTGTTATAAAAGACAAGCAAGGTATTATTTATTGCACCTTATACATTCAACTGCAATTACCATGTATTTTAATATGGTTTACAAGTATATTTCAAATGATAATACTGATGAGACAATTGAGTTTTTAGCCCTATGAAGCAATCTTTGTTATTGCAATAACCTTGATATTTATATTTTCATGGTTCATATCATTGCTTATTATAGAGCTTCAAATATTCCTATTGAAAGACACTCTGAAAGAAGATATTAAGCTTATACCTAAACATTTTCTACATAACAGTTTTTTTAATTAGAAGTACATTTAAAAAATGCAAAAAACTTCCTTCTTTTAAAGATGTTCAAATTGCAAAACAAAATGGCAAAAGCTGAGCGTTATCAAGTGTCATAATCAAGATAATTTACATAAATTTATTTCAACCTAGTGATCATTATAATTTTTTATGACTATAACTAGAAGTTATACAAGACCAAACATCACATTTCATTTTCTATAGATCCTGTAACCCCTCAACTTATCCCCTGCATATCTTCCAACACAAAAGACAACACAAAGCCAAGATTCAGTAGATGACAGCTACTACTACTATTTGACTTTGCAGCTTCATTTTAAAGGAGGGAAATAAAAAAACATTTTGGGGTAATAAAACACAAATTCACATGGTTCACTAGGTTCCATTTAGTCCTGTATCTGGACCCTTAAATCCATAATACAGATGCTTAGTACTAGAGTCAAAAAAAAAAAAAATAAAAAAAATGTGGTAAGTTAGAGGTGAAAATCCGTGGGTCATTTAGAGGAGATTCAACATTAGATACCTGCTGAAAGCAAGACAGTACTGACTGAATTCGATTCCAGGCTTTGTAGTGAAATGTGCTACACCGTAATTATTCTCTTTATTTGATTTCTTTCTGTTCCCCTAACTTATCCTGTCATGGTCCCTTCGCTTCTCGGGACCTTTGCAAGGTGACACATCCCACAGGAATCCTGCTTAGCCCAAGAAGTACCAGGCAGGTTTCATCTGTATTTGTACCAAAAACGTAGGGAAAGACAGGAAATAAGTCCTAGGTATGAAAATTAGGCAGAAAGAAAGGAAGCTAGAGACCTGGAGTTCTAGAGTAAGATTCTCCAAAACACCTCTAGTAGTCCATGTAGGGCCAGGGATATAGCCAAGGTTTTAATGTAATCCTAAAGAGATGGCTCAAGGAAGATAGATTCAGGTTCATCAGAAACTGGGGGCATTTCTGAAACAAAGGGAGCCTGTACAGGAGACACAGTCCTCATCTGAACTGTAAAGGAACCAAAGCTGCTGGTACTTAAAATGCAGGAAGGCCATAACTAAAGCTTTAAACTGTAGTGTTGGGAAAGTTGACAGGTACAGACGACAGTATAGTTATGGATGACGCTCCTATTATGGATATAAACAGAGATGTTCTGTATCCTGAAGTGAAGGACAGGTTAGGGAGAGAATAATAACAACGGGAAACGTAAAAAGAGTGTCAGGAACAAAACCAAAATTGCACTAAATATGAGCTAAACACAGGTATAAACACTCTGGAGAGGTGGAAAAAAACTCTAGTTCTGGGATGCAAAGTATGTAAGAAAGGCAAAATAGACTGGATAAGCAGCAAAGTAAATGCCTTGTGCTACAGAACTTAAGACTCAAATAAAACTAGTAACTCAACTACCTGAATAAGCAAAACAACAGACTTCAGGCTAAATACAAGAGTCTTTACTAGCGACCATTCAACCAGGACGATAACAATGACCAAGATATGGAAAAGAGCCAACATGAATGAGAAATGTAACAGTCACAACAGACTTCACCTAACCTCCAGTAGATCAGACAGATACACATAAGAATATAATACAGTCAATAAAAAGCTGGTTTCTATCAGTCACTGCTTCACGGAGCTCACAAAAACAGACTCAGTACTTGCCCCAGTCTTGATTTAGCATGCAGGATCTAGTTGATTTTTTTTTACAGCTGAATAGCTACTGTGTAATAGCAACTGCTATGCAGTTTATGTTCAACATTTATGCAATTGCAATCCCAAGAAAAGAACTACACAGAAGTGAGGAAGCTTGTTGAAAGATAAAATAAAGGGGGCAGCTAAGAAAATGAAAACTTTATAGGCACTGTGAAGAGTACTTAGGAGTACTATACTGGAAGCAGAGCCAATGAATGCCATGTATTAGAAGTACTTAAATAAGAGAAAAAGAAAAACCACGTGGCTAAAGAGGAAGTTAAGAAACGTTATTACATGTAAAGAGTGATAGACACCATATTCATATGAAGAAAAGAAAAAAGAACATAAGCAAATAAAACTGAAAACCAAAATTATGTAGGAACAGAAAAGAATTCCAAAAACTGCCACAAAAAAAAAGAAAAATTAATAATAAATGTTCAAATCTATGAGGAGCACAAGGTCTGCCAGAGAAACCACAGGGTCAATTTATGATCAAGATGTAAAAGCCATACTCAGAGTAAATAAGGCTACTGAAGGGAAGATAATTGAACACTTTCCATTAGTATGAAAAAAACTAGAGATGTTCCTCCAACTTTCTTTGCAGCAGAAAAGATGTATGGATCTGTCTGAATGTGAAACCACTTTAGAAGCAAATTGACTAAATAACAGTAGCAATCACCAGGGTCAGATAGCATTCACCCTAGTCTTAAAGGAACACATGGATGAAATAAAACAGGAGCACTGGAAAGATACTTCTAAATAAAGCCTTGATACATGAAAACTACATTTGAAATAAAATCCCATTTCTTCAGAAAAGGTTGCAGTTAAGTCTTAGGAAATGGAAGGCCTGCACTAAACAAAATAGAACTATAGGAAACTGTAACAACAGAATTGGCAGATGCTTTGATGAGTTTGATCTGTCTTGGAAGAGCCAGTGTATTTTTTAAAAAAGAATTAGGGAAATGTAGGAACTATGAGGGAAGAGACTTGCACAGATATATATTGCTAAATAAAACTACCTGGAAACTAGATAGAAAATAAGGAGATGGATTAAATGTGCAGTTACCACTATGGAGGCAGGTCATTAGTGAAGTTCCACTGTCGTCTGTGTTGCAACCAGCATTATTTAAAATACTCATGAAGAATTAAAAAAAAAAAATAAAAAGAGGATGAGCAATAAGATTACCTTTGCTGCTTACTGAGGTGGGAAACATAAGTGAACTGAAAATATTTACAGAACGTCTTACAAAATATTAACTGGAAACAAAATAGCAGACAAAATACAATAGCAGATCAAAGCAAATCTTTTTAGAGATTATTTTTTCCCCATGTACTTTATTTATATAAGGCATTAGGACTGACTCTAAATCAGTCTTTTCTATTAAGGAGTAAGACTTTGGGGTTAAAGTAGATGGTTCCGTGATATCATCAGTGCAGTGGTCAGCAGTGGTCAAAAACACATAACCAAATTTTTGGAAGTCTTACCAAAAGAACAGAGAACAAGCGAAGAATATCATTATACCACTGCAGAAATCCAAACTTTACTCCATCTTGAAAACTGCATACTGTTTGGGTCCCTTCGTATCTGAAACTGCTAAAAAAAGTTCAGATGACGACAATAAGGATGATGGAAGCACAAAACCACTCCTGTACAAGGAGTAACAGAGTAGGCTGTAATGCTTCAGCCAGGAAAAGAGACAGACTGGGGATCAGGAGGCTCTTACAATAGTAAGTTGCACAGAGAACAATGAATGGGAATCAGTTTTTATAGACTCTTCCATTACAAAAACTAGAAGGCATAAAATTATACAATTAGGGACTAAGATAAGAACAATCAAAACAGAGGTGATTCTTTGTCCAATGTATAGTATAGATTATAGAGTCTGGTAAGGAAAAAAAATCTGGATGTTGAAAGTCTGCATGGGTTCAAGGGGATATTGGACAACTATAGCAAAAATACATCTGTTAAGAGAAAGCACAAAACTGCATTTTGCTCAGAAGGGCACTGAATAACTTGGGGCAGGGAAAGTGTTAAAGGAACCATCGCATATTCTTGCACTGCTTGGCTTTTCTA
>JAVJGJ010000059.1:24005521-24049243 GCA_035590215.1 Microhierax caerulescens | reverse complement strand
AGAGAAGGGCCTTCAAAGGTCTCAGTCATCAATATTGAAATATAGACCAGTAAGACAGAACTTTCAAGAACTGCAAGCATGATGCCAGGTAGGACTATATTGAAAAAAACAAATCAATGTAATTTTTAAAACATATATGAGACAGACATCCTATAAAAGAACACCATACCAACAAATGTACAGAGAAACAACTGCTTGGTAACAGAAGGTATAAACTTGTTTATAACAGCTACCTAGAATGATACGGCTGAAAAAACCCAAACCTGTAAGTTTTAATTGTTTCAAAATAGATGATACTTTCAAATGAAATTTGGAGAACTGTATGGTCAAATAACCATCTTTTAGGTATGAGATAGCTCTTGACATAGAAAACTCTCTAGATTCTTGTAAAACACGATGACTCAACAAAACAGTTTATCTCTGGAAAGGTCTTTTATTACTTGGTGTTTATTCATATGAGGTGACGTGATTGGAGCTTAATGGGCAACATGAGACAGCAGTTACACTCCTTATTTCTTGTACTTTTTTTTTTTAGTATCCATCTGTCAGTGTCTACCCATTATTACCAGGTTGTTAACACCTAGAACTGGCACTTATGGTAAAGAATCTTTCATTAGATAAAATACTATATCTAATGAACAATGTACTAAAGGGATTTCAGAAGGAGAGTCTGCTTGAAGCGCTCCACACTGATATAAATGTATATATTTGGAAAAAGATTCTATATATACCATATTTCCCTTTTCTGTGCCAGCCTGCATAAAAACATTAATACATATATTATTTCCAAACATCAAACTGAAAATGCTGGAACATTTGAAATAGGCCATGTTTCCCAGATTTGTTGAAACGGTTCTAAGAAATCAGCCCATTCACAACAGCTATAACAGGTTAAAAACCAGAAGATTGACAACACTGATTAATTTTATTCTTTTCCCTTCCACTTACCAGTGTCCCCCTGGGCTGCCACATCCCCCTGTCACAGGGCAGGTAGGTCATGTGGGGAACTGCTGTGCTGGTTTCTCTCATGGGTGGGCATCTGCCCCACTGTGGGACCAGATGCTGAGTGACTTGTCAACGTTAAGAATAGCCATGACCAAACACACCTCGGTACGTGAGCCCATCTAGTCCCCATGCTCAAATGACAACAGATACTACCTTAACAGATAACAGACTATTCCTTAAGCAAGGTGACTGGCTAAACAGAAAGACTGCAAAATGTGAACAAAGAAATCATTCATTGCTGCATTATTCAGAGCTGTTCAGGTACTTTTTTGTTGTTTATAAATAAACTTTATTCTCACTACTACAGTTGCATCTATCACTTATTGGAAAGAACGTTCTCAAAAGGCCTGCTTACTTGTTGAAAGCAAGATGTCAAATTTACTACAGAAACTACATGGCAGGTTAACAACAGAAAATGAAGGCTAGTCTTAGACAATGATGGCAATAACGGTAGCGCTTGCCACCCAGGCCCTTGGGAAACATGTAGGGAAAAGGAAGAAGCAAAACAAGAAAGTTCTATATGAAGAGTTAAAAAAAGAAGCCTGCAACCTGTCCTGCATGGACACAAGGGAAGAAACAGTCTGGTACCAGAAGGGATAAGAAGATAGGTACTTAAAATACCAGCCGTATCTTATCTTCCTTTTCTTAAGCAAGTCTTGAAGGAACAAGGAAATAAGGAATTTGCGAGATAAAAGAAGATTGAAGAAACAGATCCTGTAAGAACATGAGACCCAGGAAAATGTATCATAAAATGCAGACAACCTGCTGGTTATTACATATCCAAAAGGAACAAAAGAGTATGTAGTGAACAAAGATATGTGAAAACCTTCAGGAAGTTTTCTCCTCAAGTTCCCGTGATGAAGATTTTCTCAGCTCACACCCTCCACCTCTCCAGCTGTAGAGCTTCCTCAGGAAATTGCCCGTGTGTATTTAACATTCTGCCACATAGAGAGATTTCCACTTCTGCTCACACAACCCTCACTTCTCATTGATCAGCAGTCTACTTCCACCTATGCAGTGCTGCAGCCCACTTATTGGCTGACTCTTTATAGAAATATGGATTTTAAACTACAGTAGGGGCTGCTCTTGACAAAATTGCTTCCAGATGAAATTCAGAAGAAAGACCATACTTCGGAAAAAGAGGGTGTGCAGCACTCCAATGAGAGATGGTGTTGGATTATGATTATTCACTGAGTGTAATAATAGAGATGTCTACATGATAAGGCTAGAAAGACACAGCCTTACGGTGATACATAAAGATACCATACAACATATCACACAGCACATCAGATGAACTGCAGTGCCATCACTTGGGACTGGGACACAGAGATTCCTTCTTCCAGTAGGTGGCAATCCAGGGTCAAAGAATTCTAATTAGAATCCAGCAAGCACTGAATTTAGATTGCTTCCTTACTCACTACTGTTACTACTTACACATGTCCCATAGCCTTTATTAAAAGTCATGACTAAACATAAATCTTCGGAAATTAGTAGAGCATAAGGAAAATGTAAGTGTCATACAGTTAGCTACTCCAGTCAGGCTGAATTTGGCATGTCCATGCATTTCCACAAGTCATTAATATTGCCCTCTCAGGAATTGTAACCATCAGTATCTTATTATTACTAGATAAACAATCAGAAATTAAAGATAATGTGATGGCTTTTCTGCAAAACTACAGTAAAACTTTTGGGGGTGGAGTGTCTAGGAGTAGGATTTACTATATTATTGGTTATAACATGTCTGATTTTCAGTAAAATGTTTTTGCTCAAAGGGTGCCTGTATATACTTTAGACCCAAGTCTCTATTATTTTTAATAGACTGTTTTATATTCTTAGAAATAGTTACATTGGTTAAAACAAGACAGTGTAACTCCGGAAGTAGAACAAATTACAGAGACAATGGAAATCTAAGTCAAGAAACCTCAAGAAAGAGAGGGAAGGACATGAACTAGTCCTCCATGGCATCACATGATGCTTCTTTCTCCACTTCCATGAAGTGGAGACAAGCTGTAATAAGGAACAGGTAGACAGAAAATAAAAGATTATTTTGAATGGGAAAGAGCTGAAATCTAACTTCTTGTCTTGCATAGGATCTCACCTTTTCCCAAAAGGACAGGAAGAATGATGCTATGAAAATCAACTGAAGCACATCAGTTGCTGTGAAGTTTTGTATAAAGACAAAGCAGAACTTTTCACATGCTAGCAGAGATCTGGGACAGCTGCAGAAAATCCTTACTAAATATGGTAAATAACATCTTTTTAGCAGTTTCTTATTATAACTGTTTCTATTACTATAGAACAAAGGGGGTTTAGGGTTTGGGGTTTTTTTTGGGGGTGGGGCAGTAGTTTTTTAAGCTGTGGGGGTTTTTTTTGTTTGCTTGTTTGTTTGGCAGGTTTTGGGGTGGGGTTTGGTGGTTTGTTTTTTTTTTTTTTTAGAGTAAAATGAAGTCACTCATTTTATTTTCAAAGCCTGACAACCTAAAGAATTATACAAAAAACAGAACCAGATTGTTCTCACAGATGCAGAATGAAAAAGGATGAGAGGCAACAGTCGTAACTTGCAGCAAGGGAAAATCCAATTGAGCATAAAAGGAAATAATTTCACATAAATAAAGTGGTTATGCATTAGAAGAGGTTATCCAGAGAGCTGGTAGCTCCATTCTTGGAGATATTCTAAAAATGAATGGACAAAGCCCTCGGCAACTTGTTCAAACTTGGAAGCTACCCCCAACTTTGAGCAGTGGGTTGAATTAGATGATCTCGAGAGGTCCCTTTCAATCTAAATTATTACATAATCTACTATTGTAGAGATGACTGTGACAAACCCTAGAATACTTTGTTCTCCAGGGTCTGGGGATCATATTAAATGTGTCTGAATGAAACACTTTCCGTGCTGCTATGACTTCACAGGAATCCTCAGGAACTCCTCCACTGAGCTGTAGGATACTTCATTTGGGACAGGAGCTTTCTTTGGAAAGCGCTATGAGAGGACGTGGGACTCAGCCTGTTCTCAAACTGGCGATACAGATTAAGTCTGTGCAGATTATCTACAAATACAGATCTCCAGAGTTACTAACAATATATATATAGGTCCCTGTGTCAAAATACGATCATACTTCTTTCTTTTGCCATTAAATATAAGCTGATTTCTTTCAATTAAAAAGGCATCCTATAACAATGAATTATAGCTAAATCCTGTCAGAACCCAGCTGTTCCTTTATTTGAGTAACTTCATTCGCATTCACTTTGGACAGCATTCCACATGTCAGCTGGTGTGAAGACAAAGATGAACGGCAGAGGTTGCACCCATCAATATCCCACATGCCACAAGTGGAAAGGCTCATACTTCCATTACTGTCAGTTATTTTGCCCCTAACTGCTGAAAATTTTAAACTGCTATGCAAGCTCGCACAATATATACAGCTGCAATTCTCCAGCCCTGACAGTCTGTCACAGCTCCAAGTGTAATAGATTAATTGAAGTTTTAATAAAGGACTTTTTTATTTGTGTATATGCTTGGTTTACCAGTGTTGTGCTGCCTTTCTTCTGTCTTGTTGGTATGAGCGCTTCCTCTCAGCTAGACATTTCCACATCTCAAGGAGAAGTTATTTTTCAGGGATATCCATAAGTGTCCTTCACATTCCTCCGTTACATTCATTAACCTTTTTACTTAAGCCACTTACTCTTCTTTTAATCTTTAATAATGAAGATTTTTCTTGCTGATGAATACTCATATTTATTATTTATTTTGTGATACAACCTTTTAACTGTTCTCAAAGTGTCAGCAACACAAGCTTATGATCTTTCATAATAAAGATCCTAAGGAGTTACTCGATAATCTTGACAATATCTAGGTCAGCTTTCCAGAGCATGGAAAAAACCAAATGGTTAAATAATGTTATTTTTTCCAAAAATGTGATGTTAATTTCAAAAGGAAGGGTTTCTTAATCATCCACTTGATGTTTCCAGAAAGACAGAAAATGTTGATTATTAGCTTTTTTAAAAGTGATTTTTCACTAAAATACTATACAAGCAATGGTGGAACAGGCATTGGGCAAACAGTAACATTAGTAGTTAACTAGACAGAAATTTCCTCGGGTTAAAAAAAAAAAAAACCAAAACATTTAACTTTTATACTTTAATGCTGTTCCACTCCCCAGAGGTTTGCTAAAATAACATTCTTCCCTGTCCTCATTAGCATCTGAGTTATAATGAAAAAGCCATAGCAGTCTCATCAGGGATTTAAACAGTACTTTCAGGCTCTGTGTCTATTTTTTTGAATCAACAAAACAACTAATCTTGCTATTTTTCTTCCCTATTCACCTACCTTGCTTCATTCTGATAAAGTCCAGCCAAGACACGGCTTGTGAAGCTGGACAATTGGGTACCCAGGATGCAAAGGTTTTCGTTGTTCTAATTTGATTAGACTTACAAAGCCTCTGAGGAGTCCCCTCCCAACCAAGGTGCCAGAAGCCTGAATTAGAAACTTGTCTGCCCGACCACTGACCAAGTCAGAAACAATTCAGCTCTACGAGAAGGACAGTTTTTGATAAAAAGCCAGATGTATTTCTTTTCTTTTTCTTACTCTGCAAGTGGAATTATCAGGGGGGGAAAAAAGATACAGAAATATAATACAATGTAATAGGAAAAAAAATGCTTATTAAAACAGCAGAGATTTAAAACTGTGGGCTGACAACAGGAGTATGATAGCAATATACATGGAAGAAAAATAAAGAATACTAAGGGTGAGGCACTGTATGAAAGAAATCAATTTTAGCCTGTGGAATGACACAAAGTTAAAGCAGAACCATACCTTAATGAAGCATAAATTATAAAAATTAATGCCACCCTGTTTCTCCTTTAACTGAAAATGGATCTGTCTCTGTCTGCCATACAATTGATTGCTTTCTGTGAATATTGTTAAACTTTAAATCTGAGGGAAAACAAACAAATCTGTTAAGAATACTTAGAAGATAGTGAAAAATATCTGTTTATTTTCAATACACCATTTCTGTGAATACCTTTGTGCTTGGCTTCCACTAAGTGTGCACCAGTTCTGATGTACCCATACATTCTTCTTTTTCCTGTGAATCTGAATACCCCAAACGTAACACTAAAGTCACGAAGATTGCTTAGAATGCTTGGATTTGCCAAGTCCGAAGTTCTGAAATACATCTTGATGGAATGATCGCATGTTTAAGCACATAAATACAAAATTTTTAAATATTACATATAGTTATATATAATTTTTATAGTTGCAGTAGTAAGTAATGAAACATTGGCAAATACAATTTTGACAATGGTTCTACTTACAGAAGGATTTTTACAGATATTTAGAAGCCATCTTGTCTACTGTGAAAAATTTCAATACCAAGGAAAAGAAATAGTTACCTTTACATTATTTCTTCTATACACAAATTTCACAAACCCTGTTCTTCTCTCTTATTACTCTACATCAAAGTCCAAGATAGCAACGACAAGTGAAACGAGATGAACTGCCATTCAATGACAGAAAGCCAGCTCTATAATTTCTCATCAAAGGTGAAGCTTTCTCAGTGCTTAAAAGTAGCACTTAAATGAATGGTAGATGGCAAAATATGAAACAAGAATAGATCTACATGATGGTAGTATAGGTATTTTATAGTGAGAGCCTTTTATCCCTGGGAATAATCTCTGTTGCTGGAAGTCCAACGCAGGACAGTAGCACTAGCGATCACTGATGTCTTTGCCAGTCCTCACTGTAGCATTCAGAACTGGACAGGACTAGCAGAGCTAATTACACATGGCTGCAAATCTTATCCTCAGTATTCCTCAGGATCAACGAATCTGCCAGCAAAAGAGAAGCTGGAGGCAATGCATCCCACAAATGCTGTCCCACAATACCGGCTGGAGAACAAGTTATTACCACAAATAGGCACAGAACTTTCTTTCCAACATTTTTCCATTTACCTATCCCACCTAAAAAGAACTTAAAAGTTTCTCACACACACACACACGTTTGAGGTGACTGCAGAAAGAAGCCAAACAAGTTATTTTATCTTTATTGAAATGAGTGTTACCAAATTTACATTTGGCAAATGGCCATGTATAAAATGAAGACTAACTATAAATGCCTGAGAAAGAAAAAGTATAGAAAGAAGAAGAAGAAATCAGAAAGGCAACACGATTGTTTATGACTACTACAGAATTGACTTTCAGATTATAATTTTCTATTAGTATTTTGAATCATTCAGCATAGGGATGAAAATAATTTTCTTGAACCAATTGAAAAGTAAAACATTTATCTCTGGGATTTATCTTGTGTAGCTGTAAATGTAAAATGTCTGAATTACCAAAACAGTGCTAGGGAATTACCAGCTATTTCACCTGGACTTCAAATACTGTTTTTGAGCTCCTATATACTAGCAATTTACATACTGTAAAAAAGACTGTACTCATCTTCATGTTACACTTCATCGGCCTTAATAGTAAATGCTAGTGTTCCAAAATGTTTTACTTGATTCAAAGTATAATATAGAAAATCAAATACTGCCATGAAGCCACAGTTTAGTACACTTTTCTGATTAGAGTTTGACAACAGAAGCCCACGAGGATTGAAGATAACACTTTCAGAAAGGGACATCTTGGGGAGACCTTGCAAGAGGCGCAGGAAAACAACAGATCACATCCTTAAAATTTAGCTTTCAGAGTCTTCAGCGAGAAAACTCAAGGAAAATAAGAAGATAACATTAACAGTGTCTTCCAGGAAAGGTGAGCTTGGCAGGACTGCCCACACTATCTATCCAACAGTACGAGGTAGGAGAAATCCCTTCTGAATGGATTTCCTTCCTAGAGCAATGTAATACTTTGCAACTCAAACCTAATTTGACATCTGAATTACACTTTCAATTCCCTTACTTTTTACACATTAACACTTCTTCTATAACCTGGAAAAACTGTCTCCATTTGACATAGTCCCTGAATTCACTCCTTTCCAGGCTTACCTGCTGTGTGATCATTACAGTCATGAAATACAACCGAGGAACTTCAGGTCATTTTGTACACAGTGGCTGCATACCCCAGTTCCGCTTCCTTTGCGGGGACTTTTACTTTCCAGAATTTATCTCAAAATCCAGCTCTTCAAGTGTTATCAGAGCTTGGTCTTCCTGTCTTCCACCAGGAAATACTGTTTAGGGTACCCACAAAATGTAGGAGTAAAATGCATCAAAATAAACCCAAACCTTTATATTAAAAGGAAGAAGCAGACCTGGTTGGTTGTTTGGTGTGTTTTTCTGTACTGCTTTAGTTTTGGGTTGGGGTTGGCGTATGTGTTTGGTCTTTTGGGTGGTTTGGGGTTTTTTCTTTCTTTGTTTTTGGGTGCGTTTTTTTCCTTTCTTTCCTTGGAGTGATCAGTGCTGATCCAATACTTACACAGATGTGATACAACATTTTCACAGATGTAGCCAGCCTGTACTGATTCAATCAAGACATATTCTGGAGCTAGGTAGCACAGAATTTCAATTGTTTTTCTATAAAAGTTCATACACATGGCATGTAAATGTCATTGAGACCAGAGCAATCATGCATACCTATATGCACAGACACCATATATTGCAGTCACACGATATTTTACTATGATTCTTGCAATCGTAATTTGCACACAACTTAGCACTACTAGCAATATCTGTAGTTAAAAGCTGCATTTTTCATGCTTCTCAGTAGAAAATATAAGCAAGCTGATGATTTTGGACTGAGGCTTGTATTTATTTCAGCAAAGCAACCAGAGATGGACATGCCTTTCACTTCACTGAATGGCCTCCCACTAGCTACCAACTGATGCAACCTTTTTGAACATTTTTAAGAGCAAGTCATATTCCACAGAGTTCCATGCACAGGCTTTGAAACCAGTACATAATGTTTCTAACTATTAAAAGCTATTTCCAATTATTCTTGTGTGATACAAAATCATTTTATATTAATGTTTACCAGGAATTAAACATGTTTGTGTGTTACATATGCAAACTCTCTCTCTGACATACTCACATACGTATATTTGGATACCCACTACATACTGTTTCGGCTCCTAATTCTTATCAGAGTATCACAATCTCCCTTGATGTACCCTTAGTGCCAGATTTTATGTTCACATGATATGCAATACAGCAAGCAGACAGAAAGGCTCCCCCTTGGCCATCTCTGAGGAGGCTGCTGCGAATTGTTCTGTCTAGCAAATATCAACAGAGTTCATTAAATTTATTTTACTCAATAAAATTTGGGATATCTACCCTTAATTTTAACAGGAACATTGTTTAGATGAGCAAATAAAACACACTATTTGGGGATGTCCATAACCTAGACACCACTGCTGTACTGCTTATACAAAATGCCATCAGTTTTTCTAGTGACATCATTAAATGGTGATACAGAAGATTCCTCTATAGCTGAAGGGCGCTAAATGTTTTGAAAATGCAGCATAACAGAATTTTGGGGAAAACCGCCACCATTTACAGGCTGGCACTGCTTAAGCCCCATCTGTGCCTGAAAAAGAATTAAAGCGAATTGAGTGCCTATCAAGTGTTCTCTCAGCCAGCTCCCCAAGATCAGGAAGCTCTTGCCTTTGATTTCCTGAAAGCTAAAAGGAAAAAAAAAAAAAAACATTTCCAATTCTCAGTGAAGCTTTAGGATGCTCGGGGCTTCGTCCATTATAACCGAGTTTGCACACCCTAATGATGTGTAACATTCTTATGTGCTTTGTTTCTGTTTGAGTGATGCATAATGAGTACTTGAGCACAAACAAAGTTAAAACTAAGTAAAATTAAGTATGCATTGATACAAATGGGGTATTATCTTCAGTCAGAAGGCATATGTTCTACTTAAAGTATTTTTTCATGCAGTACCTGCCTTTCTCTTTTCCCTTAACAAGCTGTCCAGGGAGACCGTTTAGTCATCATCCCTGGAGGTATTTGAAAGATGTGCAGAAGTGGTGCTTAGGGACATGGTTTAGTGGTGGACTTAGCAGTGCTGTGTTAACGGATGGACTCGATGATCTTAAAGTTCTTTTCCAACCTAAACAACTCTATGATTCTATTCTATGCCCCTGAATAGATATCCTGTCAATACTTGATACGGTAATGAAGAAAAAACCGATGTATTAGTTTACTCTTAAAAATACTTTTTTTTTTTTTTCCTTCATTGAACAGCCTAACAATATTTGGTGGAAGAATGTTGTAATCTCAGTATTTATAGATTTTTTTCTCTCCTGTTATGGTTATATATGTCAGGATAAAGGACATACAGTACTGGCCAAAAAAAAAAAAAAAAAGGGTAAGTATATGCAATAATGTAAGTATGCACAAAAAACCCAGCAACTGAATAGAACATGTATTTCTATTACCCAATAAAATCTCTTGCACTCCAATAGCATAAACTGATCCCTGCAGAAGACATTAAAGTGCACAGTCGAAAGCACAGAGATATAGAAGCACTTACATTTGCACTGTGATCACTTCCACTAACACAGACGACATCTTGTTTTTGAATTGTTAATACCTCTTTTGTAAGCTTCAGTCGAATGTCGTAAGCATTTTCGGATACTTCATCATACAACAATGCAATACCAGTTTTAGTCTGTGAAGGCAAGACACAAAAAAAAATTGAAGAATATCAACATTTTATAATGGTAACTAGCAACCTCTATCCCATTTAATACATAAAATGCATATAAATGAGCACTGTTTACAGAAAGTGGAAAACTGGTCTCCTTTTCAGTCTTCAAATGGATTAGACATAAAAAGCCTCTTCTGTACCGTAACATACAGGCTAAACGGTCTTTGAAGCAGACATTAATATGTAAAGAAAACTAAACCCAATTATCCATTGTACTGTTCCACAAAGGAGTGTTGCCACTGAACTATGTTCTGTTTGTTTCTAATTGTACAACTTATGAAACTGTATTAAAAGCAGACAGGTATGTATAAATGTTTGTGAACACATTTTCCAGTTTCAGCAAGAAGTGGAGAAGTGCAATGTCACTCCTCACTTAGAGACATTCTTTCAACTGTGTCAGAAAAAAAAAAAAAAAGACTTGTACTCTTCACAATTGTTGCCTTTGAGACAGAGAGTTCTATTATAGTAGATAGATGTTTTCACATTGAAAAACACATAAATAAATACAGGTGTTACAGAATAACTATTTGCTTAGGTCAAGACGGACATACATTTCTGAAGTTACATCATGACTGGACTAATAACCAGTAAACTCTATAGGATAGTCAAATATTTAGTATAAAAATTTTCTCCATCAGCAGTAGAAAAGAAATTCTATTTTAAGTTTTGTTTTATTAACTTAGACTCAAATTTCCCACTAATATTCAGTCAGATGGTTCTTTAAACAACAACTGTGGAATTAGGACTGCTTACAGCTATTTGTTAAAATAAGCAGCAGACTAATGCAATTTCAGAACTTTACAGTCTTTGAACAGAAGAGAAAAAGCAAAACACCTGTTCCAAAATGGATGGTCATATTTAGAAGTAGTGTTTATTAATTTATAATGTATATAACAGTATCATTACAACACTGCACTTTCCTCTATGTAAGTGAAGAATAATAAAGTGTAATTTACGGTTTAGTTGCAGCATTTGTTTTTAGAAGAAGATTTAAAATCAAGTTGTTCATCTAGGTTTTGTTAAAATGTATGTGTAAAGAAGAATAAAGGAATTGAAGAAGAAGCATGTCCTATGAACTGAAAGAATGCTTGAAGGATTTAAAAAAAATAAACATGGAACATTATCTTCATAATAATATTTTCATTTCTATGAAAATAGGGAGAAAAGTTTGTGGTGATTGTCAATAAAAACTTTTGGACTTTAAAGGCAAGATCAGTTTAAGTTCAAGCCACTTAAATTTTGATGTGATACAACTCTATGAGTGTCAAACCCTCCTTTACAGTAGAAATGTAAAACGCAGTCTAGAGAGCAATACAATTTACCCTGAAGTATATACGCAGCAGTTGCTCAGCTGGATTGCTCATGTGGTTCTGCTGTCCCTGGGCTCAAAGCACTTGTCCCCATGGCCACTGCTGCCATTTAAAACACTTCAGGATATCCAAGGTCTCCACACATAAAGGCTGACACAGGCTATTTTTAGGACATTCCAGGTCCTTCTCTAGTTAGAGGCAAGACCATATTCCACGATTGTAACGGGATACAGACATCAGTCATGCCAGCAGACATACACATGCAGGTATCTTCAGCTTGAAATGGGTCTCAGCAAAGTTTAAAAATGCACATCTAGGACAGCTCCTTAGATTCTGTCAAGCCAGTGGTGAACATACTTTTGAAGCATGATTTACCTGATATTTTTTATACCTCTATCTAGAAGTGAACAAATTGCATCATAGCTCTCTACTTTGACTTAAAAAATAAATATAAATAGTAACTCCAATTGTCTAATTCTGGCAGATAAATCTTGTCCTTTGCTGGGAATGCCTAAAAGAAGCAAAGTTGAGTAAGGGTGTAAAGCCTTACACATTCTCACTTCTCTGGAAACCAACATTTCTGCACTTTCCCAAGGTTTTGAAACTTTTTAAATTTCTAGCATGTGTGGCTCTTATCAATACAATTTTGTGAATGACAACATATGAAAACCGTGCCAACATCATTGTTTAAAAGCCATACTACATAACAGCAAGTATTTTCAAACAGTAGAATGCTTTGCAAAGCCACTGTCCCCACGTTCTGCTGCTGTTCAGAGGTTGTGCATTGCTCCCCCACCAACACTGGCAACTGCGGTTACTTCTGCTGATGTAGCAGAGGATGCTTTTTATTCACCTGACCCTACAGATTATATCATCTAATACAGGGGTCCTCAAATTTTTTAACCAGGGGGCTGGCGTGCAGATTAAGTGGCAGGGTCATCTGTGGCTGCTTGGTTTCCCCCAAAAAACCTCCATCGGCAGGGGTGAGGGGGGTGGGGGTCTGTAAATACCAGGGGCCAGATTGAGGACCCTGGGGGGCCATATCCAGCCCACGGGCTGTAGTTTGAGAACCCCTGGCTTTACAGAAACACTGAGAGGAAACAGCTCCAGAGAGCATTTTATACTGCCTAAACCTAGAACATTTCTCTGGCTAGCAATTGCTAAATATGTTTAGAAGTAACAAAAGAAACCCTGAACTATCATTTATAACAGATGATCAAGTAACAAATTGACTATGTAGAGTGACTGATTAAATAGCTTAGCATTTTCCATCACACCGCTTGAACTGAAAGTCTCACCAAAGCTCATTTACTCCTATTAAAATCCAGTATCTACCTCACACCCCATTTAACACCTGATGTGATCCAAGATGACATGCGGCAATACCTTATTTGCTTTCAGAATCAATAAAATTAATCTAGATTTCTCTCAGCTTTTCAAGTCGGCTTTTTTTAGACCATTACAAATGGCTTTGAATCAGAGTTCATTCCCTTGTTCTCCCTTTCTGTTGAAGAGATGGCATACGTAACTCCAGTGGGCAAATCCCAGTCCAGACAAAACACTTCTTCAAACAGGGATCTTTTAATGAGAACTTCATGCTTGCTTGTACACAAATATGCAGCATTTTAACTATGCTATGGTTGTCTTGATTTCTCATTTAAAAACTGTCTATACAGTAGTTCTAGTAACGGGTACCAGAAAGTGAGGACTGAAAAGTGGTAATAACTCCCCCAAATGATCTAGTAATACACCAAATTAACATGCATTTTATAATAAAAAAAAAAACCATGCAGAAAGTACATTGGGAGTTGCAACTCAACAGGATTTAAGTGTGTACAATGAGAGGCAAGGGAATATAAATTTAAACTCACTTGGGCAGATGAGGAAATTAAATGTTGATTTTCATATCTCTGGGAGTTTTCTAGACACCGGCTGCAGGAAGAGGGGTGCGTGGTGTGCATGTGCACCTCCACATCGGTGGGGAGAGGAAAAAAAATGGAGACTGGTAGCACAGGCATCACAGTAGCTATGACTTTTAAGAAAGCTTAGTCACTGCTCTGTTTTTGAATGAAAACTGAAACCACATTGAAAACTACATTCTCAAGCAAGCTCAAAAACTGTCACAGAGAAGAAAACATCACTCTCTAGAGGGAACTAGAATTGCAGATTAATCCTTTAATCAGTTTTATTGTTGACTACTTAAGGCTTACTTACTAGACAACATACTTGCTTTAAAGTGGTCCCCATTCAGCACAGTGTTTTGGGACCCTACTCAAGAGACCATAACTTTCAATGCACTGTATCTGTAGCCTAAAGCTCACAGCTGCAAATTCTGTTTCAAAGTAGTAAACTAAGCCAAAGTTCAGTTCTACTGGCATAAAATACTTGTCTTCACTGCTGTTAAGTTTTATTTTGAAAAAACATGCAAAAATGAGGCAGAGTTGGCATGGTGTTAAGGTGTACTAGATTTCCTATAGAAACTATTTACATCCGCTTGTTTCTCAAATGCATTAGAGTAGTGTTAGATAGGTTTTTCATGCTATACCTGTTTGAAAAGAGGCAGACAACATTCAAGGCTTACACAGACTGTCAGAAAATTCAGATGATATTCATAATAAAATAATAATACATTTTCATGCATTCAGAGCAGATGTACTTTGGTACATGCAGTGCAGTGGTACTACGTTGATTTAAACTGAAGTTCTCAGTAACTCCAAACCTCTCTTTCATTCCCTTTGCCTAAGTACATTTTAGCAATTGGGATCACTACTATTGCCAACTAAACAGAATATTAGTGTCTTAGACCCTTCTAAGAATGGATCTCCTGTTGTTTCCCCTACTTTATCTAGAAAACCTTTTGCATTGTGTTATATTGGTCCTCCAGGAGAAATCACCATTTGCTGATCTCCACCCTTAATACATACGTATTCATAGCTTCAATAGCATGGCAATTCAATTTTTAACTACTAAAATGCATTTATAAATGACCTTCCATCATCTGTAAATACAAGTCTTTAAGCACTACGTACAAACTTTTTTTTTCAAACTGAACTTCCACATTATATTTCCAGACAAATATTTTATAAGCAATATTTACACCTCAAAGGTCTAGTGATAAAATTCTCTAATCCAATTTTGATTTTTTTTTTCCATGAAAACAATGCTGTTGGAATTTCATATCTATGGTATAATGATAGTTGGATCACTTGCTGAAGACATGTGAGAACTGTGAGTCACTGATTTTATTCTACAGATATTTTTATTTTTCAGATTAGGCAGAAAGAGATCTTCAGGTGGTCCCACATAGCCAGTGCTCTGATCACTAATTACAGCAGGCTTAAATTTACTGTCTTTTGTAAGTTGTTTGATATGTTTTCTACAGCACATCTCCCATTGTTATCAAAAGACAAAGACATTTTCTCAGAGAAGGGTAGAATTAAACTTTTAAATAGCTTTGATTATCATAAAAAAAGATTTTAAAAATGGGATTAAGTGCAACAGAAAAAAAGTGCAAGGTGCTACACTCTAGGAAGAACAGTCACTTGCATGGAAGAAAAGCAGCTTTTCTTCACCCTTTCTTAAGGAAAAGAAACAGGTAGGTAGTAGTGAAGATTGACAGCAAAATATTGGCATCAATACCTTGTTGTTGCAATAAAGGCAAACATATTTTGACTGCTTTCCTTTGGATTGTTTCCTACTGAATTGTTTTTTCTCTCTCTCACAAGATGGTTAGTACAGAAGGTTCCTTAAACACTGATGAATGTGAGGGAGGAATAATTTCACGCCCATGAAGTAATTCATCTCCAGTGTTGCATTTAATACATCCCAGTATGCTGTTCCCTTTTTTACAGTATTATGTCAGCATTGATTCATGGCTACCCTACATAGATGCGGTAATGAATTGAAAAGGGTCATGAGAAATACAAAAAAAAAAACCCAAACCCTTAAGTGATCAGAGATCTGGAAAACAGGGCCTGTAAGTAACTCTGCAGGAATTTGGGTTGTTTAGTTTACAGACAGAATACAAGAGGACATAATGACTGTTATAAGTACCTCAAAATCTGTTGCAAAGACAAATGGAACAATCAGATAAGAAAATAATTCAGAAATCTCCTCTTTAACATATTCTAGCTACAAGGAAACTGAAGTCCTTGAACAGATTGCTGGGACAGATTACAGACATCCATTGCTAAGGGATTCTGAAAGAAAACTGAACAAACATCTGCCCAAATGGTACAGGTACTAATCCTCTCACAGGGCAAAATTCCAGAAAACATGATTTATTTCAGATCTATCATGTGTCTTTCTACATATGACTGAATATCCACATCGAGGAGAAAGCCTGACTTGCTTTAGAAGGACACCTGCACTGAAGAACTTGCAACTGTCATAGGAGAGATGAAAAATAACTATTAAGATCTGAAGAAATTTGTAGTTTAGGGGCTTTAACAATGGATGAGTATACTTACAATAAAATATGTTAATAATTGTAATTTTTATAGTACTTAATCTGAAGGAGGACTGTACCCTAAGAAGAGCTGTACCTTCATCTTTCATGATAAGAAGATAATTCCAGGCTTGAGGGGCCTTGAGCAAGAACAAA
Source organism: Microhierax caerulescens (assembly GCA_035590215.1). Classification (NCBI taxonomy): domain Eukaryota; kingdom Metazoa; phylum Chordata; class Aves; order Falconiformes; family Falconidae; genus Microhierax; species Microhierax caerulescens. Next base: position 24,032,680 of record JAVJGJ010000059.1, on the reverse strand, counting down.
AATACAGGCTTTCCTGCCAACATGGGACAAATGGATAAGGACAGCACATATGTATGAGAGCAGTAACATAGCTGTGGACGCAGAAAATTAATGATTCCATTTGTGCCATAAGCTCACAAAGAACCATTCAGTAAAACTAAAAGCAGACAGAAGATAGACATTAATTATAACTTTCTCAAATAAGTTATATGGAGCTCCTTTATGAAGTATATTTTTCCTGTAAGTACGCATGGAGTTGTCCTGCTTCTCATCTTTAGCACACTATAGATTTTACACCTACTGACACATTTCACAACTACCAAGACAAAAATCCCTAACCTTAATATGCTTTCCTTTAATAAATTCTGTATATAAAGATAATGAAGCCCTTAAACAGATTATTCAGATTGGTAGTAGGGAGGGTAAGGCATTCTACAAACAAGTCAGAAGAACCATCTGTAAAAAAGTGATTCAGGACAAAATGGTATGGATTTGTCCCATATCTCAGAGTAGTTCAGGACTCCTGTAGATCAGGAAAGAAAACACGATTTTACCATTCCAAGTAGAAAGTGACCTTGACAGTTTTCAAGCCCAACCTCAAAGCAACGCAACTATGTGATCAGCCCAGGCTGAAAGCCTCTGAGGATGGAGGTTGCTCAACCTTGCTGGGCAATCAACTCCACTACTTGACTGTCCTCATGAGGAAAAGCTTTTCCTTTTATCCAGTTTCAAGTTCTGCTTGTTGTCTGCTGCCCACCCACACAGGATTGCAAAGAACCTGGATCCATCTTCTTGATATCCCCCTTGTTGACATGGAAAGGCTGTTTTTAGGTCCTGCTGCAGCCATCTTCCAGGCTGAACGAGCTCAGCTCCCTCACAGAGCAAGTGCTCCCAGCCCAAATTAACTTGGTGGCTCTGTAATGAACTCACTCCAGGTTATCAATGTATTTTTTGTATTGGGGGAACCAAAACTACATACAAAACTAAATAAAGTCTAGTGAATGTTGGGCAGAGAGGGATAAGCCCCTCCACTGATCTCCTGGTTGTGCACCTCCTAAGACAGTCCGGGACACTTTTGGCTTCCCTGCTGCAGGGCTCGCTGCTGGATCGAGTACAACTCACTGCCCACCAGCACACCACAGCCTCTGCAGCAGAGCTGCTTGCCAGATGGGCAGGCCCCAGACTGAACCAGTGCCTGGAGCTCTTCCTTCCCAGCTGCAGGACTCGGCATCTGGCTTTGTTACACTTCATGAATTTAGATTGCAGATTTCTTAGATTTCCTGGCAGTCAATTTCTTAGCCTGCCTAGGTCTCCATTAACGGTCTAGTGACTGCACCCTCCAATTTGGTGCCGTCAGCAAACTTGACAACCAAGGTCTCTGTGACCTCCTCCAGGTCACTGACAAAGATGTTAGAGGACAGGTCACATGATAGACCCCTGAAGATCACCACTTGCTGCAGGAATCCAGGTAGAGGACAACCCGTTAACCACTAACCACCACCCTCAGCCTGAGCATGCAAACAACTGTCCACCCACCCATCCAGACCGCAGCTACAGCAACAGAGTAGCAAATGGGTACATTTACTTCCATACATCCCAATAATAATAAAACCAATAATGTTACTGACAAAACTGACTTTTTTTGTTTGCTTTGACACATGAATGTACAAAGAACAAGGTAATCTTAAAAAAAAATATCAGGAAAAAATCATTATCGTTGCTTACAGTCACTATATTTACTACAGGTAAAATGTCTGAAGATGACATAGAAATTATTTGAATCAGATCAGTGCTTTGGATCAGACACCTTTCTGTTCTAAAGTATTACTCCCTACCATCACCAGTATCATGACCTTCTCTATATGGAAACTGGATGGATTCAAGTCATCAAGTCCATTAGGCCCAGCTGTGCTATCCTCCTGCCTCAGAGCCCAAGGGCCAGGACTACGGTGGACTCACCTACCATCATGGAAAGGGACACAATCCCCATTTCACGCCCTCCACACGCATGCAGATGCGTAGCTCTCCACCAGCTGCTTCCACCTCCCTTCCCAGCAAGGAGAACTGCAGTGGGGACCACAGCACCAACATCTTGCTGCACCACTGCAGCTGATGGAATTTGTGGCTGCCCCAGAGGTCCAGCCCTTCAGCTTTTGTCCACGTCTGAAGGGAAATATTTTAGAAGTAGCTTGAAGGGAAATATTTCAAATTAAATTAAAACCAAGTCTGAATTTCATTCCAGTTGAAAAGCAACTACCAATGTTATTTTTAACAGTAGATTATTTTCGGTATTGCAAAACCAACAAAAACCCCCTCCTTTTAATGTAGAATAACATAAAATGGAATAGCTGCCTAACTTCTAAGATATACTGGAATACATGCACCTTCTTTCAGCTCCTATTGAAAACAAGCAAACCCTCAAGGCAAACTCAGCAAAAATTAAGAACACCCCCCATCCTGCCAAAAAAAAACAAACAAAAAAAAAAATCACCAACCACAACCCACCCAACTCTTTGTAGCCTCAATGAGTAAGCAGCTAGTAAGAGTACTTATATTTGTCTTACTAATTTTTAGATACTCTTGAACATTTCAAGACTGACATTAGGTTGCCAAATTTATTAGAGCTGTAACCCCATCTCATAGTTTCATAGTGTTCACAATCACTGTTCTCATTTAGTAAGGATCACAAATTCCTGATAATGCATTTTAAAGAGGTGATTCACATTCAAAACAAAGCCAGTAGAGTATGATGGGCATCATTGATTCCAGGGTAGGTCAATTACAACAGAAAAATACTAAATTACAATATATTGCAAAATTTCAATGCAGTATATCATAAGAATCAGCATAAATATAATATAAGAAATATAAGAAATAAAGGTGGTCAAGAACAGATACTTAAGAAACATTTGAGTGCATTTTTTGCAAAAGCAGAGATTATGCCTGAACTATGCACCTTGGAAATTCCTGTTTTCATAAAGATTGTTCTTATTTTTTTACATCTGCATTTGTCAATGACAGTATTATGGACTGACATTTCACTACATACAGTTGCAAAAGGTATATTAGCATTAAAAGCTTCTAGAAGATCCTGGCTGCAGCATGATAATATCACTTTCTAGCAATTCGGAAGAGAGTTTTTCCTAAATTTTTAAGTGACATATATAAATCTACAAGGAAGACTTAACTCAAGGTGAGAGAAGTTTGAATAGATGCTCTCAAAATACAAAATCTGAAATTCTATTTTGTTGCTTACATCACAGCCTGTCCACCAAAAGCTCTGTTATAAATAGCCTTGGGGGTAGATTGTTGAAATTTTCTGTTAACAGCATTAGCCTTGCAAGAAAAGTGATTAACAGCTGGCTCTCAATCTGTGTGATCTTAATCATTAGAAAGTAAGCAGCAATGTCTTGTTTAATTACTGCAAGCTCAGTGTGTCATGAGCTAATTAGATATGATTGACTATTGTCATCCACATGCACTTCTCAAAACATATGACAAATATTTGAATCCTGTTTGGATTCAAAATGCATGTTTGGAAAATTAATTTTCAGAATGTCAAGTTCAATAAAAATTGCATTCTTAAAAATTCTAATAAATGCTAAATAATAGTGCCACACAGTTGAATATGTTAGAATACAAACTCTATGCCAGGAAAGAGCCAAGGCACAAACTATTAGATTTTATTAGGTTTTATTTTGATTTGGGTAACATCTTTAAGTAAACTGCTTGCTTATTACTGCACCCTCATTCCTCAGACAACTGGACAGCGGCAAAATTAAATAGCTTAAGAATATAAAGATGCCTCTATGCTTACAACAGCAGGTTCATACCAGTTAAACAAGAAGGCATAAATTTCACACTTCAAACTAAACCACTTAGCAATAGATGAAAAAGACCACAAGAACATTCTCTTTGGAAACCATTTAAGAAACAGGTAAAATATTATCAGAAAATTTATGTGCTAATTTCTATTACTTGTACCATGCAGCTTATCCTGGTAGGACTTCAGCTGATCAATAAATGTTCCTGTTGATACATTAAAAGGTAAATTAAGAACTAGAAGTATAATTAAAAACAAATACCACCTGTTTTCTTAATCTAGAATAACAAAGTATGACCAATATAAAGGCACCATTTTTTTTTTAATAGAATAGGTTTTGATTCATTTCACTCTTGCTGTCCTTCCCCTTTATACTGATAGAGCTCCACCACATTATTTTTTTCAGGCTTTTGCACAAAATTGTGTTTTTTTCCCATTTTGTTAAACTCTGTTGTGCTGTTCTGCCAAAAAAAAACCTAAGCAAAGCCATATCTAACTGCTTAGTTTCTGAATAAGCTGTGTGTAAATATTTTTAGCTTCTTCCTAAATTTAAAGTGGCAAAATTAAATTCTATAGTTTTATTACCCTAATGTGAATTCTGCAACACCAAAGACATTCAGAACACCATTATAGTAAGAACTTCTCATACTGTATCAGTTTCTACTGCTAGCGGGCATAGCAAGGGTTAGGCAAAGGTTAATCAGAGGAATACAATAGGGTTTAAAATAGAGTTCCTAAGCATTAAAGTAAGGGTGGGGTGTGGGGGGGAAACAACCACCACCACCAAAACCCCCACAACTTTTACTTACATCTGTAGTTATTGGGTTTATAAGCCGGTTGCTCAGATAAACCTAGAGGTTGGAAGTGAAAGTCTTTCTAGCCATACATTTGGCGGCTAGCTTGGAATGAAATGAGACACTCTGATTTCATGCTTTATTCAAAGACTTAACGGCATGTTTAAGTTTAACCTCTGTTAAACCTTCTTTTTCTAAGTCTTGGCTGCAATTCTCAAACATAACTGTGATGACCAGTAACTTCAATATTTTCTGTATTTAACAAACAGAACACTCCTGAAGTTCCTCATACTGGCTGAAACACTGAACACAGGAGATAACGTCGATAAGAAAACAACCATTTTAATTACTGAAATTAATAAAGAGAAACAGAATTTAGCGGCATTACAGAGGAGAAAAGCATAAGCTACCAAACAAGATGAAAAATAAAACTGAGTTAAATTTATGAGCCTCTAAAAAAGCAGTGGAATTTGCAGAGAATGGCCAAGACAGGAGGCAGGCAGGATAACAGTAAGTTTCTAAGAAGTTACACTTTAGATGACAAGCTCATATTAAAAAGCCAAAATCAGAGCAGCAGTTAGACAGCCGTTATTAAAAGATAAAGAAGAGTCCCCTTTATAAACTGACTGCACGTCATGCTATTGAAAAAGATGAAACAGTCTGTTTACACCTAAATTTCAAAACCAGTGTCCTGTAACAAGAGTACTTACTGACAAAGACCTACTCTTATACTCTCTTCTTAAGGGAGGTTCCTTAAGAATAATGCCAATAGAAAAAAAATCAAGAAGGTATACATGCATATACAATTTTTATGTAGTTGATTAGTATGTTATAAACTTTACAAAAAATGGACTTTTTCAAACTGATACACAAGATTTCAAGTAATTATTTTCTGAGTTTGCTGGCACCTCTCCACACTACTTACTGAATTTATTAAACCATCCTATCAGTTAGTGGTAAGCACAGAAAGATGGGTTAGTCTCAACTGAGTCTTCTGCTACAAGAAAGCCTTTATACAAGCTACTGTTATATTAAACCACTATTAAATGTAAGTCACTGATAATCTTTTAGAATCAAGCCTGAAGTTAAAAGCAGTATTGAGAAAAATGCAGAAGCTGGAAAAATACCTGCAAATATCAGAGATGGAAAATAAAACCCAACTCTAAAAAAAAAAAAAAAGTACTATAGCTTACTGCTAGGGACAAAAAAAACCAAAACAGAGAGGAAATATCCAGATTCAAGATCTTAAATAGGTATCCTTCAGAAACTAGAAGCTTAAAAAGAAAATATCAGAAAAGAAACAGGAAATCTGGGAACAACTGAAGGTTTTCTGGTATACCAAGTAATTGAAGAAAAACTGCAAGTAATTTAAGTATTGAAAATTAAGTGATTTCTCTGAATTAGACTTCTTCAGGCAAAGATTTCTTAAGATGAAGAATATGTATTCTAAGCCACTTTTCAAAGGCAATAACATAATCAGAGATGGCAAGTGGAGGTATAAATTCATCCCTAATTAAAAAAAAAAAAAAAAAAAAAAAAGAGATCTGGGATGAATAAATGTTTGTCCAAAACTTGAAGAAACTCCTATTTTTAAAGCATACACAGTCTAGTCTCATTAGCATCAAGAAAAACAAGATTACTGCTATGACAAGAAAAAGTATTCTGCAACTAGTGGCAAGTCTGACTTTGGCAGTTGCATATAAAAATTATTTCATATCTTGCTAAACTTCAGCAATTTGATGATTGACAACCAGTACAGGCAACTGACTGTGATACACAGGTACTGTAAACATTTGACTTATGCCTGTGGAGGTACATTTACACATCTAGACATACATACCAAAGCACAAAAGCAGGGATACCAGGAAACAATCAAACAATAAGCAACTAATGTTAAGCACAAAAGAATTTGAAGGTAAACTGCTTCACAAAGCAGTTGGATTCATCAAGGCTTTTGACAAAATTCTGGAAAGAAAAAAAAAAGCTGTTTCAGAGCAATAAACTAGCAGCAGAAACTGCGTTTTTATCCATATCCATCCCTCCAGTGTCCTCTGTCCCTTCCTGCTGTTAGTCACAGGGCACTGGACCGGCACAATGTGTGGTTGACATCACAGAAAATCCCTTCCTGCAGACCAGTGCAAAGATGACAGAATTAGTTCTGACCAGATTCCTAAGTCAGCACGGCACAGTAAAGGACGGGGCAGTCACTGCTGGGCTTGGGAGAGGTACATCAGCTTTACTAAACACATGTTGAAAGAGAGCAAGTTAAGAACAGGGAGCTCCTGCACAAAGTAAATCAGCAATCAGCGTTTAGCAGGGAAAAGCATTAAACAAAAGTCAGCCGGCTAAGTGGCACAGAATTTTTTAACTACAGGATTTTAGGAAATCTTAAGTTAACCTTGCTGTCAGAGAAAGGCACTCACCAGGACAGTATGAGCAGGATGGGGGAACAAAGTCATTGACAATTGGCAGGGAGAAAAGGAAGGGCCTGTGGGAATTTATTTTAAGTTCAGAACACAGTAGAAAGAACTAAAAGCGTCAGATACAGACAAAACCCTACAGTTATAAAGAGAGAAAGCAGATATTTCAACTGTTCCTTTCATGACATCATCAGTGGCATCACGAAATCATACTGTGCTGTAGTGGAACTACTGCTCAATTACCCTAATGACACTTCACAGCAGAAATGCCAAAGGAGAGAATGCCCATGTGTGCACAAGTATTTTGGTGATGGGACAGCCTGAACACAAAATCCTGTGTTGTTTGAAGTGTATTTATGAAAAGCCTGTGTTGGATAAAAGTATATGATCTCAAACACACTATCACCAGTTTCACATTTTTATGCAAGTACAAAAGTCTGATTTGCAGGGCAAGAAACAAGATTGATTGCATTTTGTGAAGAAAAACAGGAAATTAGAGGTATGGATATGGAAAGATAGGGGAATGATTCTTGGCATATCACAGCATTGTTAAGAAGAAGAGAAGACTTAACAGAAAAACAGTAAGAGGAATTTACAGTAATAACGGGGAAATATAAAAACCAAAGAAAAGAAATATTGAGGAAAAAATGAAAAAAAAGAAAATTGTTAGGAATTACATCCTTAAGAGTAGCTTCCCATCATCACACACATCTTTTACAGAAATGATCATGATAGGTTACTAATCAACTCTGCTCAGAGTATTAAAATTCTTTGTGAAAAATAGAAGCAGAATTTACAAAAGCTGTACTTGGCAAAAGTGCTATCCAGAACAACTGAAAGTGCAGCTAAATAACAAGCCCATAAAACACAGCTGGTGGTAAAGAGGATCCTGCCCGAGGTTTACCACTGCTCCTCCCACTGCCGGAAGGCTCACTGGGATGACCATTAATGTAAACTGTGTCATCGCTTTTCTACTACTTCCTTTTCACATGACAGCACGCAGATGGGCAAGCCACCATAAGGATCAGTTACAGATGATCATTGATTATTTCACCCCATTTACCCCTGCTACAGCTACACTATTTACATATATCTGTTTTATATCCCTTTACACACTGTCATATTTTCTAGTACCCTTACTCTGCACAATACAAAAATGTACTTTTCTATACAAATAAACATCAGGAGGTATAACAATGAGAATATTACTGTTTCAGTCTTTCTTTAAATTTCCATTTTGACTTACTGGTTTCAGACCTGATATTCCTACAACTGAAAAATTATGGTTTTTTTTTTTGCAACACCTTTGCACATAAGGCATAACATGTAAGGATTTTCTGGTTTGCATATAAGGATTTTCTGATTAGAACGGGCAGTACAGGGCACCTCCCCTGTTTGTTAAGTTTTATTCATTTCCTAAACATCAAAAGCTTACTTTTGCTTTTGTTAGCCTCCTTTGATTTCTGTGCTACAGGAATACATATTTTTTTATTCAGATAATTCACATTTATGTTAATGAGACATTAAAAATCCTGGGAGTGATCTTAAATAATCTCTCTCCTTTCCTTATACCTGAAACTAAACAATTGTTTTCCTCATAAAAAAAAGAAACAGCATTCTAGCACAAACGCTCCAAATAATCCTAGGGATTTCGTTTTTGTCCCAATGAAGCTGAAGTCAATTGAAAATTCTCAGTCAAGCCAGGCTTTCATTGTGAAAATAATTAGTTTAAATTTTGTCACAAATGTTGACAGCTTTTCAAGTTTTAACATTTATAGCATAGTTATTCCCATAGCTACAAAAATTCATGCAGAAGGACATCTTTCAATATTCTGCAAAGTTTTTTAGATGAAATCCATCTGAACCACTTTGTCAACTGATATCCAGACTCCACAAACTATGTTGGTTTTCATATCTCACTTAACAATTACTTCAAGTTCCTGAACAAATAAAGGGTACATATGCAACTTCATCATTTAGAAATTAAAATTATATTAAAAAAATATTTAAGTCATGTCATTTTAAATTTTACTATTTTGAAGACAAATATCAGAATACCAAGGGCCAAAATAAATACTAAATATTTCAGGTTATAGCAGATATTTTGGTTACTCTAAAAAGAATGAAGAAACAGTCACACAAAAAAACTGACTGAACCTAAAAATGAAAACTATACCAGACAGTACAGGAACCTTTAAAGAAGTTATAGTTGAGATATAGAATGAATTTCTGTGGAGATGTTCCAAACAAAGTTATGAAAAAGAAACGAGAGGGGAAAAAAAAAAAAAAAAATAACCCTAAGCAATCTGCTTTAAGACATGCAGAAAATCCATGTCAGTAGTTTCATTGCTTTGTTTCCTGATTGTGCTACTTTTTTTTGAGAATGATTGATTAATAAAACAAATGGTACGTGGATTTTTTTATCTGAAATCTGATTATTAGAAGCATGGAAATGCTAATTACGTTCATTTTTAGCTCTCACAAGTGTGGGTTTTTTGGTTTGTTTGAGACTCTAATCTTATTTATAAAAAATAACACCAACACCTTACAAGAAAACACTAGCGCAGAAACACAGAAGGTCTAAGGTTGGAAGGGGCTTCTGGAGATCATCTAGTCCAACCCCCTGCTTAAACCATGGTCAACTACAGCAGGTTGTTCAGGATCATGTGCAGTAAGGCTCTGAATATTTCCAAGGATGGAGACTCCATCACCTGTGACTTGTTCCAGTGTTTGACCACCCTCACTGTAAAACAAACCAAAAAAAACCAACCCCCAAACCAAAAAACAGTCTGACTCCACTTTCATTGTCCCCTGCTAGTCAGAATTCATCTGTGCTGGTAACCCCTGGCTCTTCTCTTCTACAGGCTGAAGAGTCACAGGCCTCAGCCTCTCCTCATATGTCAAATGCTCCAGCTCCTTAAATTTCGTGGCCCTTTGCTGGACTTACTCCAGCATGTCCATACCTCTCTCTTAATGGGGAGCTGCGAACTGGAGACAGGACTCAGATGCTGTCTCACTATGCAGTGCTGAGTGGAGGGGAAGGATCACCTAATGCAGCTCAGAAGGTTGTTGGCCTTAGCCACCAGGGTGCATTGCTGGCTCCTGTTCAACTTGGTGTTCACCAGTATGCCCAGGCCCTTTTCTGTAAAGTTGCTTTTCACCCAGTCAGCCTCCAGCTTCTCTTGGTGCCTGGAGTTACTCCTCCCCAGGTGCAGGACTTAGCATTTCCCTTTCTTGAACTTCATGTCAGCCTGCCCTCCAGTCAGTGTGGGTCCCTCTGAAAGACAGCCACAGCCATCTGGTGTTACCAGCCATTCCTCCCAGTTTTGTATCATCTGCAAACTTTTGAACATTTTCTCTGTCTCACCATCCAGGTCATTAATGAAGATGGTAAACACTACTGGATCCATTATTCCCTCATTATACCACCAGTGACCAGTTTCAAACTATTTCACTCCACTGCTAACAACTCTGAGCCTGGCCAGTCAGCCAGTTTTCAATCCACCTCTCCATTCAACAAGTCCGTACTACATCAATTTGTCTATGAGGTTATGAAGGGAGACAGTGTCAAAAGCCTCTTAACCCCCATCCACCAAACCAATGACTGCAAGGTCAGTCAGGCAAAGTTTCCCCTTCATAAATCAATGCTAAATACTCAAAATCACCTCCTTGCCCATCACATCTTTGGAAATGGATTCCAGGTGAATTTGTTCTATCACCTTTCCAAGGATCTTGCCAAGGATTCAAGTTTCTTGCCCTTCTTGAAGGCAGGCTTTCCTCCAGTATATAAAAGCCTCTCCCAACTGCCATTACCTTCCAAAAATTATTTTATTTTTCTAATTTAAATTTTATTATTGCAGCGCTCTCAGCACTTGTGAATACAACCAATGAGGTCCTGTGCACTTGTGTATGCCTAGTTTAAGTGCTCCATAACTTGATTATCCTCCACCAAGGGAAGGTCTTCCTTGTTCCAGATTTTCCCACTGCTACTGGGCACGTGGCATTTGAAACACATTAAAGACCATTAAAGGTGAAGGCGGCATTGAGTACCTTGGCCTTTTCCATGTTTTTCATCAGATTTTTACCCCACTCAGCAGCAAAAGGATGCCGTAACTGGAGAATCCTTTCTTGTTGCCCTTTATGTCTCCATCAGATTTAACTCCAGGTTTGCTCTGGCTTTCATAACCCAATTCCTGCATGACCATGCATGTCTCTACATTCCTCTCAGATCATTCATCCCTGCTTCCACCTCGTGTCTGCTCCCTTTTTTTTATTTCAGTTCAGCAAGGAGCTCCTTGCTCACCTCTGCAGGGCTTCTGCTGCCTTTGCTTGTTGGGATGAACTATTGAGCTTGGATGAGGTGATCCTTGAAAGTCAAGACATGGAGTCTTTCAGGCTGATGCTTGAACAGGTCAAAGTCTGTTTGCCAGAACCCTGAAGTTAGGATCCTGCTTTTTGGTTTTTTCTCTCCTCTGAGCAGCTTTAAATCCCACCATCTTGTGGTTAAGTAAGAGAAAACAAAGCGACTGAGTGTATCATTATCAACTATCTCCATGTTTCCTAAATGTTTCCATACAAATGTTTCCTAAAACTATCTTTAAACTGAAAGTTAAATGCTAATTATTATCTGGAAACAGACAATTGATGAAGAATTGACAGAAGCTCTTGCATTTGGAAGAACTATGACATTCTACCATTTTTAAACTTAAACTCATTTGAAGTTATTTGTATCATTCACTGCTTTGGCTGAAAAGGTAGAGCAAGTGAAATTATGCAACTGAATTAACAAATTCAAACCAATCTATAAAATTGAAACAGCCACATGAAACGCTGTGAAAAAGTATTTATTCTTTTAGAAGTTTAGTAGGGTAATTTAAAGAATAGACAACATAACAGTGGTATGGAGATCATGCAAATATGTGGGCAATACAGCAAATAATAAAGTATAATGTTTTAAGGTCTGATCCCTTACTTAATGCATACTCGCACTTTGGAGGATAATCTTTGCCCCAAAAAATCTAGGCATACTGAAAGTCCTGGCTACAAAAAGAATAACAGGGGAGGGAAAAAAAAAAAAAAAAAAAAAAAAGGAGATGTCTACATAGAATTAATTCCTTTCCCTGCTGAAGCCTCAAAGGAGTTCCTAACTATTTTGTATAAACCATAATTTTGAAATACCAGTATCTACAAAGCCAAAATAAGCACCAACTTTTGCCAGTCACCTTTAGGAAATAAGCAATTAATATATTGATATGAATAGTCATACTGTTTCAATAAAAGAGACTGTAACATTTCCAATACATACATACACATGTGTGTATATTTTTTTCCACACAAAAATTCACATATATGGGATATACATAGGGTAAAGTAGCTAAGCTTTATATGATCTTGTTAGGATGGTGAAAAAAAAAAGATTAGCTCTCATAAGACAATAAATTGCACAAGCCATTTCACTCTGATGGAAATTTTGTCCACTGACAGCACCATACTGCTATGACTAGAGTAGGTCAGTCATTTCAGCTCTTCATGTAGGGAACTTTGTCTAATTGCATAGGAGGACAGGAATGTTCATCTTTGAAGTAAGCCCTGTGGACTTCTTTGTGTTCTATTTCAGTTCCCATGTTCTTACACAAAGATAATAAACACATTACAGAATTATTTTAAATAATTTCGAAATCACTCAAAAATATGCAAAATATGGTATACCTGTAAAAATGTTAATTTTCAATTTTATTTCTAAAAGCCTCTTCTAGGTTCATAAATTGCCTGCCAGTCTGTAAATGAAAGGCAGGTTTTCCTCCATGTTATACTACTATATAATTGTGCAGAACTCTTGCTTTCTTCCAAGAGTCAAAAAATTGGCTCCTGTAATACAAGAGACAATATATATGATGGGTAATTGACCCCCTCTGAAATGGCTCAGTCTATGGTCTTATGAGCTAAAGGATACCAAATGGCAAAGCAGGAGACATTAAGAGTCTTTTTTACACTAAATAATAGTAAGGACTGTCAGGTAAAGTAAATGATACAGCAGTCGAAAATAGGATATTACTCTTATTTTCCAAGAGTAGACTGGACCCAATCAATATTTCCAAGTGTAGATCAGACCCAACAGTTAAATCCTAAAAGATCCTGGTGGAGTCTTGGTTTGCGCTAAGCAGCCTAACTCCTGTTGACCATTTCCCTACTTTATCAGCAGGCAGACAGCACACTAGACTAGACTCAGATTCCTCACGTAGAGTATGCAATTAAGTAAGCGAATGAGAGGACCTTCAGGAGTCAGGTAACAGGAACCTGTTCAAGTTAACTTAGGATAAAATTCTGAAATAAATCTGAGACTCAGAGTGCCTGGTTGCAATGACACACTAGCAAAAACTAGCAAGTTTAGTCTCAGTTTTTCAACCAGGTTTCTCTATACAAAGTGTGAGCACAGAACGTAAGGAAACAAGCCCTGTGGCGTAAGGGTATTCTCTCACCCGTTAAAAATCAGGTTTTGAAAACTCAGGCTTGAGAGAAAACTTAGAACAGTTTCTTTAATGTTAGGCAGCAGCTCCGAAACAGCTGACTGGTGAAACTGCAGGTTCCCAAAGCTACAAAGAAGCACCAAAACAGCAATGTGTTAGTGGCTTCTACCCAATGAACTATTTTGCCCTTCTGACAGACTTTTATTTACATTTTTAAAAAGGGCTTTCAAGTATAAATGAGTATTTGATTAAAGTTGGGAACTGTGATAAGAGTCAGAAATTATTCAAAATATCTAGGAACGTTTTCCTAAGTATGTATCTTACAAAATTCAGTTCTTAGTGAAATAAGACATTATTGAATTGCAGTCACAAAATAAATTTTTCATTTTCCATATGTTATTCAACATAGCTTAGGACTGGAATAGTTAATTGTTTGTGAACAGCTTCAGTGCCTTTTACAGTCAAAAGCAATATGAACAAACCTTTTGAAACTTATGGAGGTAGAAAAGGGATTACTAATCATCCTGCTAAGTGGATTTACTGACTGTACATTGTACACAGTAACTGGAACCTTCATTATAGACCAAAAGCCTTTGTTATGTCTGTGCAGAAGGTATTAAGATAACATAGCCCAAATTAATCACATCAAATTCTAGGTACATTGCTGAAATCCCTAAGTTAAGAACATATTTGCATTAAGCTCCCTGAGATTCCAGTGAATAAAGATAGTGATCTTCAAAGGACTCAAGAGAGCAACCCCACACCCCACACACCCCCGCCCAGGTGAAGGTGCCTCTCATTCAGTGAAGAAAGATCCCAAAACAGTAACCCAACAGAGAAACACTGTAACAGAAATTATGGGTAAACACTTCCCAAACAGTAAAGATTTAAACTTTAGGGAAACGCTTTTTTTTTTTTTTTTTTTTTTTAAACAAGCCCATTCAAAAGTAAAACTTCAAAAATATCATTTGAAAATATACAGTTGTGAGGAAAACAGAAGTTGGGCATTATGATCTGATGACAGGCAAAGGCCAGCTTCATTACCAAGCAAGAGGAAACAGGTAAGACAGCCAACAGGGATTGAATAAAGCAAAAAGTGGTCTGTGTTTGACATGGTATAAAAAGACAAGATCAGCAAAGAACAGAAAACCAAAGAAGAAAGCAATGGCATCTCACAGCCTGTTCAGAAATCACAGGCCTCATTAGCTCAACCACTCCACGTCCTCTTCACATAGCATCCATCTATCTTCAGTCTGTCATGCTGAGCATTCCTCATCGTGAAGATCAGGCAAAGAGGACAACAAATTATTTTTACTTTCTTCAGATGTGTTTAAGTCATGCTTATACCATAAGGGAACCTTCCCAGGGTAGAAGATGAGCTGTGAACCCTGTTGTAACTCCAGTTAAACCAATATAACTATGCTAGTTCCACCAGCAGTGCATTTTCTTCAAGCATATGTATTCAGTGATGACACTCTCATCATTCAGAAAATATCAATGAAAAACTTCAGTTGGAGGCAGTGAAATGCAAGTGAAAGCTTAAAGATTCGGTACTGTCCCAGCTGTTGCATCCATGCCATCACCAGCATCATAAACTCCTAACACATACAAAAATCCAACTTTTAAACCTCTGAAAATTAGTAAGTAGACCATAAATCTTCAGTAAGTTACATACACATAATAAATAACGACTGGCTACCACAAACACAGCTTACATTTGTAGCTCTAAAGCAGGGGTCCTCAAACTCTTTAACCAGGGGGCCAGCACGCGGATTCAGTGGCAGGCAGTCATCTGTGGCTGCTTGGTTCCCCCCCAGTCCCCGGCTGGGGACCGGGTAAATACCAGGGGGCCAGACTGAGGACCCTGGGGGGCTGTATCCAGCCCGTGGGCCATAGTTTGAGGACCCCTGCTCTAAAGGGCTACACTTAAAGGGCAAGTGTCCATAGAGTTTCTCAAAAACTAGCTACAAACTAATTATGATACTAAATTTGCTTATACAACTTCCCAGCTTAATAATATCCTGAGATGTAAAAGTGATGGAATCAGATGCCATAAGATGTCCTAAAGAAAAACGAGTATTTCCCAAAAGATAAATTGTCTGTTAAATTTTCTTTGGTTTATACTCAGAAAAGCAGCAAGTTTCCACCTTACCTCCAATAACATATTCTCTCCTGGTTTTCTCAACACTCAATACTGTACACCAAAGCCTTTCTTTCATTTAAAAGGTGTCAGCATAGCTACCTACACCTACTCCCATGCAAGTTGCCTCTGTCTGTTTTTTTGACAAAACATCACTGTCCTTGTTGTGTAGGTTGAGCTTCCTTTTTTTGGCAGATTTCTTTCCACAGTCCGTAAAAACAAAGTTGTTTAAGAAGAGATGCAGTTATTTGCCTTTCAACATGTCATAATTTCTGACTTGGTCCTCCCCATGTTAAATTAGAGATCATTCATATTGCAGAAGTACAAAAAGTGCATGTTTTTTTAATCAGGACATTATTTTGGGGAATTGTGTCTTGTTTACACCTGAAAAGCTTCCCAAATTGTTATGCAGGCATAAATAAAGTGTGAGCATTCTCCTGAATATTTAAATGTCATGTATGAATTCAGAAACAAGTCTTCCTATTACAGTTTGCGTTATTTATATAATTGGCACAAAATTCCAAAACAGGAGTGCCAAATCCAAATATAAGTAGACATACTCCTAGTTTGTGGGGTTTTTTTTCCCCCCACGCTGTAATGATGAGATTCTGGTATCATTCTCTCCACTGTACTCATACTGCCTCAAGATGTATATTTTTTTTACCAGTTTTGTTTGATTCTTCCAGGGAAAACAGTATCTTTCTGTGTGGCTTGTTTGATATCTTTCTATAGCCTTGTTTTCATACATCTTGAGACAGGAGGTAGTTTGGCAAGAAGAAAGTAAGGAAAAAGAGACAGAGAAAACATTGTCACTATTGAAACAATAACACAGCTTTCTACCAGGGGAGACTCACTTCTTCACTGACAAGGAACTGACAATCTTTTTCAGAAGATACTGATGACAGAGCAATGAGGTCTCCACTCTTAGGAAGGGGAACCCTCCTTAAGCTGGCAAACACACCCTTGTGACACAGCCAAAGGGAAATGCAGATCCTATCTGCTTGGAATCAGTAAGTTTAAGCGGATTCTTTTAAAGATGTTTGTGTGAGGGGAAAAAATAAGATCATAATAAGCAACATGAACACAGACATGAATTGTGTTCTTTTAGACTAGATGATTTTGCATGTGAATTGCATTAGTGCCAAATCACTTCTTATATCTGAGACTGGAAAGACTATGGATTTAGAATACTGAAAAATATTCTGTGCTCTGTAGCCTGTTCTCAAATATTAAAAATGTTGTGGAATACCAGCAGTAAGATTTGGCCCTTTACATTTGTGTTAGTTTCACATTTTCTGTTCTAGGCCAACACTGCTTTCCAAAGCGAAACATAAAGAACAGCATTTGATGAAATGAGTAGACAGGTTGCTTAACTTAATGACTTCTCGGACACATTGTGCATGACACCTCATTCCCACCTGGTAGGATGGCCAACAGCAACTGAGAAACATGTAATACTAGCACCTGCAAGCACACAGCCAAAATTCAAGAAAATGAAGCTAACTGCTCTCTGCTAGTTTCATTAACCACCTATTCCATTTTTTTTCTATCCATTTTTTTCTTAAATTAACTTTGCTTGTTAAATTACAGTAGTGTCTACAGCAGAAACCCACAGCACTGAAGAACTGATTGTGACTATTACTCTTTAAGAACTAAATTTTATTATAAAAACAAAAGGTAAGTGTTCATTATTTAATATTCATCTTTCTAATCTATAAGAAATTTATCATTATGTATACAGTGAATTTTTTTCCTCCCCATTTGCTATAGTTGAATGTCTTTAAACAGCAAAAATTTCAGCAACCCTTTTTTTTTACATGATCCCAGTCACTAACAGTTTACTTGAAGTATTTAAAATTATTCTAAAAATTAATGTTAAGGAAATATTTTATCACTAAAAAGGCATTACATATTATTCAGTTCTTAAAGCATCAATATTCTATATCAAGATGTGGTGGGATAGCCAAATTATTTACTAGGGAAAAAAGAAACAAGTTTTCAGTCATTCTTGTACACAACACAGTGATTAGTTTAATTACTCTTTGCAGTGCTCCAACATCACAATACTATAAAAAAAATAATCACTATCCTCATTATGTAAACATGATCAAAACTGTCTAGCATCAATGACTGCTCCCTACCTAGGTAAAAGGGATCCACCCTTCAGTGCTTCCTCTGTGCCTTCAGAATCACCAACTATTGATGAGGCATTTAACAATGGTTAAAGGACCAACAGAGATTGTCTATGATGCCATAACTTCTATATGAAACAAGGAATAGGTAGCATGGATAGAAATGTAGAAAACGCAATTAAAATGAAGGGTAGTATCTACCATTTCAGTGTACCTTTATTTGGTTTCCACTTAAGAGTGATGTGTAGAGAATTTGAATTACACTCCAACATGTAATTTCCATAGTTAGCCCCACTGTGTGCCAACACCTCTGTAACTACTTTTACATTGCATTTAGGTGGTCAATAAGTGAGGTAGTAGGACTAAGCCAAAAACTTATTTGTTCACACACTGCAATATTTTCTGGCAAAGCAGGAAAGACAGGATAGATTCTGCACATTAATTCACATACTGAAACATAAAGCTTTAGAATGAGAAGACAGACACCTCAGATCAACTACATGCTCCATCCTCAGTCTCACCCCACATACCCACTTCCACAGAGAGTAAAGCACATTAGTGTAATTGACACCCCTGTACCACTGCTTCATTCCTGTGACAAAACTTCATAGACCTTCATCAGATACTGGATCAAAGCTCCAATCTGATGTGCAAAAAGAATATGAAGACACAGCATACATGCTGCCTGAATTTCTGCATTTTGCAAAGCAATCTCACAGATTTATCTCAGTAGTTTAATTATAATAATGGTAACTTAGGGTCAGGGTAGGTCACATTGGACACTAGATTGAGTATGCATTGACAAACTTATTTTAAATAATTTTAGAGGGTTAATTTAAAAACAAAAAGAGCATTAAAAATTTCATGTAAAACTAACCCTAATAAAGTCAGGTTTTACAGTCAAGTAGAAATCTTTCCACATTCAAAGGCTGGAAAATTTGTAAAATCAAAGTAATTAATTCAGTTCTTATGGGGATACACAATAGCTAAAATGCAGAGCTGATTCAGTTCTTATGGGGATACACAATAGCTAAAATGCAGAGTTGTCAGTGTCCTAAAAAATGAAACAATCTGAGTGTATTTACATTGAATGGAAAAATAAAGAGAGCTTTAAAAACAGGTGATCTAATAAAATAGGTAGCCTTTGACTCAAAACTTGCTTAAGACTTAACTCCGCAAACCACTGTAGTATGTACTCAGGATTTAACAAGAGCACTGCTCAAGTCTAGTCCTACTACTGCAATCAACAGGTCACCGCCTGTGACCAAGGGCCACCTGTGGCTGTCTGGTGTGCCACACATGGGGACCTCCACCTCTGTGTGCCTGCTGGACCTCGAGGGGACTTTTGCACCAGGACAAGCCCACTGAGGCGGGCTGTGGGGAGTGGTGGAGGTACAGACAGAGCCAGAGCACCCACACTTCCAGCCAGAGATGTAAATAGGGGTTGTTCAGAAATTTGTGGGTGTCTCAACATTTTGGTAAGTGTCCACTGTTGTGGTTTGTCTGCTGTATTGCTGATATTGATCCTGAACACGCAGTACACCAATCATCAGTAATTGTGTATCACTAATAAACTGCTTCATTCTTCATTGGATTTAAACAATGTAAATGAGGTTTTCCTGCAGCACCTGTCCAAGCTCGATCTACCAACTCCTTGTCAGACAACACTGATACTGAAGGGAAGGGCAGCCAAAGCTGAGCAGACCTTGTTGCTTTGCTTAAACACTCAGAAGAAAACTATGCTGATGAAAGAACAAGCCTTATACTAGAGAACATACTCTCTAAAAGTAGAATTGGCAGTAAACTACTTCAAGGGTGTTCAGAGCTCCTGTTCTATAAATCTGCACTCCACTTGATGGATTTTTCATAAAGCTAAAACCTAACAGAAGGAAAAAGAGTTGAATAGGAGACGGGAAGGATGCTGAAAGGAGCAGCAATGACAAAATGCAAATAGAGGGCAAATCACCAGCCAAATGAGGGCAGATGTGAGAGATCAAGAAATCAAAAGAAAGACAGACCCCCAGCATAAGGAAGAAAGATTAAAATCTACCTCAAAGTAGCTAGTAAGGATAAAAAAAAATAAATCTAACAAATAGAAAAAACATTAGAAATTAGCAGAAATCAGGCTGTATAAATTACAGAAATCTGAGAAAGAAAAATAAAACTATAATGAAGATAGGCTTTTGAAATTATGACAGTAGCCATCAGATAGCAGTACAGCACAACTCATAACACCTCGGGATACTGAGGTTAATTAATAATTTGTTAGTTATTTCTTAATTATTAACAAATCATGGAATAGCAGGAAAATTCTACATGACTATAAGAAAAAATGCCACCCCTAGATAAACAAGTAGGATAACCCAGGTAACTATAAACTGATTAAATCTGCAGTGGCCTGGTGAAGCAAGTGGTTCCATGGGCAACAAAACTGATGTTATTTGGTTTTACGTGCATTTCAATCCAATACCCTTATAAACAGCCCTTTTTTATGTTCCCAGTTCATACTGCTCTCCCTTCCCATTATCCCTCAGCATTCCTCGCATCTCACTCCTTACTTTGGGCTGGGCAAGCAGCTGGACATGAGTATATGCACCAGATGTCCACATGAGCAAGTGCCACTCAGCCACAGCATCACAAATAACAGTCATGGAAAAGCACTTTACTTCCCCTAGTAAAGTATTTTAGCTTTCTCCGACAACTTAAAATTTTTACATGTTCTGTACTTGTTTGAAATTAACTATTAGACAGTCATGAAAGGAAACCAAAAGGAAAGGGTAAAGGTAGATCAAGGGACAATTAGATCAACAGACTGAAAATTAGCAAGTACACACCCCCCTAATATTTAGGTTAAAAATAAAGGCTTGGAAGAAACAAAATATAGTTTAATGAATGATCAATTAAAAAAAAATAATTGGGGAATTAAAAATGAATAGTATTATTTTTAATAAGTTTTGAGGGTATATAAAGTTATATATCCAAGAACAGGTATAGCACAATTGAGAAAGTACTTTGGGAAGGAGCAAGTTACAATGGTTGTACAATTCAACATTAACATCCAATGCAACACACTCAAAAGAAATCTTTGACATAATGAGAGACAGTAGATAATTACACAGTATCTCTGCATAGCACCTATAAAGCCTAAAACACTCTATTAATTTATGGTATTAAGCGTTTAAAAAAATAAAATTAGAAGGAAGAAAACAGGAAAAATGCTGTAAAAACTGCATTCCTTCGAGAACTCAAGAATGAGAAAAATATAAGAAACTTCTGGAGTTTAATCTTCGTCTATTAATCAAAAGAAGCTTAGAGATCTTGACTATTTTGCATAAGTATCTTTAAAGGTGAGAGGAATAGCAAGACCAGTGGCTGGCATTTAGAAGTAAGTTAAAGAATGTTTGACACTAACATAACTGGAATGTGCATAAATATTTTTCTTCCAGGGGGTTGTCATGTAGCCAACCACAAAACAAGTGCTGAGTTTAATACAGAGCTATGTGGGTAAAGTTAAATGCTATGATAAATGTGAGATCAGAACTGGTGACTGATTGCTCTTCATATATAAAGGTTATGGAACTCCAAATGTTATGAGCATCTCCTATGTTAATTTTCTACTAGCAGTTCTAATCCAGAAAAACTATAGGGTAAAAAAAAAAAATATCACTATGCACTATATCATATTAATCTCTTTCCTTCTAACTCTTATAATTTAAATTAGAGAGAAAAGCAAGGAAGATATTAATTTAGGTAAGTTTTAATATCAAAATTGCATGTAGAATTAAAATTATTACAAAAAGATGACTTATTTCTATGCTTAGCAATGTGATCAAGTGAACCTGACTCAGGTTTTTTAATACTATTATCTACAAAATAGTATTAACACACTACTGAAGTTTTGATTCAGATAGATACAATGAAACAGTGGCTATGTGAGTACATGAAGTACACCACTATAAGGGAGTACACGAAGGACACCACTGTAATTTACTGTTGTTCAGATTTACAGTGGCTCCTTGTAAAGCAGATTAATACAAACCTTCACTTTTATGCCACAATGTTCTCCTAATAACATCCTTAAGCCACAACACTGACTTTTCTTTCTTTTTAAAGCCATACTCTCTCAAGTGTAAGTCATTCTTCCAGCTTCAGTTCCTATGTATAAAGCATCTTTTTAATTTCTTTATAGAGCTATCACATAAGCAATCTTGCTACATTGCAGGACTCTCTAACCTCACCCTAGCTACATGAAATACATAAAATAGATGTTTGTGGGCTGCCTTCATATGTATTTTAAATACTTACTCCAATGCCACTGAAGATTCAATAATCCGTAACGACTAAAAATTACAATTTGATAAACATGAGAGATGGTATTTCAGAGAATATTCAGATATACTTCTGCTTTGACTTCATATATAATGCACTCTCTCTCATAAAATTCCTGGAAGATCAGTGGTTCAGCAATTCAAAGTCCCAGTAAGCCATACTCCCGTAAGAGGCTGAGATAAGTAGCTAAGGCTTAACTTCCAAAATGGATGTGTCTTATTTTTTCAGTATTTATATGAAAACTTTATGGGTCCTTTCCTCATTTCTGATGCTCAGCTGAAAAATGTCAAATATCTAATTACATGACCAGAATTTTTCCAGAATCTGCTGATTTTTTTTTTTACCTTTTGAATTTTTCACTTTGCAAAACTTTGTAAATTTTTCTCTTCATCTAGCAATCCAAAACTGAACCAAGAAATGAAAGGTGCTATTAAAAAAAGGAAAAGATAGCTTCACCAAGAAAGAAACATAAGAAAGTTCATAAATCTGTGGAAGAATGATGATGATGATGAAAGTGATTTCAGCATGAATGCAAAAAAAAAAAATGTATATAGTGAACACTGTCCAACTGAAAGTACCAAGCAGAAACAGGTGCAATAAACAGCAGCAATAGTATATTAAAAAAGAAACTTGATTACAGTTTATCATAAACTCATGCAAGTTCATACTGCAAAGGACAACATTTTTGCAATCTTGTACAAAAGATTATAAATACTAGGGATGACTGAATTTCACATTAAGCCCTCAAAAACTGTTGCATGAATCTTCCGCTTTATAAACCACTACACTAGTCATATTAAAAAGCAACTGAAGCAGTAAAAAATAAAATAAAACTGCATGCTTTAAAATTACTTTGCTTTACTTCTAGATGCACTGAAATTACAAAATTACTTGATCGATTGGTCATAACCACCAAGATGTATATTTGGACAAATTGCCTAACCTTAATTAATCCACTAGCAATAATCTTCCTTTTTAAAAGGCAATTCAGCCTTTTTTTTATTATTATTATTTTATTACCTCAAACCACCTGTTTCCAAAATAAACTGGTCAGACAAAAAGCTAGAAAACAAGTTGCACCTTAATTGTCTCACAGCACTTATTTGCTAGCACTATGTAAAACTGTACAGCCTTATCTATTAAGGATTAATTAAATTTTATTTCATGAGTTCAGTTCTGTCTATATATATTGCTGATAAAGAAGGATCATTATTTCTCCTCTTTCAAGCCCAATTTGGTTTTCCTTCAGAAGGTTTGTTAGCTCATCCATTGGGCTTGTGTTGTGACTGTAGACAGCGGTTCTGAACCTTCAGAAACACCGTCTTACTTCAGTTGGATTAGAGATTGAAAATAGATACTCTTACGTACTGTAGGCATGTCCTATTTAATAAGTACAGGGAAAGTAAAGGCCTTCTTTTAAGATTCAAACAATACCGAACATTTAAAAGCAGAAACCCACTGAAGCGAGTTGGTACAGCAGCTGCCTCCATTAGGAAATTTATCCTCCTCTCTTGAAGCACAGGCAGTGGGTTTGCGTTTTGTGGTTTGTTTTGTTTTCATTTTTTTGTTTGTTTTTTTTAAAGACCTTATGTCAGCATTCTTTTAGATGGCTGCACAGATGCAATAATACAATCTTGGGAAACAATACTGACTAACATTAGATGAAAAGGACACCAGAGTTTAAAAAGCCAACCACCCACCCACATGTTCAAGAGTTCAGGAATATCCATGAATAAAAAACCTGAAAACTTAATTGGCAATTTTTTGGCAATTCTTCAATAAATATTCCTATGAAGTGATTTACCTTCATTATATATTCCATTCTTTTAATTCCTTAGAAAAACAGATCTTCATAATTAATTTTGCCTTCTTGTATTTTGTAATCTTAATCTCTTAATTTTGTTTCAATTCATATTTATTGTTTACATAAAACCCAGAAAATAAGTTGATGTTTGAAATAATAAAATCAATTAAATTTTATTCATTCCTATTTAACTCTGAAATAAAGACAAAGTTTTATTGGCAAATTTTCAAACTGAGTACACTTCCAATTTGGATCATAGTCCCCACCAGCAGGTGTCAATTCTAATATAAAGTAAACCTTAACAAGGTTGACAAATGTCATTTTTAGGAACAAGTATTTGAAATTTATATTACTTGGACAAGGTGTTGAAAATGGTAAGCTGCAATTTTAGAAACTAAATCTGGTATAAAGAAGGAATTTTTAGATTTGAAGTGATAGGTAAAGGGCAGTACTGCAGCCAAAGTACATATTCAGGAAATGAAGAAAAGTAACAAGTGAATGGAACAGACACACGCTTCCTAAAACACCTATTTGTTATGATTTACAAGACAGATGGGAAACAAAAGATGGCTGTGCCATACTATTTAACATTACTAAGATCTTTTAGAAAATTATTAGTTCCCTTCAAATACAAATAAACTTTTACTGCAGATGGTGCCTTAGGAAGAAGAAAAAAATAAGAATACTGCTTTGTCAAAGAATCTAAGTGTTATTAAGATTTATATACATATATTTTTACAAAGTATGGAACATAGCTGGAAAAATATTTCTTCATGGATATCAATTTTTATAGCACAGCCAAAATACACCAGAAGTTGCTCAAAAATCACACTGCACAGCCACCAGTCCTGTGCATTTCATGGAAGTTATGTTCATCCTGAAAGGTGTCATCTTAATGAATATAGACTAAGGAACCCTGGAACAGAGCAGGACAGTAAAAAAAAAAAAAAAAAATAATTAGGCACTTGGATGGATTGTACCCGCTGCCTCTTGTAACAGGGCAGACAAGATACGTCAAAGTGAAAGGATGGCTAACGTTTACCTCTTCCATTATTTCAACACCACAAACTGTACTATCCTATGACTGCAGGAAAAAAGAAACTCCTTAAACAAATTTCTACCCTGCAGATAAAACACTGACATTCACCACTCAAGATCTCCAGGATGTCCTCATGAAGATAGCAAGAGTCCATATACCGGAAGCAAAAACCAACAACTTGCCGTGAAAGAAAAAAAGTCAAGGAACAAGCCCCTTCCTTATTCCCCAAATCCCCTGAAAAGCCCTGCATAATTCTCACTATCTGCAATACTCCCGAATACTCAGGTTCTCATTTGTGCTTCAGTTGGCTGCTGACTGTGACTCCAGTCACTAGCCTTAAAAAACAGGGCTTTTCTTGCGGTCTCAGAGATACTCTAAACAGAAGGAGCAAAGGCAGGTAAGCCAAGGTGGTGTATCACCGCTCCCTTTAGAGCTTTCAACATCTGCACAAGGACAAAAGGCACAGCAACCAGGGTTTATCTGCAGATGTCCCCAGATCACATCCATTAGCTTCACAGGGCTTAAGCCTTGGAACAGTTTTAGTGAAAAAGTCTTTTTCATTAATGAACGTGATAGTCAAGCATAATCAGAAATCCATCAATGGTCAGGAAAAAAAAAAACACACACAAAACAAACCCAAAAAACTAAAACCAACAAGTGCTTTGGACTCAATTCTATTATTTGTCTTTTTACAACTACCTCTTTGGTTTTCGGTTGGTTTTTTTAAAAAAAAAAAAAAAAAAATCATGTGATATTTGCAGGGTTAGCCAAGTAGGTTACGATAAATACACTTGGAAGAGACAGAGCAGACAAATCTGGCTGTTACCAAAAGAAACAGTAAGTGGTTTGTTGCATTGAAGGCATTTAAGCTGGAAAATTTTGCATTATGACTTAATTTAAAATTGTCTTTCTAGGAAGTAGTTTGTTATATTTATAATGTACCGTTACAAACAGAAAGATAGTAATTCAGTATGCATTGAGGCAGTTTTTGGTTCTGCTTTACCTTTACACACACAGGCGAAAAAACTAATATTTTAACACAATATCCCAGTATGAGACCAATTAGAGATTAATAATAACATGGCCAAGAAAGAACTCTTGGTCTATAATGCAGTGGAACATGATTGGATTTCATTTCTGTCACTTGATGAATTTGTGAAAGATTACACAGAAACAAAAATTCACCCACAAAATATAATGAAGACATCACAGCATGAAAAAAAAAAAAAGAGAACTAATACTTCATTGACATTGTAGAAGCACTATAATTATCAGCACCCTTTATTAATCTTCCTCCCAAAACAAAGCACTTTGATTCCCCTCTATATCTATGGATGGTGACAGCTCCATAAAACCCTTCTGCCTGGCTGCCTGTATTTGCACAACCATTTGCGCTTTGCATAGAAGCTGCATCGGTAACTTGTAATGGAGTTATTCAATACAAACGTTACTGTAAGTTAGTTGTCACATCATTTGGGCACATCTCATCCTTCTGTGCATACTGAATATCCCGGGTTTGATGGGGAAAACAAAGAAATCTCTTACCCATTAAGATTTTTCATGGATCAACATTTATTACCCTTATGGTATTTGTGCAACTGAAAACTCTGTTTAAGGGCAATACCTTTCCGTGATCCTCTATCTGACCAGATCAAAGTCTGGAAAGTACTACTGCAAACACCACAGCTGGGGCTTCCCCTGCAAGGCTGCTCTGCAGCAGGACACCACTCTCCGCCAGGGACCACAGCAGCGCTGGGCTTCACAGCCCTTCCCAAAGCAGTCCTCCACTGTGCCGCTGTGCGAAACACCCAGCACGCTCTAAACGAGGAGAAGGTGTCACTAATTAAACTGCACTGCCATGATAGCCCAAGCAGATGGTGGTATTGTATTGGGTTTGTGGGGCAAGGTTTTGGTAGGGGGAGGGAGGGGCTACAGGGGGGCTCCTGTTAGACAGAAGCTGCTGGAAGCTTCCCCTATATAGAGCCAATGTCAGCCAGCTCCAAGATGGGCCTGCTGCTGGCCGAGGCTGAGCCCATCAGCAACAGCGGTAGCACCACTGTGACAACATATTTAAGAAGGGAGGTGAGGAAACCTGCACTATTGCCACCAGAGAGGAGTGAGAGTATGTGAGAGCAGCATCCCTGCAGACACCCAGGTCAGTGCAGAAGGAGGGGCAGGAGGGGCTGCAGGTGCTGCAGCAGAGATCCCCCTGCAGCCCGTGGTGAAGCCCAC